>JAILYA010000010.1:3866491-5066491 GCA_021437795.1 Rhodamnia rubescens | reverse complement strand
CCATACATCCTTGAGCTAGCCCATCAACATTCTACAGTCCGCAATTAGACTCGAGATGGGCCATAGGCTGGAGGGTTAATGGGTCCAGCTTGATAATAGCCTTACAAATAGATATGTCAAAATGGGTCTCAAGCCTGTTTATTAACTCAATATTACTTAAATGGGTCATAAAAGAGGTCACCTTATATTTGAATGGCCCAATCATAATGGATTGAGAAATAACAAGCTTAAATTAAATGGATTAAAAATGGGTTCTAAAATAAATCCATTTCCAACCATCTAAAATAGGGCTCTATCTTCTCTTTTTTCCCTTCGTTCTTTGTTGCTCGCCGTCTTCATCCTCTGAGTTCAGACTATCGTTCACACTTTGAGCGCTTCGCTTTACCAGTTTCTCCAACTACCAAACAATCTCTCTCTCTCTTGAAGCAGTGGTGGAGTTTTCCTTTTTCCGGAGAATTCAACCGGATTGAACCCAAATGCTGATCTCTCAAACCGAAATGGAAAATTGCGACGTGGTATGGCGAAGGGGACTGAGTCCGTGGATGGAGGTTGTGCCGGCTCTTCCCGTCCTGGCTCACAACAGACGATTGCAGAAGTTTTTTTTTTTTTTTTTTTGATAACCGAAGTGTCGGGCCAGAACACGTGCAGACTATTGTCCTCGGGACTAAGACAAAGATCCCACACCGCCATAGCCCCGCTTAAATCACCGGCGCCTACGAGTTTTGAACCCAGACCTCTCACGAAGAAACGAATAAGCAAACCATCGCGTCCACCGATGAGTGGGTGGGTACGATTGCAGAAGTTCACCTCTCTTCCTTTTGATTTTTTTCCCTTTGCTGATGGACGGACATGGATTTGTGGAAATCGTTTTGGTGTCTATACATGCATATTCTCTCTTTTTTGGCCTTGCCCTGTTCCGAGCTCTTCAATCGCATTTGCTTCCTTGCGCGATTGACGACTGTACCATTTGGCTAGAGTGTTAGCTGAGGGCGGTGAGAAGTTGGGGATCGAGCTACGCCTTCGCCTGCAGACGAAGGCGGGGATAGTGCTCACTTGGATCAGCGTCGAGCGAGCTTGAGCTCGCGGAGATCTGTCGTGCTGGTGGCCGGTTGCCAGGCCCAGCGACGGCGAAGGGAGGAGGTAGAAGAGAGAGGAAAGACAAAAAAGAAAAATAAATAAAAATTGGGATAAAAATAATCAGAACTTTTAAAAGAAATAGAAATAACAAATGAGATTTTTTTAAAAAAATAAAAAAAATCAGTTTTTTTTATCAAAAAAAAAATCAGATTCTTTTTAAATTATAAAAATTGTCCACAATTAGCAATATATTTGTTTCAAAACTTATGAGAAATAAATAATCTTATATTAGATAAAATATAAAAGTATTTTAATAATATTGGTCCGATCGGATGTGGGCTGCATATGGGTCGCATTATATTTGAATGGCCTAATCATAATAGGTTGAATATGCTCGAAGGCTTGTTTCCTTTACTGGCTTTATCAGCAAGAATTTCAAGTAGAACAAATTCCATACCCTTAGATCACCTAAATTGCTTGACCTTCTCATTATTAACCATACCTTTTCCCATCATGATAACTAGGGAGAAGTGTCAAAAAAGTCCAAAATCTATTGCATTAGTGCAAGCTAAGTCATAAACCTTTTTTTTTTATGCTAATTCAGTTCTAAACCTTTTGTATTAATGCCAATTAAGTCCTAAAACTTTTATTAGTGTCAATTCAGTTTTAAACCTTTTGCATTAGTGTCAATTTAGTCATAAATCTTTTGTATTTATGCCAATTGAGTTAATCCGACTAATTTTGGCCAAAAATTGTTGACGAGGACGTCGATTGTTTTATGTGGCACAACCTGGCATTGACTTAAACATTTTTTTTTCATATTATTCCAATATTTTAAATAATATTTTAAGTAGTTTTTAAAAATATTTTTTAAAATTATTAAAATATCAAAAAATATTTAAAAAATATCCACGTTAACATTAGTCGTGCCACGTAGAACAATTGATATCCACGCTAGCGATTTTTGACTAAAATCGATAGAATTGATTCAATTGGCATAAATACACAAGATTTAGGATTAAATTGACACTAATGCAAAAGGTTTATGACTGAATTGACACAAATGCAAAAGGTTTAGGACTGAATTGGCACCAAAAAAATGAATACGACTGAATTAGCATTAATACAATGGTTTATGACTTTTTGGACACTTTTCTCTGATAAATATGTAACAACTTTAAACAGCAGACTAGGAAAGAATCTGATGAAGAAGGACCAGTAGTGAATTAAAGATGATTAACATTAAAGAAATGAAACGACATCTAAAGAATCATATCTAATAACACCAAACTGCATTCCGGCGAGGCACAAAATAGAACTAAGTAAAAGACAACCATAGCTTTCGGTAGTAAAAGCGATGAACAGAGCTGGGAAAATAGAAGCTGTAAGCAAGGAGATGACCTCAAGAAACTTCTCTGCTCAATTCCATATCTATACACGAGGTATATCACGTTAAAACCAAAGCATTCAGCCCAATAGCATGAAGTAAATGACAATGAGAAAC
The DNA here is from genome assembly GCA_021437795.1 of Rhodamnia rubescens. NCBI lineage: Eukaryota > Viridiplantae > Streptophyta > Magnoliopsida > Myrtales > Myrtaceae > Rhodamnia > Rhodamnia rubescens. Next base: position 5,063,910 of record JAILYA010000010.1, on the reverse strand, counting down.
TTCATTCTCTAACCCAAAACAAGCCTACTAGTCGAGTTATCCTCCTTTCTTCTTTTCCTGATCAATACGTGCATCTTTCAAGGTTCAATTATCTTTTAGACATCAACCAAACAAAAGCAGCTCTGTTTATACAAGCAAAATGAAACTGGGACATCTTTTATCTTCCCTGAATCGTTTAGCCCGAAACACCCATATAATCGTAGTTTATCCACGCGTGATCCACCACCTAAACTAGCGAATGTTTACAGCCATCCCACCTAAAAGGTTCTGTTTCAGATTAATAGCATGGAACAACACAAGCTGCTCCAGAAATGAGAAAGAAACGAAGAGACCACAATCCCAATTCAGAAAACAAAAGATTCGCACAATGTTCGTCAAGATGAGGACCAACGATTTGAACAGACAGTCGGACAAAGACCCAAAACTGCTCATAGCGCCCAATGGAAAGACATTGCTACCAACTAAACTTGAAGAGTCAGTTTCCGCACTTTTCTTTAATCAGCTACTGATCAAAGAGATCGATTTACAGAAATGAGAGCTAACTACAATGAGATGAATTGTGTCTCCGTGGGACGTGACGAGGGACGAGGCGAAGCGCGAGGCAGCAGAGGAGTGGCTTTGGAGACGAGGAACGAGTCGAAGAAGCACTAAGTTGTGTGAGAAAATTTGGGAAAAGGAGCAGCTCCGGAGAGAGGAGATGGCGCGTGAGAAGGAGGGGAAAACAAAGAGAGGATGGGAAGGCAAAAGGGCAGCACGAGGGCGACTGAAAATGATGTCCTTTCTTTCACGGACGAAAATCATTTTCCCCGGTTTTAGAAAGACATTTTTCATTGACTTGAAAATATTTTCATTGACCAAACAGAACAGAGCCTTCGATTGTTGATAACACAAGAACAATTTATTGTAAAAGTTGATCATTATCAAACAAAAAGATAAATGCGGTAATTCCTCATTAGATTTGATATCTTATGATCGGCCCCTTTTAATCCGCCAATTGCATTCGAAATTTATCGACATTTATAGAGATTTACCAGCATGAAAAGATTTGTTCTTCAACGATCAGACATAACTATGAATGATCCTCACACGAAAAGTTGTGTTATTTGGCTTGAATGGTTCTTGTCGTTCCTGAGTGTTGAATTTTGGTAAAACAATCACAAAGAAGAATACAAGAATTACGAGGTTCGGCGATGTGCCTACGTCCTTGAGCGAAAACTCTCTTATTTTTTTATGAGAGATCAGTTGCCATTATTCTGTCATTTGTACACAAGGGTTGCTTCAACAAAGGAAACAAGTGAACCCGAAAAATAAGAAAACTATCAATATACAGATTTGCCTACAATAGATTTTGCCTACAATCTCTCCCTTTCCTTTGAATAGGAAAAGCGCAAATTCCGTGATATCCCGCAAATATCGCCAATATTGAGGAAACTGTAAGGCACATACACACATCCTGTTCATTCCGAGACACTTGAGCCAACCCCAACTAGTTCGAGCGAGGCCGTAACGTGCTCAAATCATATGATACAAGCTTGAAACAGATTATTCAACAAACTTTCCGGAAGAAAACGAGAAAGGACTACACAGTTACGATGTTTCCTTCCGAGTCGTACTCGATCTTCCCGGAGAAATCCAGGGGACGGCACCGTTCTCCTCGGATGATTGTCTTCCTCCAGAGAGCCTCGTCACTGTCCTCGCCATCGTCTTCTTCTCCTCCCTCCGTCTTCTTCCACGATATCATCTTCGCCATCAGGAGCGCCTTGCTGCTGATGCTGCTGTTGATCCTCGAGACAAGCCTCTTCTCTCTCAACCCGGGGACGGGCAGGCCGCTCTTTGCCGACTTCTTGGGTTTGCCGTGGGAAGCGCAAAGAAACGTCAAGACAGAGAGGACCGAGAGGATGGAGATTAAGAGGAAGACGAAGGTGAGGGAGGTTGCAGAGAATGGAACAAGGGTTTTGATCGAGACCGATGGTCTTGGCATTGGCCTTGCCATTGTGTGTGAGAATTAGTGAAAGAACGAGGTCGTCAAGAGAAGAAAACATACGAAGGAGGTTGATGATGTCGCTCGACCTCTATATGTTCTCTGATATTTGCATCAATCTTTGACGAGAACTTATTTATTGGCTTGTGATACATAGTCACTCAAAAACTTCATCCCTTTTTTTTTTTATAACAAGACCGATGAGATGGCTCTTGGCAATTGGTCCTTTGAAAAGTGACGGATAAGCACGCCGTGTTTTAACCGGTTCCATTGACTCTGACCTTGTCTGAGTTGACTTGAGCCGTCCACGGCGGTTCAATCATGCCAACTTTATATTCCACCAAAACGCGAAGCGTATTGGGTCATTCTTGGCCAAACTGGATGAGAGAGAGAGAAAAACAAGACATAAGGATCATCTTTCGTTCAATGTCAAAATTGCACTAGGAATACGATCTGACTGTTAAACTCGAGTATTACTTGCACGTCGTAAAGGTTGTATTAATATACAACGAAAAATCTTAAACTAATATACTTGTGATAAATTTATTGTAAATTAATTTTTTCGTCGGTAAAAATCCTAAACCGGTACCCCCGTGATAAATTTATCCTATGTTAGTTTTTGTTAAATCGAGTTATTATCACGAAAAACTCTAAACTTGGTATACCCGTGATAAAAGGAGAAAGAAAATCTGAAACCGATACACTCGCCAACTAGTAGGCCATCCAATTTAGCAATTTGACAAGTATATTTTAACGGAAATTAACGGAGGGTAAATTTATCACGGAGATGTATCGGTTTAGGGTCATGAAATAAATTTCTTATATGTGTACCGGTTTGAAGGTTTTGGTGGTATTAGCCCTAAAGGTTGATGGAAGTGGTCGATTGTTTATGTCTTGCTTTTACGTGGGTTCCCAGTGCTTGCTTCGACTTGGAAAGAAGAAAGGGCCTTGAGAGGCTTCTAAGCAAAGGCCAGAGTCCGACTGAATTTATAAATATACTTTCCAAGTTCTTTGTACCCAGTGGTAGGCAGTGAGTATTATCTCGTAACCAATTCAATCTGTGGAGGTGTCCTGGTAGCGCCCGCTGTCAAATTGTTTGATGCACCAGTACAACGTTCACGTCAAAGCGTGCATAAATTCACTTGAAGGGCAAGCTTGTGACGTGCGATTAGGGCTAGGGGGTGTCAACGGGCTGTGTCGGATTGGGGCTCGGCCTAGCCCGAGCCAGCCTGAAACTAAACAATACCAAACTTGACCCGGCCCTACCCGGGCGGGCCGGATCGGGTCGGGCTGGATTCGGCCTAATTTTTTTTTCCTTTTTTGAATCAAAATCAATTAACAAACTCATCAAATGAAAGAATATAAAAAATTAAAAATGAATTAAATTAAAAACATAGTGTTAAAAAAAAAGTCAAGTGGTGGGCCGGCCGGGCCCGAGTGCCAAACTCCGACCCGAAAAGGCCCAAAAATTAAGTGAATTTTCGGGCCGGGCTGGGCCGCCAACGCTGGCTTTTTTTGACACATCTAATTAGGGCCACTTCTGCTTCAGCACCCTCAACCAGGATTCTTCCGATCACCACTATTAGTTTTCTAGCCGGTCAAGGGATAACCGCAAGTCATTCCAGCATCTTTTGATTCACGAAAAATAAACCCTCCCGATATATATTTATATATATATATATATATATATATATATATATATATATTTGTAACTTTTTTGTCAGGAGAATGACATTTACGTATGTTTTACTATTTTTAACTAATAATGAGGAAGTCATTTTCATATGTTTGCTACAAAATTATTCAATATACACTTGAGAAAAAGCCTCGAGTACAATTTGGGTCCTCGCCTTGGGTTCGAGGCACGGGGACTAGACATGGCCATTGGGCCCGGGGCCGAACCGGCCCGTTGACAGCCCGGAACGGCCCAGACCGGCCGGAACTCAACCCGTTAAAAAAAAAAAAAAGGTAAGGCGGAAAAGAACCGGTCCGAAGAAAGCCGTCAACGGCGGTTCCTAGACCGACCAAGTCTAGGGACCGAACTAGGCCTCGGGGCACCTAGGCCTCGCCATGGGGGACTAGGGCCTAACCATCGAGGTCTCAAGCGCAGGACCCAAGTACCGGTCCCTGCCGTTGAGCACCCGAACACGATTCTTTGGGGAGTCGGGGTCTCGAGCCCCGGCATTGGGATCCCGAGTCCAAGTATTGGGGTCCAATCATACTTCTAAATTTTTTTAAAGATTTATTTTATTTTATTCTTTCTTTTCTTTTTTTTTGGGTGGGCGGCGACGGCGGCGAAGCCGGCTAGTCGAAAGACAGGAGCACCGTTGAGTGACGGAAGCTAGGCGGTTGAACATTCTTCCCGAGCCTTCATTCTTTTTTTTTTTTATGTCAAGAAAACAGAATGATAATCTTTCCTGAGTCTTTTCACTTTGTTAGTCTTGTTCTCAAAGGTGATTTTGGAACAAAGAGTCAACTTTTTTTTTTCTTATTTCGCTCCAAATCTCTTTTGAAGAGCAAAATCAAAGAAATTGAGAATCACAATCATTTATATTATCAAACGGATTTATCATCTTTTTCTATTCTCAAGAACAGAATCGAAATCAAAAAATGATTTCGATAACATATTCTTAAAAAGATGTATCAATTCAATAATTCATCAATAAGAAATGCTTTCATTATTGACAATAATTCTCCCTCTAATGGTTAAACCGCCATAGGCACAATATGCTAATGCAATGGTAGGGCGCGACCTCCTTTGGTTATTAGGCCCAAATATTACAGAAAAGTTATCACCGCACTAGTTCCATTTGTTCGTTGGAAAAAAAGGAAAAGAAAAAAAAAAACAGAAACAAAAATAAAAATAAAAATCAAAAAATATTATAATATTATTAAAAATGTCAATCACCGGCAAAAATATTTGTAAGATTAATTATTGGCAAAAATGTAAAATGTTTAAAACTAATCGACATTTATGAATGTTTACACTTTCAATTGGTACATGCGCTCGCTCTTTTAAATTAATGGTGGGGTTGAGATATGAACATACGAATTCTCTTCTCCTCGGTCGTTTTCTATCTATCGAGAAGAGATTGAACTTGATAACTCACGAGAAACATTCAATGCGATGCGATACTTTTACTAGTCTGCGGATCCTCTTCATTTATTATTCTAACCCAATCAAGCGTCAGCCAGAAAAGGAAGATAACTAAACTTACTTATCCCTTGAATAAATCCCTGTTGAGCTCTTTGTCTTCATACTTGGTTGCAGATTTTTCTTCTTCACCCTTCTTCACGCTTACCACGAATCAAGATTTTCATAACAGTTAACGTGTTCAAATCAAAATAATCAATTTTATATGATTCGAACACATATGTTTTGATATAAAAAGAATCAACTTTTCATATAACCATGACCACGACTAGATCTCTACTCATACACACCTGCAAACTCCTGACAAAGAATTCATCTTTCACACTCAGCTACACCCAACAAATGTTCCTCCACCCTTACAGGCAAACCACCATAATCCTATACGCAAGGAGAATCAGACACTATGCAAAACGGCCATCAACTCAATCGCCGGACTGGTTCTCTCATCGGTACCTTACAATTGAACCTCCCTCACTCCTTGTCTCATCGTACATAGATAAGCAGCGATGAACATTCTTACTATGGCGCTAAGGGGTGCTTTTTTTGATCTGTCTGGTGAAGAAAGCCACGCAGGTGAAAATGGTTTATATCTCAAAGAATTCGCCGATGAGGCTCCGGAGGCGACGGTGGAGGCGAAAAAGGAGGAGGAGGGGAGGGCTTGAGGTGAGTGAGGGCTTCGGAAGAGGAAGGGAGGACGGAAGCTCCGTTCAAACAAAATGGCTTCGCAATCTGTCAGTCATTGAGACAGAAAAAAAATAGATTTTTAATTTTAATTTTTTTATTTCATGTCAAAGGACACATGTCGATTTTTAGTGAAGCCACGTGGGCTCACACGCGTCAGGTGGATTGATAAATGTTTGTTTGGTTTTTAATTTTTTCACTTTAGTGTTTATTACGCCATGATAATATTTGAAAAAAATAATCAATAATTTATCGTGTGGATGATAATTCAATTCTAAACGTTCTAATTTTACTAATGTAGTCATAAACCTTTATACAAAAAATCATATGTAATCCTTCCGTAGAATTGCAGAGAAAATCATTGACGTGATGATTCACGTAGCATGTCCTTTTAAGTAAAAAAAAAAAATATGAGCGGCGATAACTGGATACCACGTTGGCCTGTCCTTTTGAGTTAAGTTATGAGCGGCAATGACTGGATGCCACGTCGGCCATTTTCGACGGCAATTGGCCAGGCGTATCGCATTGTTACAGTTTTAACTTACACAAATTGAGCTAATTTCACAATTTCTCTCGTACGTACCAACGCCCGCTCCGATCAACAAGATATGAGAGGAGAACGTGAAAATGGTTATCTCATTAAGGACTTGTAGAACAAACTTTATCATCAGCCACAAGGAAATAGCTTTTGTCCTCCACATCCAGAAATAGCTCCAAAGTCAAACCCTCGTAGCGTAACACGAGGCACACCACAACAAAAACTGAATACAATCATATCCAGTCAGCCGATTGTAGCCCCCGGGGACCATCTACTCAAATGGGAATTGCATTGGTGACGGATGGATAAACCACTGTCGCTGGATGCGCCATGATGCGGCGGCCTTTGCCATGGCGGAAGCAGTAGACGAGCGCCCCGACGGGCCACTCGATGATGGCCGCAGCCGCGCAGGCTAGGAATCCCAGAGTTGGCCCCACCACCTTGCACCGGCACGGGTTGCTCGCCGTCCCGCATTGTATGCAAATCGGGATTCCGACGCCGACGGCCATGTCTCATGCGATTCGGAGAATGATCAGAGGTTTTACGAGCGAACGAGAATATGTGAATATAGATAGATTGGAGAGGGAAGGCGATGAAGTTGGAGGAATGGCCGATCGAGTGAATTTATAGGGCTCCATCTTTTCCGGGACAACAGCCACGTGGCGTTCGTAGGAGATGGCCACGAGGTGAGGTGTTACGGACATGTAGGTGACACGTGTGCGTGGGGATCACTCTGACTTGCCCATTTTCTATTTGTTGCAACGGAACAAGTTCCGATCCAATCCCCGAATTGAATTATTGGTATGATGATGCGGGCATAGGTGCGATCTATCAAAGAAAAGAGGACAAGGAGAAATGGCATGGGCGGTCGGCGATACAATGGATGATGGATAGCCTTAGATGCTAGAAATGGCTTTAATTTGGATGAACGCTTATAGATTTCATGAACAAAGTTAAGAGATGAAACAGTATATGCTATTTCAAATTAATTGTAGGGCTAAGACAAGAATATACGTGTTTTGCAACTCACATCGCGTCTCTACTGTATCAAGTAAAGCAGGAAAAATTGTCCAAATAGCCTTAGATTCATTGCACTTTTGTCAATTCAAACCTAAACATTTTAATTTTTTTAATTGAGCCGTAAACTTTTTTACTTTTTGTCAATTCCGTCCATCTAGCTAATTTTAGATGGAAATTGCTTACGATGGACTTCATCTGTCCCATTTTGGCATGATCGGCGATGATGAGGATAATTTTTAAATATTTTTTTGAATTTTTTATTTATTTTATTTGATTATTTTTTCTTAATGTGGCCGATGAGGCTTGCAATGTCCTCGCTGGCCACATTTAGGAAAAAAAATGAAAGAAAAGAAAAAGAAAAAATATATAATTAAATAAATAAAACTTCAAATGAATAGTAAAGGATGGCCCACGTTAGTTAGCGTCCACAGTGCCACATGGCACAACTGGGCTTTTCCTTATCTAACTTGGTCTTCGAAATTTTTTCACACACGGTCAAAATTCTGTCTCGGGTGAATCCAGAATGTCAATAGGGGATCATCTTCCTAAGGAGAGCAATCAATCACGAACGAGAGAAATTATCCCAAGCTTCAGCTTGATTGACACTATAATTCCACCGTCTGTACGGTTATGAAGGTCATCTAACAAAAAGAATTCAGAAAGAAGAACGAACTCTATATATCAGTGAGACAAGATTTAGAGAATAATGTCGAGAATACCAACATCGAACATCGGATCAAACTAAGCGATGAATGAATGAAAGCACCGACATTTATGTACCTACCCTCCTGAGCCAACAGCATTATTTACCGTTTCCTTTTTGGTTTCGCCGAATCAAATTCACGGCCATACATAAACATCACCATCGCCACGTTGCTACAGCACCCAAAATGCCAAATCCAACCAAAAGCACCAACTCGTCGTAACCCGCGACGCGATTCCGAGAAGCACCTGAGTAATAGTAATGCCAGTCGTCATTGGTGTCGGATGAGTACAAGTTCCCCGGCAACCCCGTCACGTAGATGAACCTCGGCGGAGGAGGCGGCAACGGACAACAATACGTGGTGCTCGGCGGGGGAGGCGGCGGTGGAGGGGGACGGGGTGGAGGAGGAGGAGGCGGCGGCAGGCTCACCTGCTGGCCACACGGGTCCGAGCAAGTGCAAGTCGAGCACTTGATCCCGCTCTTCGTCGCATGGAAAGTCCCCGTCGTCTTGTCTGGCTCCGTCTCCCCGGGGACTGTGCTATCGCCGTTCGAAAGGGAAACGGCGAGAAAGATAATGAGGAAGACGAGCCGCCGAAAGCTCGGGTGCGCCATGCTTTTTCCGGGTCCGCGACGGAAGGGGGAGGCTCCAAGAGAGAGAGAGAGAGAGAGAGAGAGGAGGGGTTTCTCTTGAATAACTAGGAGTTTGGTTTTGGATTATAGTAACGTGAAGAAGAGCGCAGTAAGATTGAGGCACAAATCCAAGAGAGAGAGAGAGAGAGGGAGAGAAATAATGGGGGGTTGCGTTAGGTGGCAGATCAGTTAATTCGGAGGAATGCACAGTTGAGCAAGGAAAGCGACTTTCTATAGAGATTGGTTTGATGATGAGTCGCTCGTCCTAGATATAAAGAGAGAGACAGAGAGAGATGCATGTGGTGGGTTTAAATGAGTTAGGACTTAGGACTCTCCTTTCAAAGTCATACCCTAGCTTTTCCTCCTCCTCCTTTTCTCGACTCCAATCTTTAAACAGGTCCTCGACTTTGCATCTACGAAAAACGGATGATTTCGTCGCGATTTCGGTCCCAATAGAATGCCTTTTTCCAAAACCTATTGAGTCATTTCCATTTTTACATGGTACATCTAGATGCTATGGTTTAGTTAAGGTCCAAGGATGTCATTATTAATTACAAGTCTGTCAAAAGAATTTGTCCGTACTGCATTTCATATGGTACTGAATGTTAAAAGACTCCTAGATCTTTAGATATAGATTGTTTTTTATCTCTGAGTTTTCTCTACCTCGTTGAAGAAGAGAGACCGGATCGTTCATGCCTTCCGTATGCTCATCCCTTGCAGATCAAGTTGGGCCGCGCGAAGAATAAGTTCTCAGGCCATGTTCGCCAGAGCTAAAGGGGAATCTGTTCAAAAGATGAACTCGGCAAGAATCTGCAGGCTTATCAAAATCAGACCTTTCCTTGATGTTCTTGTGTCGCTTTTAAAGAACCCAGGAAAAAGATATGAATGGTGCGTTAATGTTTGAGCAAAGCCACATTGGGAACAATACACTTTTTCCCAATGGACGAATCAAGAGGATTGGAAGGTCTTCAAGCTTTATGCTCATCCTTGCCCTAGCTTTTTGCGGGTATATATATCTTTTTCCAACGTGACAACGCCTCTTCGATTGTCCACTTTTCCAAAAGTTCATAGCTTTGCATCTTATTCTTCCATTCGACTATTGGGGTCTTCCGGCTAATAAACTCCGGTCGCGTTTCGTTGTCTCTGCGAGGAATAAGGCAACGCTGGGTGTGTAAAGACCGAGTTGCATTGTGTTTGCGACTGATCATACAGAGTCCCCCGTTATTTTGTAGGTGACTTCGTGGATCGGCCTTTAGTTCACTAATCAACCGAGGGATGAGTGATGATTTCGTCTCGAGTTCGAGCCCGTTTAACCAGACCGGCCCGAAATCTCGATTGTGAGAAGCCCGATTACATTGGAGAACAAATGCCGCGATTTTAAAGACTTAGGTACTCGTCACAACCAAGCACACGAACTCTACTCATCGGATTCGATATTCTGTAGATCGACTTTGTGAATCGGCCTTTAATTCAATGTATATGAAAAGAAGGGGCTTGAAATCCTTCTTGGTGGAGGGTGTGCCCACCACCCTCGGCCTATTCTCTCTTGTGCCTTGTTGCAGCAAAGCTTTATGGCGTACTTGCAGAGTTCGTGTGCCACGTCCAAGGTACGGTTCAACGTGAATCACTCGTAGATTTCGACGTTGTCCTTAAGATTTTCTGTTCGAATTTTCTTGATGAAAACAAGTGATAGATTGTGAGTAAACAGGACTGGAAATCACTTGGCTGTAATTTGGGACTGGAAAGTATAAATGGGATTGAGCTACCGATTATAACTCTCTGGCTCCCCGATAGATAGTGGATTAACCTGGCTATTCTCATGGGTTGGTACCGGCAATGTGATCAAACCACGTAAATGTATGATGCTCTTCGTGTTCCCTGTCGATTTCGCCGGTAATTGCTTCTTCTTGGGTAACATTAAGTTGCAAGATCCGTTGTATGTCACGTGATTCCCCAGAAACTCGACTTGTTTGCTTCCTTGTTGTGAATGTTTGGAATCCAATACACAGTACTATTTTGGAAGAGTATTTCGGAAGGTCATCCGGCACGTAAATCTTACACGAATCAATTAAATCTCATCTATCTGCTTATGTGGTGCCGCGATAAATACATGCTAAACAAAATTAACTTGCTTACTGAATGAATGATGTGATATAGCATCTTAACCCTAATCGGGAATTTAATGTCTGCCTCTAATGTTAGCTAGGCATATTCTACTGAATTTGACAGAATCAAATCTTATTTCTCAGATGGTGGACACCGACGGAGATTAGATTGGTGAGGAAAATTAGAGATGTATATCAGTAGCCCTTACTTATCACTACATTACCCATCATGAGCAATTCGGGCAGATCTAACATAAGTCAAAACCAGGAATTTAAGAAAACCACGTGTGCACACTCATAAAATTTCCTGGGATCACCTCACTACTTGGACTGAACCCAAGATTCATATTAAAAAGAGCTAGCTAAGCACAAGATCATTTGACATGATCAAGAGGACCAAAGAGGATACATTTCCCATGCGTCCCGCCGCAAGAAGATCGACATTTTGCCACGGCGGAGTTTCATGGCTGGGGCATCCTGCGACGGAAGGTTTTGTGGCCAAAATGCTGAAGATCCTTGGCAATAGGTCTCGGTGATGAAATCAAATAATTTCATACCCGAAAAGTACAGTTTTTGCTCGGAAAAGTTTTTTTTTTTTTGCAGCAAAGTGAAACAATCGTTCTATGGCTATGCATTTTTTTTCATGGCTCAAGGGACAACCTTTTGTGATGACAAGTCAATAGATGGTTGTAACTTCGGGGTCTCAAATAAATAAATAAAAATTGAAAAATGATTTCTTGACATCTTGTTATGGACGGTACAATCTTAACCATAAATTCACACTATAATCGCGTGTTTTACATAAAACACTCATTGATTGAGAGATCGTGCGATAAAAGTTAACCGACGATACTTGTCGGGTTAGTAGCTTTTGCCGTTGAAAATATCAGTAATTCATAGCTAGATCATCATGGCAAATATAAGTATATTTGTTTTGGTGACGGTAAGAATCGTGGTTGAAAAGCTGTGGTAAAAATCATTGTACTTTCAGCGATAAAGGATGAAGGGGCGACTGTCGAGCGACGGTGAACATGAGGCCACGATAAAGCTTTTTCGTGAAAGAAGATCATTTCGCCGCTTAAATTTAAGACATCCCGGCACGAAACGTTTGCCACCAACACAGTTTCCTTGGCTAAAAAGCGCATCATTTATCACGAAATTACTGTAACTACAAGTTCAGTGGGCCTGAATCTGTATGGGGTAGCTTTGACGTTCAGGAGCCACTTCTCTACTATTATAAATAGCTTTGTTTCGCCTTAAGAATCTCCCGGTCTTGGCGTCCCTGGAAGCAGAGGAGATGTGGTGGATGAGATATATGAATTCCTAGAGATGTACCTTCCCAGGTTCTTTGACACTTGCAAAGAACTCCAAATGGGGTGGTGGCACGAAAAGCAACAAAGTGGGCTCTGTTAATAATTAATATTTCGAGTCACGACCCTTAGAAGATACGCATGCACGTAGAGTTTGCTTTCTGCGTTTCCAACCACACCTCAAATAGTTTCGCTTTTGAAGCTTTCTCAACAAACGTTTTTGATGCATCACTCCACGCATTCCCCACTTTCTCTCACTCTCTCTTCTCTCAATCTGGAATGGCCAAGGTCAACAGTCATGGAAGCACTAGGAGTGCCTTATTCTTCGTGGCGGCGTACTTGAATTTGCAGTTCTTATTGCTGGCGCGATCTGCACTAACTGAACAGGCTCCGTTATACTCAAACGAGTGTCCTTCTCCTTGTCTTCCGCCGCCGAGTGCACCCACGGACTGCCCATCACCGCCTCCTCCACCGTCACAACAGTCGTCGACGCCGCCATTGCCGCCGTCTGCCGACCAACCGCCGTCCTTCGTCCTCTATCCGCCGCCGGACTCTGGGTACATGCCCTATGCTTTTCCTCCACCTAATTGGTACATGAATTCCATCCCTCCTCCCCCTCCCGACCCGATAATGCCGTACTTCCCGTGGTACTACCAGCATCCTCCTTTCCAGTCGCAATCACCGGAAGCGATTCATTCACAATCGATGGTCACCATTGCGGTGGTGCTATGCTTTCTCTATGTTGTTCTTCTTGTGGTTATGTGACAAAGCAGTGCGTATGTTTCCATTTTCCCGTCTTTTGAATTGCGGTAAAGGTATAAGGTGTTTTGCCACCAGCTGAGAATTAACAAATCAACCAATTCGTACAGGAGTAGGAAGACGCTGCGGCAACTTGTCTTCGTTTTTGCCATTTGAGGCATGAATTGAGGGATCCATGTCCTACGTACTTCTTAGTGGAGTGTCCAGATATTTAGAAAACTTCTGACTGGGTAATCGCTCCGGGCGCTGCAATGTCGATCATCTACCAGCGATAGATAGATCTCCTAGTATATATCCACAGACTTCCATCGTTAAATCAAGACCAGCTCTATGATCCTTGCCATTCTTGGAACGCGTCAAGAGTGTTTGATCGACAGACTAAAATCGTGAAATACAAGTGCGCCTTGGTCCAGTACAGTGTAAGGAGGCGTAGAATGGAAGAGGAAGACCTCTTCTTCTAGTCTGGATCACCGAATTTTCAAGCACCATATCAAAGACAACAACCGATTCCCATGCCACATGTCTAGACTATTCAAAGTTCTGTTCTGAAACTGCCTCTTTTCCCGCCTTATAGATACTCAAGCAACATCTAAACCACCTGAACAAAGTCAATTTCGGCAGTCTTTTCATTCCCTGGTATCGTCTCCGCCAGCAAACCTAAAGTGTCAATTCATCGGATAGAAATACTAGCCGTCATAGAGCACAACACAAACAGAACTCAAATACTCTAAAACTTATCCGGCGAAAAGCAGGAAGATTTAGCTGGTGAAAAGAGTGGATCCACGCAAATGCATATACAAGGTTCTACAGCTATTGCACTACATTTTTCATTTCAGTCAATTCAATGACTTAAGTGTACTTCGCATGTATTAATTTCCTTCCTCTACTCAATGTAATGTAACTTTAGTTATTGCCAAATTACAAGCACTCCACTTGCATAGCAACTCCATCGACTTTGTACTTGACTCCCATGCCCACATGATGCATAGTGGCCCATGATCATGATGACTGCACTGCATTAGTTAACGCAATCGGGATTGATGACGAATCAAATTTTACATGGTCTAGGTAGGCCGCCTCCATGCATGTGCCGCTTCTTTCGGCCATTCCTCTCCCATAACTATGTAAGACTGCACAAAATCACACTAATGCTTTGACTATTTGGCGACGCCACACTGCAGTGTCTGGGTCAAACCTCAGCTCCCATGTAGGCCAATAGTGCAAATCTTGCTTCAACGTTAGCACTCGCGGCTTCCCATTCAAGTGTACTGTCCTCACACGAACAAATTCCCCATGCTCCAACTCCTGCAATATTATTCATCCCGGGGTCACTAGTGCAAGTGAATCATCGATTACTGCAACCAGTAAGATCTTATCATGTATATCTATCTCCCCCATTCTGGTAGGAACAATTTACACACAAAGGCATACTTAAGCAACGATGCCGGGAGGCAATGACAAGAAAGTGAAGATTGACAAATGTCTATCAAGGTGATTTACAAAATTTTATAACAGCTCAATTGTACACTTTACCTGCTTCATTAGGCAAACACATCAAGGGTTGGGCGAATGCACAAGATTTTGGATTTTCACGGTACACAATCAGAATTTAGAAAGCCATAAATAACATTTCAAAACAAACGGCAGTTGCTGCAACACCTATACATTTTCACGATGACTGCAATTCTCAGTATCCGAGAATGATTGATAACCAAAATATATTTTTTTTTTTTTTGGTAAGGTAAAGAGGGAGCTAAGCAATAAATTTTGTAGTACTCTTTTCCAATAATCAATTTTATATATACTGGCAGGAAAAAAAAAATTGTTCCTGCAATAAAACACGTAATGCGGTAGTATATATGGGAGGTTAAGGAATTGACAGAGGACCTAGACTACTTAAATGCCTGTCAAAATTAAACTGAACCACTGCCCCACAGTATATCATGTCTTGGATGTAATTCAGAAACTGCTATCCTACACCATGTCCAAACTTGACTACCCAAAACTATTATTCTGTCAGCATGAAGTGATTCTACTGAAAAAAGGCCTAAAAAAAAAAAAAAACTTAACTTCACACCCCTGTGCTCACTGTGTCAATCCAATCATATCTACAGGGTTGACATGCGCCAATACAGCCAAATCAAAGAACAGATCTTACTTCCCAAATGCTATGGACAAAGCACTGACCTCAGGGAGAGTAGCATGGAAGATTAATATGATAATGCTGCATTAGTTTTAACTTTTTTCACAAGAAATGAGCACTCTCTCCACTATATGGCAGAATGATACTTGTAACTCTTCCGCAGCACACAGTAGAAGTACCTTTGTCACACTAATAAATGCATCTAAGTCAGGAGTCGGCTTTCCATTAATTTCGACAATCCATTGAAGAGCATATAGACCATATCTATGCACAGGACTTCCGTGACACCACCTGGAAGATATAAACAATAGAAAAAGATGAGATTCTTCGCTTATCTATCCTAAGAGAGACTTGTTTGAAGCACCAAATATATGGCAAAGTGAAACTAAAGCATAAAATCAGGACAAGAACCAGCTAAAAAGAACGCTTCAAAGAGACAATCTTACACATTGAAAAAAGTTAGAAAACATCAAAACAACTAGTAAGTACTGCATAGCAGTTGACTGTACAGCAATGGCTGCCTGGTTCAGCTAAGAAAATAATAGACTAGTTGATGCTAAGGGCCACAAAGCATCTTAGGAATGCACTG
The DNA here is from genome assembly GCA_021437795.1 of Rhodamnia rubescens. Lineage (NCBI taxonomy): Eukaryota > Viridiplantae > Streptophyta > Magnoliopsida > Myrtales > Myrtaceae > Rhodamnia > Rhodamnia rubescens. Next base: position 5,048,297 of record JAILYA010000010.1, on the reverse strand, counting down.
TGGGAGTACTCAAGGCGAAGCTAGATTTCATTTGAAAATCAATCAAGTATCCTTCTCCCACCGGACGCCAGGCTCGATGCATTCCAAAATTAAGCAGAGCGGAAAAAAGGGGCTGTAACTTCCTCGCGGAATCATCTTAAATACAGAAAAAGCGTGGAGCTGGAAAAGTTTATACTATCACTGTCAATGCAAGATGAGACAAGGTATTGTCTTCAAAGATATTGCAAGACTCACCTAGCAACATACACACCATGCCCTTCTTCAGGAAGGTATCCAAGAGCGCGGACTGCTGAGTGTGGTTCTTGAACAATGCATCCACACCAATTAATCACGCATGCTGTACCATTTCCATCCCTAACATCTGTCCCAACAAGAATATCAATTTCACGCCCCTGAAATGCAAGAAGGATTCAAACATGAAAATCATCTACCTCTCAAGCTCTTTCTTAAAATTATAAGCACGGTTAACCTCAATCTTGAATAAAACAGAACGACCTAGCCATGCAAAGAATGCAAAAAATGACAAGATAACGTATGCTTTCTTTCTTTTTCGCAATCAGAACAAGATATCTAATGTTCACCTGCCGGAAAATGGTCACATTAAGCTTCCCATCAGTGTCATCAGAGTTGTCCAATGCTTGGCAAGCATTTTCTATGTCGCGGAAGCAAGTAACTGGCTCCTTATTTATGGCCAGGACCATATCGCCTTGTTCCAATATTTTTTCAGCTTTTGAACCAGCCAAACAGCCCTTAACACGTAGAACTTGTCGCCTAACTGGATCTCTTTTAACAAGAGCCTACAATAATTGCCACTGGTCAGAATCCTCTGCCTAGAAATGCCAGGGTAATTGCTGCTTCATAAAATCATATTTAAGCATTTAATTATTTGGATTTATTATGTCTAGACAAACTATGTCATGTTTTTATACGTAGACGACTCTGCTGTTTCTGTCAATTCTAGTGCTTTGCTATTTCTCTCACACAAAAATATATCCTTACTGTTAAAAAAGTCTCAAAAGAATAACTGAATATATAATGCCCTATTTGTGTGGAAAAAACCCCTACTTTCTTTTTGGCCAAAGGTGGAGAAAGGACCTACTTGAACCCATTGGTCGCTCAGTCCAAAACTTCTGGCCTTGGAAAGAAGTGTGGGGTACAGCTCCACCTCCAACATCCTAACAAGCGGCATTGGCCTTTTGGCACCATTTATAAGTAGAGGGGGCCCCTTGGCACCAGATACAATTTTGTTGACAACCTCACTTACACTATAAACTGGAATACCTCTAACAAATTGATGATCTTCTGAGGAACTGCAGCCAAATTTCAGCTGCAAATAGAAAAATAAGCATCAGAATATAGAAAGATCACTAATAGAAGCAAATGAATATTAGCAAACCTGAGTGGAAAAGCTTCCCCATATAGCTTGAACTCTTCCACGCTCATCAGTTAGCACCCCAGAAAAAGTACTGCCAAAATCTGCAAGACACCGCATTACAACCGAAGCCAACATTCAGATAACCAAGATCTGCAGTAAGAATGGACTACTATGCAAACCTGTGTCAAGCTCAACAACTTCCATGTTGATTGCTCTATATCTTGGACAATCAGCTGAGCCAATATTAAGAGCAGCACAAGGATTAGTTACAATGGATTTCCTTGATGTTGCTTGAAGACTTCTACTCAGCCCCACAAGATAGACAGAATCACCCCGGCGCAATGCAGGCTCTGTAGAACACAACAAGACCAGCTCCTTAAGTTGCAATAAAGTTACTACAAGAACTGGCAGACACAAAATCCACGGCTTCACACACAGAGAGACAGGGACAGCCAGACAAATAGAAGTGATCCAACCAGAACACCCAAAAGAAATTTTCTGCTGTAAATGCAACTTCTAATGGTTGAAAGTATGCACATCCTATCTTGCCACAGTAAAAGTAATTGACTTAGAAGCTACTTTCCGGGGAATGAAAGAACAACTTAATGCAATTGACAGATGGTCACGTGTTTACGTCAATGCTACTAGCAGTTTTAGACAGAATAAAATTAAAATATAAAGATATAACATTCTATCATATCCAGAATACAATAGACAGATTAGCTACATTTGTAGAGATCCAATTAAAAGAAAAAAGAACACAATCCCTTAGAGTGGTAAAATTAAACAGTCAGAAGAGAAATGCATATAATCAGAACATCTGGAGTTTCACGTGAACAAGAAGAACTAAACTGAAAACTAAATATACCAGGAAGCAGTTCAGCAGCACGAACAGCCGAAGCGCCAACAGGACCCAAAGCAGAGGGATCATATGCAACAAGAGCGAAATTGTGAACAGGGTGGAGAAAAACCACCTGCAACGAAAGGTGAAGGGTGGCACAAATCAGACTATGAAGGAAGAGAATTCACCTTAACTAACATCAACAAATATTTACCTCCCCTGAAATTTCAATTGGAAAAGCAGCAAATGAAAGCATCACATCAGAGACAGATATAGCAACTGTGTTTTTATCAACTGCAACCAATCCCAAGTCTTGAGAATGGTATACAATGACGCCAGTCCCAAAGAAGTGTTGAGAATGGACGCCGTCTACCATACATGATGGTGGCACGTGAACCTGCAAGTACAAGTATGACAACACTAAATTTTGAGAGCCATCACAAGCAATGTCTAAACATCTCGCGAAACTACAAAAATTAAGACTTGCTACTGGAGCCCCTGAGATAGGAGGATAAGACCTCGTCCAAAATTGGATGTTCAAAGTATGTCTTCATCAAATGGAGATAAATCCACAAGAATTTATGTATGAAGAAGCACCACCACAGTGTTGTCACTAATTTAAAACATAATCCTGGTACTGTCGAACGTAGCAGAATAAAACACCACTTGGAAGAAAGGAGACGGTGATATCCCAAAAGTACATTTATGAAGATAGGATTAAATTATTAAAGGTCGCAGTAGGGTGTCTGGTTAATCAATAAACTTGGAAAATACAACGATAAAGTTTTTTGTAGTTACTTACCTCAAACATTACAAGAGTAGGCTCTATCACATGTTCAGCATATGAAGCATTGGCCGATAATGCCGGTGGACTTTGATAATCTGTCACAACTGTACTGTCCCCATTCCTGGTATCCTTCAACTCCAGTTCCCTATTATCAAGCAATGAATAGTCGGCAGCCGCCCCATCAGCTGATAAATCTTCTTCCACACGTCTTTTCTTCTTTCCAATATCTGGTTCATCTTGAGCATGGGATCCTTCAGAAGAATGTCCATCGTTTGTTTCCATGCTGGCAACACCATCAATCAACTCTTGTCTCCTCTCCTGATCAACTTGTTCCATTGTGACCTCAGCAGTACAAGCTGCTTGCTTGGCTAGCACCAGATCACCATCGAGTATAGAAGAATGTTGTAGGGGAGGTAGGGGTTGAAAGGCAGTCCTTATTGACCACAAACCAGTACTATCATCACGACTATATATTTGTGGAGGAGCATACCACTCATGGCGATCAACTGTAACCAGTACAGACTGCAGGCAGTACAAGCACACATAAAACGAGTAAGTATAAGATACATTTTTCCCAATTTTAAAGCAGTGTAATTGAACCCATGACACAAAGTGAGAACAGGAGAATAAAATCAATAAGATTTTCAACACTGTTCGACATCATCTTCCTTCGTTACACTATTCGACTGTATTGATAACACTAGAGTAGAAGCATTATCCCACACTAAAAAATAACTCCTCGATCTTTCATTCATATAGTTTGTATTGCACTAGTCGGCAGTTCTTAAGCATAATCAATAAATTCTGAACCAAACCAGTGGAAAAATGATCAAACATCGAATTTAAACTTCAATCAATATCACAGATGCAACCTTCAACTACGGAGACTTTAGTAAGTGAAACTGTATCAACGCAGGTCTCCGGTACAAAACTTAAGGCACTCCATTGTTCAGCCCCTACGACAGATCCTAGGAAGTCCGTCTCAATGGCCTTAAATAGCAAAGTGGAGCCTTTGCAGATAGAAAACAAGTCTTGAGCCTATAAAAGCTCCGTGCAGATCCAAGAAAACAATAACCACTCAACTGATTTTTATGTGATTCCAAAACCAGACAAAGGCCCACTACCAAGTTGGATCATCAATCAGCCAATCATCCAGTTTTAAGACTTTAAAATAACTTTCCAGTGAAGAAAATAGGATATAAGTGCTGGGCATGGTATCTGTTGATAGCCATAACAGAATGATTGAAATCACAAAGCCATGTCTCTAGGACAAAGCAGTATTTCGTCTCAAGTAATTGGTCTGATGTAAGTGAATGTAATGCTACCACAGTTTCAAGAAACCACAATTAACTAAAAGATCTCAGAATATACCTTCGTACGATGCCGATCCAAGTAACTGATATATTCTAATGGTACACGAGCACCTCTAGAAAGCTTAGACAGAACTATAATTAGATCATCAAGTACTGAAATCTCTTCACCAGAAAACTTCGTAATAATGGCATGACGAGGAACTCCAGCTCTGAAGAGCATATATCTGGATTGTGTCATGAAGAAAATTAAAGAAACATTACACGCGAACATCAAATGAATTATCACTATTCGTTATTTTCAATCACTTATATGGATGTGGGCAATTTGCATTCCAAGCAGTGAAACAACTCTCAAGACGATTGATGATCTTTCCAATACAGCTGTCCTCAACTAAAAATGTGCACATATATCATAGAATATATCTACACCAAGCACATGAGTATATACTGAAAATAAAGTCTTCTAAACGGAGATTAAGACAAGTTGCTTCTACATAAAAGGCAAAATTAAAAGGCAACATGCAGATACTAATTACTAAGTGATATGCAAATTGAATCTTTAGATGCATTACATACCCTGGTTCTGCAACGTAGACCCGACCACAGCGGAACCGACAATTTCTAGCCTGTGTTAAACAGAGGTCAATAAGTTATCAGTGCCAAACAAATCAGACAAATTAATCGCCTCAAACAAAGCATTAAGCAAATGCGATTCTCTAAGCAAAATACTAAATATCATGCCAGACAAAGTCAACCTGGGTGTTCTCACTAAGGAAAAGTGAGCTTAAAATGGTTTTCACGACAGATGAGGAACAAAGACGGGATCATTTAGCAGGCACTCCAGAATGACACACCAAGAATGATGTGGTAAAAGCAACCATTGCAGCAGAGGAATCAGACTACATGCCATGGAAGTACACAAGAACATGGATAACATAACAGACCTACAGGTATAAGTTATTAAGATGAGTGCTTAGTTTATAGAATGGCCAAGTTTCCTAGCTTAAGCTTTATTGGAATCCGATTGTTCATAATGGTACCAAAGCTTCATATCAAAGGGTGCGAATCCCAACTTCTTTTACTCTCATACGTCCTCCAATTGTTAATTGATGTGATTGTATCCACATGCCCTGTTTCACATGTGAGGCTTGGCTCACTCGCATGGGAGAGGGAAAAAAAACATATGATGCTTGATATACATTCTAACTACATTGCTTGCCTGACAACTTAACTTATGGCTGAAACAGTTGTTCAACATAGTAAAAAGATTCTATGAGATACATGTGCATTTTTTGCACAAGCCTCGAATTTGACCAAGAGAAAAGGAGAATCTCTCCTACCTGCTGATATGAGAGAGGGTGTATTACTGCACCACTTACTTCTAAGAAGTGGTCAGGGGTTATCGAATGCAGATCCTGAACCTGAAAATTGAATATTCCCAGTGAGAAATAGATGGCAAAACAGTAAAGTCTCATCCTGATGAACTTTAGACAAACAAGCATTAAAGCCTAATTTCTTCTCAAAATTCGATTTATCCAGCTGAGTTACAGCTACAAAAATAAGTCCAAAGGTCAGAAAGTCAAATTTAGAGCAAAGCATCCAGGTAAACAAAAGCAAAATAGCTATCCCATGACCTAAGAAAGGCTGCAATCACAATCATACCATAAGGTTAACAGTGGCAGGAATGCCACCTCTTTCGATCAGCAGTTCAATCTTATGGTCAACGCTGTCATCAAGTAAAGTTTCCATTTTAAGAAATTGAGTAATCACCTGCACAAAGATTCACAGCAGTCAAGACATTAACATAATAGGCTCGCAACAAATCGACCTCCAGTTATATTTAGTTCACAAACTGGAAAAGACTATAACAAAGAACATTCCCATAAATCAATATGATTCGATTATGTCAAGGCGATAATTAGCACAACGATATTATTTAGTCACACGTTTCACTTATATACTAACTTTCCCAATTCGAAAATAAAACCAATGAACTGAGGATGAAAAATGAACTTTAAAACAACATTCTTTGACAAAGTACCGTACCATCTACAACAATTTGTTTCTATCAAGGAACTCTTTTTATTATCGTTATCAGCCAATGTGTGCAACAACTAAATAAACAGCATTGTCAACCACAAAGGAAAATTTAAGTATCTGACTTGTCCAATAAGCAGATACAAGACATGGAATTTCACTATTTGAAAAGGTTTTAAAGCAACATCCACGTTTTACTATAGTCCACCAAACCAGTATGCATATCTAAAGTCATACTTACTTCCCCATTCACCCGGATCAGCACATCGCCAGGTTCCAAATGTTTATGTGCAGGACCACCAGGTACCTGCAGCAGGTCCAATGCTAAGTCCCTCGTTTATCAATAGGCACAGTTGAGAACCAACAGAACCTATCTTACCACAGAGTCAACAACTAGCATGCCAGTCTCCCCAGGTGGAGATGCAAGGCGAACCATCTAATCATTCAAAAAATAACAAGAAGGAGATATTAATGAGAATTTTCTGAGAAAAGACATAGTAAGTGCCTCCAAAAATTAAGAGCCAGATACCTGCTCAGTCTCGCTCCTAAGACCCAATCGACGTATCTCATCAAATCCTTTGTGAAGGAAAGTCACCTACATCATATGAACCATACCGATAGCAGAAACTGATCATCCTGAGACTACTTATAGCTCATAGATTAAGAAGGCATATTGCTGTGTAGAAACAAAATCTTTCTCGCTGCCCAACCTGCTGGCTCTAAACAAATTGCCACTAAATTATAGGCTAATGATAGCTGCAGAATTAGCAATACAGAAGGTATGGATAACTATTAAAGTTCATAAAGACTGAGCCAGAAAACTGCCTCCTTCAGGCCACAAAGAGTTGTTTGGCCAAATAACTTATTCATCCCTGCTTTCACATGATCCAATTTTCATATGACTTTCTTTGTACAGACAGATATAGCTTGCATTAAGAATACATCTTCTGTCATCCAACATAACTGTACGACCAAATTATCTTCTCTTCTAGGTTGGTAACTCTGAGATGTTGAATTCATAAGAAATATATGCTTTGTATCATAATTATCACCCAATAAGTCAATTAGTTCTACCTCAGAACTCTGTGGCGAGTTCAGCCACCACCTCCATGCTAACATTAGTTGATTCATTACCATTCCCAAGTTAACTTCCTCAAGGGTTGGTATGTTCCAATGAAGGAAGGATTAAGATCCTGAGGTAGAATTAACTGACTTATTGGTTGAAAGCCAAGACTGTTCAGCATGGGCATATCATGAAACATGTTGAGCTCATGTTACGAGTCACATGTGATACTAACCTCGTTCAAGAATAACGAGGATAACAAGACTCCCATGGAAAAATCCCATTTGAACGAGTGGATGCGGAAGATCGGTTTTTAAACATGGTTCAACTTGCCGAGAAGAATGAGTCTACATTGGTTTGACAGTCAAGCTTAAGCTTTCTTTAGGGTTTGATTTGATATGTGACTGGTGAAGCATAAGCAAAAGCACTGACAAAACTAATATTTGTGTCCGGACTTACCTGAAGTGTTCCCCGCGGAATAGAGACAGCCTCCCATTTATTTCCATGTGAATCTCTTCCCTTCTGAAGAAACTTCAATGCTCTTACCACCTGAGAAGAGCCACAAGCAACAGATTGAAATACTTCACAGGCGGTTCACAGAACTACAAAGTAACTAGTAATAATTGTAAAAGCAGGTGAACTTACTCGTTCTAAAGGTAAAAAGAATGCTGATGCACTTGAAGTCTTGCTCCCAGCATTCAAGGCTACTGCCCTACCTTGCCAATCAATTACGGGGAGCCACTTGAACCACCTTTTGTTCCGGAAGCAGCCTGAAAATAAGGTGACAAAGAACATGACACAATCTCAGATACCAAAAAAAATAATAATAATAATAAAATAAAGAATCCACAAACTGCAAACTGAACAACTTCTACAACAGAGCCGAGTAAACAGGATAGCCCAACTAGCATGCTTGATGTTCCCTATCCCAATTATAGAGAAGTCACATGCTTGATTGCTCTCACTTATATATCGGTCATCATGGCTAAAATCAAGCAAGAATTAATTTTGCCCAACTATGAAAATCTACACCATGTCAAATTTGCCCTCCAAAATTTATGCCGTGGTAGGTTACTTGACCAAGTTAAATCAAAGAATTAACACTCTGGCAACCTAATTCACAGTAAAATAGCTCTTTTACAGACAACAGAAAGTAACCTACTTGGATGTAGAATGTGTTGAAATCATTGTATCCATCCCTGCACCAAATAATCATTGTTATTGACCCTACTGACAAAGTAAATGGTAAGGTAAACCAAAAGGTATGAGAAAGTACCAGTAAATGATAAAAACATGATATCTAATTTCCATGCATACTAAAGAAAGCCAACCAAATACTAAAGTCAATTTCGTGTAGTAATTTGTTCCCCAAATCAGTTTACTTTGACTGCTACATTAAAGAAAGGGAAATGAGTTCTTTTTTGTATCAAGTAATCGTGAGCAAGCTATCTCTGAGAGAATTCCAACACAGTTGATCAACTTGTTCTGATGAGAACCTTTAATTAAAGACACTCTTTAAGACTCCAACTCCAATGGAGGACAAACATATTGAAAATCAGTACATAGTATCATTTAGCACCAAATTGATGCTAGCAAATAGTTAAATAAACCAAAGTAGAACGCACTTCTTGTAGTGAGGAGCATCTCTATCCAAGCGAGCAAGAGTTCCAGCCAATATAGAAACCTGACAAATAAAATTGTTATTAGCAGATAGAGCTGATGCTTATACCATCAAATAGATGAAATAGAATAAGAAGTATATTTCTTTTCCTTGTTTTTGGCCTTATTGGTGAAAGATCAATGCAAGGACCTAAATCAATGTCACTGTTAGAGATAAAGAAAACCAAAGCAGGGTACAAGCAAGCAGCAATCTTGGTGATAGATAATGTCGAAGGCTCTAACATAGCCTAGGAGTGGTGCTTCTAATTGCTTATGAGAAAGAAAGCATATAAACATCAAAAGATGAGGCACCTTTAAGGAACTCTGTGAAATTGCATCAGCTGCTCTCACTATAATATCCCCATTTGTAAGAAAGGATACAGCTGAAGATGAAACAAGATTTCATGTCTCCACTAAATGTAGCACTTTACCTAGCTAAATTTTCGAAGTGTTGTACTTAATACCTAAAAGTGCAAAAGTTACAACTACCCTCAGCCCTTAACTTTTAGTCCAATCAACTTTTCCGTCAATAAGTTAGACGCATGTGAACTTTAGAGATGGGAAATACTGAAAACTCCTCGATGCATTTGAGGATGGAAAAAAGCCTTTGTACAACAACACTAAGATTAGGAAAAAGAGAAAAAAAAACTGAAGAAGGTCAACAATCACACCCAAATTCCACTGTCGTAGTCGAGAATGACCATCTCCCTCCCTCCCTCGCTCTCTAACCCCCAACCCCAATTACATCATCCAGTTTTACCACTCTTTGGTGACAACTTGATTGTTAAAATCCAAGTCGAGCCACATCCCTCTTGCCTCAATCAGCTGATTGGCTAAGCAAGGAAAAATCATAGCCCGGCCACCACTTCATGCAATTCACTCTTTAGACAACAATTGCAAACTAGTAAAACTCGTTGATGGCCAAAGTTTAATGCTGGCCATGCATGCTGAATACTAGTAGATGGCTGTCACTATAATATTCCCATTTGTCAGAAAGGATATAGCTGAAGACGAAAGAAGATTTCATGTCTCCACTAAATGTAGCACTTTACCCAGCTAAATTTTAGGAGTGTTGCACTTAATTGCTAAAAGTGAACAGTTAGAACTACTCTCAGCCCTTAACTGTTAGTCCAATCAACTTTTCTGTTAATAAGTGAGAAGCATGTGAGCTTTAGAGATGGGAATAACTGAAAACTCCTCGATGCATTTGTGGATGGAAAAAGGCCTTCATACAACAAAACTAAGATTAGGAAAAAGAGAATAAAAACTGAGGAATGTCGATAATCACGTCCAAATTCCACTGTCATTGTCGAGAGCAACCATCTCCCTCCCTCCCTCGCTCTCTAACCCCCCAACCTCAATTACATCATCCAGTTTTACCACTATTTGGTCACAACTTGAATGTTAAAATCCAAGTCAAGCCACATCCATCTTGCCTCAATCAGCTGATGCGCTGAGCAAGGGAAAATCATATCACGGCCACCACTTCATGCCAGTCACTCTCTAGACAACAATTGCAAACCAGTAAAACTCGTTGATGGCCAAAGTCCAACGCTGGCCATGCATGCTGAATACTAGTAGACGACTGGTGGTGAGTTTGTTTCTTGCTCCTTCACTATATTCATATGAGTCCTACATGGTGCATTCCTAAACTGAATAGGATTGCATGTCAACTAATCCGGGTTTTTCTCCCTGAGAGCAAAAAAGCAAATCAGAAATGGGCACTAAAATTAGCCAGATAAGCTCATCTGGCTTCATCTTCCATCATTCTCCAAACAAAGAATGTGATGTTAGAAAATGAGATTGATTTCCTATACCATCATGTCCCATCCTATCGTGCCATAAGCAAAAGTAAGGTTAAAAAGCAAGAGATTCCCTCATTCATTTAATAGAGGACAAAATGGACATCTGCAGTAATAATATCTTGTTCCACTTCACGTGTTACAGGGCTAGGAGCTAATGGGCGCCTAAAAGTTCCCCGAAAAACATTACTAACAATCATCCTCTTGCCAGACAAAGAAAGCCAAAAGAAGAGTGTCACATAAAATATATCTAGGGATAAACAAATAACTGCAGTTGCTTGTTACATACCTTCTCCCCACTGTCATTACCAACAACTCTAATCTCTAATCCAACACATGCAGCCTCAGGAGCAAGTGGAATTTCCTCATAATCTAGGAATTGGACTGCATTAGGATCATAGCGAAAGAAGCCAAAATCATGAACCTATGAGAAATTACAACACATAAGTTTCTATAACATGAAGACGATATCAACAACAAAAGAGGAAATCAAGAGCCACTATTAAAATATGGAATCCATAACTTAAACAGAAAGAGAACAATCGGACAAATAGATGGCACTCAGATGGGCAATGAAAAGATCTCCATACTCAGTGATAAGCATCATCCAGCATGACGTGCTACAAAGGAGAACATTATGTGAGATCCCCACCCATTATTAACATCCATGCAGAAAAACACTGTACATCCATCTGCACTTTGCTATCTCAAATTACTATTAGATCACACAAAATCCAGAGAGCCTAACTTCATTAGTCCTGGCAGTCCACAAAGACATAATATTTGAACCTGATCTGCTCATTCTATCGGATTATGTGAAACCAAACATATTTCTCAATAAATAAGGAATATGAAAAGACCTAATCCAGCTTTGCATTGATTCACTGCTATAGTGACGACATTTAATTCTAACTTCCTACTGCTAGATTTTTTGCACGTCTAGCTCCAAGCCCTAAGTTCCAGTGAATCAAATAGTTGAACTTGACAGCCAGTATTTTTCCAATCTATATGAAATGGATGATAATGCAAGAATCCCTCCAAAGCAGCAAAAACACATGCATGAGATTGAGAATGAAAAGGTTTTCATCATGAGAGACAGAGAAGTTGCTGACATAAGCTACTCTAAAAAGGTTATGCAGACACGCATCTTTGGGAGGCGATCAGAAATCCAAAAGAGCACAGGAATTACTCTGCTTATTAAGAGATGTCGAGAAGGAAGTTATCTAGTCTTTTTTAAGGATGAAGAAGCAAATCAGACTCAACAAGCAAAAATCCTTCTCGCTAGAGGGAAAAAAAACAGAAAATCAGAAAACCATGTGTCACACGTAAAGAAGAAGAGAACCTTTACAAAAGACTTGTTCAGTAAACATCATCCCACACCCTGTCTATGGACTCTCACCCTAAAAAAAGTTGCCTAGTATGTCGTGATGGACTCGCACACCCAGAATAAGCGACCTTCCAGAACATTCACGCTACTTTTCCTTTTGCCACAATCCCACTTCCAATGGGTGCCTCCCTGGCCAATAAGCTACTGGCCTCAAATAGCCACTACTAAAAGCTTTTCCACTTCAAGAACCAATCTTTGTTTGACTAAATTAGCCTTCAACAAGCAAAATCTCTATCTAGTTAACTAGTCTGATATTAGGCCTCATTCTAGACAGTAAAGAGCATCCAGTAACATCCTGCACTGAGCTTTATAGTGCAGAAGACAAGAAGGATACCCCAGGACAGTCAGACTCACCGGATCTCTGTAAACGGGAAAGACTGGAATCTCCTCGCGATTGACAAACATAGCCTCTGCAACTACCGGTCCTGTTAAAAGGGCATAGATATCATAATTAAAATTCAACGAGAACATATGTCATTTCCACAAGAACATAAGTGATTAGCTTCTCTCGGGCACTTAAAGTTAGAACTTGAAAAAGAAGAAAATTGAAAACTAAAACTCTGGGGAGCAGCTGGTGTAATTTCTCTTCCCAGCTCCAGCTTTAAAAAAATTCAAAAGGTAGGGGCCAGGAACTCTTCACATTGCCTGATTATGACCAGACAGATAATCATCTAAAAGCTCTCACCACAAATGATTGGGAAGAAGCCACCTTTGAATTGGATAAATGTTGACCTATCAAAATTTCTCCAGCAAACATGCGTTTCTTCATTAGATAAGTCTAGCAATAACTTAATTATCTTCTTTTCGCAGCAAAAAAAAAAAAACTCCCTTCTCAAGGATACAAAACTCACCACATTTCCATGTGGAAGCTCAAACCAACGAATCATCGATCAGCATACTGAGAACCAAATGATAAGACTTGCTTCACAACTAAGACCGAAACACACGTTCTTCCATTCGAATAAGAATCAAATGTTGCCAACTTACCGGGCTTGACGACGTGCCGGTTGGTGAGGATGATCCCGCGTTGCTTGTCGACGACGAAGCCGGTGGCGTAGCTGGCACCCGCCGCCTCCGTGTCGAAGGCGCGGCAGGCGGTGGTCCGCAGCACGACGACGGCGGGGACCACCTTGTTGAGGGCCTTCCGCCAGTCCTCGGCGGTGGCGGCGTTCTCCCTCAAGGGAGCCGCGCCGTCGATCTCCATGCCGAGCTCGCCGTCCTTCATGGAGGTATCGATCCCCATCGCCGTCGCGGAATCCGAACCCAATCTCTCCAGCGAATCCCCCATCGAAACGCTAACTCCCTCTCTCTCTCTCTCCCAGCCGAATCTCGACGTGAATCGCCGACTCGGGATTCGATGCTATCCGATCGGGTCTCTACTTTCTCGGGAAAGTGAGAGAGAAAGCAGAAAGTGAGGGGCAGATGGGGACCTGCGTTCCTTCTGTACCCTCTCTCTCTCTCTCTCTCTCTCTCAGGGTTTATGAGCGCAGTGATGAAGATGGCCAAACAAAACTGGAAAATAAATAAATAAATAAATTTAATGCAGTGACTAAGAAAAAGGGATTAATTAGCTTTTCCCTTTGGCCTAATTCTCATAATTAATATAATAAAAAAATATATTCCTTTGGCCTAATTTTTAAATTAATACAATGAAAAAAAAAATGTCGCGTGATCGCGAGCGCAACCTTCGCGCTCGATCATATGACCCCTAGAAAATGCGGAAGAATCAAGAGAGAAGGGATCGACATTGCGCGCGAGTGATTAATTATTTTCTAGACCTAATGAACCTGCTAATTACAAAATTATTTAAGTGGAGTGTGGTTTTATGCATGGCATGGGTAACATTACAGCCTGTAATTCGGACAAGTGACGACATAATGACCCCTAGACCATATGGTATGTATATGTATCCAATGTGCGTGTTGTCGTTCTGGGCAGGTAAACGCCATGACGCACGACAGTTTCATTGATTCTGTGACATTCGGTTTCGTCCCGTCACGATCAATTTTATTCCTAGAAGGGCATCTTCACATGCATTTTCATTCAGATTTCCAGAAAGCTTTTTGTATATTTTTGTATATTCTGAAACTTACTTATTATACGTAAATATTAACTGGTTGCTCGATGTACATGAAGATCATTAAACACGTACAAGTAGAGAAAATTACTAAAAAAAAATAGATCTTAAATTTATTATATTTGTGTCGATTCGCTTCTAAACTTTTTAATTTGATTAATTTAGTCTTATACATTTTAGCAATTTTCCAATGTGTTCCATTCGGTCATTTTTTTGCTTGAAATTATTGATGTGGATGCCGATTATCTTATGTGGCACCGCCAACGCCGACGTGAATAATTTTTTTAATATTTTAAAATTTTCTTTGAACTTTTTAATATTTTATTCTTCTTCTTTTCTTCTTCTTGCGATCGACAAAGGCTTGGCGATCCTTGCTCGCGTGTGGCTAGCGGGGTGACCCTTGCCATTGCCTAGCCCTCTCCGACAATCGCTTGAGATCGAGCAACATGAACAACCCGGCCCGACTAGACCGCTATGTTTATCCGATCGGAATTGGTCGGAATAACTACATTGACAAATCGTCAAAAGATTTATGATTGAATTGACACAATGAAAAGGTTTAATACTAAATTGGCACGAATGCGATATGTTTATGATTTTTCCGTACGAATATTTTAATCCATCGACCACTTAAATGTTTTTTTTTATATGTTTTGTATGTTTAAAACAATTGACAATTATAAGAATTTATTAGTCCAGCTTATTTTTATATCAAGATCAACCGTTACTACGGCCGTAATTTACTAACCACGATAGAGGATGGAGAATCAGCTTCGATGCAAGTCATATAAGTAAATAATAGCATACAGTCCCAAATAAATTTGGACCCATGCTAAAGAAAGACACCTAAAAAGTTCCCTTCTCGATTTCCCGTTCAAGAGAAAATAACGAGGCGAATATGAAACCAGCTGAGGAAGCGGCGGACACAGAACGGGATCCCACTCGACTTGCCGGCCCTTGGCTTCACGGGTGGCTGTTCATGGAGATGGTCCTCAGGAGGGCGTTGCTCTTGGCGATGTCCCGGAGCGGCTTGTCCGTGAACCGGATCAGATTGTATGCAAACGCCCCGGCTAGGGCTCCGACGATTGGCCCGATTATGTACAACCATATTCCTTTGTAGGTGTGCTTCACGATGGCCGGTCCAAGGCTCCTTGCCGGGTTCATTGAAGCTCCCGATATTGGCCTGTGAATCGAATCGAACCGAGCTTTGTTGATTCCAGGGATATGGGTAATAGAGCATTGACATTGGACCAGAGACTCACCCACCAACGAAGACGTTGAGCATTATCGTCATCCCGACCGCGATTCCTCCAAGTTCTCCTCTCTGTCAAAACATCGATAACACGCGTGAATCGAGCCACCCCGAAATTACCTTACAAAAGGGCCAAACCATGTATGATCAGACGGTGCGAAAAATGGGGCGCGTGAAACGAGTTCGGTGATAGAGGAAGCGAACCGCTCTGTTGTCCGTTGTGACGCCGGAGATGACGAACATCAAAAGGAAGGAGATGATGACCTCGACCGATAGAGACTGGCCGCTGGATCCGGCCGGTACCGTCCCGAAGAAAGCGTTAGGAGTCACGTCCATGATTCCGGCGAGGGTGGCGCTCGCGAGTATCGATCCCATGAGCTGAGCTACTATGTACAGTGGAACCTATAACAACACCGTGGTTAATTTCGAGGTTTGAGAATCTGCTGCTACTTTTTATGGGAAAAACAAAGATAGCCCCAACAAGGTGAAATTCGTTTCCGCGTGCACCAGCAACGATTCTCTCCATACAACGACAATGATGAAATAAATGCATCGCCTTTTTAACCCGGCAATGGTAAAAAGTGAAAGTTTTATGTTAAATTTCCAAGTTACATATGATATATTGTGTTTTAACCGCGCAATGCAACTCAATAAATCTCCAATTTCTTGGCATATCATGGCTTAATTCCCAAAAAAAAACATCAACTTTAATTCTAATATTAATTATGACCCAAAATTTGTTTCTCTCGTGGTTCGAATCCTAATTCTGGCCAAAGCTTTTTTCCGGTCATTTCCATCCAAGTCAGATTGGGTAACATCTGAAAATTAGAATTATTTTTTATGAGACAAAAAAAGTTTGACCCACAATTGGAACGGAGCTACCATGTGTAAAAAATATATATATAGTTTGGATCATAGTTGAGACTCATGATGTCTTGGTACGAGAAAAAAATATATAGATATATAGATTGGGCTTCACAATGATGATAAAGTTCTTGCTTTTTTAGGGAATTCAGACCGGAATAATATCTATTTTTAACTAATTATATTCTGTTTTAGATTTGAACACTCCACAAAATCAAAATGTAATCTTTTGCCCCATCTCTCCATGTACAATTAGGTAAGATTTACTAGAAACCAGATCTATTTCTTATGTTCCTCTTATAATGTCTCCCCAAAAAGTAGCCAATGCAACAGAAATATGCCATCTAACAGATGGCTCCTAAGCAAGAGGAGGAGGAGATTAATCTACTAAAAGACCATTCACATTTCCCTTGCCGTTCATGATACTAATGAGCTTTTAATTCAAAATCCATAAACTCAAGATTGAAATATGGCCACTCACCTCCCGAAACGGGAACCGCCGGAACGCGGCAAGAGTGATGGTGACGGCCGGATTGAAGTGAGCACCGGAGATGTGCCCGACGGTGTAGATCATGACCATGACGATGAGCCCCCACGTGACGCATATTCCCGGGAACGTCACTTGCCCGTAAATCTTGTTCACAGCCACGGAGCCGCAGCCGGCGAAGATGACAAAGTAAGTACCGATCACCTCCGCTATCAACTTTTTCGCGTGGGTGATCGAATTACACCAGCCATGCAAAAGTCATCCGAAGTGACCACGTCAAGAGAAAATTGGCAAAAGAGAAGGCTTAATCGTTGGTACTACTACGACTTCTACGAACGCAAAAGTGATGAAAGCGCCAACCTTTTGCGCAATGGTGACGACAGAAGGCGAGGAGCAAAAGCCAATGAAGCTGCCGGGCGTGCGGGCGGCGGAGGCGGCCACCCCGTCTTCCATGCTCGAAATCTCCGACTCCTGAACCTCGTCGACCCTCATCGCCATAGACGGAGATTGGATGTTGAGAAGAGAATGTGTTATGGAAAAAGTTTGAGAAAAGAGGGAGGTGATGAGATGAGATGAGATGGGCAGTTTTGCAATGGAAATAGTTGAGAGAGAATATCGTGGACTTAGTGTTGGTCATGGGGTAAGTGGGAGCTTAAAATCAGCTGAGCGAGGTTTATCCGGATAGGTAAATTATTTGATATTTTAGAAACATTATCTACTCAAAATTAATATCTATCTATATAATATTATCTCTGCTTTATCTTTTAAAATATGGTTAAAAAAACATGCTATTTTTTTAGCCATATATGGATTATGGTTAGTCAAAATTTCATGTGGGAGACATCTTGTCGTGTGTTATGCGTAGAATTAGACCAAGTTTCCATAAAATAAATGGATGTCTCGATCAATTAAGATACAGAAGAAGTGATGTAGCAAGCCAAAAACATCATATTGAGGACAAGGGCATGCTGTCGAAGTAGGTCGAGGTTTGAGGAACTAATTGATTACGATGTCAAACAAAGATCGTTTGCGATTTTGGCATTGCAAGAGTTATGCATGTGAATAACTGCTCTTTCATGAGCAAATAATTTCCTTGCAGGTGTCGCGACGACAGATAGGGCGATATAAATCAAGCGGCGTAAATGGAGAAATAGATCAAAAGCCGAATGCGTATGAGAACCATGGTCTCTACGAATTCATGCCACAGACAAAGGGTTATGGATGAAATTACTTGGAAGGGATTGATTCTAGGAGGAGGAAGGTGCTCATTCTCACCAAAAGCTATCACTAGCATAATCTCTCTTCTCATAGTGAAACTGTGATACATTGATTTAGCTCCTAGTGTTGGTGATTTTGACAGCTATTGGCTCGGAACAATACGGACAACTGCTGAAGAGAACATCAAATGACCTGTGGCAACAACACACAAACAACAGATCAAATTCACAGCAAGCAAAACAAGGAGAGGAGATGGACAGGCAACCAGAGACATAGAAGGTCCAGGAGGATGTAGCACATTGTCCATAGAAGCAAAATATTGGAGGTCGTTTGGAATTGGGCAGTGCAGTGAACAAATCAAGCTGAAGGGCATCATGGACAATTAGAAGGCATGAGAGTCTAAACTTCCCAATGACTCAGATCAAAATAACGTATGACAGACTTGTGACTTTGTAGTGGTTATGAAAGCTAATTCCTAATGCTAGGCCTTTTGCAAGTATCCACTTCGGAAAAAAAAAACCGACCGCTGAATTGTGCAAGCTTGTGACTTTTCAACGGATGGTTTGTCTAGATTTGTGACAGTTTGGTGTGCAGAGCCAAAATACGCACGTGTGATGCTCAAATCTTCATTGCGTCCTCCAAAAGCAAACAATAATCACTTTTTGACATTTCATGTGGCGCATAATTCAAAAAGTTGTGTAGACTACCGCAGTAAAAGTGCTGTGTACTTGTTCAACCTCTGGTATTCAAAGAGCTTACTATGAGGGGAAGGTCAGAAGAAGCCTCCAAGAGTATAGACCAAACTGCTCACTGACATACTTACAGGAACTAAAATGGTTGGAGCTATTTCATGCATGAAGTAGGTAAAAGAAAAGGTATGGGATTAGGAAAAGTCAACTTACTGCCTAGTTGTGGTGATAGACCGTAACCATTCTATTAGACAAAGACTATGAAAAGCTCTGCTGCAGTTCGCATTATCACACTGGTAGTCCGTTGGGCATCCACTCTTGGTTCCAAGTTCCTCCTCTACGAGTAGGTAACAGAAAATTATAAGGTGAGACAGTATCAACTAATAGTTTTGGTCCATTGCATGTAGTCATGCATCTGAGAATGCATTACCAATGGGAAGATGCTGAGCATAACAGATTCCACATTCCAGTTGCTGCTCATCCTTCTCTGTATCTGGGGACTTTGGCAGTTCAAACCCAAAAATACAGACCAGATTATCTCGAAAAGATTTTTCTTGCATCCTATAACAGAGAAGCGCAAATCAAGCAAATGAAATGATACAAGCGACTGTAACCAGATGGGTGCACTTGTATAAGAAAAGAAAGAAATAGATAGTTCCAAATTGAGGCCAAAATGATTGTTTAACGGTTCCAGATGTATAGCACTGTGCTGATGGTCGGACCTGGCAATATAGAGCATAATAATAGGAAACTCCAACAAGATATTACAACTGAAGTTATTGAAACAAAGAGAGATATATAATGATCATGGTTTTACTAAGAAGCACATTAACTGATCTGACACCCACTCGATCCCTTTTAGTTATAACTAGCTCTCAACAGTGTTACTGAAAATCTAGAAATGAGATGAAGATTGATTGCAAAGTGATGGGTCATATTGAACTGCAGCTTCAAGACATTTAGCTAATCAAGTCTTGATTGTACCACTAATAAAATATACTTGCTTCAATGCATTTAAGTATTTAAAAACTAAGAATACGTGAGAAAACAATAGGCAAGTTGCCAATACTTATTCAGAAGCAAAAAGTATAAAAGATCTTTTCTATAGTTATCATTTCAATGATATCAAAGCATTAAACTCTTCACCAAATATTTGGTCAGCTTGAGCATAATCTTAATATGGTCAAGAAGGCAGAAAGGTAGTACACAACCTCCTTCATTGCCAATTCTAAGGACCTCCCCCACCACCCCACCCCCAGGGCAGGTGCGCTGTCTCTCTCTTACGTACATGCACACACTGACAAATGCGCACCCGTGAGTACCTCGGATCCCATAGGGTACAAACCCAATATGTCCATCTGTAGCTCAGGGCTGCAAAGGACAAGTACTTCCTTTTCTATTAAAGCCAGCCGATGGTGTCATACAATCCAAAAGATCATAGTAAAATATACTGGTTAAGTACCATTTTTTGATGACCAAAAAATTTTTGCAGTTTCTGCTCCACGCCTTTCTCAAAGGGCTTATACTAGAATCTGGACCCATGAAGCGGCACCTATAGCAGTACAAATTCAAGTTGTTGGCAGCACAAAACAAGTCCCACGGTACCAGCTGCAGTTATAATATAGAATCTATTCTTACTCTGGTACAGTCTTAGGACTCTGTGCATTTATTGAGAACACGACAATGCAGTCATTTCCTTGCAAGAAGAAAGAAGAAATATTGGAGCTAGGTGAAGGACAGACTTTAAAAATATAGTTTGATGTCGGAGAAAGGAGGAATTACCAATATTGACCAGACGATGGCCCATAGCTCGGCATGGAAAGTTAGGATTAACAACCCAAAGAGAGTTGTCAATATCGTCTAATGTGGACCAAAAGTCCTCGAGTGTATCCACATGCTAAAATTTGTGATGGACAAATTAACACCATCCTTATAAATTAGTCCCTAAAGAAGACAGAGTTTCTCCCAAACGGCAGGAGAACTAATCATCAAAACCTTCAATTGACAACCTGGATATGTACCTTTTTGAACTGAATCACCGCATCCTTCAATCTCGAAGTCGCTGACCATTCGATTTTAGGAATATATGGTAAATCCTGGCAAGAGGTTCAGCGAGCATTATGACCTCAGAAAAGGAAGTTAGATATGATCAAAAGTAAGCATACTGACCCCTGAGATAGAAGGAGGATATCGGGGGTAAGTTTTATCCACTTGAACTTCCATGACATGAACCCTTCCACTTGCATCCCTTGTAATTGATTTGCCAAAAAGTTGAGCACTTTCAGGATTTCGAGAGAGGTAGAAAAACAGGTTATATCCAGTAAAACTAGTAAAAACAAGCAGAAGGAAAGAACAATGTATAAGAGGGAAAAAACGTAAATGTCTCCAGAATATGCACAAACACACAGCTCCCCATCAAAGTGTGTGCGTGCATGCATATTTTGAAACTACGAAAGACAAGAACCATTAAGGCAAGCTTATCCAAAATCTTAGCTAAATATTCAATAGCATTAAAAGTTAAAGTTTCAGCAGGGATGCTAAAAACAGTAGTATAGCTACAACTTTCTTCAATGTCAATAATGGAATAGATTTTATCTCCAACAGCAGCAAGAGTAGGCACACCTTACATGGATGTGGCCATATCAAACCAGGCTAAAGTAGACAACAGGAGTATAAGCCGGACATTACGTAAAAGACAAAGTGTGATCACATCAAAACCGGATCCAACTGATGAAGCACCGAAAGAAAGAACCAAATACGAAAGGCTGTCACCTCCTCCTTTTTTCTTTTTCTTTTTTCCCTTTTCACTAACAACAAGTGCTTTGTTAATGAAATAAAGACCAAGAAAACTACAACAGAGCAGAAGAAGCTAGCCTCATAACCAAAGACAGCAAAGGCATAGGTAATTTAGTGGATGCCTAGAACTTGATGGACAATGAAGAGAGAAGCCACTGAGCTCATGCAACTCGGATAGACAAATGAACTCAATGGTGGATGATGAACAACAACCGGCAATCATGGACAGACTGTGAATGGTGCACCCGCAAGAGGTGTGAAGGGGGTTCACAGCTGGAGAGGAGCTTAACTGTTCCATCACATTAGTTTCAGGCTGGAAATGCCCTAGCTTGAGGAAGAGTATTGAAGAATACTAGTTCAATAAGTGTCAGGTACCATAAGGAAGGTAGTTAGAAATTTGGTTGTTAAGTAGATTATTGCTCTATAAGTAGAGTATATGTAATCTTACATCAACTCCAGCAAAAAAAAGTAGCCCTTCGTAGTTTTGTCTCCTCTCTTGTGATCCCAAATCTTAACAATTACCAAATAATAGAAAGAATAGAAGCCAACTGAGAATCATTCAAAAGGCAAAACAAAAGATATAGGATCAAGATGTGAGGTGAAGGTGAAGGTGAAAAATTCAGGTCAGATGAAAGGGTTAAAAGAAATGCTGAATAGCTCCTTTTTTGAAAAAAAGTCAAAAAATTATTATCAACAAGTGCAACTTACAGGACGCGGAAGCTGAGAAATGTTAGATTGTCATCTAGCTGCACCAAATGTTCCCATCCAACCTCTTCGATCTGCATATAAATAGAAAATTATCCACTTATCATGTCAAGGTAACAAAGAGAATTCATAAATGCCTCCAGAAGGAAAGAGAATCATTCATCTCTAACATAAAATCCTCCCCCAGATAGAATAGTGAAACAAGCTCAGAAGAACAAGAACCAGCACAATGCTGCAAATTTCAACCATATTGGACTTTTCATAATGATGATGCTACTTAAGCGAGATACAATGAGAGTTCCATAAATGCAAATACTCACAGAAGCACACATGCAAATTACACTTTGGTCACCTCTGAATACAATTTGCGGCAAAAAGAAGATGAGTTCGCCAGCTCTCTGCATCTAATTTGTCCAGCACATTCCTATAGTTAAAGGAAGAGTGTCCGTCATACAAATACAGATTTGATGATGTTGTTAAGATTGCCAAATTGTGTGAAAACTTGGCTGTCCTGCAATCACTGGACCTTTTAGTAAATGTCTCGTATGTAAAAATATAATTGGTTGTGTCGAATGCAAGGAACAATATGAAACATGTGCATAGGTCATTAAAATAATCGATATCAAAAACATTATCCAGAGCGAGAAAATGCATGCAATATCATCTTGGCCACTCATGGTGATGAGCTTGTCTAAATAAACTCATAATCTTTGATTACGTGTCATGAAACTAAGAAAGGACAACAAATCGTTCAATAAGATCAACAAACTTTGGGAATGGGATTAGGAAATAATGAAACTTGACTTCAATTGAGGAAATTACTTCCACTCTAACTTGCAACCAGATAAATGGTATTTATTAGCATGTAGAGTTACTATTTCTTCAAGTAGGCAAAAATTGGAAGCAATCCTGTTTAGTTAGGGTAAGGACCGCAACGACAAACCGTCATAAAATAAAAGTGCAATAAGCTTTTTCTGAAAGGGCATTTAAAAACTTTGATGTGGTGCTACCACCACTGAAATCAGCCCATGTGTATGCCAAACTTTTTACTGAAGTTCCAGAACTACCTTGATAGGCCAGACAAGAACAAAAGCGGCCAGAGAAGCCATAATAACTAGTCTTCTTTCCTCTACTGAGGAGAAAACAAGATGATGTGACTGATCAATACCTCCTCACCAGTAGTCACCACAGGAACAAAGCCCATCCTTAAAATGGTGGAAACGATTTGCATCTCGCACGACAATCTCTCTATCGACAAGCTTAGATATAAATTTGGTTGCTGCATGACAGTTAACACATGCACGGAGGTTTTTTATTATACGAAGTGTTGTTCCAGGAGTAGTGCTAATCAATCCATACGCAATGGCAATCCTCTCACTATGATTACAAAGGAATTGCTCCTTCTCTTCATGTATCAAGTCATGCGTCACAGACTCTGTACTGGGGACAAAACCAGCCTCCTTCAACCTACTCTCCAATTTGTCAAGTTCTTCAAATATTTCCACAGATCTTGGATGTGACTTGTCTCCTACACGGAAGGCCTGAAGCTTTCCATTGATCTCAATCAAACTGTATCCGAGGTCCTTATTGAGACCTTTTTCTCTCATCAGTACTCGTATTTTGGCAACTTGGTCCCATAAACGTAATGAAGCATAGAGATTCGAGAGTTGAACAAATTGTCCAATATTATATGGATCTAGTGAGAAAAGTTGTTGTGCAGCATATTCACCCAGTGCCACATTGCGATGAATCTTGCATGCACTCAAAAGAGCACCCCATACAGATACACCTGGTTCAATTGGCATCTTTAGAATAAAATTGTAGGCTTGGTTTAAATGTCCAGCACGTCCAAGAAGATCGACCACGCAAGCATAGTGCTGATGACGTGGTTCAAGCCCATAACTACTCATGCAGTGGAAAAATTCCCACCCCTCTTTTAAAAGACCTGAATGGTTGCATGCAGTGAGAAGTCCAACAAAGGTGACATCATTTGGGCACACACCAACTTTCTTCATCTCATGATAAAGATCAATGGCTTCTCGGCCCTTACCATGCAATCCATATCCCACAATCATAGCACTCCACATAACAACATCCTTGTCTAGTGCACGATCAAAAGTTTTTCGAGCCAAATGTACGCTTCCGCATTTTGCAAACATGTCAATGAGTGCTGTATTCACAAAAATATCATCTCTAAATTCACTCTTAGAGATGTACTGATCCATCCATCTTGCCAACTCAAGAGAGCCCACTTGGGCACACGCCAAAATAGCAGATGACACAGATATAGTATCTGTTTTTATGTTTTTAGAGATCATGCCTCGGAATAGCTCCACAGCTTCCTCAGCATAGCCATTCTTTGAATACCCAGAAATCATGGCATTCCACAAAATCAAGTTCGGCCTCTCCATCTGATCAAAAAATGTTCGGGCGACAGTGACAAGACCACACTTAGCATCAAAAGCTGTGAGAGATATAAGCAAGTCTGGTTCATGTTCAAGACCCATCTTGATGACACAACTGTGAACAGATTTCCCTTGTTCAAGATCCTCTATATCAGTGTATGCTTTAAGAATACTTACAAGAGCGATCCAATCAGGATGTACGTTCAATTTCCTCATCTGGCCGAAAATTCTCAAAGATTCCATCGGCTGGCCATTTTGAGCATACCCAGAAATCATAGATGTCCACGATACAACAGTCCTATCACGTAATTGGTCAAACACAATCCTAGCATGCTCAACCTTACCACATTTGGCATACAGCGTCACAACACCATTCTGCACAAACACATCCGATTCAAACCCATGCCTATAAACCTGCCCATGTACGCGCCTACCTATTCCAAGAGCAGGCAAGCCAGTACATGCTCTCAAAAGGTAGGGGAAAGTGAAGCCATCCGGATTGACGCCAGTCCCCTGCATTTTAGAGTACAATTCAACAGCATCACTGAACATATTGTGCCTTGAGTAACCCCTAATTATAGCATTCCACAAGAACACATCCGGGTCAGAGAATTCATCGAACACCTTCCGGGAATATTGAATTTGTCCAAGGTTTGAGCTCCAATTGACTAGCTTGGTGATCAAAAAACTATCATCCTGCAGTCCTAGGACCAGCAACTTAGCATGGATTTGATTCAAGTGTCTTAAGCGCGTTGAGTTTTCGATAAGAGAAGCGAAAAAATTGTCCAGACTCAACGTGCAGCTCTTGAAGTGTCCAGTCCCATGAAGGTTATTGTCTAGGCAGAGAGGCAAACTACTCCTAAATCTGACAATTTGAAATGTGAAAACAGGAAAGGAAAAGCGGGATGCTAGAATGCTCGCCGCATCAAACGAGGGGACACGGTGGAAAACAACCAGCATCCCGTGGCTCGGCCTCCGCACTAAAACCTCCCAGCAGCCAGATGGTGGACGACACGGTTCGGCCTGCACATTACAGTTTGGTCGCCTCCGAATACAATTTGCGGCAACGAGTGTCCATCATGTTCACTGGCGTTTTCAAATTTCAATGGTATTCTCCCTCAGATGGCCAAGCACAATCTTTCTCAATCCAACTGTCGTCAAAATCGCGTCTTGTCGAGTCGGGTCGAGCTACATACATGTATTTCGTTCCGTATCTTTCTCACGGTAGAATGGAGAGGTTATCGTCAGGCTCACCCTGGAATCGCTGAATCAACTCAACGGGAACAAAAGTTGTGGTCTCAGCCCAGGATACTCAGGATTGTTCAGAATCAAACGCCCAAGCTTAAAAGACTGCTCGAGCCCAAATTAACGCAGAAATTTTATGACTAATAGTTTCGAGATCACATTCAAAATCGGAAATGCAAATTTGCGAAAACGTTAGACGCCGAGAATGAGCAAAGGCCCGCGTACATACACAGTCTCGAGAGTCTGAGGACATACTGTGGCGACGTCAGCTCGGAGAAGTCCTCGCTTCTCCATCATACACGCAGTCCACAGCTACTGAACTCGCAATACTACTTGCAGGTCTCTCTCTCAGTCTCTGCTGCTCTTTCGAGTTTCGACTACTTCGTGAAAATTTAATTTTTTATCCTTTAAATGTCAAAATATTTTCATCATATTAAAATTGAAAGAAAATTTTCAAATAAATGTATAAAGTGTTTAAATGATCTCAAATAAGGGTTGAAGTCTTCAAATTATCTTTAAAAAAAAAAGCATGATCGAAAGGTCTTTTCGCCCTTTATTTTTATTTTTTTCTTTTTTTTCTTTTTCTCTTGTTCTTTTTTTTTTTTTTTTTTCTTTTTATTTTTCCTTTTTTGGCCATTGCCCGAGTTGGGTGAGGGCAACCCAAGCGAGGTCAAGGGTTGATTCTTAGGTAGTGCTGTCAATTACGGACTTCCTTAGCTATGTAAAGCCATCAGGCAGTAGATCGGCAAGGAATTAGGCGAAGTGTTTGTCCCTAAACGATGGAAGCGAAAGGACACTAATTCGCCGGATCGTGCGAGGGCCGCCCTTGCCCGCCCAGGAGTTCGTCGAAGACGAAGTCGTCTTTTCGCTATTGCTTTGAGGTTTTATGAAGACTCGACTAGGCTAGTGAGGGCGGCCCTTGCCTAAGTCTAGCCATCAACGAGACTCGGCGATGGACGAGGGAGGGAAGAGGGGAAAAAAGAAAAAAGAAGAAAAGGAAAAAAATTAAATGGCGATAATATTCTTTATCAAGTTATTCTTTAAAATAATAAGAAGCGCTTCATGTTCTTATTTGAAATAAATTCAACTTCATACCTTTATTTGATAAAACAATGGTATTTCAAGTTTTTATTTGAAATTTTTCAATAAAATTGAGTGGTGTAACGATTTGTATGAAAATTTAAACTATTAGAAATTGACAATTGGACGAACTAACTGACGAGTGAAAGGATTACTGATTACAAATGGGTTAACTCATAAGTAGATGAAAGAGGAAAAAGAGAAATCGAGCTCAACTCGAGATCTATTTCTATTACCTACTTAATTGAGTGAAGCGTTTATTTATTCGACAGGTTCAAATTAAGTTTTGATTTGTTCATGTCCATGCTTTAATTTCATTCTTTACGTTGTGGCTTCCTACCCACTCGAGTTAATAGTAGAATAGAGTACACTAGCCATTGGAAAAATGAGACAATATTTTAAAATGTGCGTGCCTAATTTCGTACGGTAAAAAACCACATTCAGATTAGGATGATATTAATTTGCAAAGCAGGAAATTTGTGTCACTTGCTGGTTTTATACAATTCTAGTGAAAAAAAAAAACACTCATATTTTTAATATGTACTTATGTGAATTTCAAATGAATTTTCCCGCACTTTTGTTAAATATACGGGAACAATAATTATAAAAAGAGAGAGAGAGAGGAATCGAGTCCCCAACCGTACCATGGAAGACGGCTGAGAAATGAGCTGCAAGAACAAAAACAGAAAACGTAAATGAATTTGAATCTAAAACACAAAGAGTACAACATAATGAAGCCTCAACCAGGTCGTGTCCGGCAGCTACAACAAAGTTTGAAGGCTACGGTGAAAGTAGAGAAGAAATGCTAAGCACTTGCATTTATGTTGAACTTAGCAAGAACTAAGGGAGAATTACCACAAAAAAAAAAGTCTTAAATCTATTGTCAATTCAATTCTAAACTTTTTTTTTTTTTTTTGTTAATTCAGATCCTAAAAACCTTTTGTATTTGTCCAATTCAATTCATTCATCCAAAATTTTGGTTGGCCAACGACGCCGACGTGACACCGATGACATAACATGGACATTTTTAATAATATTTTTAAAAAATTGAATTTTTTTATAATTTTTTCTTTTCTTTTCTTTTCTTTAGGTTTTCTTTTCCACTCCACCTAGGATGGGCGAGGGCCAAGATGCCCTTGTCCAAGGCTAGTGATGCCCGTGGTGCCCTCGCTAGATAAGGGCGAGGGCCACACTCCCTCGCCCTCGCTGACCTAAATGGAGGGGAAAGGAAAAAATAAAGAACAACATATTAAAATAATATTTTAAAAAGTTCACACAACGCCAATAGATCAACACTAGCTAGATGGACTGATTTGGCAAAAAAGCAAAAATTTATAATTGAATTGATAAAAAAAAAACATTGAATTAGCAAATTTACAATAGATTTATGATTTTTCTGGTAAGAGAAGCCCATGAGTTGTCGATATTACACACATGTGATATGACAGTCGGAGGCTCGTCGGAGTTACTTGACGACAGAATTGCACACACGAAATCAGCACTACGTAAGTCTATACCCTTCAGCCGGTAAGCTAGCCGATTCCATAAGAAGAAATGGGAAAAGTCATAAACCATTCACAAGTGATATGGGCAAACATGGCGTCTCCCTCTCCATCATGGCATTCAACGCACGCTCCCATTGACCTGAACGTCACAGTGTCACCTATGACAAAGCTGAGGAGAGGAAAGAAGCCCACCAACCAACTATACGTGGTCGTGCCAAATTCATGTATCAACTAGCAAGATTGAGCAATCAAGTGGGCAGACATCAAAGATTACACTTCTACTTGGATGGAAAAGAGGGACGTGCGGTCCAGAGGCAGTTCCGAAGACGTTTGTTTCGATTCGTTTTTTTCGACCAAGCCAATTATACGGGAATGAGCCCAGAGGATCCACATATGCCACAATTAAAACGACCTAGGTTCACTACATACCTAACACGTTAGGGGAAGGACAAGTGCAGCAGAAACATAGAAGTTGAGATAATCCCAATCCCAAACATCATGTTTATTTCGAGTTACAAACTCATTACACAGCATTACACAGCATTGAGAGAAGACTTCGCAGATATACTTCCTTCATTAAGTTCATGTCTTTTGCCAATAACAAGAAGAGACCATGAAGTTTGGAAACAGAAGGCAAAGAAACCTTTACAATCTGTGTTAACATTTATACAATAGTACCTTTACAAACAAACAGCAGAGAAAATACTATGATTTCAACCTTGTACCGTGACACACTTACTCAGTTTTATTCCGACCAGTCACCTGATACCACCACTATGGCCAGGACTGGCATATCTCACAGGAACATTTTTCTTTTACAACAAATATTCATCCAGAGAAGATAATTATTGAAGAAGATTTTACTTGGAAGAAACTTCAGAAGTACAATTGGCAAGGGGAATATCTGCGGGTGTGCATACCAGAGCCCTTTGCTGTAGATGTCTCAAGGTCTGCTCCATGCTTACTTGCACCATCTCAGTAAGCATCTTCTTCGCCTTGTCAGACTGGTCCTCTCCATTAATTTGAGAGATGATGTTGCAGACAATATTCTCAAGTGTGTCAGGTTGGTGATCGGATCTTGGATATGGAGATTCCCTCAGCAACCGCAACAGTGTATGTGCTTTTCCTTGAGACTTTGATGTCCCTTGAACAGTGAGCTCGAGGAGACCAGGAATTACACCTTCTCTGAGGATTGGTTCTCTGTATTTACAGCGATCACTCTGGCACATTGCTAATAAAGCCCCGACTGCATGCTCTCGACCCTGGAGGGACCCATTCTCCAGCACGTCAACTATGGCAAAAACTCCACCTTCCTCAGATGTTAATGCTATCCTACCGCCCTCAAAGTTTAACAATGATTCTAGAAGAGCAGTGCATTTTTCAGCAGTTTTAGATGACTTTTTACAGCTTTTCAGTAAGTTCACTATGGAAGTAATTGGATCTGCTTGTAGAATAACATTGAGATTATCTGGATGTGTCGAGAGATTGTAAAGAGCCATTAAGGCATCAATCTTGGCCTGTTGGGTTCCACATTTCAGGATTCCTGCTAAGAGAGGGATGGCTTGGGAAGAACTTATGACTGGCTTGTTGATGGTAGAAGCAGATAGAGTAAGTAAAGCAGCAGCTGCGTGCTCTTGGAGTTCAACATTATCTGACTCTAGAAAGCCGATAATTGGCTCAAGAGCACCCACATCGACAATATTCACCTTATTACTGCAAGATAAACGGGGAATGAATATCAGCGTCAATCTTCCAGTCATGTAGAGAGGCCACTTTACCGTAAAAATCAGTGGAGCATGAGCAACAAATGAAAGGCAAGCAGCAAGCAATCAATAAATTCAAAGACCAGCTAAGGCACAAAAACAAATTATAACTAAGAGTTCTCCTATTATTTCCTCAATCTAGGGGACTGACCAAGATTCCCTGACAGCAACAGCAGCATTATTGACTAGAACGATGAAGCTAACAGTGAATATCAGCGTCGATCTTCCAGTCATGTAGAGAGGCCACTTTACCGTAAAAATCAGTGGAGCATGAGCAACGAATGAAAGGCAAGCAGCAAGCAATCAATAAATTCAAAGACCAGCTAAGGCACAAAAACAAATTATAACTAAGAGTTCTCCTATTATTTCCCAATCTAGGGCACCAAGATCCACACAACAGCACATTATAAAAAACAACAGAATATCACACCCACAGGGACACTACCTAAAACAGTGGAGCAGACAACGAATGAAAGGCAAGCAGCAAGCAATCAATAAATTCAAAGACCAGCTAAGGCACAAAAACAAATTATAACTAAGAGTTCTCCAATTATTTCCTCAATCTAGGGGACTGACCAAGATTCCCTGACAGCAACAGCTGCATTATTGACTAGACCGATGAAGCTAACAGTGAAATATTTGCCTTAGCTTTGTCGCAACATATTATGGACCTGGCCCATCTTAGAAGCACTTGATTACCAGCCAATGAGATTTCTGTATAATCCATATGTGTTTAAACAATCTTCTCACTCTAGACAAGGCAACAAACAATCAAACATGTGGTTCTGCAGTTACTGACTCCATGGAAAGCTAAAGTTACTACCCAATTGTTGTCTCGTCACTACAAGGTGGTTTGATGCTCATGAGAATAGCATGGTAACGAAGAAGCAGAAGCCATAGTCCGCATACGCATATTTTCGTGATGCAAGAATAAATACTACAGTTGTCAAATTACTATTTGATTTAGTTCCAACTGGTTAACCAGAAATATGTAAGTTTCCACGCTCATGGAGCCACCTCAGAAGTCTTGAATGATGCCAATGAACTCTCGGAATCAGTTGAAATCTGGATTACTTCACAAGCAGTACAGCATAAGATGCAAATAGAAGGGAAAAGAAAAAGGCAATGAAAAGAAAGAGTGGAACATGTGAACCAAAGAAGAACCACCCTTGAGTCTGATTAGTGGTGAGCTTTCAACCACAGAACACCACATGTTCCCTGAGCAAAAGAATATGCCCCGGTTGGCACATCTATCCAACCGACCGACCCCATCCAACCGTGAAAAAGAAATTCACAGGAAGCTACAGAGGAAGATATTTGTTGACCGAATGAAACGACTTTATCAACATAAGTTAAAGATCGCATCTTTTGATTAAACAAGATAATAATGCCACGAAAAGTTTCAGATATTATCAACTGAGAAAGCTTAAGATTAGCCCAACTTTCCCATTTCCCAGAGAAAACGCGACTTGAAACAACCAATAGAGCACGAAAAGAGTGTTGGAGAGATGAAACAGAAGAAAAAAAAAGCGACGTAATAAAATAAGGAATCATCCATTCATATTTCACTTTTTCCCCTCTTTAAAATTTCCGTAGTTGATGAATCCGAGGTAAAAGCAAGTGAGAGAAAGAGAAAAGGAAAGGAAAGGACCAGCAGCAACTCAAGCAAAGTATCATCATCATCATCATCCGTCAGCTTCTATAGGGTCAGAAACGAAGAAAAAGAAGAATCTTCTGCACAAAAAAGTATCCATTCCCAATCAAGTTCTTCGAGAAACAGCTGCAATTCGCCACAGATAACCACCAAAACGTCCAAAACGATGAACAGATGAAAGGAAAAAATATATGAGGCAGCGAAAGCATAGGGTATGAATAAAAGCCGCCAAAGCCTGACCAAATTCAGGCTGGATTTTTGGGACAAACACGTTCGATAACATCGTCCGCGAGCCACAAAAACGATAAGGGGGAAAAAGGATCGCAAAACATAAAATAAAAAAAATCGTAATCGAGTTTGAATCGCGTCCATATAAATAGAAACACGGAGAATCGAACAACAATCAATCAGTGCTACACACATACACATACACATACAGAGAGAGAGAGAGAGAGAGAGAGAGAGAGAGGTAGGTACGTATCGTCTTTGACGGCGAGGTTGAGGAGGGCGAGGAGAGCAGCGTCCTTCAGCTCGAGGGAGTCGAGGCGGAGCATGGAGACGAGAGGCTTGACGGCGTCGGCGAGCTGGCGCCGACAGGTCTGGGAGGTCTTGGTGAGGCGGCGGATGTCGCGGGCGGCTTGGAGCTTGGAGTCGGAGTCGTCGGCGCGGAGGAGGCGGAGGGCGCGGAGGACGGCGGAGGAGGTGGAGCGAGGGGTTGCCTCCGCCTCCGAAGCATTCGTGTGGTTCTCTGGCGGCGAATAGTCCATTCCTCCGCACAGAGAGCAGACTAGAGAGAAAAAAAAATCTGAGTGGGATTTTGAGAGAGAGAGAAAGAGAGAGGAAGTTTGTAGGGTGGGGGTGGCGTTAAGCAACAGTTAGCGCCTGCTTTTTGCTTCTTTTAATTTTATATATCAACAACCGTAGGAAAAAGAATTTATAAATTAAATTATAGTTTACTTTAATAGATAATATTTATCGAGCGATGATGATTAATTCATGTTTCAAAAGTAGATAATTTTCAGCAAAGTGCCAATATTTATGTATGTAGCACCATTTTAATGTTAATTTTTTTAATCACTTAAGTGCTAATTTTTTTGAAAAATGATTAGTGCCAACTCCCTGTGAACTTCGTCGGAAATCATGTGTGGCACCAACATGGCTCGCCGAAGAATCCTAATCAGTAAAAAAAAATGAAAGTTAATAAAAAAATTCACATAATATTTAAAAATTTAAAAATAATAAAATAATAATAAGGTAAGCCGTTGTAGCTCACCATCGCTGCCCCGCCATTACCGATAATTGCCTGTGAGGGGTGGGGGATGGGCAAGGGTGTTCGCCGAGCCTCGGAGACCCTCGTTGAGGCCTTGCTAGGGTCGGCGAGCCATCGCCGGGCAAGGCCGGCCTCTCCTCTAGTTCGCGAGGCTAGCCACGATCGGGCCTTGCCGAACGTAGTGAGGCCTCGGCGGGGGTCACCGAAGCTCGATAGCCTCCCTAGGCCATCCCCCACCCCTAGCTAGTCATTGTTGGTGATGGTGGGGTGGCGACGATGAGGACTCAAAGCCCTTGCCGCTACAACATTTGCTTCTCCTTTTTTTTTAGGTTATTTTTTTGGTTAATTTTAATTTTTTAAAAAAATCAATTATTTTTAAGTTGAACAGTTGATGTGGACGCCATGTGGATTGATTTTTTTAGAAAAATTTCCAAGTAATATTAAAAAATTAATAATAAAAAAATACCATTTGTACTTGTTTGATTGAAATTGACACTTAAGTCGATCATTTTTTTTTCTATTTGCACTTAAGTGAGCCGAAGAAAATAATTGACATCAAAATAAGGGCCGTACACAAATATTAATATTTTAATTATTCTTTTGCTGATAATTTTGCATATAACTGTATAAAGGCGGGCGCAGCAAATGTATGAATAGGATTTGCGCCGATGAATGTTGATGGGTGAGTGTTGCAGAAAAGGACGCCCTACAAACATTTGTTTTTTTTTTTTTTGCTTGTAAGTACCGAAAATAGATGTAAATTTTTTAAAATCATTATATTCTCGGTATCATTTCGTGATGGCTCTACTATTTTTTTTTTTTTACACCGATTATGCGACCTTCGTATCCGTACACAACAAAAGTATAAATGACGCCAAGTTGAGGTATTGTGTCATGTATCCATCATATTTCGATTAATATATGCACAAAAATTACGATCGATTCAAAATCAAATACCTCTCGCGGATTCCGCAATATTTTTCAAAAAATGTGAAAAGGAAAACGAAGTTGCTTTGCGTATTTAATTTTCTCTCGACGCGCTATATTACCAAAACCTCATACATCAATTCAGAATTTCATTTTCAATGATGAGAAATACACTATTTTAAAATATAAATAACACTAATTGAATAAAGTGACTATAAACACGTTTTTATTGGGAGGGGGGGGCAATGTGGAGGGCGATATAAAATGCTCTAGATCTCGTTTAATTTAAACTTAAATCGATAAGAGTCTCTATCAACGAGTGGTTCGGAAGCATAATTTGAAATCACTAGAAATTGAGAACGAAGCAAATCGGCACCCTTCGAACAGGCGTAAACATGTTCGAGGAAAAATAGTATATCTTATATAAAAGTGCTTATATTTTCAAAGCGCAATTAATGAGATTTCACAAGTGTCTCGAACACTTTCTTACAATTTTTCCGATTATTAATGTCGGGAGTGGGGGAAGACAAATTGGGGATTCGCTTAGGGGTTTTCGTGGTAGTTCGTGGTCCGAAAAGGAGGGTCATGGGCAGTTGGGTAAAAGGGATTCGGAGTGGCCTGTCGGTCAACATTACTGTTCTTGCGATGACGGCTCATTCAATGATTAGGCAGCAAATGGACTCTAATTACATCTAATGCTCACATAAATCCAAAAGATCATTCCTTTACATCTTTCCCTTTGATTTTCTTAATCCAAACCAGATTGGTAGGTAGAAATCCTGCTGACCCATTGGCCACTACCCCACATCTGATCTTTTGCAATTTGGTGTGCTAGTTTTTCTAACCTTGAATTACTTACTACTAGGTTGCCTAATCGATTTGAATAATGATGCTACTGCCAACATGGGACCATAATGATCGGGACCACTTTTGATCGGGGTTGAAATTAGGCCATTTTAAGCCGCTTAAGCAGGTCGCGGCTGCACTTAACCCTAACAATAGTGTGTTAACCTCTTTTGATCTATCAAAAGAAATGGAAAAGAAGCTTGGACTTACACGATTTGGGTTAAGCACAACCAACCCAACACTTCAAAACGAAAAGGTGTGAGAAAATGTAATCAAAATTGGCAAAATCGTACATGTTGACTCCTCAAAATTGGCCCATCAGTTCCGGGGGATCTCCATGAATATGATGACAACTGCTCCAACACAGTAGCACCACAGCAATCAAGTCGATATTACTCAAGAGGTTTAAAGCGACTCTAGGGTCTCGAAATGACCACGTATCGAGGGGGCGATAACGAAAAGGACTTGGTCGTGGATCGAATGATTTCTCACCCGACGAATCGTATTCACAGTAATGATGATCGCGAGGTTTTCTAATCTGGTTGATGGCTCGTCGTCATTGGCCTGGAAAATGTGCATGAAACGATGGAGAAAGTCAGCACACTGGCTGGTGGGGCGTCGTCTTTGCACTTTTGCCCACATATGTGTGCGTAGAGTATAATTCATGTATCCATAAAGACCCACTTCGTTAAAAAATTTCATCAGAAGGGGGAAAGAAGAGAAGGATGGAGCTGAAGAAATCCCTTTCTTGGACTTCAAGTGACTGTCTAACAAGTTTGATCTCTTAAAAAGGAAAAGATGGGAACGGCCAAAGTTGGAAGCCATTTTCAATCCTTCGCTTCGAGAGAGAATCCACAGAATGCAACGTGCAAAGAAACTGCCGGCAAGTGGCGACTAGTGAAGCCGCCACAGCTAAAAAGCTTCTCGGTAAACCGATGTCCCCTTTCTCGGCGGAAACGGTCGAATTCAATCTCCCTCTAATGCGTCCCGTGGACGACACTTAGTAATGAATATGGGACGAGTGATTCAAGCACCCTCCTTTGGCACTTTCATCTTGAATGGGGTACGAGGAAGTCTGGACCATAAGCAAGTGCCAAAGCCCACCGTCCCGTTGTAATACAACAACGTTTCATTCATCACCAGAATTGTCCACAATGCGACCGCACGAGGTGGGTGCAAAACGTGTACGTGGGAAAACAACCCCAGCCTTGCATCTCTTTCATCAAAAGATGACGCAACAGTTCTCCATATTTCCATCGCTCACAATAATTAACAATCTCACCTACCCGCCAAGTCGACAAGTTTGCATAGCCTGTAGCAATCCCCCATGAATCGATCTTCACAATTTGCCGACTCGTTTATGTGCATGAACTGAATGCATTACTTATTAAAGTATCAAACTGAACAAGGCAAAACGAAAAAGAATACAGCGTCTCTTTGTTTCAATGTCCTAAAGAAGTGACCAACGCGGAACAAGGAACTTCCCATCTACTTTTCCAGTGCCAAGATTAGAGAGATAATTTTCCACCTTCAGAGGTCCTGACTTTCTTTTTCAACAACAAAGGAACGTAGTCCCACTCTTCAATCAAATGGGGTAGACCTGGGGAAGCTCCCCACGACCTCACCGACAGGAGATGAAAGAACTTTTATATAACAGAGGATGCTAGGAAATAAGATCATTTCATGAAGTTCCTCATAATTTTGACAACCTGATCTTGAAAACAAAATTTCCAATCTAAGATAGATAACTAACACAATAATAAACATTCTGGAAAAATTCCGCCGCTCTGAAGGCACAGGCAACTTTTCGAAACTGCAAAACTATTTTCTCAAAAGCTAAATCTTGATGTTGAAGTAATCCGGGTCAAAGTGATGCAATCTAACATAACCATCTTCACCTCCGCTTGAGAAACTGAAAAGACAGAAATACAGCCGCAGAAAGTTTAGAACTCAATGGCACAACATGATTTTACTAAACATGCAAGGTATAATAGAGTTGCAAAAATTTCACTTTATATGAGTATCAATATGACACGAAATCAGTTGCAACACTGGAACACAATCAATAGTCGACTTGCAATCACATCCAAATTCCACCATATTCTTACTCCAGGCAAGTCGAATTAGTTCTCATGTTTTGGAAAAAAATCAACCTATTTCACGTTCTAAGCAGCTTTTACTGAAAAAGTTAACACTTTGGCTTATCAAGTCACTTGTATTAGATGTTAAGACAGCACCATCGTCCACAGTATTATACTACCACAGAATTAACCAAATTTACCTTTTTCCATCAGGATTGAAAGCCAAAGCATTAATAGGCCCAAAGTGTCCCTTCACACCTCCAATTTCTTCTTGAAGAATCTATGCAAAAGCAGGACCACCAGAATGACATGAAATACTCAAACAAACCAGTCAACAAACGAACATCCAATGAGTCAATACAGCATAATTTACCTTGTCAAAAAACTTGGCTTCAAACTTTCCAGCACGATGATCAGTCATGGTTACAGCTGACGCATCTTGGCCACCTCCAAGGACCACCTGTAAGGACAAGAACTTCGTGACTTGTAAATACAGCACGAATGTATGACATTTCATCAAAATAAAAGCACAAAAAAGAGGGAATATCTTGGAGAGCACGTGTCAACTCTGAAAGTAGTGTGAGGACGCACTAAATCATTTTAAGGTGCATTCTCCTGGACTATACATTATGTACGAGGAGATGAGGCCAGTAATCTGGTAGTATTAGCTTGAGCCTCCTCGGGTTCAGTGAGAGAGTGAGCTTGGAGAGGAATAAGAAGAGAAATTCCGACTTTGATGGCTCTGTTGGTTGCCCCGAAGGGAAAAGAATATAAAAGTAAAAGAAGTGTAAGGAGCTAGCATTGAATTTGTGAAAAATAATACGAGGAGTTTCAAATCCTTGGTCTCTAGGTACTGCTGCTGCTTTTTGTAAGTACATTTGTTTTCACCCAATTTTTGGACTCATTAACCCCAACCAAATGAATGGCACCCATTGAGTCCTCTAATAACTAACACAAAACTCATTGATTCATAAAATTGGTTCTCAAACATGTCAATACATGTAAACTCAAAACATAATTATTCAACTCTAACACAGAAAAAGCATTAATATGATTAAGAGTGTCAGTGAATTACACGGCCAGTTATTGGTAGTATTAGTAGTAAGACTAAAACTAACATGGCAAAGAGTCAACTTTAACCAGGAAAACCACAATACTGTACGAATAGAAAGATTCATGACCATGTCACAAAAGCAACCAGCATACAAAAGGACAAGGGGAGGACGTACATGATCAAGAAGTGGAGACATTGTAACTGCATTGACCGGGCGCTCTGTCACATATGTTTTAATAAGAGTCAACGTCCTGATGTCCCATAGCTGAGATAATAGAAAGATATGTTAGTATCAGAAAAAGGAGAACTGTGACCTAAATAAAATCAAATGTCCTTTTTGGAATAATTACCTTGGCAGATTTATCTTGTGAACCAGTGACGAAATGCGAACCATCGGCGGACTTTGTAAGTGAAGTTATCGCCTTTTTATGGCCGGTTTCCTTGTCTGATTCTCTGAGAAGCTTCCCAGTCTGCAATTTCACAAACAAGCAACAAAGAAGTTAGTGCTTGTGTCCACAGCAAGCAAATTCTAGTTAACGAAGAACCATTAAGTACTCAAGAACAAACTAAAGCCAAATGAGCAAATTGATAACCGTAACAGGAAAAGAGTTGCATACCTCAGAGTCCCAAACACGAATTATAGCATCTTCTCCAGCACTTATAATAGTCTTGTTCAGAGGCCCCCAGACAGCTCGAGCTATTCTTCCTTGATGACCCCGAAGGATGTGGACAGACTCACTAGTCTCTGCGATAAGGCCATTAATGAAGGTGGCGCATTGAGAGAGTCGAAAGAAAGGCCAAGAAATTCACAGTCACCACAAGGTTCTGAAAATTCACCAGATTGAATAATGCCCACAGGAAAACAGGGTATGTTCATCCATGGAGTACTAGTGGCTGACTGAGACTACCCAAGACGAAACTTCTAACCACATCACTTGCCAACACTTACCCACCTAAAGCTAGTAGTTGTCCAACTTGAAACAATTCCTATGTTTGAATCAAAATCGACAAATTAACAAATTTGATAATTGAATCAATTTATTTGCTCATATTGTCAAAACTCAACCTCTCTAGATCAGCCCAAATAATTGGAAGTTCTATAAGAAATACACCCTATGAGAGAGGATGCTTATCCCCAATTATCTCAATCTCGAATGCTTGAGGATGTACAAGCCAAAGACATAAAAACAAAGCAATGATCCTCGTTACCCGATACTTTGCTAAGGGGGCATTTGAAAAGAGGACGAAGAGCACAAACTACTTACCTATGAATACAAGGAAGTCAAAGAGCTTATGATAAAAGAGGAAAGGAAACATGCAGATAGCAAGATACCATGCAATCATTGGCGTAAATACACTTACTAAGGAAGTTAGTGAAACTAAACCCTGTGAAGATTCCCTACTTCTGCCGTGGGTTCAACAGAGGCATCACATGTATCACTCAAATCATAATTAGCCACGCTTGAAAGAGTACTTAATATTCGAGGGCTGGTGCCAACAATTGGGGTAAAGTCGGTTGCTAATTTCTAGGTGCATAAAAGCCAATGAATCTAATAATTAGTCACACCAGGAAGCACTTAGGTCCAAAGTAACTAAAACAAAACACACAGAAATTGAAGACACGAGCGAGCCCGCACTGATACAAGTGTTTAAACCATGCTGTACAGAACGAATTATTTTTCTACTCATCCCACCATTTGATTTTTCCTAATAAGAGGCCGCAAATACTCGCACTTACGGTCAGCAGGGTCTCTGGCAATGCGCTTGACATGAATAGCCGAAGGCAGCTCCATGAAAGGATCGGTGGTGATCACCGCGAGCTTATCGCCGATGGAGAAATCCACCGACCTCGCGGGCGAATCGAAATTGAACGTGAACAGCTGCGTCCCGTTCTGCACGCTCCACAGCTTCGCCGTCGTGTCCGCGCTTCCAGTAATGAGCGTCTTAGAATCCCCTTCAAAACAATAAAGACAGCACGCGAGCAGATTCACTAGACCAGCCGGGAAAAAGAAAATCGAAACCGAAATCAGAAGCGACGCGAGGCGAGGCGATTACGGGAGACGTCGCAGCACCAGACGGCGCCGTTGTGGCCGCGGTAGGTGCCGAGGCGCTCCCCGTTGTCGGCGAACCAGACGGTGGGGGTGTGGTCCTTGGCGCAGGAGAAGAGGAGATCGCCCTCCCGGTTGTACTTGAGGAACGTCAGTGGCCTCTCGTGGCCTTTCATCAGAATCGGCCTCATGGTTGACGATTGAATCGGTGAAACGCCTACTTCTTGGAAGCTCGGCTAGGGCTAATGCAGCTTCGGTTTGGGGATTTTCCGACGGGGCGGAGGGGCTTGTAACCGCCGGCTGGTCTCTGCTCTTCCGGTCCGTGCTCTGCTTAGAGAGAAAACCCTAGCTGAGTGAGGGAAGGAGGATTCTTCTATTAGTTTCCAGATACGTGTTTTAACGGAGGTTTGATTTTAATTATATATCATATTCAAGCCTATGAAATCCAAAATAAAGACTGAATACAAAAGCATACGCTGACGTGGAAAGCAACTTACGATCAAAAATTGATTTTTTTCTATTTTTACTGGTAATTTTTACTTTTTTAAGTAACTCTGAAATTATTTCCAAAGCCAAAAAATACTTCAGAACTAAAAAAACAAAATTACGCAAACAAATAAATCTCTGCTATAGAATAATTAGAAATTTTTCTTTAGAAGTGTTGTCAATGCACACCTTGCTATATTTTATTTGTTATTCAAAATAAAATCGAATATTTTCGCATTCGTATCGTTTTCATTGTTTGATATAAACGGTATATCGATATAAATAAATTTAAGAAATAGACAGACTTTATTATGTCTCGAGCAGACATCAAATATGGGATAAGATTAATCTTATCACATCCCGAATTGTATCGCGACTATTAGACATAGCCTATATGGCTAATGCAATAGGATAACTAAGTCTTAATTCGATGCTTTTATTTGTTGGGTAATGAGCTAATTAGTTTTCCATTTAGGTAACTTTTAGCTTGTTTTTTGAAATAGATATCGGATGGACACTTTATTGCTGCCTCTTTTAATCAAGAGTTCGCTTGAGCTTTTTTCCTCATTGCCCACAATCAAATGACAATGACAATCAATATACCAGTAAATTCGAAATTACATGAAATACATGATTATTTAATCGCGTTTCCACGTGACTTAACGCTTGTTATGGTCTTTAATTAGACTTGATATTATCGCGCTTGAACCCTAAATTTTGTCACTAATTGTCAAAACTACCAAGAGTCACGAGGGACCGTGATACCCTTCGTGTCTCTGTTGGCCAAGCTCCATCACGTAGGATCCACAAAATTGAAAAAACCAACTTAGATTGGAGCATGCGATCTAGTTTTATCACCAAAATTGTTAGATCGGGGAGAAATCGATCAATCATTTGTTAGAGCCACTACCACATAGAGTGCATCTTTCCCTTTTATTTAAAAAAGAAATATAAAATATCAATATTCTAATAAAAAGTTTAGGACTAAATTGAATGCAAATTGAAAAGTTTAGGACTTAATTGTCTATTGTAAAATAAATTTATGACATTTTGGACAATTTTCCCCTCTCCTGAATATATATTGTCTCCGCCATTAAAACTCCACATGGACATCCCAAATGAGCTGACTCTACTTTAAATTTCAAGCATGTGGGTGAGATCGAGCAGATAAATGCAGTGTCGAAATATGAAGTGTCGTCAAGGTTTCCGCTAACATGGACAGTAGATTACCCATTCGAATATTAGACTTGCCCAACTTTAAGATCGTGATAGATTCAAAGTCGGGTTCGACCAAAAGAAAAAAAGAAGTAGAAGAGAAGAAGAAGAAGTCGGGTTTGCAACATTTAAGTACAAGATCACCAACATAACAACGATGGAATTTAAGTTTGGCGATTCAGGGTATGAATAGCCTAATAGGTGCAAAGAGAGAAACAATATGTATCAACACAATCATATGAACCAAAGTATCCCGAGATCAAGGATGGACTGGTAGACCAATCTCGTAACCTTCAGCTCAACGACGGGTGGTGCTCCTCGACCGAGCCGTGAAGTTCGCATCGGCAAGGGGCAAAGAAATACCGGAGGCGGGTTATGATTTCGAATTCCGAAAAATGCATATGAAATGATTCCAAACAAATTCGTAATATTTAGGTTGGGTTTGATTTGTAACTTTAAATTCTACTTTTAGCATTTGATATCTGAGTTTTATTCAATGCTGAAACCCCGGAGCTTCAAGCACAAAGCCATATACATGCATAATCAGAGGTGTTAAGCTCATTCGAAAGCACGTGCAACTGTTATCTATATATTTAATGCAAAGTTATAACCAAAACCCGAGTGCTTGAATACTTATATACTTATTTTTAAATAAATCATGAAATATTTATTTCTTTTAATTTATTAAGAAAAATGATATTGCTAAAATATGCAATTGAATTTTTTTATTTTTCTGAAAAAATTTAAATTTTTTTATTTTTAAAAATAATTTTTTATTATAAACCCCTCCCCCGCCCGCGCCCCCCCCTTTTTTCCCCCCCTCTTTCGCCCCGCCCTCTCCCCCTTCCACCTCTTGCCAATCTCTTGTTCTATACCATTATCCCTTTTTCACATTAAGTGTCTAAACATAATTTCACGTATAGATTCATTATAACTCAAAATCCTTTTTAATTTTTTCATTTTCTTTGAAGTTTTCAAATAATATTTGGGATTTTGAGGACAAAATAAAGGAATGCTTATTAACAATGGCTATTGGCAACCAAAGCAAGGTGACAGCCAAGGCGGAGAAAAAAGAAAAGAAAATAAAATAAAAAATGAAAAGAAAAATTACTATAAAAATAAATTATTAAAATATTAAAAATAGAATTTTTTAAAAAATATTCACAAAACTTATTTATGATTCACTTAAGATAGTTTTCTTTGTTGACCCATTTACGACCCATTTAGAACCCATTTTTGACACATAGAGTTTCTAAGTAACCCATTTATGACCCATTTAAGTACTTAAGCCAACCCATTTTTGACCCACCACCATCAAATATGGGTCAAATGTGGGTTCCGGACCCATTTTGCCACCTCTATGCATAATCATGTTAAGCTCATTCGAAAGCACGTGCAACTGTTATCTATATATTTTGCAAAGTTATAACCAAAAGAGTGCTTGTGTTCGATACTAACATCCCCTAATGGTTTTTGCCTTCTACTTACAGTTTCGAAAATAGGCTGAGAAATAATGCGTGAAAATTATCAAAAAAATCCTAAACCTCTTGCCAATTTTGTTCTATACATTATTTTTTTCAATTAAGTTCTAAACTTTTTGCATTTGTGACAATTCAATTCATCTAACCAATTTTGATTGGAAATAACGACGTGGACATCGGCCGTTCTTCGTGGCATAGTAGGCAATGACGTGGATAATTTTTCATAATATTATAATATTTTTTTCAAATTTTTATTTGCTTCCTTTCCTCTTTTTTTTTTTTTTTTAACTTTGGCGGGCAAGGGTCGCATGGCCCTCCTCACGCTTTTGGGCGAGGTATCCTTGCCCGGATCTAGGTGACCCGACCACTTAAAAAAAAAAAAAAAAAAAAGTAAATAAAAATTTGAAAAAAATAAGTAAAAGAAAAGAAAAGAAAAATAAGTAAAAGAAAAGAATCGAAGAATGTCAAAATACTACGTCCACGTCGGTCTTCAATCGTATCACATAGGACGTGTGGGTGACTTGACCACTTAAAAAAAGAAAAGAAAAGAAAAGAATCGAAAAAAATATCAAAACATTATTAAAATTATCCGGATCGGTGTTGATCGTGTTAATTAGGATCATTGCCGACCAAATCAACGATTTTCGATTAACATAGATCGGATGGACTCAATTGGCAAAGTGCTAAAAATTTTAGGACTCAATTAGCAAAATTCAAATATTTAAGACTGAATTGATCGAAAGTACAATTTTTTTTTTATAATTTTTTCTCAGAGTGACGCTTACATGCATGTACAAGAAATGCGATTGTGGTCATCGTTTAAGCAAGAGATGCGTCAACCGTTGGA
This sequence comes from Rhodamnia rubescens, assembly GCA_021437795.1. Taxonomy (NCBI): domain Eukaryota; kingdom Viridiplantae; phylum Streptophyta; class Magnoliopsida; order Myrtales; family Myrtaceae; genus Rhodamnia; species Rhodamnia rubescens. The sequence continues at coordinate 5,004,038 of JAILYA010000010.1, read as the reverse complement.
ACCGATGGAACACGTAACTCTCTCGGAATCGATCGCAATCTTCTCAGGCACGATCTGCATCCAAGTCGCATGCATCTGAATCAGACGACGACGTGACGGTGCTTTGATGAATTTAACATCGATCCATCCGGCGTCGGTGGAGCTCATAGTCAGTGTACATCGACGTCAGGAGCTCGAGCATCCATGCTCAGACTCCCACGTACCCTTCAAAAGTAATCGATCAAGAGTGGCGTCGTCGGTGCACCTCCCCTGCTTATAAGTTATAATGCTCCCCACGTCTTCCTAAAGTTATAAATATAATTAGGTTTGTATGGATAATTTTTTTTTTTATAACAAGGAAGAGAGTCAATAAAACACGTGGCAAAATTGCTAATGTGATGTGATAACATCTTCGATGTACATATGTACTTGACGTGGCCAAACGAAGACCGTACAAAGCGGGAAAAAAAATTAGACTTCGAAGTGAGAAAGCAAGAAATCGGACTAAGATGGCAAAGTGATATTCGACTTCGCTAAGGAACGAAGTAATATGTGACCGGGTATCGAGAGTCAATATCGGAGTGATACAAGATATAAGGACGTGGAGTGAATAAAGACAATACAAGCTCCGTTTGTTTCGTAGAATCATCGTGACCCCGTAGCCCGCAAGGGCTTTGCAGCCCTCGCCTAGGGTCCGACGAGGTTTACCAGCGCACTAAACTCAGAAAGCGAAAAAAACAAAATAAAATAAAAAAGAGAGAAAATAAAAGAAAAATATAAAAAAATTCGAAAAAATATTAAAAATATTAAAATTGTCCACGTCAGCGATTTTCGATCAATATGACTAAATTGGAAAAATGTAAAAATGTCTAGGACTAAATCGACAAACTTAAAAAGTTTAAGATTGAATTGATAAAATTGCTAACGGGTTAGGACTGTTTTGACAATTTTACCGAATAAACATGTATATAAACAAAGAAGAACACAGGTACGTTCTCCGGGCCTCAAAGAATCTCTTGGTCTCGAAACATATTTTAATACCTTCTTCGGCATTTTAACTTAAGCATCGAGGGTCTTCTTAAATATTTCCTCGGCAACCTTATGTGCAGATCTTTCAAGGATCGAGAAACCATAGAGAAACAAAGTTTAGTTCACAATATCATCAATCGTAATGAGAAAATTATCAATTCAATCTTAAATCTATCGTACGGATTCCACTTGTAGTCCTACTCTCGCGTAAAATGCCAACGTACTCATTTTGGCCAATTGTCGCTTAAAATTATTGACATGGTGATCCGGCATGATCAGCAATCCCACATTGACAATTTTAGACAAAACGAACCCGTTTTGCTTAACTTTTTGAATTTCTCATATTTATATTATTTTTTATTTTACCAAAAAGAATACTTTAAAGTGGAAGTTTGGTAACTTAGGAGGTGAATGATAATCATTCTATCCCGCAAAAATAGATTTACGGCTAGAAATAATTTTTTCTATTTCTGTTTCTAGATAAGTTTAGAGCAAAAAATACGTTTGATAACGACATAAAATTTCTACTTTTAGAATAGAAATTTATTTGACAACTGTTGAAAATTTCTACTTCTAGAAAATGCGTCGACCGGCCGATGGTTGGGGGCGGCGGCGGCGGTGGGGGACGAACTACGGCGAACCGTGGTGGCGGCGGGCGACCGACGACGCAGCCTGTGGTGGGCCGCGGGGGCAGCGATCGACGGGGGTGGCCGGCAAGGGAGGGGGCGAGCAATAGTCGGCGATGGCGGGTATTTGAAAAAAAGTGAGATTTCTATTTCTGTTTCTCGAGAAGTAGAAAATTATTGTTTCTCATTTCTCATTCAAATCTATTTCTAGAACAACTTTTTGTTTCATAAATAGAAAAATAGAATTGCGTTATCAAACGAATTTACTGTTCCAAACCTATTTCAAAATAGGTTTGGAATATGAATTCTATTTCCGAAACGTTATCATGCACCCCCTTAGTTCCCTATTGAAATGAAAATGATTATTCTTTCGCTATGATTGGAAAGAAGTAGAGAGCAATGTTTATAATTTCCGGCCTCATCTATCCAATTTTTCAAGAACTTTTGGGGTCTGGAAATTAAGTGCAGAAAGTTAAACTGCTAAATTTTGGGCGTTGATGATCTTAAGTACTAAAAGTAGAATTGAAAGTTGTTTAATGATAATTAAGAATTGATAGCTAAATACTATCAATCTCTTGTCAAACAATGAAAGAAATATTATTAGAAGGTTTTATCAATATATTTAGCAATATTCTACTCAGCATCAATTATTTCTCTGTTGAATTAATTAATTAACTCCTCCTTTGCTTACCAAATTAAGTGAATTTTGTTTTAACTCTATTAAACACATCAGTCAATTCTATTTAAGATTATCAAACAAGCCTTATCTCATTAAGTGCTGAATTTTCGGCACTTAATTGAATAATCAAACAAAACACGAGAAGGAAAGAAACGCACTGCCTATTCGACACGTATTATGCTTTTACGCAATCAACGACTTCATTACAATACCGAGAGAAAGTAATAACATCTTTTATGGAAAGACATTGCTATATTCCGTCAAAAAAAAAAAAAGATATTGCTATATCAACCTCCTACTATTTACGGAAAAATTATAAAAACGATCCTAAACCTTTTGCACTTTCGTCAATTTAGTCCTAGAACCTTTTATGTTTGTGCCAATTTAATCCTTTCAGCCAATTTTAACCGGAAATTACCGACATGGTGCGGCCGTGCCGACGTGATTAATTTTTAACAATATTTTCAAATTTTTTGATTTTTTATTAGTTTTTTTCTTTTTTCCCCTTTTCTCTGGTTTTGTTTTACAGTGGCAGGCGAGGCCAACACGGCCACGATGGGCTAAGCGAGGGTTGGTCAATAAAAAACCAAACCAAAGAAAAGGAAAAAGAAAGAAAATAAAGGAAGATAAATTAATAAAAAAATATTTAAATATTATTAAAAATTGATCATGTCGATGCCCGCCATGTCAAGTGAGCACCGGTTGCGATTTCTTGCTAAAATTAACTAGAAGGACCGAATTAGCACAAATGCAATTGTTAGGACCGAATTGACAAAATTAAAAAGTTTAGGACTGAATTGACAAAAGTGCCAAAGGTTTAAGACTTTTCTAACAATTGCATTGCAATTTGATTTCGCGATGTTATCTATCAACGTTAAAGGTAACGCTTAAGTTGCGTTTGGTCATCCGGATTCGAATTGAGATATAATAGGATAAAGGAGATTTGAAATCCTCCAAATATCCTTTTATCATGTGTTTGGTGCCACCTAAGATAGGATTTGAAATCTTTGAAAATCTTCAATATAAGAAATATCGTATCATCTTTAACGAGCGTTCTCAAGCCTTCCATAGTCCTCGATTCTATTCTCCTATCCCCCACATTTCAAATGCTTAGTTCTCTATCTCTCAGGAAAATTGTAGAACACTTGGTGAGTGTGGGCTTGAAGGTGGAGCTATTGTGGTGAGAGGGGAGCGTGATGGAGGAGGGAAAGTTACAGAGGAAATGGAGGAGGTCGACCTCCTCCATTAAACAAACTTATGAGCTAAAGGCGAGGAGGATCTCTCTTTGGTGTTTCATCAAACACTTGGTAAGCGCCTAGTTCAGAGTCGACCAAGAGAGAGATCGTAAAAAATGATGGCCAAGAACGAGTAATCAGAGGTGAAGTAGAGAGAGGAACCGACAGATGATTCAGTGATGGTGGTAAAGCTGGAAAACCGACTGGGAAAGAGAGGGAGCCACATATGAGGTGGTGAGCCCTAACCTTCCAAGTGAGCCGTGAGCAAGGGCACCAGCGAGGATGCTCGAAGAAGCTGGAGTGAGGGACAATCATGGTGGACGGCCGCCGGAGTGGTGGTGGGGTGCCGCTGGTGGGCAATGCCAAGGACGGTGAGTCTCTTCGATGGGGTTTTACTGGGACGTGAGAATTGTTAAGTCAATCTTTAAGATTTTATATATAATCCGGGTTTATCCAACCCCTACGTCAAATTTCTTATGCGACATTTCATGCGGATGTATCCCGGTTTATTCGGTCCGAAGAACGTGAACGAACATCGGATATGATAATTTATTATCCTATCCGAACTATCAAACGCAGCCTGTGTGCATGGTCCGGGTCTAGGCTGGGCCGGTAGTCCTAGTCCCTAAATTTTCGGGATTGGAGACCAGATAGGAACCGATTATCCAGGACCGGTGGTCCGTTCTCGGTCCTAATGGGACCACTAATGCCAGTTCCTTATAGAAATCTAACTCTTGAATCTAAAAAAATCACTTCCGATCTTAACAATCTAATCTAATAAAACATACACATGATCGTCGTATAACCATCACATGAGTGCTTATAAGAAAGACCAAACATCTGGTGTCAGTTCATATACCAGAACTGCAAACTCTAAGAACAAAAGTTCAAGAAAATGAGAAAAAGAGTCAAATGCCACATGTTTCTAGTGGTCCTAAATCGACATGAAATTGTCTTTGCCATAGAAGAATCATCATTTTTTTTTTATTTGGTCGAAAGGAATCAGTATTCAGCACCCCTTTTTTTCTCTTTGTGGTTATTTTAGCTAAGTATGCAGTTGTTCCTAAAAAGTTCATCGACATCCAAAATTAGTAATTGATGCAAAGTCAAGCTCATCTTTCTGCCTCGACCGACTGTCCAAATCCCCGTCGTCACAAGAGAAGCGATTTTGCCGGAACTTTCTTCCGTCGGATACAATAAGCAAACCATATCCTACATGGCAATTCATGCGTTTCACACAAATACAAATTACATTTTACGACTCTAATTTTTTTTCTCTCTATATATAAATATATAATTATGCATATTCGAGCGCTTCAATCCAGTCCCATCTACCATAGAACCAGGGACAACAGTCCCATTTATTGGGATCGGGACCAGATCGCACCCCTCAAGGATCGGGCCAACCCGGTCGGTCCGGTCCTGGCCGATCTAGTCTGCTCACCCCTAACACAGCCTTTAAGACAATATAATCATATATTTCCATAGATTGTATGAATATATGTATCAGCTAAGAATTTTTATTCTTGATATATCGCTGACAAAAACAATTAGACTTTAAATGCAGTAAATGGTGTTAATATGTATGTATATGTATGTATGTATGTATGTATGTATGTATGTATGGAGTTGTTCCATCAGTTTGGCTCTCTCTTCACGCAAGATTTAAAATATGTCACGCGTGCGCAAGCTTACACTTGAGGCCACAAGCTACAGCTGGAAAATCCAAATATAAAACGTTCCAAATCATTAATATTAAGATCATCAAAACATTTACAGAAGTTCTACTCTGCCATTCTCGCACTGTCGTCATGTGGGATGTGGTCTCTACTGCTCACTCATCATGTGCACTTTAAGTGCTAAACAGCTTGTCTTGTGGCTCTAAATTAACGTTATAATTGTAACCCTGTTCATAAGAACTTCCATATATTCCCTTTTGGACCCGAGTTATTTGGAACACATTAAGGAGGTTCGATTATTTCCCTTTAAGATAATCCTTGTGGTGATGCGACGACAGTCTTTTATTGTCCCCTCTATAACTAAGGTCGGTCCACATTATCCATTGCAAGCCTCAATTAATGACTTGTTGATTGATAATGCTGCTTGTCGAGAGTTTAACTTTTTTGACATATTGCCATTTTGGGTATTGAATTCATTTGGAGTTCTCAATATGTGCTTACTATCGAAAATGGATTCGGTGATCAACCGTCGATTATGGTGTGAAGAAATTATAGACGTGCTCTTTAAGTGTGTAACTCATAATCTTGTTCCGATGATTTCTCTTATTACATGGGGTTTGTTTTGTTTTGAAGTTGTCTAGAATGTATTTTGTTTTACAATTGAACTGCGATATTTCGCTCTTGTATCACGATAAAATAAACGAAATGAAATGTTACTTTTGACCAAAAAGAAAAGAAAAGAGAGAGGCGCGGTTAAGTGTATAAATATTGTTCATGTTATGTTTTGAGGCACAATCACAATGAAATAAAGCGTAAAAACAAGAAAGAGAAATTGAGACGTAAGGTTTTTATTTTGATTCACCATTAAATTAGGGTTACGTCATGTAAAAGTTTTTACTGTAATTAACACCTCACATCATCTCGTTGCATCACTCAATTACAAGTGAAAAAGAGTATATACAACAGTAGTTATTTATAAGCCCACTAATTCTACCATATTTGGTCTATTCGGTTACATGGGTCACAATAAATCTCTTTAACCTTGGGTCAATTGGAAGATTTTTTCTTTCTTTCCTGTTGTGAACATTAGATGGCCAAGTATTCGTTTGAGTTGCGTTTTAGACAAGTAAGGCCTGTTTGGTGTGTGATTAATGTCAGATCTTATCTTGTCCTGGCAAGGCGGTACAAGCATCTAATCATTGGCCAATTAACAAACCCAAAGTAAAACCAATTTTTTTTTGGGGGGAGACCAAGAAAATTCTCAACTGGTTTGGGCTGTTTAAGACAGACATTGCCCCTCTTATTAGTTGTCAAATGACCTTGCATTGCATGGAGTTCCCAACAGAGACAGCTGAAATCAAGGGTCAAAGAACTACACTACTACAGCGTTGGCCAAAACTAATCTTGTAATGAATTTTTCCTCTGTGTATTCATAGTAGCATACACATCATTCCATAGGAGGCAAAAATACATATAGAAAAACATAAATGCGGGGTGAGCTAAGATAGCTATGTCGGGATAGGAAACCTTTATCTCAATCATCTTTGACATGCATTGTGTGGGTCTAGTCACACAACTTAATCTTGATTAGGGTTCATTTGATCCTTATAAATCATCTCAAGTATAACTCCCTTTAAATCTATTCGAGCTCCTCGCAAGACCCATGTGTCCGACTCGAGAATCCGACTTCGCATATCCTCACAAAGGGTTCTCAAACTAGTATAAAGGGCTTGAAGCCTTAACTACGTCTCGAAAAGTATTAAGTCGTCGAACTCTCACTCCGACTTAAAGCTTCTTGGAGCCTCCTCATCGCGCATCAATAATTTCTCCTCAAAACTTCCATGCCTTCGAGCAGCGCCGGGAACCACGCCCACTTGGTGAGGTATAGGAAAGCGATTCCAAATATCACCCGACCTGAAATGCCATCGACACGAGAACGAAAACCCATCTCATACGCAAATTGATAAACAGACGATCTCTTATCATACCCTAAAAATACGGTCGTGTCGGCAAATATACATCTGCTTATGTACACAATATGGGTAGGGTATGGTGTGAACATCACCTTCACCTATTGCAGTTAGTTAAATAATGTGCATCTTCAGTTGGTTCATTTAATTTGCATACTTTGGGAATGTGTTCCGGATAATAGGGAATTGGACATGTGATTGAGCATGTGATTCATTAAATGAAACCCCCACACACCTGCCCAGTTGTCCCTCTTCAGGCTAAAACGAGTTAAAAATGCTGTCTTGGGGTCAATATTTCCTCCTTCCTATCTAATCTTTCAGTGCCAACTACTATCATAAATCTCATCAAGTACGAATTGCTTCTTCGTCTGGATGGACGTCCAGCAAATATTTTGCACTATTGTGTTGTCAATCAATCGTCAAATATTGGAACCTGGAACGTCATCGGTGATTGTCCGACCAGTTTTGTCCTTAGAAAACTCATCTGGCTATGGAAATTATCAATTGACGGTGCTCTTTAGTATCGCCAAAAAAATTAAAAAAAGAAACTCTTTTAAGGGCACATTACTAATCTTAGGAAATCATCAACTGACGCCCCAATTAGATGAATTTATTAGCTTAGCGTGCAAAAATTGATTCAATATATCTTATGATTTTAATTATACGAATGAATTAAAAGTCATAGGTGGAGAAACTTCTTTTTAATAGGGGAGAGAACCGGTTCTGTCCTTACTCACACCATTTGCATCCAGGTAATTGCCCGGTGGGGATGCAGGATGACCCCCACAGCTACATTCGGGGAAGTTGTTCGCGTGGATGGATCCGAATCCGACACTGAAGGTGGGATTAAAACAACACCATCGATCGGATGAACTCTTTCGACCATGCCAAAATAGAGATCAAAGGTACTTTCACATTTTAGTTTGAAATTGAATGCATATAGTTGGTAGTTGATACTAATGTGGAACTTAGAAAGCATTCACATTATGTTTTTCTTTCATACTTGTCTAGTCGCGTGGGATCCATACACTTAGTTAAATCTTCAACAGCCATAAATTTGTGCGCACGTCTTGAATACATCGCACGAGCTTAAGTATTGAAAGGGTTTTGCGAGTTTCGAAATCATGTTTTCATGCTTCTTATGGGGATTATCCAAAGTCACATATATATATAGTGCATTGCACGATAAGAATGTCTTTGGCCTTTTTATATAACAAATCGCGAGCTCGGAATGTCTTTGGACACCCGCTTGAAGGAAGCATTTCCTTCTAATCGAGAATTTGCTTGGCGTGCGAGTTTGCGAACCTCATTTGTTAATCGATTAGGGAAGAATACTAATAAAATTTAGGTGGTGCAACATTTCCGAGGAAGAAGTTTTATGGTTCGTGCAAAGCTCGAAACACTATAATTTGTTTAACTTATGTCCCTGTTTTGAAGTTTGCGATCATTCCTAGGAAATAAGTTTTCTAAGACATCGATTGCTTTGTTTTTACGAAATTTGTTCAAGAAAACGGAATCCTGTACAACATTCTAGTTTGGCTTACTAACTAGATCAACCCCTCGCTGCTAAACATGTTCATTAATTAGGGTTTAGGACTGCAAACTCAACTCAATTTTACTTTTGTCGACAAAAAAAAAAAACTCAATGGTAATTCTGTCTTTTTCACTTTATTTTTTCTTTTTTCAACGCTGAAGAAGAGAAGAAAGCTATTCTCATAACTGAGTAGACCTAAATTTTGTTTGTTACTGTAATATTCGATGTCCACGTGCACCCAAGTCTCTCTCTTTCTCTCCATTTTCACAGTTGCAGGACAGGAAGGTTTTCAGTTTGGAAAATGCTTTTCTGACGGTACAATCTCAACCATAGATTCATACACCATCATCAGTATGTTTTGCATAAAACACTCATTAATTGGGAGACGGGTTACAAATGTCAGATCATTCGACATAACATTGTGTCAAAGATCAAACCAAGCACAAATATTCAGTCCTAACTTCTCACTGCTGCTATTGAAGCTGCACTATTTCTCAGAAACATCTGCAAATTATAACTCTATCCTTCTTTTTCCTTTTCCTTGAAGAGAACTGTAGAGGAGAGCTGTTACTATGATGATTATTATCATTATCATTATCATCATTACTTTTTTCTACACTTGACTACATTTGTTACTTAGCCTCAAAGTCCATCATCATCACTTGGAGCTTGAGCTTCTGTCTCTCTGAGAGGATAGGATGGCGTCAATGGCTTCCTTCACTTGGGAGATATCAGGAGCCTTCCCACCTTGCGCTGGCCAAAATTCATCCGTTGCCAACACCTGCACATAGAGAGAACATACTTTCAAAACTTGGGTTTTTTTATGGTAGTTTCTTTCTGAAGGTTGTTGATTATACGAATTGTGGTGCTGAAAATTCACCTTCACTTGCAACTGGAGAAACTTGACATAACTGATAGCTTTCTCTAACATGGTTACCAGGTCAACCTGCACATGTTCAGATTCTACAAAAATGAATAAGAAATGCCAATTTTTTATTCCACTAGGAACAGATGAGGAAGAAGAGGGGGAAAAAAACAGAGAAGAAGAAGAAGACCCACCTTATTACCATTTGGAACCAAATCCTGCAGTGCCTTGAGTCGCTCGCTGATCCTTTCTCGCCGGTTCTGCATGCAAAACACAACTCTTAAGATCATTCGACCCTTCTTGCAGAATTTCCAAATCATAGAAAAACAAATGAATACAAACGAAATTTTTATATGGTGAGATGGAAGCACATCAATCAACCTTTGCGGCAACACTCTGCGGATCTTTTGTTGATAAAGGCGACTTGGATTTCGATGAGCTCTTGGAGGCGTTCGTGCATTGCTTCTTTGAAGCTTGCGCGCTCTCTCCCTATAAGAAGTCATTCAGTCACGTCATGACCTCAATCGCACAAAACAACATATGTATGTACTAGAGAACTATGGTCAGCGATATTCATCTCATCATATAACGATGATGGACGCAATTCATGGATTAACGATGACTAGACAAGAATGTTAGTCATGTAACGTAACCAAGGATAATCAATAAAATGCGTTAATTCAAAGAAGAGAGCTGATTCAAGGACACCCATCAAATTAAGATAACGGCGTTCATGGATACCATGTAAGCACGCTTGGGAAACCCTGCTTCTTGCGCTCCGGATTCCTGGGAACTGTCTGCGACAGCCGTGGCTTCCGAGTACAGCCAATTACTTGTACTGTTTCCGTGTTTCACAACTGCATTGTGAACCATGGGGACATAAGTGCTAGTGGACTGATAGCAGTTCATATCCTCTACGATCTGCCGGTGATCTGAGCTGCTCTTTGGATCGATCTGCTTTAAGTTGTGATAGTTGTAATTGCTCATGATACCATCATCTTTCCACACAAAGCAATCATTGTTATTTAGGTCAACCGTTTGGCTCTGTTGGAAGCTGAGCAAAGACCCACTGGCTTGCCTGAAATTTTCACACCCACTATTGCTCTTGAAATTAATAAGAGGTTGATGATAAACACCTTCAGGTCTATTGTTCATTGCTCGAAACTTGAGGGCATCCGTTGACGGACCACAAGTACCAGGAGGGAAGTTCTTGGACATTAGAGTAGTGGTCCTCTCCAAGTTGTCTTCTTCCTCAAACCCTAACTTCTGGTACTCATCATATCCATAAGAGCCCTGTGAAGAGAGATCTGAGAGTTGCGGAGGAGTCTCTTTGCTGTTGTTGTTGCCATCATCGCTGTACGAATTCGGAGGTTGAAGCAATCCGAGGCGTGAATCGATGAGATCCATCAGAGAGGAATCTCAAGTACGTTCTCGGATTGGTGGCTAGGGCTGGGGTTTGAGAAGTCAAGAGGAAGAGAGTATGCATGGAGACGGCAAATGGAAGGTGGAGGCCATATATGTAGGGGCCAGAGTAATTATGTCCAAGAGTCATTAAGCTCTAACAGCGAAATACTTCTAAGACAGAGCCCTAGGATATATTAGCCGCTATAGTTTAACCTAAGTATTCTGTTTTGTTTTGGTCTGTTAATTTGGAGTATTTAACAAGAAGAATGACTTAGGTATAAATGACCTTACCGGACTAAAAGAGATCTTTCCCCTAATGCTTATATCATATGGCGAGCCGATTTAATCAAATGACGGTAATTTTTTTGTTCGGGACAATAACCTCTTTTAGAATAGAACCTTTGCCAACATGTGCACATGTGGTAACCAATAATTTGTCATCTAGGGCTAGGACAATGGCACATAATTTCCACTCGAGAACTTTCCTTTTTCTATCTAGAGATTGTGAAGCTCGGCTTAAACTTTCATAATCGACGGTGCTTCTAACACGAGTCCTTGGACAACATGCACCCAATGTAGTACTGTCCACTTCAAACTAATGAGATAATTGTTCTTAATGTTTCCTAAAACTTGTTGGTTAGGTCCACATCGTTTTGTTTTCAAACAACACATACATATTGGAGACATCACATCGGATGCTCCAAATAGCTCCGGAACCGATGCGAGACAAGAGGGTTAAAAAAAAAAAAACGAGAGGAGGAATTGAATGGAGAATTGCTTGAGAATTATTAATCTTTTGTATCGGGATTGTTAGCTGGCAGGGGGATTAATAGAAAGAAGAAGACGTGGATAGAAAAATAGGAGCAAAAGGGCACGAGCATCGCCGGATCCGTCGCGAACCCACGTCTCAGATTCCCATGCATTTTTAGGGTTTTGACTTTAAGACTTAGCACAAAACATTTACCATTAATTGTAAATTTGAGAGGCTCCTTCCTGCTTGCTTCCCCATCCTTCCACAGCACGTGGGACTCTTTTTGCCTTCCTATTGCATGTGTGTCATTCATTCTGTTCTCGGGTTTGAGGGGTGTCAGCTTGCCCATTGAACCCAAACCCTCGATCACATTCCACGAATTTAACTAAGTATAATACTATATTGCATATCTCACTTAAGAGACCTAGTAAGGCGTGATATGCTCCATCCACCAGTCAGCTTTTTGCTATTATTCTTTGGCCTGGTCTCTCTCGTTCGACTAGCCCCCATGTGGGACTGCAGCTAGCGAGGGAGAGAAGATGGGAAAGCCACTTGAACATAAAGTCTCACTTAACGATTATAGCCAACGACATACTGAAGTGATATAACACGCAACCTGTGGGAAAGTTGTCCAAAAGTCCTAAACACATTACACTTTGGCCAATTGAGTTCTAAATCTTGTAATTGTGCCAATTGAATCCTAGACATTTTGACAATCTGCTTATTTAGTAATTCCTTCCAAATTTGGCTAAAATCGATGACATGGTTGATGCCAACGTGAATTTTTTAAAATTTAATTATTTTTTTCTTTGTTAAGAGCCGATAGGGGCTGCCGGCCACCGGGCGAGGGCCGCAAGCCTCACCACCGCCGGCAAGGACTTCATGCGCTTTCGCTCGTGGCCGATGAGGGCTCATAGGCACTCTCCTAATGGCCGATGGGGTCGCCGAGCATCGCCAATGGCCAACAGCCCCCAATTGGCCCTTGACAATAATATGAGTAAAAGAAGAAGAAAATTAATAAAAAATTCAACAACAAATTAAAAAAATTCACATTAGCCTCAACCGTGCCATGTAGAACGGCTAGTATTCATGTTAGCAATATTTGAAGAAAAATAGGCCGGAAAGACTAAATTGAAAAAATGCCATAATGTTAGGCCTCAAATTGGCACAATTACAAGATTTATGACTCAATTGGCCAATTTAGGATTTTTTGGACAATTTTTCCGCTACCGGATAGTTGATTCATTTGTTTTCTATATTTATGAATTGATAGACAATTGTAGAAGCCCTTTTCGTCGATCGATATGTGATTTTGAGCCACCAATGTATGATGTTGTATGAACTTGTGGAGAAGTTCCCCATGTGGATCTGGTTTTGTGGACGTGAGAGAAGGAAAGCTAGGGTTTTGCACAAGAAACTAAGAGCAGAGGCAAAAATTCCGCCGCCCACAAAGCACGAGACACTATGCTAGGGTCGGGACATCGACCTCAATTTGATCAAGGTCATGCACGTTGCCATCCTCTCCTGTAACTATACAATAACTTCTGCCTTATCAAAGTTTCGTATTTCCGTTCTTAAATCTTGTTCCCATCTTCTCTTATATGCTTATTTGCCACAACGCGGCAATTGGTTACATCGCGTCAAGTACCATTACATATTACATGAGATTTCGGACATACATTCTCAAGTCCTAAAACATGTCGTTTTAAGTCAGCCGGGAGGTACTTAATTCATACTTGTTGAACTGGTCCATTCTTCCGAAAGAAACGAACATTCCCTCAGGCGAGCGAACATTTCTCATTTACCGCGACACATTTTCATCTTCATAACGAAGTAGCAGGGTGCATGGCCAAAACCATGTTCCTCTTTCTTTAAAGTCGAGGATGTGAAGTGAATTATATGCATTTCTGTAGGATAGGGAAGTCGAAAATGACGGCTTGAAGGAAGTAGCAATGAATTGGTTTGGTTGTGGTCGACGATTGGCAGTACCAAGAAACTTATAATGCTAAGTGGTGGCAATTCACGTGGGATCTGTCTTTCCTAACAACCATTTTCTGAAGAACCAAGGTACCAATTTCTTTGATTGATTGTCACCTATGTTCATCTAGTTTGCTGTATCAATCTCTTGTTTAGGGGACATGTTCCCAATTCATCCTGTGCCCATTGTACGGATGTCAATTCGATCTTAAACTTTTCAATTTTGTCATAAACCTTGCGCAAAATTTTAATGTAGCCCATTCGATCAATTTTCCCTTAGTTAGATGGCCATGCAATTTGTGTCTGAGAAATGCTAGACATATTAACCAAAATCCAACTAGAACTCTCTTACTAAATGTCCAGCATTGCTCAAATTAAGCATATGGACTGTCCAAAGGACGATGCTCTTAATACCTCTTAAGGGAGCAGAAATGCTCAGGTCCATCTCAGATCTCACTGTGATGAAATAGCCCACAAGCCAGATTGGCAATGGAAACTCATGGTAATGTACAGGCCGTTAGGCCCACTGACTCCATCTCCAAAGCATCTGCTGCTGAGATTGTTGCTTCCATTCCCATATGGCTCTTTCTGAGTCAAGAACACTAACACGATATCGTCTATTGAAAATATGTCTTGAGTTTAAGCCATTCTGATTTGAATAGATCTCCTAGTTGGAGCTAGTTTTCCATTTTGAATAGGTTAGTAGATTTCCTTACCTAGATTTAACTCTTGCCTATTCACAAGAAGTTATTTCGTCGTGAAGAGTATCTAAGAGGCAATTCGAGAGTGCTGAAATCGAAAAATTTTGTGATGATATTAGTGAATTCCTTTGTGAAATTGAGTGATGAATTACAAGGGCTAAACAATGTATGAGTTATTAAGTATAATTGGGTTTGGGAAACACCGAAAGTGAGTGAAGTGTGATTCGTTGCATCAATAATAGAATCTCGTGCTGTTCACCTGGCGGACGTAGCTTGCACCGACCGAGCCATGTTCGATTTTGTATTCTATAATATTATATGTTCATTCGGGATATGCCCAGAATCGCACGAGGAACCGTACTATCTAACAGAAAAGTACTTATACATTCCGAAAGAAAAGGGCAAACGAGTAAATTGTGCCATGATGGTCGGAGACCTGCTAGTTATTTCTGCTTAACTAATCCCGATCGGTTCCTCGTTGGAAGCAAGAGCAATGTGGTTCATGCAAACGTAGCGTCCGAATCTCATAGGCCGAGGGGTCGCCAGATTAGTAATGCCTTGGCCCATAAGATTTTCTCAAAATTCTAGATTCAACTTTCAAGTAATTGACGGGATCAAGAAAAAATCGTGAATCTAGATACCAAATTAGAGTCGCCACGCATCGATTTAGAAGTGGCCGAGATCGACACAATCTTAACTATTTTAAATAAATTGTAACATGAGAACGGCAAGCTGGAATAGCTCAGTTGGCTAGAGCGTGTGGCTGTTAACCACAAGGTCGGAGGTTCAAGCCCTCCTTCTAGCGTCATTTTAAATCTCTCCTTTTCCCTTTATTTTATTTTATTTTATATGATAATAAAATAATATATGAAAATAAAAAAGGGAAAAAGACGAGCGATTGCGTGAGCGGCAGGATTCGAACCTGCGCGGGCAGAGCCCACATGATTTCTAGTCATGCCCGATAACCACTCCGGCACGCCCACGGCTATATGCCTAGGTTTCCAAATTTTTATTATTATTACTTTAAATATGTTTAGCTTACACCTTAACCTCTTTTTTGACAATTACTTTCGGCTAATCTTATTTGAAGATCATAAAGCGCATGACATTGCACGAATCAATTGTCTTTTTGTACATCGCGTTAATGATGTAAAGATCGGCTAAAAGAATTGATATATACCATAACATCCGATGGTAACATCAAAATAAATCTATCATACAGGGATCACCGACTCGTTTGCTTTTATATTAGGTCATCAAATAGGCCAGATGAGATTTTTCTGTACTCTTACCATGTCCAACGTGGAAATCCATTCGTACAACCATACACCAACCTTGTAATACATGTTAACTTTATATCATGAATCACACCATCAGCCTCACTCGTCGTGTAAAGAGCTAAAATTCAAGCTTGGCGTAGTTATGGAACATCTATTTGCACTTTTTGTGTGAAAAAGAACTTGAATGCTCCGTAACCTAATTCATTTGATTTAACATCGGTAATGTCTTATTTCGCTTGAAACTTGAAATTCCCGCAAACCCGCTTGAATTCAGATTAGGGTTTAATCTAGCTGGCTGATCCAAATCCCATCACAGAATTGCATCGAAGACCAACTGCCTAATTTTGGCCAAATTTGCTTTTTAACAAGGCTTTTGTCCCATTTTGACATGGCAGATCCTGCTAAAAACAGTCGCCCCCCTCAAAGGCGATCCGTTCCTCATGCTTTTGACCGATTCCGATCGTAAAGGCCAGCCCCTAGCTTACTTTAGAAACCAAACCCCTTTAAGAACCAGCACCCAATTTCACATTTTTTACTCCACAACCGTTTCGATTTGCTCGCATCCTCTTCGCCTCAAGAGAAGTTCGGAAGAAAGGGTTTCGCGGGAACGCGGGCTGAGACAATGGCGGATGATGCGACTGCCAAGGCCGAGAGGGACCGGATCTTCAAGAGGTTCGACGCCAACGGGGACGGCAAAATCTCCGCCGCCGAGCTCGGCGACGCGCTCAAGACCCTCGGCTCCGTCACCGGGGACGAGGTCAAGCGCATGATGGCTGAGATTGACACCGACGGCGACGGCTTCATCTCTTACCAGGAGTTCACCGACTTCGCGCTCGCCAACCCGGGCTTGATGAAGGATGTTGCCAAGATCTTCTAAATTAGAAGCTCTAAAGGGTCTTGTGACATTACGATCGACCAAAATTTTCCTATCATAACCACATAGTTGAGGAACTTTAGCAATTATCATATCCACAAGACATCACGTGCACGTTAGCTGAAAGTTCCTTGCTATTGTTGTTAGGTAAACAAATCAAGTATATGCATTTATCTCCTGTGTTTTTTCCCCTGTTGGGGTCTGCATTCTTATTGATTAATCAGTTAGTGTGTGCTAATCGATGAACTCTTCTTTATGCTTTCTCTAGAGCAATGTGATGTCTTATTCATTTATTAATTTCGACATACAGGTAAGATGTCCCTGTTTCATTGGGACAGGTAGTTAAACAGTTGGATCCTGTTCTCTTCATTTATTTATTTATTTTTTTGGCGCTTCTGGGTCTGCTAAAGAAAAACTCAAAGTTGTCTCTTTCTTGTCCCTACTTCAACGGGAGATTTGGTGGACGAAGGAGACATTAGAATGACTTGGCCTCTTGCACATTGAAAAGCTTGTGGTCATAAGCTTCTATCCAAGGACTTCCCACCTACCCTTATCTCTGTATCTTCCTCGTTCTAATTTCCTAAAAGCTCGTCTGGTTCACCTAAATCTCAAGGCAATTGCAGGAACTTGGCTTGTCTGATTTTCCATTTCTACAGTATACTCCGAGGGATTCTGTATGCATCCTCCATGGACATATCAATCTTTTCCCAGGACTGCTAACTGAAAAAATCTGTACCAGATTCACAGTTTCTCAATACAAGCTTTGAAGTTATGTACACACAGCAATCGGACCAGAAGAGTTCCGAAAATTCACATTTCCAGCAATCTTTGCTACTCCAATCTCTACGGAAACCTCTAGTTCAAGCGAAGCAAAAGAAATGGTTAAAAAAGGTAGCGACTTGGCACTGTATGTCATTGATAGCAGAAGTAATCATCGTCCTCAAACTCCGAAACTCCAAGCATCGCTAGAGCCAAGTGTTTGTTCATCTCGCTCTTGGTCTGATGCAGTTGTGCAAGATAATCCACTACAAATCCATTTCCTGGGAAGCTAGACTTCTTTTTACTGGCCAAAATAGGTTCGTCGTCGCCTCTTAGAATAGCAGCGACCTCATCAATGCTCGGTCTCCGGGATTCTTCGCTAATTATGCACGCCGCAGCTGCTTGAATCATTCGAGCGATTTGCTTGTGGCTTTTCAAAGGGCGTTTCAGCCTCGGATCACCCAGCTCTTCTATCGCTCCTATGCCTTTATTTAAGAGAGGCTTTGCCTGCAAAAAATGTGTTAACTAGCAGCTAGGCAAAGATCACAGTATAATGCAAATGTTAGGTTTCAGCTTTTGCTGATCACTTGTCAATGATTATTCTGCTCATAAGCATTTGTACTTTCTCTTTTCATCTTCTTCTTTATAGAAAAAAAATAGAAGTATGCACATCCTTGAAAGTAACCTATCACTCGCAGTTTCTTCTCAGTGTTGGATCAATTCAGTACATCTAGCAAAATGTACATTAACACATGCAATCCAGGTTGAGAGTAGAGTGGCTCTTAGCACAAAGCGCATTAGACATTAGGATCACAGTATTCTAGCTGGATAATGTGCCAAGTTAAGAACTTCTATGCTACTTTCCAGAGATTTCCTATTTTAAAGCAAAAATGGTCATACCACTAAGGCGAACAACTGCGAAGGTTTATAAGCAAGCTCTGATAAGAAGAGACTTCACTGAGCTGACGGTCTCGACAAATTCCTACAGTCAAAAACCTTCTCAAACAGTAGCCAGTCTATCCTTCGGAAAACCATCCAAACCAGCTCCTATCAACACGTATCTTGTTAGCTTGAAATGTGGCGATAATAGCATCTGTTTGCATTTACTCATCGACCCCATAGATATCATTAGACTGGTAAGAGATATTTCTTAAAAATCTTAGGTATGTGGCGTCCATATGGACTAGACACAAAGCCCAGGCTCCAGAGTGGTCCCAGTTAGAGGTGGTTCACCCCCATTAACATAGATTTATAGGAGGACGTAACCTTGCTTCCCATGTATCTTAAATATTCACTGAATGAGGACCAATGCATTCAGCCCTCATGAAGTTAAAGGAATTAAAAAGGCAACAGATTGAGCATTTTAACCTACCCACAGCACCAAGTTCTCCTCTCCGGACGGCCTTCTTGCTTCAATTGGTTTTCGACCGGTTATTAACTCCAACAAGACAACTCCGTAAGCGTAGACATCCATCTTGTCCGATACCTTTCCATGCTGGAAATATTCAGGTGCCAAATAACTGCACATTCATGTAAACAGTAAATTTGTGAAGCAGAAAGAGACTCAAACTCAAAACCAGAAAGACCATTGCTTTGCTCTGCTCAAAGGAAGAGCTTTCCTTAGATGATTACCCAAAGGTTCCTTTCACAGTCTTGCACAGGAAAGGGATTGAAGGTGCTGGTGTCCATGTAGCAAGTCCGAAATCACACAGCTGCAAATTCATTCCCGATTCAGAAATCGATTACAATCACATGCATATGACTTCCTTTTTTCTCAATAAATTATCAAAAAGAGACATTTTGAGGACGCCGATATCTCACCTTAGGTTTTTTGTTGGCTGAAAGGAGTATATTCGAAGGTTTAATATCTCTATGGACAACACATCTTTCTGTACCGCTATGCAAATATGCTATAGCTTCTGCAATCCCAACTGCAACTTTATACCTCATCGACCATGGAAGCGCTGAACGACCCTTCAGTCCTTTCTTCTTGTCTGCAACACAAAATTTCAGAAAGCACTTCAATTCATACACTTGAACACAGAAAATAAGCCCTGAGAAGGTAAGAAAATATACCGTACCGTGCAAATGGCGCCCTAAACTTCCGCCAGAGACATACTTGTACACCAAGAAGAAGCCCTCCTCGGAGTCCATGCAGAACCCAACTAAAGGAACGACATTAGAGTGGCGAAGGGAGCTTGCAATCATCAGTTCTCTGCAAAATGCCTTTGCACACTCCTTGTCTTCTTTGTCCAAACGTTTCACAGCCACAGAAGTCCTCAAAACCCCAATTCTGCCTCTGAACACGTAACTCAAAGCCCCTCTTCCCAGAACCCTGCCTACCCCGTCATAAACAAAATCAGTCACAGCACCAGAAAACATGTCGATCTCAGTAAAATAAAATAACAAATCAAACCAACGCAACAAGTTGGGCCTAAAAACACCCAATTCAAATCCTGAAGAGTATTTACAGACTTCACGAGTCTTCTGCATTATTACCCACCATGACTGACCTTCAAAATACACACATAGAATGAATTCAGCTAATCTTTCTCCACCCAATTAAGTACCTTTGGAGAAATTTCGGGTGGCAGAGACAATTTGGCTGTAGCTGAACCTGATCAGTGTATTGGTAAGAGGTGTGATGCTCTTCTCCAATGTCTCAATCCGCCTCCATTTCTGCTCCTGCTCATGACTCTCCAAGCCATTGTCCAAATTCACCATCAAAATGGTCGCAGCATCGGAGGAATTCAAGTTCATGGACTCCAGCTCGACCTGAGAGCAGATGCTGAACCTGAAGGACGAGTGAACGGACTGTGGGTCAACGCTGGTCAACCGGGCGCCACACCCTCCTGATTCTGCGAGAAGCCACGCCTTGTTGTGCTCCAAGTTTTGATCTTTATCGTCATACTCATCGCTGTGGCCACCCTTGGGAAGAAAACAGGACAATCCAAGATCCCAAATCATGTTCCTCAAACTGGGTCTCACTTTCTTGAACTCATTAGGCTCGAAACAGTAATGCCCGAAGGATGAGGGCGTGTTGGGAGCTTGTGAGACATTGCAGGTCTCTTGGGAAATCCCCATTCTCTCTTCTTTTTTTTCACCTTGCTTTTCCTTGAAGCGAAATCTTGCTGAGATTAGACCCAAAAAAAAAAAGTAAAAATCACTGACAGAGCACAGAAACCCAGGAGGAGCCTCTAAAGCAGAGGTGAGACACAGACAAAGACAGGTGGAGAGAAAAAAAACACCATGTGAAAAGAAACAAAAGCACTTCTTCTTGGACGTTGACGGAGAATTTCTCAGTGAAAGAGAGAGACAGAGACAGAGACGGGCAATTTATGCGAAATCGGCATACACAGAAGGTGTACGCATCGAAATCTGACAATGCTAAGCAATGCGAGAAGAAGAGAGAGACAGAGAGAGAGGGAGAGAATGCGAAAACCAAATAAAACGTGATCTGGGGCCTATACTAGCTTTAGTTTAGTGACATTTATAAAGTGAATTAGGTGATGAACCCCGCTTAAATTAGAGGGAGATCCATTATTGAATTCCAGAAGAGAGGAGGGAGATGAGTGTTGGTTGCGAGGAAGAAAGAGATTCGGTCTGCCAATGGTGAAGTGGGCAAGAAGAAGCCCACAAAAAGCGTCGTTCGTAGTTTCGGATGATGACAAAATAGACGGGCAAAGAGAAAGGACCAAAGGGCAAAATCCAATTGCTTAATGGACTTGACAAGCTCGGCTTTTGTTTTAAACGAGATTTTTTACTCTTGAGATGTGGTTCATCCTCCTTACGATACGAAAGTTGTGGGTTTCGCCTCCACTCTAAACGGACGGAAATTCAAAAGAGCTACCCTGGCAAGGGTGTCCAGTGGGCATCTCGTGTCCCGATTTCTCTTTTCGCTTTATGTCTTACTTCTATTCGATTATATGTTGAATCCTAATATTTACAGGGTTAGCTTAGGCCACTAATTTTCGACGTAAATGCTCATATTTAAAAACATTTCCATCGTTAGAGGTTTAATAAAAATAGCGCCAAGTGCCAAAAGGAATAAATGCTAATATAAAAATTTATCGCAGTGATGTGTTTGATAATTGTATTAATTGTGCCGTGTTGCGTAATTAGCTTTATTAGGCATGTCATGTTTGTGTCGAGGCAATTCGACATGTTTATCGAACGGCGCCGTGTTTGGATCAACTATATAAAAAGTATATCTCCATTTCGATGCAACATAATTAACACGACACGACACGAATTGTTATCGCGAAAAGAAAAGAAAAATCTAATTTAGTAAGCATTGAAGTAAATATGGCAATTAAATAAAAGATATTCGAGGATAATATAATTATATTGATCGAAATTTGTGTCACTTTGTTGTTTGCATTTGGAGGAAGGATTCTTTTCTCTTTCACAATGGATTTAATAATACCATTGGGCTCCTCGACTGATTGTTTGCTTTGGCGATTTATCACCTTATTGATTACAATGATAATAGAGAGATCTTCCTTGGATGTGACAAGAAAAACATCGGAACAAAAGTAATTAGTAATAACCCAAATCTTGTTAGGGTTTCAGGTTTATGACTTTTGGGGAATCAATAGTGCTAATGTCCAAAATCAGACCATGGTGGAATGTGTGATTAGTGGTTCGGTCACCCTCCAACTCTCCTTAATTCCCAACGGCCTCTCCTTATTAGCCAAACCTAAACTTGGCAAAAGCGAAGCCAATTACACCTTAATTTGAAAAAATAATGAAAATAAATTATGTCCTCTAACCCACCCATGAGTGGCTCGGTTGGTTAGGGTGCACTTGGGATTATGTGGTTAGGCGCACCTGGTTCTAGGTTCGATTCCCCAAACCGAGCACTTGTAATTTAAGTGGGGGTCATGGCGGTGGGTTGCTATACTAATCTCCTCTTGAGAATTAGTTGAGGTGCACGCAAGGTAATTCGGACACTTGTAAAATCAAATTTGATACACAGAGGTTGCCTTTTTCTTACCCTAAATTTTGCTGTAAATTTACCCTAATGAG
Source organism: Rhodamnia rubescens (assembly GCA_021437795.1). Lineage (NCBI taxonomy): Eukaryota > Viridiplantae > Streptophyta > Magnoliopsida > Myrtales > Myrtaceae > Rhodamnia > Rhodamnia rubescens. The sequence goes on along the minus strand of JAILYA010000010.1, from coordinate 4,981,668 downwards.
ACGGGATCAAGATCCTCTCAAATTGAGGAAACCCATTCCGAGTCTGTGTTTTGTCACCCTGATTCGACGATTCGTATGCATTTACCATACTAAATTAAGATCTTATCTCGTGATGACTGTCCATGTCTTTTAAGACGGAACTGCCATATTTGCCAAAAAAGGTCGACGGCAAAAGATTTGTGTGGAAGGGTGATGGAATTTGAAATCTCATGCCAAGTAATGATGCATCCCACCTAGTCCCTCACGAGATAGATTGGCAGGTAAAAAAGTTCATAAATTTATGAATTAATTTCAATTCACTTCTAAATCTTTTAATTTGGCTAATTTAGTCTTAAATCTTTTTGATACTTTGCAATTGTAGTCATTTCGATCAATTTTGGTTGAAAGTCGTTGACGTGGACGCCGATTGTTCGTATGGCACGATCGGCGTTGATGTGAATAGTTTTTTTAAAATTTTTTATTTATTCTTCCCTTGTCTTTTCCTTTTGTTTTGTTTTGTTTTTTTTTTTTTGCATTGTGGCCAGCGAGGGTTGTCGGAGCTCGGCGGCCACCGGGCAATGGCCGTGAAGCCCTCGCCGGACGCCGGAGGGGGTCGTGGCCGTCGAGGCCATTGTGAAGCCGGGCCTCGTCCGAATCATAACGGCCACGGGCGAGGTTGCCTTCTCCGGTTGAACGCTGGCCATGGCAAGGTAGCCTCGCCCACGGTCGATGAGGCCATGGTGAGGTTTGTCTCGCTCGGACCATCATAGCCGTGGGCGAACCCCATCCAATGGCACGCGAGCTCTAGCGATCCTCGCCTGAAAAAAGAAAAAGAAAAGAAGGAAGAAAGAAGAAAATAAAAAAATAAAATGATAACCAAATGAATGATTTTGCAAATATTACAAAGTTAAAATAATTGTCTACGTCGACATCGGCAATGCCATACAAGACGTCCGGTGTTTACGTCGGCGATTTCTGGTCAAAATCGGCTAGATGAATTATTTGACAAATTATTAAAAGATTTAGGACTAAATTGGATAAATTAAAATGTTTAAAACTAAATTAGCATAAATATAATATATTTGAAAAAAAATTGTAATATTTCCCGAATTTAGGGACATGAATGGATGACTTGAGTTAGAAACCAGTCCCACCGATGGTGCACCACGATTGGTTAGGCCCAAGCACATACCCACGAGGGCCTAAACCAGCCTGGCATCTTACACGTGGCATCTCTTCGAGCGGCACATGTGTCGGTACCTAACCCGAACCCGCCAGCGACCGGATGTGAGCGACACGTGTTTGGATACGAAGTCGATGGTGCAATTGATTTGGTGGCCCTTGCCTCGTCATCGTCACTGCATGGCGCACAATCGACGGTTCAACGACGATTCGCCATTAACATCTTCCTCTTAGTTCCTTAATCGTCAGCACAAGAGCGCCACAAGTTCAATGACGGGATCTTTTTCTTATTGAGGAGGAGCCGCCTCTTCTGGCTGTTCAACCATCATCTCTGCTCACATTCCCCCTTTGGGTATTGGCGGCTTCGGGTCGGGAGAGAGAAGAGAGGTAGTACACCCGGTTCATCAAGTTCTACCACTGCAGGGCCCAATCATAGTCAAAAGAAGAACTTTGACTCAAAAGAAAGCCGAGAATTGGCTACATACACCGAAAGACAACTAGAAAACCTTTTATTAAGGAATATACGGAGGCTCTATTTGAAAGCCTTAAACCCTTGTCAACTCCGAACCCTTTGCCTGGTCTCGGGTGGTGGATCGAATGAACACTCAACTGCGCCATCACAAGATCGATGGATGTTTAACCTTTATTTAGATCTATTCCTTCTTTCTAAATAAAGAGAAAGGCGGGGATGGACTTTGAAATACTCCTCCGATCGGTTCCGATAGTCTTTTCTTTACCTTCTCTTCTCGGCATGATCCGGGCGCTCAAGCTAGTATTCACTCGAGAAGGGCTCTATCCATAGAGCTGGAACTGAGCAATAGCACAAAAGGAGGAGAGGTCACGTTTGAATGGTAAGCTACAACTACCCAAAGACAAGATTCGAGGCCTTTGTCCCCATTGCTTCTTAGTTAAGTAGGCAGCCCCATCTCTTGATTATGAATATCACTTTCACAGCAAGCACGAATGCGCGAGAAGCAACACTATTCTTCAAAGAAAGAAAGTTTTCGGGAGATTACTTAGAGTAGACAGATGGTTGGAGAGGACGTGGATGATCACGGATTAAGGCGAGATTAGTTTCGCTAACCAACCTTAAAGGTCCGGCCTTTTTGTTGGAAAATGGCACAAATAGTGTATGAACTTTGGCCTAACGTGCAATGTGATCTCCGAACTAATAATTTTTTTAATGTGGTCATTGAACTGTTGTCAAATGTGCAATGCGATCCCTAAACTTTATTTTACACGAAAGACAACATTGAATATTTTTATATAATTCATAGATTAAGTTGAACATGTTCCAAAAGTTAATGAATCATATTAAACAAATTATAAGTTCATGGATCATAATAACACATTTGGTTAAAATTGGGGATTTAGTTGCTCATAAAGCCAAAATTCAAAGATTATTTGTGCCATTATCCAAAATAAAAATGAAGATTTTTAATGCCCTTGATCTTCTGTTTTGGTAACATCAATTTGTTTGGGAGTTTAAGCTGGTGGGTGGCCTAACAAAATTTCCAGGGAACATCATACGGTCATTGTCAAGGTCGAATGCGTTTAGGCAACATGATGTGACAAACATCCGTTGATGATCCAATTTCCCAAAAGAAAGGTCGGCACCGATGTGTTCCAGCTGATCCACGAGTGTATTGAATGCGTTCAGCTCTTCGATTGGAGCTCGGTAGCTATCCACCTGATCCAATGTCGTTGATCACCACGAGTCTGGATAAGTTGTTGGAGACTCCAACGGATGACTTTGGCACTCGAGTTTTCACAGGACAGTTCTTTTGTGTCGCGTGTGGTCATAGGATGTCCTAAGGAAAATTATCAAAACAATCATAATTCTAAACTGTCATAATTAAGTTAATTAAATCATAAATCTTTTTTTTTTTTGCCAATTCAGTCTTAAGCTTTGTCATATCTAGGGTTGGAGAAAAAAATAAATCTAAAAAAAAAGAAAAGAAAAAAATCATAAAATTTTAAAAATATTATAGTATTTCTAAAAATGTCCACGTAAACGCCGATACTACGTCGATTATCTGTGCCAAGTGAACCGAATTGACACAGATGCAAAAAGTTTAGGATTGAATTCATTTAAAAAAAATTAAGATTAAATTGACACGATTATAATAGGTTTAAGATTTTTTGGTAATTTTCCCCATGTCCTAAACAAGCTTCCGTAAGTCAAACTAGATTAATCCCAAGACGTTGTGTTGCATGGACAAAAAACGAAACTTGAAACCTTGCACTTCTTTAGATGGCATTTGACTAACCGCGATTCTTAAAGAGAGGCTTTTTTCAGAGCTTCCTTTATGCGGGAAAAATATAAAAAAGTTATCAGCTTATCGTATTGGTGCCAACTCAAAACCTTTAATTGGACCAAGTCCTAATCTTTTGGCATTAGTACCAATTGGATTCATCTTGCCAATTTTGGTCGAAAATCGCTAGTGTCTTGATAGCATGGCCAACGCCGACGTAAATATTTCTAATAATACTTTGACATTGTAAATAATTTTTTAATTTTTTTCTTATTTTTACTCTCTTTTTTTGTTGTTGTTGTTGCTATGGGCCTATGAGGGCCGTGACACCTTGCCAAATTTGGGTCGAGGCGAGGGCATTGCGATTGTCACCTCGATATGAGCGATCTTTGCAAAGCCCGGATCGAGCGAGGGATTTGTGGCCCTCGATCCAATCTGTCGGGTCGATCGGTGGCCCATGCCGGCCAACAACCAAAGAAAATAACAGAAAAGAAAAAAAAAGGAAAAAAAAAACTATTAACATATTATTAACAATGTTCACATTAGCATTGCTCATGCCACGTCGGTTATCCGACGTCCACGTTTGGCCGGATGAACTTGATTAGTACCAATATAAAAGATTTAGAATTAAATTGATCTAATTAAAAAATTTAGGACCCAATTAATAGTTTGATACCAATACAATAAGTTTAGGACTTTTTTGGTACATTTCCCATGCTTATGCTAATGAATGATCACCTGCTTATTATGCTTGATTGACTCCTATGGACTTCTTGACACTGGAAGGGTATCGCAATATTTACACATACAGCTCTCCAAAAAGAAAATAATAATTCACTCGAAAGATGTTAAATTTGATTTCAAATGATCACTCAAAGCACAATGAATGATGAATTTGATTCGTTTAACTTTCATTTCCTATGATCTTTGTGATGTTGCGCACAGGATCGGAATCGACCGACTGGCCGCCTCTGTCATCCGGAGATTCATGCATAAGTTCTTCACTTGTGGATTGATAGGTAAGAAATCCTATCGCCGACTCTTTAACCATCTACTTTCAAACAAACAAACATTGTCTACTATCTCCTCAATTCTCACTTATTCGTTTATCAATACATACCCGACAGATAAAAACTTTGATTTCGATATGAACAGTCCAACAATCGGTCTTTACTCAAGAATGCCATAGTTTCATACTCGACAAGAAAGACCTTTATTTTCCTCGACAGCCGGCACTACCACGTCCGTTTCAGACTTGTGGTTTCATTGACAAAAATAACAGAGACCGAGAGACGAACCTATTTATGCTACAGATTTGAGCAATGCATCCAGAACGACTTCCCGAGTTGGTAAAGCTGGAATGGCACCTCTCTCCATCACAGTCAGTGCGCCACAAGCATTTGCAAACTTAAGGGCATCTCTTAGCTGGTCCTCCTCCTACAAGATCAAATGGACAAGAAATTTATTGAGGGGGTTACAACAGTGACAGTTAAAGAGGACACCGGATGTGTGACAGAGACCAGTGAGCAGAACTACGTAGGTTATTTGTGGAGGACTACTTTCCCAATGTGTTTTCTTGGTCCTCATGCCTATTGTAGCGAAAGATCAGTCTCCTGATGTGTTGATTATTTGCTTGGTTTTATTAAAATACTGCAATCTTTCGTTTGGATGATCATAGCATTATCCATCCACCGTGAGATTCTCTGAGGGCATGTGGTTTTTGGAAGTGCAATGTCTGCTTGTTTTTCAGACAACTTAAACCGAGTGCATATTTAATCATACTTTACTGTACATTATTGCCCTGCTAGCCCCTATCTCACATCGATTTTTGCGCAAGTGACAATGAGTACCCATGTTAGACGGGCCCTATGTCCAATAAGAGAATGGTCTGGCATGGTAAATGGGTCACTACAATCATGGTGGTAAGATATACTCCTTGTTGGGGTCAACTCTCGCCAGGTCTTGAGGTGGATCACTGAGAAACACCCCACTCTGGATCATTAAATTGTCAAACTGTCTATCCACAAGCCATGTTTAGTGTGGCTCTTGCTATTTTTTGCGCACTATGACTATGTCATACCTCTAAAATCCGCTAAAAGCGACAGTGCTTACCAAGCTTCCAACAGCTTCTGAGTGGACATGGAGGTGCGAGTCTTCTAAAAAAAACTAACCTGAGAAACCTCAGTGCCTCACATGTACAAAGAATGCCATTTCTCACGTGGGATAATCGCTGATGAGCAGATTATGTTCTTGGAAATGAAAAGATGTGGTTAAAAATAAAGCATTACCTGAAGCAAGGAGAGATCAACAGCTAGTTGTGATAATATTCCAGCTACAAATGCATCACCAGCACCGGTGGTGTCAACAGCATCCACTTTCAAACCCTTGACTCTCCCGCTAAAATCCTACAAGATGACACTTCATGAGCCAAAATAACAGCTTTTAAAAAAATAAGCATCTATAAGCTAGCTATTTGTATGTATTAAAAATTTCGCAGTTTTCTAGGACTTATGATGCCACTGCCTACCTTGGTGTAGTACCTACATCCATCAGGTCCCTCTGTTACAAGAAGCAATTTGAGATTGGGATGGTAAAGCTTACGAACGACAGCATCATCGTAAGGATCTTCTCCTTTGGTCAGAAAAGAAATCTCTTCTTCACTTATCTGAATTTATGCAGGAAGACAAACATGTTAAAAAGGCTGTCTGCGCTTCATGCTGTACATCACAACCCTTGGAAGGGCCAAAAAGAACTATGGGTGCACAACCGTGATAGACTCGCGGCCGAAGCATTGTTCTTACCTTAATAATATCTGCTATTTCCCATATACTCATGATTCCTTCCCTGGCACTTTCTGCTGAAGGCCACAAAGGAAGCCTTAAATTGGGGTCATAAGAAAGGACGACACCGGCATCCTTTGCGGCTTTTGCTGCAGCAATGTGCGCGGACTTGCAAGGTTCTGTTATAAGACTTATGGAACCGTAGTGAAAGATCTTTGCCTGACATGAAATTCAAAATGTTTTGAGACATGTATTAATCACACCTGTGCTCAGTAGCCTCACAAAAATAGAACATATTAGTCATATCTAAGTTGAAACCTTTTTTCTGGCAAAGCAAAAGAAAATGAATTCTTGGTGTCTGTGTTTAAGTCTCAGAGTGGAGCCAAAGATAGTTCAAATTTATTAGAAACTTTGGCGTGTCCAGGCTAGGTATGGCTTATGTCTTAATTTTGTAGAAACTACCAATATATTTTTCCCCCTCTCCTTCCTGAACAAATCATTTCCACCCAATAGACCTATAAAAACTTGCTGTAACGAGACCAATTAGTTTTGAGTTGGTGTCCTGTTGTGTATCTACAACGGAAAAGAAGGCGCAACATTCCAGAGAATTATCAGAATGAAATGATAGCTTGGCAGTTATGCATAAAACAGCAAATGGCAACATCTCGGTGGCTATGCTAACTACCTTACTCATTGAAATTAACCAGTTTGGCAGGTGCTTTGTAGTTAAGGGTAACTCTAACCATATGGAAGTATCATGAAAATTATCAATCTCCCTAGTTTGTGTATTCTAGCATGGAACTGTGTTATTTTATACTCTTTGATTAAAAAACTTCATTTTTTGACGTGATTGGTTCCCGAAAATAAAATGGTATCCAACCTTTCTAATTAAGTCATAATCCAGTTCAGATTCTTCGAGCAACATATCAGCGCTTGGATTGCGGTAGAACATGAATTCGCGTTCCCCATCATTCCTTAGTGTAACAAAAGCTAAAGCTGTACGAGCGCCAGGGTCAAATCGCATCCCTTCGCTGTACACATTATTTTCCTGTAAAATGTCAGCAAGCATGTAGCCAAATTCGTCTTCACCCACCTGTGCAGGTACATAGAGAATGTTATCTCAGAAAGCACGTGACACTTGATTAGTTCCCTCAAAAATAAGTAGCAGCGTGATTGCTATGCAGATAAGTTGGCTTGAATAACCTTAATAGATGCACAAACTGATAACGAGCAATCCATACCTTCCCAATGAAGGCGGATGATCCACCAAGACGGGATATGCCCACTGCAACATTAGCGGGTGCTCCTCCTGGAGCTTTCTTAAAAGCAGGCGATTCAGCCAATGAAAGGCCACTAATAGTCGGGACGAAATCAATTAGCATCTCCCCAAAACATACCACGAGAGAATTATCTTTTGTTTCAGGTACATCATTACCACTAACCGCTTTTCCTAAAAGAACATATACAGATCACGTTAGAATTGGGATAAGTTGATCGATGCAGCGACATTTGAGAAACTTAGTCAATGTAATGCAATTTTTGCACAACTTAATTGCAGCCATGTCATAGAACAAAAAGTTGATTTTCATTTCTTTCCAATACTTCCAGCCAAAATTACGATAACAATCCACGTCATAACAACTTATTAATGGCCTATTCGCCTGTGAAAATCTATGCCAATTTTGGAGGTAATAATGTCACCAGTGAAATTCGTCATTACCAAGCTTGAGGATGACAGCATTACGAGATTTGTTCAATGAAAAACCAAAGAACACTTTATAGTGTCCAATTGGGCTCCCCTCGAAACAGGCCAAGTTTCGAGCACACATTTATGATCAATCTCTTAGCAGTTTGAGTTTCTAGGACAAAAGTACAGATGAAAGACTCGAATGCCATTACTTGGGGCCTGACGTAATCTAATCCTCTTGATATTCACAGATTCTCGGAACAAAACTTCACGAGTGCACCCTCTTCAAAATGCTGTGCCAATTCTAAGAAGGACCCGCGGAAAATATGGAACCGAAAATGGAATTCGCCCAAAGCGGTAGGTTCACAACTTGGTTAGGACTAAAACCACAAAGCAAGCAGAAAATCTATACACGACTGATTCAATCTTGTGCACAACTCGTCGAGATATGGACAACAGACACGAAACTCGTTTCCCAAACTAAAAAGAGCAACAAGAAACACAGTTACTAAATTACCTTTCACGTTCAATCGAGCAACCGAAGACAGAGGCGGGCAAGTAAAGGCAGAGACTTTCACCGTTTGGCGCCTACAGCTCATAAAATTTCGTCGAGAAATGGCTACGCCATTGAAGCACACAGCACTGGAGTGAAGGGCCATCGCATAAAAGAACAAAGCTGAGGTCTTTCTCAAGTGAGATTGACTTCACCCAGAAGCGAAAATTCAATGTTCAAGATCTGATCACCGAGAAAATGGCAAAAACAGGATGTCGGGCTGTTCTTGCGAGCAAACGCGATCAAAGTTTAGGATGATGAGGAGGCGTTGAAGTCGAGGGCGTTGTGGGAAGTGGAATTGGAAGCATTGGTTTGGCCGAAAAACAAATCAGAAAAATGGGAAAGACTCCGATTATGACTCTCAGAACAAATTAAGCATCAGCTGACAGCAGAGGAGACAGACGCTTGTGGCTTGGGAATAGCGGATAAAGGCAAAGACGAGAGAAACAGAGAGGAGAGTTCTTTGTCGTGAATTTGGCTTTCAAGTGATTTTTGGACACACAACGAGGTTTCAGCTCGAGTGATGCTCCATTTGTATGTTTCCACGTGGACTCCTTCCTCTCTTTAATCCATTTCTTCCCTCTCCTAGGCAAAATAAAAAAAATGAATATTGCGATTGAGTTGAATGTGGAAACGTGCATTGCATATTACAAGTCAATTTTAGAAGATGTTTTACAATTACCATTCCGTGAAATTTCAAATAAAACCTATTGTCATATTCCAAAAAATTTAAAAGGGAAAGTCAGAAAACAATACAAGTAAATTATTGGTGAATTAAATTGTTAACTTGGACGTCTAAAGAGTTAATCTTTTTTGAAAGGTTTAAAAATAAAAAGACGAAGAGAAATTGGATTTTAGGGGCGACAAGTTTTCATGTCCCCCTTATTAAATGCGTAACCTAATTCCTGAATTATATAAAAAAATTTAATGTCGTCTTTTCGAAACTTCAATTTAGTCATTTCATAAGGTAAATATTTTTCTCATTATTTTCACGTGTTGATAATTATCTCCTTCAACTTCAATGGAGGATGCCTATGATTGGTGGATAATAAATTATGTGATATCGCTCGCATTCAAATTTTTAATTGAAATTAAAAGTGGATAATTTTTCCATGTTCGTACCGTAACCCCATCGTTGACGTGATTTGAGAAAAAATCATTCGGTTTGGGATGTAGGAAAACAAAACCCTTTTGTGTATAATAATCTTTTGAGAGTAGAATTTCCTTTTGATAGATCTCAATATAAACTTTGCTACTATAAATCGAACAATTTTGGATTATTCCTAGGCTCTATTTGTTTTGCGAAAAATAAGTTATTTGAAAAATATTTTTTAAAATATGATCGCTTATATCGTTGACATAAATTGTTGTCGGTAATTATGTTTCATTGACTAATTATTTTTAAGGGATATATGCCATCATTTTTTAGAAAAAATATTTTTCAAATAACTCATTTTTCGTGAAATAAACATAGCTTTAGGGCGTGTTTGGTTGGAGAAAAACTCTATAAGAAGGGAAAGTGATTTTCCAAAAATCATTTTTCAAGAAAATGGCTTGTTTTTTTTTTTGTTTGTTTGGTGATATGTTACCCAAAACATTTTCCAGCATTTGTTTCTCATTTGTAAAATAATTTCAAAACTCATGACATATTTGAGGCCAAAAATTAAAAAATTAGAATTTTTAAATAAATTTTTGTTTTTAATAATTTATTTATTTTAATTATACGATTTTATATATTAGCTAATAAAATTTTTAATTTGTACTTTCTTTTGTGTTTTTCTTCTTGACCTCCGGTTGCGAGGCCACACGAGGTTGAGCCTCGCTAGATCCTAGCGAGGTCGCGCCTTGTTGGCCTTGAGTAGGCGAGCTTGCCATGTCACTAGCAAGGTTCGACCTTGTGTGGCCAGGATTGGTGATCGAAGAAAAGAAAAAGAAAAAATTAAAAATTAAAATATTTAAGAAAATATAAAAATAAAATATCAAAAATTTTAACATGAGCAATTTTGGAAAGTCTTTTCACATCTTCAAATTGGGGATTTTTTTTTTGGTTGAAAAAATTGGGGGTTCACTTTTCCTAATTTTATGCATAAAATTTTCATTGATGGAAAAGTGTTTTTTTTTTTTTTGTTGAAAGAAAGTGTTTTTCGTTGACTAAATTATTTTCGGAGAACCGAATGGGAGAAAGTCCAAAAGATCAATTTTCGAAGAACACTTTCTCTCAAACAAACACACCATTAACCTTAGTTGTATGAGCCAATTAGCATGCATTTCAATTATTGCAATGTGCAGTACCTTTTCACATTTTGTGTTTTAGGCTCCGTTTATTTCCATCAAAACAACTTACCAAAAAACAATTCTCTGAATTTTTTGGTATTTGGTTCACGGAAAATAAATCATTCAAGGAAAATTTTTTCCACCCATGGGAAAAAACTTTTTCAAAAGTGAGGAAAATATTTTTCTCATCTTTCCTTCCTCCTCCCTTTCACATTTCCTTTCTTTTTAACTTTTTTCATTTTTATTTATTTTAAAAAAATTGGAAAAATTTTCATTTTTTTTAGTTTCTAATTTTTCTAATTTTTATTATTTTTTCTTTTTTGGTCGGTCGCCGGCCACAGGCGAGCAAGGCTAAGCCTCACAACCTTGCCTGAGGTTGGTGAGGCTTGGCCGCCAGAATCTATCGAGCTTGAGCCTTGTCGGTAGGTGGCGAGGCTCGGGGGTTGGTTGCCAGGCCGAAGAAGAAAGGAAAAATAAACAAATATATATAAAAAGAAAATAATTAAAAATGGATTTTATTAGAATAAGAAAAATAATAAATAATAATAATAATAATAAGATGTGTACAGTGAAATTTGATTTTCCTTAGCAAATGGAGGAAAATATTTTCTTGTTCGTTTTCAAGTTTCAACCAAACACGAAAAAAATATAATCATTTTCCTAAAAGATATCTTTCCGAAAAGAATTTTTCGGAAACGCCACATTTTTTGCAAACGAACGGAGCTTTAATGAAGCCCACTCGCCACATGGGTAGGCGTGAGTCTTTGACCTTAGTCCTTTCCGCAACAGGCTCGTGCAAAACTTGTGGGCATCCGCAACTCGGCCGTCTTGGGCAAGGCCTTGAATCCAACCCAAGCCCACCGACCATATTATTTCTACCTTAAAGATTTAACTTGCTATATGTTTCCCCATGACTATCCATTTATTTATTTATTTATCGTTTTCTTACCTTCAAATTTGTAAATACATGCTAATCACTATTTACATCCTATTTTTGAATAGGTAGTTCTCCATCTTCGTTTCTTCTAGAATATAAAAAATTTCAAAATAAAAATTTGAAGTGCCGTCATTTTTTTTTAGTAAGGGTCTAAAATAGATTTTTATTTTAAATAAGTACAAGAAATGACCATATTTGTCTCAAAGAAGGGGTTGGCCTAATGGCTGAAGGGAATTTTTTCATTTATTTGTTTAAATTTTTCCTTTGTTTTTCCTTTTTTATTTTTTTTCTTTTCCTTATCTTTTTGGTTTTTCCTCTTTCCCCTTTTCCTCTTTCCTCCGCGGGCCATTGCTGGACCTTGTTGATGGCTAGCGTAGGTCGCTAGACTCAAGCGAGGGCAAACTTCTCCCGACGCCGGCGAGGGCAACCCTATCCCTCACTTGGGCTGCCGAGGGCGCCCTCGCCTAAGGCTCGGCAATGGCCGAGGAGGGAAGATGGAAAAAGAAAACAAAAAAAGAAAAGAAAAGAATTGAAAAGTAAAAAAAAAAAAACCAAAAAGTTAAAAAAATTACAATTAGATTTTTTTTACTAAAATACCCCTTCTTTGGTGGCCGGCATAGTCACATGCTTGCCGGTCGGCTAAAAGTTTTTATTTGAGATGATTTGATCATTTTAATATTTTATTTGAGATGTATTTGGTCATTTCACGCTCTTATTTAGAATAATGTCGACTTTATATCCTTATTCGAGAAAAATACCAATCGATCTTATTTGAAAAAAATAAGAGCATTTCAGGCTTTAATTTCAAAATTTCCCTCAGGAATATTCACGAGCTCTTCTGCAAACGTCAAGGAAGTCAAGAACGTAACACTTCTCTTCTCTTTGCTTGCCAATATGGACTCCTCAAAAAATTAATATGTTTATTTTTTTTGGGGTTGATTTCTTTGACAGTGACCTTTAATTGCTAGAAGGAAGAACCAATAGCTCTCACTTATGACGGGACCAGCCCCTTTGGCCCAAGTCTTTGTCAATCTTCTGGCCAAAGAAAGCAAAAGGTCTCTCTCTCTCTTTCTCTGCTTTAATCTTTAGTAATGGCTAAGAGAAGTCTTTGTTAATTCGCCTGAAGTCCGTGAGCTTGCGTGGCTCTAGGGTTTACGCGGTTTCGAGCTTTCCAACTTCCCCTTATTCCACCATGGATGGCCCCGAGAGGTGCAAGATGCTTTCCTCTTCTTATACCGGAAGAGCTCGTCCGAAAGACGTAAATTCCAAATCCATGAAATACTTATAGCTCAAAAGAGATCGATTCCAGAACGGGAATTCTCTTTTTCCTTTATGATATGGTGAATAAAGTTTATGCCAAGCGCTTAATTCCTCGTACGTACCAAGCAACTGAACTAACACTACTTGTGCATTTTTTTTTTGTGTAGTTTATTTCTTAGGAGAATTTATTCACCGATTTCCCTGTCAAAATTCAAAGAATCATCGAAAAAACTATATCGCGATTTACATATGCAATAATACGAGTTTTATTGACAACTGCCCTAATTACCCAAAGAAAAGAATATTCTCATTTTCAATTCGCTGTTTTCTCATCTAGCATATGTGCACGTGTTGTGTGTTTGCACCAAATTGAAATTTGAAAGATTGAGCAAAACAACATTATTGTTATATATTTTGAACTATTGAATAAAATAAAACATTAATGAGACACACAACTTTAAAAAGGAAATACATATGGCAAAATGCACGAGCTATTTAAGATACGAAATCGTTTTAGGAAGGATATTATTGGAAAGGAAATATCCAAATTGCAATATTGAAGTATGTGAGAGATTATACTAGCTTTTGTTTGGCAAGCTGCCGTAAAGTTTTCGATGAGATCTTTAGTACTTGCTCTAGAGATGATTTGTAAAAAAAAAAAAAATTAACTTGCGCATTTGCCGATGGATTCAATCTTTTTTTTTTAATTATAAAAAAAAGTGATAAAGCATATCTAGGGAAGAACATAACGATTGAGATCACGAGATCCCGTTTCTTTTATGCAATAATATAGATGATTTAAGAGTGCTCAGGACATGACCCAAATAACATTTTGATAGGCCTCTGATAATCTCATGTTAAACAAAAGTTAAAAGTCCTCGAGCCATAAGAAGACGATCTTGTTTAACAAATGTCCTCGGGCTTTTTCTCACCATGCCCAATAAAGCAATGTTTTCATTTTATTCTTTTATACACCGATCGTGCATGACACGAGAACAATCATACTTCGGACAAGTTCACTTTGTGTTAGATATGCATTAGAAGGCACACTTGTTTTACGCCTAATTAAGGAAAAATCTGTCGCGCTCAAATCATCGTTCGTCTCTCGTGTCTCGTATGATCAGTCCGTCCACAATTACAGATCTCATATTTAAAGGGTATGATTAAGAACGGCCCCACCTGTGTCCGTCCCCAGCATATTCCGATCCCCTGTCTTCATAAGTTCCGGTGGGGTCCACACGCTTCCAACTGCCAACGAATGAAAACCGAATGCAGATCGCGAAAATATCAGGCGATCATTGTTATCTCCGAGTATTGGGGGAATTCGGGCAAAAGCGAAGCGCGTAATTCGCTGCCGATGTTTTTTTTTTTTTTTGTCAAACCATAGCGATTCAACGACGGGGATAAATTCCAATATTTTATCAACCATGAAAAAAAAATATAAAGAACATTTTCCACCTCCGAATATACATGAAAGCTCGTATATTCCATCAACATAATTGCCAATCGTGTAGATGTGCATGAAAGAAGAAATGGTTAATTTCCCCCGTCTGACAATTATCTAAGGGTGTATTTGTTTCAGGAAAAATTCAAGATCTGAAAAATATTTCTCAAAAAATAATTGATTAGATTGCTTAGAAAAAAATTAGCCAAGAGAAAAATTTTCGTTATCGATAACATTTTATTTTTAAATATATTTTTGTGGGTAATGAAAATATTTTTTATTTATTCATTTTTTGAAATGATAAAACCAATCATTTTTAGGAATCTTTTTTTTTTTTTTCGAATTTTGAGTTTTCCGTGATACAAACGCACCCTAAATTTAATTCCTAAGAGCACACTTCATTTTTTTGCTCTCTTCACTTTCTTTAATGTGTATTGGCGTGTGCTCATTAAACAACGAAAAAAAGGTGTAAGGGCGTATTGCGTATGCCAAAACTTGACATTTGGCAAATTTTGCAAAATCATCTCGTTATGAATTTTGTGAATTGTTAATTAATGAAATCAAGTTATAAATACAATATGAAGAATTTACACGCATACATGTGGAAGGAAAAATATTTCAAGACTCGAGTTTCATTGTCGCAGGGTTTTCATAAAACAGAAAGTATCAATATTTTGAACCTAGTGGAATCTATAACATCTCATAGCTTGAATCTATTTGCCATGCCTATTTTCAATGGATGCAATAATGTCACCTTAAAGTGGCATGATGATTTAATGCAAGGGAAGAATCGAGTTCTCTCTCTCTAGAAGTCTCGAGATAATCTTTTCGATTGTTGTTGCATTGGCTCAAATAGAGGCTGAAGTAAATCCAAGTTTTTTTTTTTTTTTGCCAAGACATAGATCGGATTTATTAGCGAGGACTTCGTTTTCCCACAATGGAAAATAGCTCATTGTTCAAATTTGATACTTTTCCTTAAAACCAGAGAAAGAAGATCCGATTGGGCTTTCTAGCAATGAAAGATTAGTGGTCGGAAGATTTGTTTGCTAGCTCGTTCCATCGACAAGAAATTTGGATGCCTTAGTAAGCTACCTTTGGTTGCTAATCGAGCCTGATTCTTCGGGTTCATAAGGTATCCAAGATACACGTTCCAATAAGCAATCGAGATGAAGGCCGTAGAGAGAAGAGGCGACCGAGTGAGAATATACCTACCTATTTTGGGGTAGTTGTCGAACTTCGAGCGGAATTTTGCCTCGACGTATTGCGCTTGAAGGTCATAGCAGATTTAGACTTAACGATCGCCCAAATTTGGGGCGATAGTATTGACATACTAATATGACAAGTTGTGGTAACATGATATATCATAAAATAGGTGTAGCTGAAAGATTAGATCTTCCTTCTTGGGTGAAAAATTAATAATTAAGCTAATAAAAAATCATATTAATTTCTTAAATATATATAGAAATATAGGTAACTCTACATATCAATGCGTGCATAGTTGAAAAATATCAATGATGTATTAATTATGGGAGTTGGGACATTTTGAAAGGAAAAGTCAAAAGTATGGGTGATCGGTTCCTACCATGAAACCTAAAATCGGATCGGGTAAGGCTGGTACTAGTTTATGGGCTCGAGAACAGGCTCACCCGATCCTAGAATCGAATCGGTTCGCTTTCAAGGTTGCTTCCGGAATAGGTTATTTTTTTTATTATTTTTGGTTCCTTCTATTATCTACAAGTGAGAGTTTTTCGATATTAAAAGAAAAAAAATAATTTGCTGGTTATGGTCTGCTTCAAAATAAAAAAATAAAAAATAAGAAATATTAATCAGTAAGGTTTAGCTCCTTATATGGAATCGGAAACCGGAGACTGACTGATCGGAGAACCACCACTCAAACCGGCCGATTCAGTCTAATCCAAAGTGATTCTTAAGTTTTTTTTTTTATTTTTTTGGGTTCCAAAATCTGCTTCTCGAGTTGAATCGGGACCGATGGGGGGGGGCGGTGAGAAATTCAGAACAGGTACTGGTAGAGGTCCTTATCGGCAATTAGACGTAACCACAAGGCCAAGGCCCAAAGGGTAACCCAAAATCTGACGACGAAGAGGGGGAGAGAGCAGGACCCCACCGCGTGATCACATGCAAACCAAACCACACAAGGTCGCCACGTGGAAGGCTACCTTTGGCCATCAACCAAACTCCCCTTTCTAAACCCGACGACACGTGATCACCGCCTCACTCCCAGATTTAGTAAGCTTTTAGGGCTGACAGCAAATCCACGCGTTTTCGACGCGTAAATTCGCTCCTCCTGTCGACACCCCAAAAAAATTTTAAAAAAATCGCTCCTATATATATATACACATGCCACTTCCGATCTCGGAACCCCCGCCAAGAGTGCGCTTTTATAATCTCGCTAGAGCGTCGCCGAGAATGTGGAAGAGATCGAGCTCGAGCTCCGCAGACGAAGGCGACGGGCTGTCTGGGCAGCATAGACCAGGTCAGGCAGGTCTTCGCCCAGTACGACAAGAATGGCGACGGCAAGATCTCCTGCGACGAGCTCCGGGATGTCCTCTCCGCGCTCGGCCCCTCTCCCACCACCCGCGAGGAGGCCAGGGCCGCCATGTCCGAGATCGACAAGGACGGCGACGGGTTCATCGATCTCGACGAGTTCGCCGAGCTGATCCTCTGCGGCGGGGGGCGGCGGCGGAGGCGGGGGCCCGAGTGCGGGGCCAAGGAGCTCAAGGACGCGTTCGACCTGTACGATCTCGACGGGAACGGGGTGATCTCGGCGGTCGAGCTGCACGCGGTGATGAAGAAGCTGGGGCAGAAGTGCAGCCTCGGCGACTGCAGGAAGATGATAAGCTCGGTCGATCGGGACGGGGACGGCAACGTCAACTTCGAGGAGTTCAAGAAGATGATGACGACGAGCAACGGGGCTCGGAGTTGACCGGCGCTGTTGGCTCTCTACCTTTGTACATGGCCAAGAAACCTAAGCAGTAACGTGCTCACTATCTCTTCGCATCTTTTTTTTTTTTCTTTTTTCCTTCTTTTTAGGGATTGATTACACCATCATGCGTGGTCTTCGCTGTCTGCTCTTTTCTGTAAGTGTAAGAGAGGAAAACTCAAAACAGCAGTGGCGGTGGGGGTATTAGTTTTACAGATAGGGTTAGGGTTAATCTGATTCAGCACTCTTCTTTCTTCATCTCTTCGATCGGTTTCCAGGATCTTTTGGTTTTGCACTCTCCTAGTTGGAACAAATTATCATTCTGTGTTCTGTGTCCAAGCACCGGACAGTACAGCAAGTTGATGCAAACCTTGTTTTCTTGTTCCTTTTTCTAAACGCTAGTACAATTCAGCTGTTGATGCCTTACAGTTTCTCATTGAATAATAATATCCCTAATTTGCCTTTTGTGGTACCTAAATGTGTGAAGATCGCTCTATAAGATTAACCGAAACAGCTTTAACAATGGAGGATTTCTTGACATGATGGCAAAACTTGGGGACCAGTTCTAGAGTGTGAGGAAAGGACGTGCCTTCTGTTCTCTGTACGACACCTCTTATTATATTATTATTTTTTTTTTTTGGGTCGACTTCCATCAATTGTGTTTGATTTCAAGGAAAAATTTCTTTCAAGAATCAATCATAAATAGTGAACTACATATTCATTCGGATTTCGAAATATGAATATTTGGAAATATCAATTATTTTGAGCCAGACAAGTTATTCTTTTTTTTTAAAAAAAATATTTCTTAAATTATTTATTTATTTTTTGCAATAAATAAAGTCTTTTACTTGGTGGGAATTTTTTTATTGGGGTGAGGGGGATGGGGTCATTGTTTGATGTGGTCTTAAGGGGGGAAGGCCCATTCTTAAACGATATAGGATAGTAACTTCAACAAAATTTGACTAATGAGGGTGGATGCGAATGCGCATTCGCGAAAAAGATAATATTGGTTACGATACTATGTTTGAAAATTCAATCCAAAAACTTAAATTAATGGATGGAAGTGAGATCGCATGAATATAAAAACATATATAAGATTCGTTTTTAAGTGACGTGGGATAATAATTTCAACAGCGTTAACATAGAGATGCAGTAGATGGCTGGATCCGTTGGATCTATCTTTATTTCTTTTCTTGTGGAGGACTTCACTCGGCAGTCACCTAACTCAATTAGAAAAATATCGGATACATGATATATTTTTCAAGTCAGCAAAATAACACTCCATTAATTGACCGACACGTGTCCATTGGGCCCGCATTTCATATTTTCCACCGATCCCTTTCTCACTCATATTCTATCTTCCGCAAACACCCCGACCTTCTCCCCACGTTCTCTCTCCCTCGTTTTCTCTTCTCCAAGTTTCAGAAAAAAAAACCCTAATAAAGAATCAAGCCGTCCAAAAATGAAGCGCGCACAAAACAAAGGAAGACGACAAGGAAGTGTGAAGCAATGTATGGAGAGAACGAATCATTCGCTGAAATTGGGACTGGCGAGTTGGATGAGTCTTTGCTTCAGACATGGAAGGGAGAGAGGGATGCAATGAAAAAGGCAGATCCTGTTTTTGCTTCCTTTCAGAGTTAATGGCATGTAGTTCATGCCCTTCCATAAAAAAAGACTCTCATAAGCATTTTTTTTCCAGAAGCTTTATCATACTTCAAATATTTTATATATATAAGCTTCCAACTAAAATTTCTAATCCAATGTCGATGCTGACGCGATTTCACATATATATCAACAGCATCATCATCACCATAGTCGCTTTTTCCGAGCACTTACCCAGTTTCTAAAATTTCTAATCCTCTGGATGTGAGGGGTCCAAGCACGTATCCAGTTTCTAAATTTCCAAACCTCTGGATGCGAGGCGTGTTGAAGAGAGACGGAGAAGAGTAACAGAGAGAAAGGTGGGGGGTGTTCCTGGAAGAAAGAAGGTGAGAGAGAGGGATTTGTGGAAAATCTGAAGTGCGACTGAACACATGTCGGTCAATGAATGGAGTGTTATCTTGCTGATTTGGAACATCTTTTATACCCGATATTTTCTCACAACATAACGTGAAGTAACGTGAGCGCGCGCGAGCTTTATGCATTGGGTGATGTCAACGCGGTATTCGCCCTTATTATTGCCTTGCCGAGTGTTTTTTGTTTTTCAGTTTCACGGGTAGCGATTTAGTCTAAGGCAGCTGGTCTTTCCCCAAGTTGTGCCCACCTTCAGGCGCACTTGGAGCCTACTTCCACAGGGCCTCGAGCCCGGATTCAGGGCTCCGGCTTTGGGAGCAGATCACGTGTCGGCGGATACAAAACAACCGTTCAGTAGTTAATATTCCCGATCAATATAACGGTTAGGTCGGGTCGGGATATAGAGCCTCGAAGTCCTTATTCTCGGAGAGATTTGTGCGTAGAATTAAATCCATCGAGTTGAGCGTTTGTATATGATAAGATAAAAGTCTAGGGATTTTGCAATATCACATCCACTTTTTGGTGAATCGCAATAATAAAATCGAGATACTTTCATATTATGTCCATTGTTTAGTAGGAATGACATATCCCATGTAAAATAACAAACAAAAATACAAAGCTACTAAAAAGGTGAGACTAGTGAGTTTTGACTCTTTTGCTTCTTTCATGAACTCTTGTTGATGTGAATGGGAGAGTTGCAAGGAGAATGAACTTCAACTCTCTCGTTATTTTCTTGGAGCTTTGTTGTGAACAAAGAACTATGGAGGAGTCATGAAATGGAGAAGAAAGAGGAGTGAATTAGAAAGATCCGTTTCAAGTGAATTCACTTAAAATCAAGATTCTTTTCACTTCATTTTCATTTTCTTATTTTAAATTATTTTTCCTCTCTTTTATTTATATATATTTGTTTTAGTTCCCTTCACCATTCCTTAATAAAATTTTATTAAATAATAAGCTATACTAATATACCTAAAATATGTAATAATTATAGATGCTGAGAATATATAATATATTAGAATGAAAAAAATCAAATGAAAATTGTCCATTTTTTTATTTTGAATTTTCTTGTATATATTTGAATCCAAATATTATTTCATGTTTTCATTATCATTTTTTTAACTTAAGACGTTTGTTATTCAATAAAAACAGCCTTTATTTCACGGATATAAGAAATCTTATCCACCTTTATCCCACATTCTCAATGAGATATTTTTATTCAGTTTACATCCCAATATATCGACTTTATCCGGGAAGGAACCAAGTACGGAATATGATAAATTATCATATCCCGACTTTTATTTAGGCTACCCAATGTGGCCTGTGAGTATTGGGTATAAACTAGGGATGCGAAGTATTTGAGCGTGAGTGATTATAACTTTGTAATTCTTCGATTTATTAGTGGACTATTTATTGAGTCTTCCCGTGGACGTAAATTTCAATGTTCGGACAAAATCGAGTAAATTTCTAGTGTCCTTTTATTGTTCCTGTTTTTATGTATCTCGTCGATTTCTATAGCTCCCGATTTATCAAGAAACCCGTCAACCGTCACGTGTCATCTAACTTAATAATTTGATGGTAAAATCTAATAAAAATTAATGGAGGGTAAATTTATCATAAGTGTACCGAGTTTGGAGTAAATTTGTCATAGGTGTACTGGGTTTAGGATTTTTTTGTGGTAAAAAAAATAATTTAGGATAAATTTATTACGGATGTATCAATTTGAGATTTTTTGTGGTATTACTCATTTTTTCTATTAGGGCGTGGGGTAGGTCACTGTTTGATTGGGTTTTAAGTAGCGGGAGTTTACACTATATGAGTGGCCCAAGTGCAAGATTAATATTGATACAGAGATATAGTGGACGGTTGGATCTATCGTTATTTGTTGTCGAGGACTTCATGCGGCACTCACCTAAAACCTACGTCACGTGAAGGGTCCCAAGTGGGCCTATGGGGGCGGGCTTGGGCCTATACAGATTTTGCTTGTTCAAGTTAGTCCGATTGGTGCTTTGAATTCATGGATCTTTGTGTTTTTGGGCCTCGTCGGCCCATGATTAAGTTAACTGATTAAGCAAAACGGTTAATATTACGAAAAACCCCAACTGGAATATTTGTGATAAATTTATCTCAAACTATTTTTTTCACCATAAAAAATTCTAAACCTGGTACATTTGTGACAAATTTACCCCAAACCCAGACGCCTATAACAAATTTACTCTCTTTTAATTTTGATTAAATCTAATAGTCAAATTACTGAGTTGGATGACACGTGATAGTTGATAGACATACTAATTTAGGATTTTTATCCTCAGTTTGTCATATGTGTATCAATTTGATTTTTTTTCGTGATATTAACCTAATTTTACGAAGGGTAAATTTGTCACAGACGTACCAATTTGGATTTTTTGTGGTTAAAAAAATAAGTTTAAGGTAAATTTATCACAGATATAACAGTTTAGGATTTTTGGTGGTCAAAAAAATAGTTTGGGGTAAATTTGTCACACGTGTACCGGGTTTGGGGTTTTTCGTGGTCAAAAAAAATAGTTTGTGGTAAATTTGTCACATGTGTACCAGTTTGAGATTTTTTATGGTATTAACCCTAAGCAAAAAGGTCCTCTAAATATGTAACTTCTAAACATCTATCATGATCATGAAAATTTTCATAACGTTTCCTTGAGTATAACACTATTTATTTCGCGAAAAATGATTGATTTAGAAAATATTTTCCTAAAAATGGACGTTTGTATCTCTTGAAATAATTAGTCAATGAAAATATTAGCTACAACAATTTGTCTCTAAACATTTGCATAAACGGTGAAAATATTTTTCGTTCATTCATTTTTGTCAACGATAAAAACGACTATTTTTTGAAAAATATTTTCCAAATCAGTTATTTTTCGCGGATTAAAAGGAGTTTATAAATTTTGACCGAAAAAATGGAGTCTATAAATGGTTCAATTCGACTGTCATGGGATCAAAGAGAGAGCCAAAGAGAGATAATTGCCTAGATGCAAACTAGATGTAGTCCTAATCCATTTTTTTTGTGGCTCTTTTCTCTTATGAGACGAATTGAAATCCTAACTACATGGCCGTGGCCCGTGACTACCCACCTATGAACTTGGATCAGACATGAATTAATCTAAATTGCGTAATCTAATATGCTAATCTAATAACTGACATGACCTGGATGCTACATGCTTGATTAAAACAATTAATGATGTAATCTTTTTGCTTTTCCTTACTAATCCATATGAATTACGCAAACTGTGTCCTACGTACATGCATGAAAAGTAATAAAGGTCAGATCTTGCATAAATAAGTTCCATCTTTTTCACATGATCACAAGCGATGGTCCACTTTCCATAATTATCTACAAAATAAATGATCAAAATCTAATCTGAACGATCTTCTTCAAAATCTGATCTTGTGATTTTTGATGTCTCTTGATTTTTGCTCATAGTGTATTTTCAGGTTTCAATGTGCTGAGAGCTACTGAAAAATCTTCCTATATCTTCATGCATCCTAATGTTCTTTCGCAAGATTAACCGCCTCTTGAATTGCTCTCTACTCTAGGGATTTGTGACTGCTCCCTATTCTTTAACTATAGTTCTCCTTTGGTTGATGGACCCTTCTTGACTCAGTTTTTATCATCATTTCTTATTTCAAGTCAATTGATTGTATGCACATGTCTTGTACTCCACTTAAATTTTGCCTATGTGAAAACCTTGTGATGGATGAGCTCATCAGACATTCCATTGATGAGCTTTATGAATTGCACTGTCATGGCCCTCTTGATCGATGAACTTATCGGGCATTTCGCTGATGGACTTTGTGGTTTGTAATGTATTTGTCACGGGATGATTTGGGCCATTATCTTCTCTTATATTTGGGTCCAGATTTTAGATTTTCTATGTGGAGATTTTATTGCGACTCGACATGAACTTCTATTCACACTATCTCACTCATTAATTGATGAATGTGCTTACTCCTTTACGGACGTTATTTCTAACGAGGGGTCGCTCCCCGAACAAGCGTCTCCTATAGTCGGATGCATCAATCACCTAGTTTAATAAGTGGCCGAGCTTTAGCACACTACTAGAAATAAACGACTCGTCTTTGGCCTAGTAGAAATTGCTAGCTAGACGATTGAGTAAAGCCACGGCTAAATCACGGCTTGAGGGTTCGTGCCAAGAAGTTCCCAAATGTTCGCATCGAAAGAGTGCTCGTTCCAACCATTTCGCCCCTCTTCCATGGCAAGTTCTCGAGGCCAGGAGTATCGGGCTGTCCTTCATCGGAGCTCGCTGTCGGCGAATAGGTTTTCCCACCACACACTCTCCTTTTCCCGACGAGACAACACCGGAGATGGTTGTTCGGGTTTCCTCCTCGTGGAGTCCTTGGAGCCACCAGCGTGGCTTTTCCATTGAACCATGCCGAGCTCTTTGAGAAGGTCCAAGGTCGAGGCCGTATGACCTTCACTTTGGCGGCAAACTTCCCGTGCGGATCGTCTTCCACCATTGTCACTCATCAAGAAACACAACTGGGTACACTTAGCTTTTTCACTCGAATCAAACGGATATTTGGTCGGACAATCGAAGAAGTCACCGTCTAAGACAAAAGTCTCTCACTCATCATCGGATCAATTCATGCACCAATTAGCTATATTGGTTTGATTCTTCTGTTATCGGCTAAGTTTGTATACAAGAAATTGCAATCGAACGACGAACAACTAACTCCGAAGTTAATGTAAACTAATATACGGAAAGTTGATCCGAGTCCAACGTATTGTTGTTGTGTCCTTAAGACAAAATTCGCCTCCTCAATCGCACCCAAGGATATTAGACAATCGTCTCCCAAAATAGAATGGATCTCGTTCCTCCGAAGTGGTACGTGTTCGGAGGAAGTGGTACGTGTTCGAGAATTCCACCGAACGCAATTTTGCAGAAAATAATTGCACGAATGATGAAGTATGAATGATGAAAATGGAGTAGTCACTAATGCGACGGTTAAAGCTTTATTTTATAGACAATAATGCGAAGAGTCACAAAAGAGGAAGTTAAGAACGAAGAGTTACTAATCCGAACGTTCTCTTTCAAATGAAAGAAAAGATATTCAAATGAACGAAAAGATACGAAATCGTACGGTTTCGTCTATGAAGGATTACAAACAAATATGTTCGTTCAAAAAAAAAATTCCCGAACAAACACATCTGTTTGGACTTAGGAAGTGTTCGAAAAAATGCTCGGGTTCGAACCGAACCGGCCGGCGGGTGGGTCGACCTAGCGTTGCGTAGGTCCTCTCCCTTTCACAAAAGTGGGGTGCCCCTAGTTTTGCGTAGGTCCTCTCCCTTCCACAAAAGTGGGGTGCCCCTTGGGGCCCAAACTTATTTGCGAGTTTCCAATATTTAAACTCATATTCCATCTCGCTCTTTTTCCAATGTGGGACTCTCCATTCCTTCATTTCTCGTTCACTTCTTATGGGATTTTATTTTTTCCAACAAAATCCCAACATCTTCTTCGCCATATCGATCATTTTTTCACAAGATCGTTTAGCATCATCTCTCGTGGTAGTTTAGGAAAAGATGTTTGTATCATTCACGTGGAAAAGTCGTACGCTAAGATGGACAGCTCAACTGCGATCACGGCCCAATCGGAAAGCGCACATTCTTCGATTGAGGATGAAACCAAGCGGTGATTGTGTTGAATTAGTCAAAGTATTTGTTTGTTTTTTCAATAAAGCCTAGTTGGTTGTCCTAGTTTATAGGAATCCGCTGCAGCATGTTTGTTCTTTGCACACACGTTCGGATAGTGGGTAGATAGTTCAAGCATAGTGCGTCAATTGTTGTAGCTATTTTTTTGGGATTTTCTGTTGGTGTATGGCCTATCTAAAAGGCTAAGTTGTTATTCAATTAGGGTACGAAGGCGGTAAGTGTTTTTCACGGGTGTGCACTCTCTTCTCTCTAACTCTCTTTTACGTGTTTTTTGTGCTTGCAAAGCACGGCCAGCTTCTGCATTTCTTACGTAACGGTGGTATCGAGCCATTAAAGAAGGAAAAGCGAGTTAAAACACGAGAGGATAAAGTGAGAGTGAAAGGCGATAGCCAAAAAGTGAGCTTGAGTTGAAAACATGTGAGGAAAGATTTTTTTTGGTATCTAGCAGCGGTGATGGCTTCGAAACCTTTGTCCAACCAGCAATTCCACGCTTTCATGGTCATTATGATCATTGGTGCATGCTAATGGAGAACTTCCCGAAATCCAAGGAATATTGGGATGTTGTTATCTCTGGAGTTGCCGAACCGGAAGAAGGAGCTACATTGACAGTAGCACAACGGACGGCTCGGGAAGTAGCAAGATTGAAAGATCTCAAGGCCAAAAACTACCTTTTTCGGGCCATTGTGAGATCTATCTTGGAGACAATTCTCTGCAAGGATACCTCCAAGCACATATGGGATTCCATGAAGAAAAAATATCAAGGTTCCGCAAGAGCAAAAAGGCAGCAACTTCAAATGCTTCGGGGAGAGTTCGAGTTACTAAGAATGAAGTCGGGAGAGTCAATTACCGATTTCTTCTCTTGGACAATGGCAATTGTCAATAAGATGCGGATTCATGGCGATAAGACGGAGGATGTCACCATCGTTGAGAAGATTCTTCGATCTCCGACACCAAACTTTAACTTTGTTGTTTGTTCCATACAAGAAGCCAAGGACATTGAAGAACTCTCAATTGATGAACTGCAAGGGTCGTTGTTGGTTTACGAACAAAATTTTCTTCAAAGAAGAGCCGAAGAGAAGGCGTTGAAGGCAATTGCGGATCACTTTTTGTCACCAACAAGAACGAATAGTGGTAGAGGTAGAGCAAGGGGAAACAATGAACGTCGCAGTTTCAATCAAAAGCCTAATGGTCATTTTTCTCATGATGCTCAAGGTGGAGGACGAGGGTGTGGAGGTCAAGACTCAACCTGTTTTCAAACCAAGATACGGACACCTCAACTTTGGTGGGTTGCGAACGTTACATCAAAAGAAGATGGTGGAGGGACTTCCCCAATCACGTCGCAGTCCGAAATATGTGAAGAGTGTGTTGTTAGCAAACAACATCGAGATCATTTTCCAAAAGGCAAAGCATGGAGAGCCAAGAAATAGCTTGAACTTGTCCATTCAAATATTTGCGGACCAATTTCCCCAATTTCCAATGGAGGTAAACGATATATCATTACCTTCATTGACGATTTCATCGGAAGGTTTGGGCTTACTTTTTGCAAGAAAAATCTGAAGCCTTTGAAGCCTTCAAGAGCTTCAAAACTCTTGTTGAAAAAGAGAGTGGAAATCCAATCAAAGTTCTCCGTACGGATCGTGGTGGCGAATATATTTCAAGCTGCGTTCGCAGATTTTTGTGTGAATCATGGGATTAAAAGACAACTCACCGCAGCTTATTCAAAGCAACATAATGGTGTCTGCAAAACGAAAGAACCGCACTATTTTGAATATGGTGCGAAGCCTCTTGACGTCAAGTGGAGTTCCAAAAAGCTTCGGCCGGAGGTAGTCAATTGGAGTGTTCATCTTTTGAATAGAAGTCCCACTCTTTCTGTTTTAAATAAGACACCTAAAGAAGCTTGGAGTGGGAGAAGACCCGCCGTTGATTACTTCGGAATTTTTGGGTGTATTTCATATGCCCATGTTCATGACCGAAAGAGAAAGAAGTTAGACGATAAAGCGAGAAAAATGTATATTTCTTGGCATTAGTGATCATTCAAAAGCCTACAAACTTTATGATCCTATAACCAAGAAAATTACCATCAGCCGTGATGTGATCTTTGATGAAGAGAAATTCTGGTCATGGAGCGAGAAGAATGGTGGTGATGGTGGTGAACCAATTCCAGCAAACTTTGAAGATGTTACTGAGCTAGAAAAGCCGCCCTCTACAAGTGAAGTCACCACGAAAATACTAAAAATTCAGTAGTTGCTGCAGCATTTGAAGAACAACCACAACGCATCCGACGAAGGCCAGCATGGATGGAAGATTATGAAGTTTCGGGAGTTGAGCAAACCGAAGACCCACCGATCCATTTTGCTTTGTTTGCGAGATAGTGATCCAACTACTTTTGATGAAGCAGTACAAAATAAAAACTGGAGAGTTGCAATGGATGCGAGAGATCAAAACAATTGAGAAGAATGGTACGTGAGAATTGACAGATCTTCCCGAAGGGCAAAAGACAATCGGAGTCAAGTGGGTATACAAGACGAAAATGAACAAGAATGGCGAGATTGAAAAGTACAAGGCGCGCTTGGTGGCAAAAGGTTACAAGCGGGAATTTGGAGTGGATTACAAAGAGGTGTTTGCGCCGGTTGCGAGACTCGATACAATCCGATTAGCGATTGCGCTAGCGACAGACAAAATTCATGGCCCATCTACCGGTTAGATGTGAAGTCGGCGTTCTTACACGGTGATCTTCAAGAACAGTATTTGTTCATCAACCTTATGGATATGTCAAACCGGGTAATGAACATAAAGTCTATAAGTTGAAAAGGCTTTATATGGGTTGAAGAAAGCTCCAAGAGCTTGGTACAGTAGGATTGATGCTTATTTTTTGAAGGATGGATTTACAAAATGTCCCTATGAGCATACGCTATTTATCAAGATTGGTCATGGTGGAAAATTGCTTCTAGTGTGTTTGTACGTGGATGATCTTATCTTCACGGGGGATGATAGTGTCATGATTGACACATTTAAGAAGTCTATGATGGAGGAATTTGACATGACCGATCTTGAGTTGATGCATTATTTTCCGGGCATTGAGGTAAATCAATCCGAAACTGGAATTTTTCTATCTCAAAAGAAATATGTTCAAGAGATTTTAGAAAAATTTCAGATGAAGCATTGCAATTCGGTAACCATGACAACCGAGGTTGGATTGAAGTTATCGAAGGATCCCGATGGAAGAAAGGTAAATAGCACTTTCTTCAAGCAAATCGTGGGGAGTTTAATGTATTTAACAGCAACAAGGCCGGATATCATGCATCCCGTGAGCCTTATTAGCGGTACATGGAGAATCCAACTGAAAAACATTTGCAAGCTGCAAAGCGAATTCTTCGCTACTTGAGCGGGACCGCAACTTTTGGGTTGTTCTACAAGAAGGGAGAAAAATCAGAGTTGCTTGGTTGCACTGATAGCGATTACGCTGGTGATATGGATGATCGAAAAAGCACTTCTGGTTATGTATTTATGCTTGGTTCGAGGGGCTGTCTCATGGTGTTCGAAGAAGCAGCCTATTGTTACTTTATCAACAACTGAAGTTGAGTTTGTGGCTGCCACCTCTAGTGCTTGTCAAACTATTTGGTTAAGGAAGATTCTTGGAAAACTTCAATTTAAACAGGAAGATGCAACTACAATCTATTGTGACAACAGCTCAGCCATTAAACTCTCAAAGGATCCAGTTCTACATGGGAGGAGCAAACACATAGATGTGAAGTATCATTTCTGAGGGATCTCACGAAAGATAAAGTGATTGATCTTGTTTTTTGCAGGAGTGAAGATCAGCTTGCTGATTTGTTCACCAAGCCTCTCAAAGTATCTGCACATCGAAGCTAAGAAAGCTTCTTGGTGTTTGTTCCTTGGAAGGTTAAGAAGGGAGGGCTGGCTCTAGTCCAAACAATCAGTTTAAGGGAGGGTGTTGAATTAGTCAAAGTATTTGTTTGTTTTTTCAATAAAGCCTAGTTGGTTGTCCTAGTTTATAGGAATCTGTTGCAGCATGTTTGTTGCTGCACACACGTTCTGGATAGTGGGTAGATAGTTCAGCATAGTGCGTCAATTGTTGTGGCTATTTTTCTGGGATTTTCTGTTGGTGTGTGGCCTATCTAAAAGGCTAAGTTGTTATTCAATTAGGGTACAAAGGCAGTAAGTGTTTTTCACGGGTGTACACTCTCTTCTCTCTAACTCTCTTTTCTGTGTTTTTTGTGCTTGCAAAGCACAGCCAGCTTCTGCATTTCTTCTGTAACAGATTGCGCCAACCTGGGGCACATTTCCTTCCTCATATTCTTGTCTTCTTCGTCTGTTCAATCGCAATGGCCTCTTCAATCTCCTGTGATCCGACAACTATGTAAGGTAGTACTTTATAAGTCCTTGAACTTCAGTAGGTGTTCGGTTTTAAGGCCTCGTTATTTCGTTTTGTGATGTTTATGCTCCCTATTTAGTTATCTCTGCAAGTTGTGTTGCGGTAGGAGTCCTGTTCGAATTGAAGGGGTGACCAATGGTCCAGGGTGAAATCAGGAATCAGGCGAGAACTGGCCGTGTCGGTTTTTGCATAGCCGGTGCCCGGCGAATTGATTTGGGTCCAAGTTTCCAAAACTTGAAATTGGTCGGGGAGGTTCCGTCTTCAGTTTAGGCGTCGACACGGCTCGGTTGGAGATAATGTCTGTGGACAAGCTTCTTAAGTCGTCATCGATTCTTATTTCCACCGTGCCTCCACCGCTTTCCGTTTGGCTCTCCCGGGACCCTATTAGCGAGTCTGCGGAGTCGACCATGAGGCTCACCATGCCCTTGAAAAGCAATTAGAAAGAGGATTTCGAGGTGAATGAGCAACTACTAATTGACGATTCATTAATCTACAGAGTTCTGTATATTCTAGCGTAGGATATCCAAAACATTAAAAAAGCAACATTTTAGCGTCGGCTTCATATACTTATCAAGAAATTTTTTTTCCTAACTATCAACCTCGACGGTCCGCCATATTGTGGTACATAACTTCTCCTTCATTACTTTGAATCTATTGTCCCAGCGAAGCAACAACACATCAGTAAAACAATCATAAGCTTCCGTAGTATAGTAAAAGATCCCCCAGATCACCGTTAGATGTATGCTATTCCTATTACTCCTACTTTGAATTGCAGTTGCCGAAATGGCAGGCGAGCGTATGTACAGCTGCCATTTCGCTGGGTCCAAGGTCCATCTGTAAGGATCCAAAGAAGAGCGATGTAGAGGAAGAATCACCTTAACCTTATCGAGGTACAGCTCAGGGGCAATTATCTTCCTCTGGTAGGCCTAAGTAGAGCCGCTTGGCGAGAGAATGCCCTGTCCAAGCAAAATTTTTTACTCCACACACCGAAAAAAGGGCCAAGGGCCCCAACAACAGCCGACATAACCTTTGGATTCAAAAAGGTGCGAGAAGAATGAGACGGCAAATTAATATTGCACTAAACTATAAAATATCTTACAGAGGGAGCTCTCCTGTCCTTTCTCGAGACCATATTAAGGCTTTCCGAAGCACATCACGTGTCCGCGGGGACAAAACAACCTTTCAATAGTTAATATCCCCGATCAATAGAAAGGTCGGGTGGGTTTGGGGCGGGATATTGGGCCTCGAAGTACTTGTTCTTAGAGAGATTTGTGCGTAGAATCAAGTTTATATATTATAAATATATGTTTGAATTTAATAAAAAATTTTTTAATTTTTTTATATTATTTTTATTGTTTAACAACAATAAAGTAAGATACTTCATATTTATGTTATTTAGTATAAATGACATATCCAATGTAAAATAACAAACATAGACGGTAAGAATCTCTCATGTTTCATTATCGTTGAAGAAACTACAAATGCACAAACATAGATAATCTCCATCAATCAATTCATTATTATTGTATGATCTACATCTTAAATAGAAAAAGAGCTCATTATAGCATTGCAATAGGTTTAGCAATGACAAGAAATGTAGACGACATCGTTAAGCAGCCAGTAAATGCCAAATCTAGCAAAGAGAGAAGATATGATTGTCCATCTTCGCGATTTCAAAAAGTATGGTGATTTGACTCTCTCGCCATTTTTGTGAAAAACTTCAACATGAAGTACATTGTTATGGAAAAGGTGAGTTTAGACTCTTTTGCTGCTTTCGTGGATTTTTGATGTGAAACGGAGAGTTACGTAGGAGAATGAACTTGGACTCTCTTGTTATTTTCGTGGAGCTTTGTTGCGAACAAAAAACTATGGAGGAGTCGTGAAACTTCACTTGTAAACCAAAGATACGGATAAGAATGAGATGGAGTGAATTAGAAAGATCTGTTTCAAGTTTGAATTTATTCATTTGATATCTGGATTTTTTCACTTCATTTTTGTTTACTTATTTTTAATTAATTTTCCTCTCATTTTTTTATTTCTTTTTGTTCACTTCATCATTCTTTAATAAAAATTCAATTAAATAATAAGATATACTAATATAGCTAAAATATGCAAAAAAAAAATAAATGTATACATAAAAATATAAATAAATAAAAATAAAAATTGTCCTTGTTATTTTATTTTATTTTATTTTAAACTTCAGAAGTTTGTTATTCGATGACAATAGATTTTACGTCATGGATATAAGAAATCATATTTACATTTATCCCATCTTCTTAATGCGATATTTTTATTCGGGTTATATTCCATAATATCCGATTGCTTTATCCTGTCTTGGGCTGGAATAAAATACATGATAAAATATTTATATCCCTACTTTTATTTTAGCTACCAATTGTAGCCTGTGGGTATTGGGTATAAACTAGGGCTGAGAAGCATTTGATCATAAATGGTTATAACTCTGTAATTTTCCTATTTATTAGTGTACTATTTGGTGACTCTTTCTCGTAAATTGAGACGTTAGGATCGAACCACATAAATTTCTTGTGCTCTTTTTATTTCTCCGTCGATTTCTATAGCTTTCGATTTAATTGTAAAGTTACAATTCGCTTCTGCTGTGTCACCAATTACAACAATGTGGCTATTGTCTCTTTGCTCTCTTTGCTTATTCTTTGTTTTCATCTTGTGAAACTAGGTTGGGTTGACAAAATAAATCGATCATGATCACGGGGCTTCCGCAATACCGAGGATCTCTGTCTCTACTCCACAAATGCATTGTTCACATTCACCGTCGTTGTAATGGTCGATGTCGCGCACCCATCCTCTCCTTTTGAACTAAAAAAAAAAAAAGAAAAGAAAAGAAGAAAAGAAAAATAGTAATAAAAAAGAAAAATCAAACCCAACTGGATTTTTAGTTCGGTTCATATTCAGTTTAGGGCGAGATTGGTTCGGTTCATGCTCAGTTCGTGATTTTTTTCAAAATCTGATCTTGTGATTTTTTATCTCTTGATTTTTGCTCATAGTGTATTTTCTGCGTTCAATGTGCCGAGAGCTATCAATAGATCTTCCTATATCTTTATGCATCCTAATCTTCTTTCGCAAGATTAACAGCATCTTGACTTGCTCTCTTCTCTAGGGATTTGTGACTGGTCCCCATTCTTTAACTACAGTTCTCCTTTAGTCGATGAACCCTTCTTGACTCAGTTTTTATCATCATTTCTTATTTCAAGTTAATTGATCGTAA
Organism: Rhodamnia rubescens; assembly: GCA_021437795.1. Taxonomy (NCBI): domain Eukaryota; kingdom Viridiplantae; phylum Streptophyta; class Magnoliopsida; order Myrtales; family Myrtaceae; genus Rhodamnia; species Rhodamnia rubescens. The sequence continues at coordinate 4,949,019 of JAILYA010000010.1, read as the reverse complement.
CCACGAGTCTTGTACTCCGCTTAAATTTTGTCTATTAAAAACCTCGTGATCGATGAGCTCATTAGACATTCCATGACAAGCCTTGTGCATTACAATGTCATGGCCCTCATGTTCGATGAACTCATCGGGCATATCGTTGATGGACTTTGTAGATTGTAATGCATTTGTCACGGCCTGATTTGGGCCAGTATATTCTCTTATATTTGGGCCTAGATTTTGGGTTTTCTATATGGAGATTTTACTACGACTCGACATGAACTTCCAATTCACACTATCTCACTCATTAATAGATGAATGTGCATACTCCTATACAAACATTATTTCTAACAAGGGGTTGCTCCTATAACAAGCTTCTCCTATAGTTGGATGCATCAATCACTAGTTTAATAAATGGCCTAGCTTTAGCATACCATTAGACATAAACGACTCGTCTTTGGCCTAGTAGAAATAGCCGGCTAGATGATTGAGCAAAGCCACGGCTAGATCATGGCTTGAGGGTTCACGCCAAGAAGTTCCCAAATGTCCACGTCAAACGAGTGCTCATTCCGACCATTTCGCCCCTCCTCCATATCAAGTTCCCATGGCCACCAGCTCGCGTCCCGCTGTCCTTCCAAGCTGCTTCTTGAAGTGAGAAGTCCTTTGTCGGGGCCGCCGTCGGAGAACAGGTTCTCCCACCACGCACTTTCCTTGTCCCGACGAGACAACACAGGAGATGGTTGTCCGGGGTGTCCACCTGGTGGAGTCCTTGGAGCCACCAGCGTGGCTTTTCCATTGAACCATGTGGAGCTCTTTGAGAAGGTCCAAGGTCGAGGCCGTATGACCTTCACTTTGGCGGTAAACTTCCCGGGTGGGTCATCTTCCTTTAGCTTGTGATGGACAACCTTTTTGGCCAAGTGCGTGTTCCAAGTAGTTCTTGACGTCGTTTGAGGTTCTTCCCGGAAGTCTCCCCGCAATCGGTGACCATCCGCATGAACTTGGACATGTCGGTATCCGAATAAGAGGATTAGGAAAGAATGGCTCATTAGGTCAACATTGGTTACCATCAAAAGCGAAATGGAACACTTGTTTTCAGTTAGCGTACACATGAATTGGAATTTGATAATTTTGCCCAATCGAAAAGATAAGTATGGACAACCAAATTGTTCTTCAATTGTAAGAAAGTTTGAACTCAATGACCTCTCATCCGGAAATTGCAATATTTTCTTATTTGGTTGTTAACGAGCACTTGTTGGCTTATTATTAGATAAGAATAGTCAATTTTTTGTTAAAATTCTTCGTAACATATCTTAAATGACCCTACACATGGAAAATTATCAAAAAAGTCCTAAACCTATGTAATGTTCCAATTCGGTTCTAAATCTTTTTTTTTATTAATTGAGTCCTAAACCCTTTTACATTTGTGTCAATTCAGTCCATTCACCAACTTTAGTCGCCAACACCGACATGGACTTTTTAAAATAATATTTGAATATATTTTCGAAGTTTTTTTTTTTTTTTTTTTCTTCTTCCTCCAGCCGTTGGTCTAATCAATGACTGACCGGAGGCGAGGGCAAGACCGCTAGGAGAGGATGAGTCTCGTCATGGTTGGGTGAGCTCGACCTTGCCTAGGATCGGCGCTAGCAATTGGATCTACGACCGGCTTGGAGAAAGAAGGAGGATAAAAAAAGAAAGAAAAAGAAAAAAAAGGAAGGAAAGAAAAAAAAAAAAAAAGAAATGCCAAAGATATTAAAATACTAATAAAAATTGCCACATCGGCGCAGCGCACACGTCAACGTCGATCGGCTAAAGTTGGTCGATGGGCTGAATTATCACAAATACAAAAAGTTTATGACTCAATTGGAAAAAAAAAATCAAGATTGAATTGACATAATTACAATAAATTTATGACTTTTTTGGTAGTTTTCCCACACTACATAATTTGGACACGACACTTAATAAGTTTGTCGCATTGCTTCTACATCGATCTCTCTGCCTCTCTCATCAATTGAATCTGTTGGCCAACCTTCCCTATAAAAAACTAGAATGTTCTACATGGAAAATTCAAAGACGCTAAAAGTCTGGACTGGTTTGGGCAAATTTGATGGCACATATTCATTCTAGACAATTACCCTCAATTAAAAAGTTTATACTTTTGCCACAAAAAGAAAAAAAGAGAAAAGTGACGCAAAATTCAGTGATAGAAACACACAAGACCTTGAAACTAAATGACCCAAATTGCGGTAAATCTTCCTCGACATGAACAACAAATCGAGAGACTGTGCATATGCAATCCTGGGTTGAGCAACAGGCAACATTGATCAATCTCATTCTCAGAAAATTTTCCCTAAACTACTTATAATCTCTACTCCGACGGAGAATATGATTCATCTAATTTTTGTCGATGATCATCAAAATTATTGAGTAGTCAATGCCAAAACGACGGCCAATCAGCCGCCCTATATTCAGCACATGACATCGACGTGGTCCGCTTAAATTTCACGTCGGCTTCACGTGGTTATCATGCCCACGCCTTGTTGAGGTATTATAATCCGATTTTGGTGACATTGTAAACATTAGAAGGATATGAGAAGACTAAGTTGCTCATAAAAGTCATCTGAACCCTATAAAAAATCTTTTGAGGGGATTAAAAAAAACTCTACAAATTGTAGCTTTCACCAAAAAGATCACCCTGCAAAAGCTAAGTCTGTTTTCCGTTGTTTTGGTATATTTATGCGACCCGACATGATGACGAGAAGCATTTTTCGGGGGCCTACCTTGGTCGTGTGGTGGACAAGAGTACGAGCCAACAAATATCTGTACATTCATTTTCACAAACTTTCTTTCGTTTTCCAAATCAAGATGTACCTGGGCGCCGCTCGCCCTAGCTACCCAGACTTTTTCCTTTTTCAGTTTCTTTGACTCCTCATTTCAGCTAGGTATTGGTCACTAGTTCATTCCTTGCAAATAGCCAAACGACAATGTAGGTTTAGGACTGACGGGTGCTTCCAAGACCGTTAATGTTCCGGAGACTAACGATAGCCAAACGACAAGCTAAGTCGACTTCATGTAAAAAGGAGCTGCTTCCATCCTCAAGCTCGTTGAATTGATCCTTGGACACTTGTCGAGTATTGAGAGCACTGTGTTTTCTTGATGTTGAAGTTTACTGAAGGGTATTTATTTCAAATTTTAGGATTCCAAAACTCAGTCATTTTATTTTAGCAAGTGGCCCAACCTAAGGATACTCACACCCTATTTCCACTCTCCATGTGGCTAAAATGCTCCATTACTTATTGAGTCTTTGAAATAACTTCGAGAGGCCTGATGAATCAAAATCAAGAAAATTATCAAAAAAGTCATAAGTTTATTGTAATTGTACCAATTTATTTCTTTTTTTTTTTTTGCCAATCTAATCCTAATTTTTGTGCGCTTATACTAATTTACTTCATTTTGCATGTTGACATTGATGTAGATAATTTTTAATAATTTTATAATATTTGTTGCACTTGTACTAATTTGGATCTTTAAATTTCTTAGAATACAACGAACATGCCTGATTTGAAGCAAAAGAAGAAGAAACAAAAAATGTGAAACGTTGATAGAAATCATTAAATTGATTATCTATATTAAAAGTATACTTTTCCCCTTTCCACAATGCCTTGCGACAGCTGTTTTGAACTATTTGAATTTTAGGGCGTGTCTAAATCGTATACGTATATATGGATGGTTGTATGTACGTGCCAGATGTTAAATGGATATATATAAGCAGATGGGCTTCATATTCATGCCCTCAACAAGCACTTCACGTCTCTTTTATATACTTTCTAAACACAGTTTTTTTTTTCTTTCTAAACTCCAGTTTTTATTTTTCTTTCAATATCTATCTTTTGTGATGATCTCGCCGGCGGAACTGATGTTAGAAGACCCGAAACAGATGGTCGAAGAGACATATATGCTTCATTAGCGTTGACAGGTTGACATGATGATGCACATGGCGCGATACGCGACGAGTAACACGAACTTGGGACAACTTTTTTACTCACCGATTACCAAGAAGCTTGTGAAGCCTTATGATCATGTCTACCTCGTCCTCCTGGAACGCCCCTCTCTTGATGTTGGGCTTCAGATAGTTCAACCACCTCAACCTACAACTTTTCCTGCACCTGTTCAACCCTGCAAACGCCAACCCATTGATGCACGCTCGCTAAAATCTCTCTGTCTCCGTCTGTCTGTGGGGTGATCAGTAGTATACCTGCTCTGCGAGGGACTTGGTGCCAGTTTCCTTCACCATATCTTTCCACGCATTTCTTCAGCAACACGTCCTCTTCCTCAGTCCACGCACCTTTTCTCACTCCTATTGCTTCCTTCATTGTCTCCTCTCTCTCTCTCTCTCTCTCTCTCTCTCTCTCTCTCCGTGTGTGTGTGGCTGCCAACACAGGCTTTTTTGGGTGCAGAAACGATTCAGGACCAAAGGACGAGCACTTGTTGGATGAAGGTTCACTCGAAAAAGCCATACATATAAGCTGGGGATCAGAGTTCAGTGAGGCCCATCTGCCCCAGAATATCTGTATAGAGCGGGGTGAGAGCGAGTGCAGTGCGTGTTAGCGTCCACGCACGACCATCTCTATCTTCATGTGGCTCCAACGATGGCGACAGCTCTCTTCGCCTCCATTCTTGCTCTTCACAGCTCGTCTCTATCTTCTTTGGCTTGCATTGATCTCTTTCTATAGTTGTGGATCTTCAAGTTGACCATTGAGTAATCTTCGAGATAATCAATTTAGCTGTTGTGGATAACAATTAAATCACTAGAGTTCCGTTCGTCCATACAACTAGATCTTCCAATGAGCTTATTTGTTCCAATGATAGAGACTCAAAGTAAGGGCTGTCAAATTCCATTAAATACGTGATAATTGTCTAATGAATATATGGGTCTTCATTTATTATCCACCATCACTAATGACGACCTTGTCGGCTTGATATGGGCAGTAGCTTCTATCAACATTTTGCGATTCTACACATCAATTTGGCCGACAATATTCCATCAACCTCCATAGTGTTGGAATGATCCCAAATTAAAGAATTGATATGGTATGGAACAATTGTTAATATATACCATAGTTGTCTTATAGTTCATTGGCTTAAGTTTTTTTAATGAATGTAGGTCCAAATTGATATATTGGCTGGCTGGGACTTGGGCTTTCGTTTGGTGATCTCTCGGGTGTAGGTATCACATTTCTAGCTGCGCCATCCCAACAACCACCTGGTCATATTGGTAGGTGAAATGAAGACACAAGAGGTAAAGATCAGTAAATGGATACTATAATTCCACTCCCCGATCATATGATTTTCCTCTCATAAGGAAAATGATGTTGCTTGCTGACAATCGATAATACACTTACAGTTATTTGTGACCATACGATCTCTCGATCAATAAGTACTTTATGTAAAATATGTAATGATGGTGTGTAGGATCTATAATTGATATTGTATCGTATCCGATAGTACTATCACGGGGAAGCAATTCCTTAAGGAAAACTACGATTCTCACTTTTCTTCCTTGTTAACATTAGAGAAAATATTTCTTTTCTTTGTTCAAACTATTCAAACATGACTGCTATCTAGTTATCTTGTTATTGTTAATCAACACGCATCTTTTGTTCAGCTACTATAAGTTGTCACGTATCCCTAGTTTTTGTGAACAATTGGAACGAAATGCGAGCTTTAAGATTTTACTCTCGCCGCCTTTTTACATCCAAAGAGTCTGTCTAAGTTCACTTAAGATTTGTAATTCTTTGATCAGCAGTACTAAAAGGAATCACGTTGCATGAACTTCCATGCATGTCCTTTGACTCTAACAAAAGGACGGTGACGTGTCTCGTTTTACACGCCATAAGTTTATGCAAGCCGTGACTTGTGAGGGCAAGTTTTCGTCCTTTGGCACCCCATGTCTGACAATTATTGGGAGCTGAAACTTCACTGGGAGGGTTTTCTAGCATTTATGCTACAGTACAACGATACCGTGGGATTAAACCGCCATGCTTGGTTTCCCTCGTTTCGTTTGCATGGAAGAAGATAATTTTCAAAAGGAAAATGCTTTTTTGATAAACGGTATCAATTGTAGATCCACACACTATCATCGCATGCTTTACATAAAATATTCATTGATTGAGAGATCGTATGGTTAAAAATAACTCGACAATACTATCGACTATCGGCTAATAATTTTCTTTTTGAGAAGAGAACAAGAGCCAACGAAAGATAAATAATCAAATACTTTATACAAATGAAAAATAAAAGATTGTTAACCCTACAGTCGATCCTCCATCGACCACCAAAATCTAAAAGCTACTTTTTGCTTTTCGATGATGAGACAATCCAGCTGGTTTGTGCTCGAATACAAAATGATAGGGTCGATACCACTTGTTAGGATGAGACCATCCAGTTGGTTTTCACTTGGGAGCAACCGATGCCAATCGCGAACCAGCCATGAGGGCCAATTCTAACATAAAGAACGTTAAATAGATTCATTATGTCAACAATGATGGTGTGAAAAATATGTACTAAGTCGTGTCCTTTTAAAAGTAAGTACATCCAGGACTAAATAAATCTTAGTATATCAAAAGCGGAAAATTACCCAAAAAATTATAAACTTATTGTATTTTTACCAATTCAATCATAAATTTTTTTTGGCCAATTGAGTTTTAAACCTTTTTCATTAGTGCGAATTCAGTCTATCGACCAACTTTGACCGACCGGAGAACATGGCCGTGTCAACGTTGATGTGTCAATTTTAAATAATATTTTAAATATTTTTTAGAATATTTAAGTTATTTTTCTTTTTTTTCTTTTTGTTCTTTTTTTCTCTCTTTTTTCCCATCTTCTTCCTCCAGCTAGTGATGGCCACTGGTGAGGTTGGACGAGGCTCACCCTCACCGGCTGGAGGAAGAAGGAGGAAAAAAGTTTAAAAATAATGGAAAAATATCAAAATAATATTCAAAATTATCCACGTCGGCGCCGATCGTGCCACATCGTAATCCGGCCATATGGATTGAATTGACACAAATACAAAAGGTTTAGGACTAAATTGACAAAAAAAAAAAACTTATGGTTGATTCGGCACAATTGCAATAGGTTTAAATTTTTTTTTTTTTGGTAATTGTCCCTTTCAAAAGTTATTCTATCTTTTTCTTTTGATCTTCCAATTTTATCTGCTATTAGGGCTTTATTTGTTTATACTTTGCATGCAATTTATGTCCACCCTTGTCATCTCATTGGCGTTCCCTCGATGTTGGATAGGTGACTTATCCAACATTCCATACTAGCCGTAATAGGGCTAAGGCAACTTCCAATCTTGTGTAGGGGGCAAAGTTACGAACCAGTCGATTTCCAACATTATATGAATTAAAAACTAAAATTGATTTTGTAACAACTTATTTCGTAATTAGATTTGATTATACCATGTCAATAAGGTTTCCAAGCCTATAATGAGAGCCATTATTACATAGCCCGGATACATGCATCGTAGGGCTCATCTCCTATTCTTTAAGGGCTCATCTCCTATAATTAGATTTGAAATTATATTTTCTTCAGGGATGGAAGTAGGATAGATTTGTACAATGTTAACCTTCAATTACTCCGCAGATCCTTCCCAAACCCGTTATCGATTTTGATATTGAGGGACAGAGAGAGTGGGGCAACACACATTTGAAAGAGAAGGGAGGAGATGCTGGCCAGTCGAACCGAGAAGAAGAAAGAGGAGTGAGGAGAGGGAAAATCATTAGGGTTGTGTTCCTTCTCTTTTTTTCTTCCTTGTCCCTTTTTGTTGTATTTTAGGACGTGGGTGAGGGTGGCTTTCAGACGATGCGTTTAAAGTTTCCGGAAAAAGATCCAACAATCAAGGTTCTAAGGCCCGAGGAAAATATGATGGGTCCTGTTAGCATGATAGTATGATAGTATTACGGTAGAATGTCGGGCATAAGATCGAAGCGGATCCGTCATGATTGCTATATATTTTTTGTTATTCATAATACTTACGGTTGATATTGCTCCGTAATATTGTCACACTGTGTCATCTTCTCAAATCTCTTTTGACAATTTGTTTTTCATATGAAGCCTACGGAAAAATTTCCAAAAAAACTTGAATTTATTATAATTGTGCCAATTCGGTTTTAATTTTTTTTTTTGTTTGGTTCTATCCTATTCTATTCTACTATAGAAGCTATACTTGTGTGCACTATGTCTTGTATGCGGGTTGTGAAACTCTACTCCCTCCTCACTCGTCCCCACCGGACTCTCCCGAAGGTGGGCCCCACCTCCCTCTTCCCATATCTTTGTTTTTCCACTTCATAGCAATCGAGAACGAGCGGGATTTCAGGAATGCATACGGAAGACATGAGCCACGTGTCCGCCCCATGTGCACCACTATGATGCTTTAGGAATTGATTGGCATGCAATAATCAAATCCAAGTGAATATCCAAATAAATATTCCGCAAATGACAGTATCTACACTTAATAACATGAATAAATCTAAGAAAGCTTTTCATTTCGAATCCATTGTCCCTCTTGTATTGTGTGTAGTTTAGCGCATTGAAAGAGAAAATGATTTTTTTTTTTTTGTTTTTGTATTTGGGATATGCCTGTCCAGCACAAAACAAATAATTTGGAGTAGATTTCTTAATTTTGATCGATTATGTCACTTGAGCAAATGAATCAACGAAATATATACATGTGTGTGTGAAAAATTATCTAAAAAGTCATAAATCTATAGCCTTTCGATCAATTTAATCCTAAATATTTTAATTGTGCTAATTGATTCTTAAACCATTTGAAAATTTCACAATTTACCAATTTTATCCTACCGATAAATTTTAGCTGGAATTTCTTAGGTAAATGTCGGCCGTCCTATGTGAAATGGTCGACGGTAATGATTTTTTTAATTGATTTGTTCAATTATTTTCAAAGTTTCTATTATTAAATGTCCCTCAAAAGTAAGTAAATAGTTTTGAAACATATAAAATGCGATTAATCCTGCTTTTATTTTCCTTTCTATAAGTAGTGCTTGTTTCAAAGAGTTCGAATCGTGAAGATAGGTAGATTCCCTACTCCCTCTTTCTTGAAGCCTAACCGTCAAAACGGTATCGGATTCCTCGATTTTGAGCATCGAATGTGTAGTTAGCCATAGGGTAACTTGCGTCTGGATTGAATCTTTCCTGTCTTTTTGTAGCCACTTGCATCAAGCTAAGCTTCCTTCTTGCATACATGCTCCTCTAAAAGCACACAGTAGAAGGGACCATTAAGGGCCGTCGACCATTGGCCGAGGCCTAGGAACTCCTGTTGGCCACTAACTAAGGGACATGAAGCCCCTACCGATAGCAGGAGATGAGTGAGGGTCACGACCCTCTCTCGAGAGGCCGGTGAGGGCTCACGGCATTCGTTCGGAGCCGGGTGAGGGCCTGTAAGTCCTCGCCCAATAGTCAGCTAGGGTGGCTAGGCCTCGGCCAATAGCCTTTGGCCCCTCTGCATGCCCTTAACAATGAAAAAGGAATAGAAATTAAAAAAAAAAAGAAAAATAAAACAATTGAAAATTTTCACGTTAGTGTCGATCATACCACATATGACAATCGGTGTCCACGTAAACAATTTTAGGCCAAAATTTAAAAAAATTATTAAAAATATTTAGGATTCAGATGGCACAATTGAAAAGCTTTAAGACCAAATTGACTAATGTGCAATAGGTTTAGGGCTTTTTAGATAATTTTTCCATATATATATATATTAACAACAAGATTGTTTAGGCGTAGGCTTTTATAATATAATAGCACCCTAATTCCCAAAGAAACCTTCAACTTTCGCATTTGTGATAATTATATCCAAATTTTTTTTATCTCATAAAAAATCCTCAACTTTTACTTTTGTTCCAATTTTACTCGTCTAATACCCAAAAAAATCCTCAACTTTAGCATATGTCCCAATTATATCTAATTTTTTTTGTCTCATAAAAATCCTCAACTTTTACTTTTATCTCAATTCTACTACCATCGTTCTTCCGTCCATAATCACCGTTAGTTAATCTTACGTGACTCCGGTTTCTCGCCGAACTTACTAATGAATCCTCAAAATTTGGAAACAAGTAGGTTTTAAAGACGACGAGATTTTAGATTGTTAGTCCAAATATCTCCATGTCTAACCATTTCTTGTCTTTGCTAAGTAGAAAAGAATACGAAAGGTGCCATCTTAAGTGACTCTATATGTCCCAACAATATGTAAGGGAAGCAAACTACGTAAGAGAAATTCAGGAATTTTTTTTTATTGTCGGCTTTACTAAAATGTAATTAATTAACAACGTGAAAATACCACATAAGATTAACTAATGGTGATTATGGACGGAAGGCCGACGATTGTAGAATTAGGACAAAAGTAATAGTTAAAGGTTTTTTATGAGACAAAAAAGAGTTTTGAATATAATTGTGACATATGTTAAAGTTGATGATTTTTTGGGTACTCGGCTCGATAGAATTGGGACAAAAGTAAAAGTTTGGAGTAGAATTGAGACAAATATAAAAGTTGAAGGTTTTCTATGAGACATAAAAAAATTTTGGGTAGAATTGTCATAAATGCTAAAATTAGAGATTTTTTTGGTATTAGGCCTAATAACATCATCACTTTTTGTTAACTTGTTTTTCTAAGACGATGTAAAAGATTAAAGTTAGGAAAATTATTTCTTGGATGTTGAGTTGTCGCTACACAAAAATATCCTAAAAAGGTTGAACAATTACTGCTATGAGCTCTTCAATGACATGGGTATTTTAACCATTAAATGAAAAGGGTCCTCGCATTTCTAGCAAAATTTGACGGTCGAGAATGACGCCGGACCCCAAGAAACCGATTGTATAATCATTGCTGGAGCGACGCTGCAATCATTACCAGAGTGTCCCCGGAATGAAATGAAATGTCCCTCAACCACCCTACCTATCAATCATATGGGCCTCGCCACTTGTCAGGCTAGCGTTAACATAGAGATGTAGTAGACGGCTGGATCTGTCGGATCTATCGTTATTTCTTGCGGAGGATCGCACAATACACCCCTCACACTCACATAATAAATTTTTTTATTTTATTTTATTTTTTCATTTTTAGTTAACAAAATAAAAGCAACGCACCATCTAAGAAAAATAATGTTTTAGTCGACTATATTTAACCAAACCAATCCATGAACAAGTTTATCATTTTGAACCAAACCTAAATATTGTCCCATATTATACACTCCACCCAAACATAATCAAATAAACAAAAAAATATAAAAATTTATCTATCTAGTCAGTAGGACTTCCGCGGCAGTCACCTAACTCTTCACAACGTGAAGTGACGTGCGCGCGTGCGAGCTTTAGCCTTCATGCGTTGGGTGATGTCAATGCGGTATTCGCTTATTATTGTCTTGTCGAGTGTGTTTTGGTTTTTCAGTTTCGTGGGTAGCGAAGATGAAGTCAAGGCAGTTGGTCTTTTCCCAACTTGATTGCCTTCAGGCGCACTTGGGTCCCGTGCGGCGCGTGTTTCGGTTTGATTTTGCTTCGTTTCGGGATTTCCAGGGGGCCGGGGCCCGGTTCGGGGCTCGGGCTTTGGGAGCATATCACGAGTCGGCGGGGTATAAAACAACCGTTCAATAGTTAATATCCCCGATTAATAGAAGGGTCGGGTCGGTTTCGGGTGTGATAGTGGGCCTCAAGTACTTGTTATCGGAGAGATTTGTGTATAGAATGAAGTTCTTTGAGTTGAATGAGTTATGTAAATATTGTGATTCCATTTGGCCGTCTCAATTTTTAGGTAGGATATGATTGAATATGTCTGATTTTTGCTATATCATATTCACTATTTAGTAAATCACAATAATAAAATCGAGATACTTTCATATTTTCATTACTTAGTATGAGCGACATATCCATGTAAAATAACAAACACAAATGGTAAGAATCTCTCATGTTTCATTATTGCTAAAGAAACTTCAAATGTACAAACATAGATAACCTCCATTAATCAACTCATAATTATTGTATGATCTACATCTTAAATAGAAAAAGAGCTCATTATAGCATTGCAATAGGTTCAACAATGACAAGAAATGTAGACGAAATTGTTAATCAACCAAGAACGCCAAATTTAGCAAAGAGAGAAAGTATGATTTTCTATCTTTGCGATCTCTGAAAGTATAGTGATTTGACTCTCTCGCCATTTTTATGAACATGAAGTACAGTGTTACGGAAAACATGAGTTTAGACTCTTTTCTTTGTTTTCGTGGACTTTTGATGTGAAACAAAGAGTTACGGAGGAGAATAAACTTGGACTCTCTAGTTATTTTCGTGGAGCTTTGCTTTGTGAACAAAAAACTATGGAGGAGTCGTGAAACTTTAATATAAACCAAAGATACGGATAAGAAGGAGATGGAGTGAATTATAAAGATTGGTTTCAAGGTTGAATTTTTAATTTAAAATCGGGACTCTTTTCACTTCATTTTTGTTTACTTATTTTTAATTATTTTTCCTCTCTTTCTTTTTTATTTCTTTTGTTCCCATCATGATTCCTTAATAAAAATTCAATTAAATAATAAGCTAGACTAATATAGCCAAAATATGTACAAAATAAATAAATAAAAAATAATAATTTTCCTTTTTTTGTTATTTTGAATTTTGTTGTATATTTTAGAATCCAAATATTTCATTTTGTTTAACTTAAGAATTTTTTTATTTGATGAAAGCAACTTTTATGTCATGGATATAAAAAATCATATTCACATTTTTCTCATCTTTTTAATGAGATATTTTTATCGGGGCTATATCCCCTTATGTCCGACTTTTTATCATGTCTTGGGTCTGGAATCAAATACGGGATAAAATATTCATATCCCACTTTTATTTTAGCTACCGATGTAGCCTGTGGTAAGCATTTGAGGATGAATGATTATAACTCTATAATTCTTCGATTTATTAGTGGACTACTTGGTGGCTCTTCCCATGGACGTAAATTGCGATGTTAGGACCGAACCACATAAATTTCTTGTGTTCTTTTATTGTTCCTCTTTTTATTTCTTTGTCAATTTCTATAGCTCCCGATTTAATTGCAAAGTTACAATCCGCTTCTCTGCGTCACCAATTACAACAATATGGCTATTGTCACTTTGCCCTCTTCACTTGTTCTTTGTTTTCACCTTGTGAAACTAGGTTGGATTGACAAAATAAATCGCTCATAATCACGGCTTCGCAAAAAAAACATTACCCCCAACCAACAATACACAATGAAAACTAAAAAAACAAAATTTATAAACTATTAAACAACAACCCTCTAAAATCATAAAAATAATGTTACAAATTCAAAAAATCATTTTGGGTTTTCAGACTTTTTGAATTTATATTTAAAATAAAGAACAATGAAAGTCAATCTCTAAATTCAAACTGAATTTATATTTTTCCTTGCTCTCCTTTATCTCACCCTCACCTTTATTAACATAAAAACAAAAAACAATTTATTATCACTTCTTTTTTCAAAATTAAAATATCTTCACTTATTTCTCCATCTTCCATTTCATTTTTCTTCATCCTCCATTTTCATCTTCTTTCTCATCTTCCTTTCACCATCTTCTTTGGTATTGCAAGCAGCCAAGTTTCAAGTATTGACGACCTTGAGTATTGCAATACAATCCCAAGTTCGTATTTGCAACAACAAAAATATTTCTTCAAGCATTTTTTTCATCCCATGCCTCGTAACTCAAATTATATGCCAATCTAAATGAATATGTAGATGATTTTTGTTTAAAACAAAATATTCTAATTTTTATCAAAATATATATTAGTCAAAATTTAGGCGCAACAACTTCTGCAATACTTGTGGAGGATCTCTGTCTCCGCTCGATAAATGCATTGATTGCATTCATTGTCATTGTAATGGTCAATGTCACACACCCATCGTCTACTCTTTCAATGCTGGTTTTGTATCCGGTAGTCATAGCGAGCAAAGTCTTATCTAAAGATTGTTACGTTGTTCCACCACATGTCGTGCACGTTGAGATACTTCTTGCAGCATTCCACTACTCTCTAGCTCGCATAGACTTGTCTCAACATAGTACTCCTTCCTTCAATAACTCACCACTCTCGCCGACGAGAAGGAGCTCGACAACATAGGAAAGCTCCAAGGTGCCCGATTTGTGCAACCCTCTTTAGTAGCTCCATTCATGGGTCCACCTTCACTAGTCTTACATACTTATACTGTAACATATGCAAAATTTTTTATGGTCAATTTCTAACTTTGAACGAAATTATAGAGAATAAATTAAAGAGACAAATCACATAATTAAACAAGTACCAGTCCTTGCGTATATAGCCTCCAAATTATTGCATTTGATGCACTTTTGAATGAAGTCATTGCCTTCTTTCAAGATGCCACCACACTACCCTTGAAATTTTGTCGAGTGGTAGTTATCGATATAAGTAGTCTTCTTCTACTAATATATTAAAGATCTTGCAACGGACCGAATATTGACAAGAATAAGATTTCTTGATTTACCTACTAATATTTATCTAGGTTCCTATTGGTGAAAAAGAATTATTTTTAGAAAATGTTTCATCTCTTAAAAAGCAAATATACTTTTTGGATATCAGGTTGTTAAGAGTAAAGAATTTTAATTATACATTAAAATAAAAGATCAAACATTTATCTAATGAGAAAACAAGCTCTCATGGAGCTGGAGAAAATTAAATGGTGGCCGATTGTCAAAGGAAACTTAATTAGCCTAAGGGTTTTTATTATTATTTTATTTTATAGATTCTCGACAATCATCAATCCTTTAATCAATCAATCACCTACTAGAGAGAACTTTTTGAAGAGGAAGATTAAATTGGTACCTTATTCTTGCGTTGAAGAGATCATCCTTGGAGTTGGTGGCAACCCGAGCAAGAATCTCCACCATCATATGATTAGGGAGAACATTGAAGGCTTCAATCTCCACCATCGAGAGATAATTGGGTTTCTTTAATCCGTTGGTCTTCGGTTGGACAAGTAAGAAGCCAAAGGAAATACGCTGAAATTTGTTGGAGTGACCGTGGTAGATGAAACTACTTGAAACTTGAATGATGATTGCAGACTGAATTGTATTATGTCTATTCATAGAGATTTTATTTGCTTATATCTAATTGAATCCTAGTAGGATTCTATTTAGGGTTAAAGACCACGCTGGTAATAATTCCGTATATTCTGTCTTCTTGCCATCCTCCTTTCTGTTCGGCTAATGGGAGGGACAACTAATTCCACACGTATCTCTTATCTTTCGCCCCAGAGATAATTTCGTATTTCTGTCTTCCTATCATCCTCCCTATTTAATCAGTTATTGGGAGGGACACCTAATTCTGCACATACGTATTTCCTATCTCACTCTGTAAATGAGGGGGATAACCGGTTGATGCAAAACAATCGATCACCCCTAATACAACTTGGAAAAGCAACTTGCTAAAAAACAAGTCTCGGAATTTGGAATGGAATAAATGAGTAGCCCATCAAACATCATGGAGCAGATTGGGGATGAGGATCTCGTTTTGCTGTCGGATACGAGGGAAAGGAGGAAAATCTTGAGTTTCCAAAAGTGCCATACCAACCAATCGTAGAAAATAAAAGGGTTAATATCATGAAAAATCCCAAATTGATACACATTTAATAAATTTATTCTAAATTATTTTTTTGATCACCAAAAATCTTAAACTGGTACACTGATAGATTTACCCTAATCTAATTTTTTTTATTACAAAAAATCTCAAACTGGTATATATGTGACAAATTTACTCTCCATTAAATTAGGTTAATACCTCAACAAATTTCAAACTGATATATATGTGACAAACAAAGGGTAAAAATCCTAAGCTGGTGCATCCGTCAATTGCCATGTGTCATACAGACTTAGCACTTTAAAAGTTAGATTTAACAAAAACTAACGGAAGGTAAATTTATCATAGATATACCGAGTTTGGGGTAAAATCGTCACAAGTGTACCAATTTGGATTTTTTATGGTTAAAAAATAGTTTGGGGTAAATTTGTCACGAATGTACTAGTTTGTGATTTTTTGTGGTATTAACCCTAAATGAAAGTAACGCCAATGATGAGATTCAAGAAGCTCCCAAAGAATTGATGATGTAAGTTTTCTTGTCTCTTTTCTAACCAGATTTTTAAATTTGACACTAGGCCCCACTGATTGAGTGTCAATCGACGTAGACTCCATTTGATTCACGAAAAATAACTTCCAGGGAATTATTTTTGGAATTTTCGGCATTTGGTTTGTAGAAAATAAACTATTTAAGAAAAATAATTTCCATTGTTGCTACTCGATTCTAAAAAAATTGTAGCGGTCATCGAGATAATTGATTGCCAAGGCCCTTTTGGATATGGGCTTGGCGCGGACCCTCCCAGGCCTATACAAAATCGCGAACACACGAACTCACAACTTTAGAGTTGAAAAAATTTCAAGCCTCTCACTTTGCAGTTCATTGAGACAACTTCCAAGGCTCATAACCTAATCCACAGAGACAATCAAAACAAAACCAAAGTATCAATGTGAAGTGCTACACACAAAGAGTAAGACTAACCAAAGAATGACCTCAAAAGCTCAAGAAATCATAAAATAAAGTAACCCCAAAGTAGCTGGTTCGCATTGCTCCAACACTGAAGAAAAATTTTTACTGCCCAAAAACAGTTCATATAGGTAACTTCGTGGGTGATTTTCTCACAATACAGTCACAACCAAAGAGAGATCCATGCATCAATGCAAAGTACTGCAGACCGGAAGCAAGATGGATAAAAAATCTGCTTAAAAAGCACAACGGAACACGTCGAAAACTGACCACAAATTCACCCACTTGCACTGTTTTTACACCACAAACAGACCATCAAGGGGCATTCCCGATACCATATCTCACTCCACAAGCATAATCATGAGTAAAAACGCCCATAGACGCATTTTACTTGGCACACAAAATGGAAAAATCCCAAGAATGACCAAAAACAAGCACGAGAACACTACGATAAGTGATTTAAAGTAGAGGGTTTGGATAGTTTGTTTTTCCACACCTACAAAATTTTTCGAGTTAGGAATCCACAGCTCATAGAGGCGAGTTTAGATGGGCATATCTCACACGTTGATCATATCCTACGGCCAAATGACATATCGACGCGAAGAGGTACGCAAGAGGAAGAGGCTCGGCCAAAAATGATCCAAAAAGCATCGAGATGACGGAGAAAGAAGACACCAAAGTAAGGGGCTCATACTATTTTTAGCAAAAATAGGCCAAAAACGACCATTAAAATATACATAATCAACATGAAAACCGTCCTCGAAGTAGGTGGTTTGAACCACAAAAGGAATTTCGACAAATACATGGCGTGCAGAGATGAAAATGACAAATCAGAGCAAAATATGCAAAATCGAAGCACACAACAGTTCGAAGGGGAGTAAATAAGCATGGAGGAATGCGCGAGAGCAGTTGATTTAGCTAAATTCGACCCAAAAGTTGAACGGAGCCGAAATCAAGCAAAAATGGGGCGAAAACAGGGGATACGGACAGGGGGGTGTTCAGCCTAACTTCTCGGACGACGCGGTGATGGGAGGACTCAGCTATGGTGTGAGGGCTACTTTGAATGATGGTGGCGGTGTATCGGGGGTCTCGGGTCGCTCAAGAACACTCACCTCTCTCAAACTCTCCTCTATCTCGGCTTGGCCCATTATGCCCATTTTCCTTCGAGAGTGTAACCACAGGGAACCTCTGGTCTCTCTCCCCATTCTTTTGCCCACAGACCAACTCGTAGCCTCTACCTCTTTCTGTTCATTGCTGCTCCTCTACATATTCCTTGGTTGGGAATCCCACAAAAACGGTTACTCGCCTCCCCCAGAACGCCAGCTCAATTTACCACCTTGTACTGGAAATTGACAGCTTGTACTTAGGATGAAGGTTCTGGAATTGAGTGATGAGAGGACGTCATTTTTGGCTGGGTCATCACGCGCGTGTGTACGTGAAAGAGGGAGAGAAATAGGCTGTGTTCTCTACTGTAAACCTGGGTTGGTTGGGTTGGATCCGACATGGCAGACCCGATTTGGTAAAAACCCTATCCAATTCGCCCTCAATTCGACCCCTTTTCCCAAAATTAATGTTGGAAATTGGGTTCTACAATATGTTTTCCATGTAAGAGAGGTGTTTTCAAATTTTAATTTGGTGCAAAAACTTCAAATTTAAAGTTTGACCCGAAAATGATTTTTCAATAAACCAAAGCCTAAATGGAAAAATTGTACCAAACCACCCCTATCAATGAATTTAGAATGATGAAAAGTATAAGGGGTGGGCATCTCTAAAAAATGACTCACTGTACTTAGAGTGAAATTGTGGACTAAATTGAAAATAAAAAAATGCAATTATGTCCTTTTTGTCAAAATTGAACAATTTGGTGAATATTTGAACCAAACTGATATGTGAGTTGTTAGAGACAAATGCCATGACTTGATAAAAGTGAAAATAAAAATTAAGATGACTCAAAATGTAATTTTTTGGCTCAATTCGAGGTTGTGTTTATGAACAATCGTGTACCCCCAAACTGAATTTTCTAATTTTTAGATTGCAGGAATGACAAAGGAACTAAAATAAAAAAAAATGACTATTTTTTTCATATTTTTGTGACCATGAATACTATTTTTCTTTATTTTTGGATTTTTTAATAAAAAGAAATTTTAAAAATACAAAAACATTCCGAAAAATATTTTTATTCAAAATTGATTCCTAAGGCTGGGCCAAGACTTTCAAAGTTGATTTTGTGATTTTATTAATTTTTATGATATTTTTAATTAATTTTTTAAAATTGAAATGATAAAAAAATTAAGTGTCAACATCCACCAGTGAAAAAAAAATCCTTCTAAAGTAAAAAAAAATGATTTTCTCTTTTCAAAAGAGAAACCATTTTCCCTCATTTGTCCTCTCTGCAATAGTTTATAATTATTGTTATCCTTTTTTTTTTTTTTTTTTTCCTTCTTCGTCGGTCGGTCGGTCGCTAGCCACGTGAACGGCCAACGACCAACCACAAATGCGGATTGGCGAGCTCTAGCTCACTTTTGGCAGCCATCGGTCGGTTGCGGTGGAGGAAGAAGGAAAACAAAAAAGAAAGAAATAAAAATAAAAAAATTATTGAAAAAATCAATTTTATTTTCAAATTTATAGTAATTGATCATGTTAGCGCCAGGCGTACTGCTTAAAGACGGTTGGCGTCCACATTAACAATTCCCAGCCAAGTGATGACGCGACAAATCAAATTAGATTTTCTTTACCAAGCGATGGAAAATATTTTTTGGTTCATTTTCGGTCTCAATCAAACACTGAAATTTTATTGTCATTTTACTTCTCGAAAAATATTTTCCAAAAATACCACATTTTTTGCGAAATAAAAGGAGCCTTATTTTGCAAGTATTAGTAGATACACAATACCTCGTTCCTCTAGCAAAGTCATGCCGGAAGAAGTACACGTTCAAATGTACCAGTGTGACGGCCTAATTCGAACAGATTGAATTAACGAGCGAAAATGCATTATTACTTGATACCTGCTTTTGGTCTCGGGTTGATTCACGGGAAAAAATTAAAATTCAAGATGGCCATTTGATTAGCAGGAGTGAGGGATATGTGATTGGGTAAATCGGTTTTGGTTTTGGAACTTGTACGATCGGGCGGCGTGAAACTTAGTCCCAGGAACCCCAAGAAACCCACCCCCCCCCAAAAAAAAAACATATAAGAGCCCCCAACATTCTCTCTCCTCTCATTTTTAAGGAGACTCTCTCTCTCCTCTCTTCCTTTTTCTCTCAGTGGTAACCCCTCCCGACGTCTCTCTATTCTCTTTGCCTACCCGACCTCGCTCACTTACCTCTCGCTCACACCTCATGGAAGAAGGACAAGACTCGAAGGCTTGCGACGCTGGCTGATTTCTCTCTCAATCCGTCTTGCTCTTGGTCACGCAGCACAAGGAAGAAGAAGGCAGTTCGAGCTCGTCCAGATGGCGACCCGAGCTCCGTTTTCTTTGTTTAACAACTCTAGATTGCTCATTTGTTTCTTGTTTTAGCGCGAATTCTTGACTTTTGGAAATGGGTATGTTGATGAGTGGTTGGGCTTGCTTGGGGGAAAACAGCGATGAATTTTCGATCCGTTGCTTAAGTTGACATCCTTGGGTTCTGGTTAAGCGGAATATATGAGTTCGTCGTCTTGATTGTCGCCGGCTTGAGTGAATTGAAGTTGGATCCTAGAAAGGGATGATGTCGGCCACGTGGTTTAGGGAAAAGATCTTTGAGGTTTGGCACTTGCATGGTATGTCGGCGAATCCTATGGCTGATATTTGACTTTGGGTAGATTTAATTTGAGGTTGGCTTGCTTAATAAAACGCCAGTTTGCCGCGGATTGAACTTGAGACTATGGGGGTGTTCGGCCTTGAGGTGTGAAAGGAAGGTTCAACAAATTTAGGCAGTTTGTCGTGTTCCTTCTGCAGGTTTTATGAACCGTCCATGCCTATATTTCTGTTGCCTTTTGTTTGATGTCAGTTGTTGGGTTGCTTGTAAAGATCTACTTGATTGAATGAATGAATGATTGGTCTAGTCGTTTTGCTGGATATCTCACTTGCTGAGCTTATAGTTCACTCCCGTTAATGTAATCCTTTTTCAGATAAGTTTTCCCTTTGAGAAGTAGTGGATTTGCAGCTCGTTGAAAGTGATAGTAGATAATACTCTAGAGTAAACGTTTCCTTTCGAATCCTCCTAGTGTATTTAGGTGGTCTTTTGAATAAAGCCAGATGCAATTAAATAATTATCTATCATATAAAAGTAAGAATATTATTAATTTGTTGAATGATCTTATTGATTGCGTGGTATAGGTTAGCGAAACCCTATGAAAGGCCATACCCTTTAGGCATCGTGCCTATCATCTGATCCCATGTACTTGTCTATTTTATATGGCCGCTTGATTGTTTTTAGTTTATTTAGCTCCGCATACGCTCTCTATTATATGTAATAACAAATTAAAATAGAGCTCACTAGTAGAATGACGCTCTTTGATGTCGCAACTAGTGGCCTCCATGACCTCCATTTTGCTCGTTATAGTCAATCCCCCCTCTCTCTCAATCAATTTGTCATACAGTGAATCAACCTCGTGCAACTTAATTCCGTTGCAAAAATAATAATACAGGTTATACTTTAGACAATGCACTTTCCTTATCAGGCTTTTTTCTTGTAATATGTGTTCTTGTCGGGTTAATTACTAATGAAAATGGTAGATCTATACCCCAAACGTCATTTCTTCCATGCATAGGAAATGAAAAAAAAAAAAATAAGCAAAAGTATTTCATTGTCCGAGTTGAGATATAAATTGTTGATAATAATGAAAATTATTGACTAATTATTTCAAGCACTAGAAATGATTATTTTTAAGATATTTTTCAAATCATTCAATTTCATTCTACTAAAAACAATGACACATAGAGGACTTTTTGATTAAGGCGTAAGATTATTTTTTGAAAATAATATTTTTTGCAGATTAGTGTTAATATAAACGGCTGGATCTATTTTGTTTCTTTTGAGGACCGTGCGGCAAATAACCCACATCATATAAGTAATTTACGCGTGAGAACTTGGCAGTGCTTGCCTATAAAGATATTGCTGTTCAAGTCGTTCGATTGGTCCATTGGATATGTTTGGCATCGGCCCAATTAAGTCAATCAATTAAGAAAATTTTGGATCCTAAAATTAAGGGATCAAAGACGGATCCTCTAATATTAACTTCTAAACCGAAATGATAACGACAATTCCTCCATAACCCACGCCTCACAGAATTGCAAAACTAGATGTAGTCCTAATGTAATTTTTTTTTTTTTGGGGGAAGGGATCTTTTCTTTATTTATGAAACAAATTAAAAGTCCTATCTACATGGCCGTAACTACCCACCTATGAAGTTGGATCAGACATGATTTAATCCAAATTGCAATGCTACATGCTCGATTAAAACAATTAATAAAGCAATCTTTTTGCTTTTCCTTCACTAATCTATATGAATTATGAAAACTATGCCCTGTGTACGTGCATGAAAAGCAATAAAGGCCCGATCTCGCATCAAAAAGTTCCATCTTTATGACATGATCACAAGCGATGGTCCACTTTCGACAATTATATGCAAAATAGATTATCAAAATCTAATCTGAATGATCTTCTTCAAAATCTGATCTTGTGATTTTTTATGTATCTTGATTTTTGCTCGTAGTGTATTTTTTTGGGCTGAATGTGCTAAGAACTCCTGAAAAATCTTCCTATATCTTTATGCATCATAATCTTCTTTCGCAAGATTAATCACCTCTTGAATTGCTCTCTACTATGGTGATTTGTGACTGGTCCCTATTCTTTAACTACATTTCTCCTTTGGTCGATGGACCCTTCTTAACTCAACTTTTATCATCATTTCTTATTTTGAGTCAATTGATCGTAACCACGTGTCTTATACTCCGCTTAAATTTTGCCTATTGGAAACCTCATGATCGATGAGCTCATTAGACATTCCATGACGAGCTTTGTGAATTGCACTGTGATGGCCCTTCTTATCGATGAACTCATCAAGCATTTCTTTGATGGACTTTATGAATTGCAATGTATTTGTCACGGGCTGATTTGGGCCATTATTTTTTCTTATATTTTTGGGCCCATATTTTGGGATTTCTCTGTGGAGATTTCACTGTGACTCGATATGAATTTATATTCACACTATCTCACTCATTAATAGATGAATGTGTCTACTCCTTTACAGACATTATTTCTTATAAGGAGTTGCTCCAATAACAAGCTTCTCCTATAGTCGGATGCATCAAGCACTAGTTTAATAAATGGCCTAGCTTTAGCACACTATTAGACATAAACGACTCGTCTTTGGCCTAATAGAAATAGCTAGCCAGATGATTGAGCAAATTCACGGCTAGATCACGGCTTGAGGGTTTGCTCCAA
Source organism: Rhodamnia rubescens (assembly GCA_021437795.1). NCBI lineage: Eukaryota > Viridiplantae > Streptophyta > Magnoliopsida > Myrtales > Myrtaceae > Rhodamnia > Rhodamnia rubescens. The sequence goes on along the minus strand of JAILYA010000010.1, from coordinate 4,926,012 downwards.
GAAGTTCCCAAATGTCCGCGTCGAAAGAGTACTTGTTCCAACAGGTTTCGCCCCTCTTCCATGGACAGTTCTTGAGGCCATGAACTTGCGTCCGGTTGTCCTTCGTCGGAGCTGCTATCGGTGAACAGGTTTTCCCACCATGCACTCTCCTTGTCCCGACGAGACAACACTGGAGATGGTTGTCCATGGGTTCCACTTGGTGGAGTCCTTGGAGCGACTAACGTGGCTTTTCCATTGAACCATGCCGAGCTCTTCGAGAAGGTCCAAGGTCGAGGCCGTATGACGTTCACTTTGGCGGCGAACTTCCCGAGTGAGTCGTCTTCGTCCAGCTTGTGATGGACGATCTTTTTGGCCAAGTGCGTGTTCCAGTAGTTCTTGACGTCGTTCGAGGTTCTTCCCGGAAGTCTCCCCGCAATCGGTGACCATCCGTATGAACTTGGACGGGTCGGTATCCGAATACGAGGATTAGGGAAGAATGGCTCAATAGGTCAACATTGGTTACCATCAAAAGCGAAATGGAACACTTATTTTCCGTCATCATACCCATGAATTAGAATTTGATAATTCTGCCCAATCAAAAAGATAAGCATGGACAACCAAATTGTTGCACAATTGTAAGAAGGTTTGAACTCGTGACCTCTCATCTAGAAATGTCAACAAGTATTACTAGACCATCCCTCACCTCCAAAGCAAGTTACTAAACTATTCTTAAGAGTTCTATTAATTAGCGTTTCGAGGCACCTATTAAGTATATATTTCCGATATAATATTCAATATCGAAATTAAAAATTTTGATTGTACGTGTTACGAGGACAGTCAATGCATTGGAAATTGCAATATTTTCTCATTTAGTTGTTAACGAGCACCATTGGCTTATTGTTAGATAAGAATAGTCATTTTTTTGTTAAAATTGTTCGTAATGTTTCATTAACTCACTGTAAAGGACTCTACATATGAAAAATTACCAAAAAGTCGTAAACCTATGTAATGTGCCAATTTAGTTCTAAACCTTTTTTTTATTATCAATTGAGTACTAAACCTTTTGCATTTGTATCAATTCAAGATATCAAGCCAACTTTAGCTAGCCGGCACCGACAAGAAATTTTTTAAATAATATTTGAATATTTTTTTGATTTTTTTTCTTTTTCTTCTTATTCTTCCTCCGGAAGTGGTTGGATCAACGACCCGACCGCAGATGAGGGCGAGACTACTAGGCAAGGATGAGCCTCGCTATGGTTGGGCAAGCTTGACTTTGCCCAGCGTCGGCGCTGCCACTAGATCGGCGACCGGCGGAGGAAGAAGAAGAAGAAAAAAAAAAAAAAAAAAAAATGAAAGAAAAAAAAAAAAAAAATAAAAAAATGCGAAAGATATTAAAATACTAATAAAAATTGTTATGTCGGCGCAGGCATACACGTCAACGCCGGTTGACCAAAGTTAGTTAGATGGATTGAATTATCACAAATATAAAAGATTTATGATTCGATTGGCAAAAAAATATATATATATATATAAAGATTGAATTGACATAATTATAATAGGCTTAGAACCTTTTTGGTAACTTTCCCTCCCTACATAATTTGGACACGATGCTTACTAAGTTTGTTGCATTGCTCCTACATCGATCTCTCTGCCTCTCTTATCAATTGAATCTGTTGGCCGAACTTCCCCATAAAAAACAAGAAAGTTCCACATGGAAAATTCAAAAGACGCTAAAAGTCTGGACTGGTTTGGCAAAATTGATGGCGCATATTCACACACAAAGCGTCGGAAAATCCAGTGATGGCAACACACAAGACCTTGAAACTAAAATGACCCAGATTGCAATGAATCTTCCTCGACAAGAACGACAAATCTAGAGACCGTGCATTTGCAATCCTCGGTTAAGCAATAGGCAACATTAATCAATCTCATTCTCAGTTTGAGTTTCCTCTCCACGCTGTCTTATCGATAAATGACAATTAACCCTAAACCACGGCAATCAGCCGCCCTATGTTTAGCACATGACATCAACGTGGCGTCCACTTAAAGTTTCACATCGACTTCGCGTGTTTATCACGCCCACACTTTGTGGAGGAATTATAATCCAATTTCGATGACATTGTAAACGTTAGACGGATATGAAAAGACTAAGTTGCCCATAAAAGTCATCTGAACTCTATAAAAGTTTTTTTTTATGTGGTTTAAGACTGCTTCTGTATTGCCTCGACCACTCGTCTTTGGCGTCGCGACGAATTCTAATACAATGAAAGTTGCTTTGGAAGAACTTCTGGACTTCGCCGGTTTCAAGCGAATAGTGACTAGGTGCTTCCAAGACCATTAATGTTCCGGTGACGAATGATAGCCGAACGACAAGCGAAGTCGACTTCATGTAAAAAAGAGCTGCTTCCACACTCAAGCTCGTTGAATTGATCCACGAACACTTGTTGAGTATTGAGACACTATGTTTTATTGACGTTGAAGTTTACTGAAGGGTATTTATTTCAAAGTTTAAGATTTCAAAACTCAGTTATTGTATTTTTGCAAGTGGCCCAACCTAAGGGTACTCGGACCATATTTCCACACTCCATATGGCTAAAATGCTCCCTAACTTATTGAGTTGTTGAAATAAATTCGAGAGGATTGATGAATCAAAATAAAAAAAAACAATTATTAAAAAAGTCATAAATTTATTGCAATTGTGTCAATTCGTTCCAAAAGTTTTTTGGCCAATTTAGTCTTAAATTTCTTGCATTTATGCTAATTTAGTTCATTTGGCGGCCGACCCTGACGTGGCGCAGTGGCGATTGACGTAGATACTTTTTAATAATCTTATAATAATTTTTTATTATTATTTCCACACTCCTATAGCCGACGAGGGTCGCCGAGCACGCGAGCCACCGGGTAAGTGCCGCAAAGCCCTAGGCTGGTTGCGAGGCGAGGCCGAGCGATGGCCACGAAGCCTTCACGGGTGGCAAGCTAGCTCGATGACCCGCCAGCCACAAGAGGAAAGAAAAGAAGAGAACAAAAAATAAAAAAAGTAATAAAATATTATTGAAAATTGTCCACGTCAACGTCCAAATTGGTGAAATGAATCGAATTGATGCAAATGCAAAGGATGGGGATTGAATTGACAAAAAATAGATTTATGACTGAATTAGTATAATTGCAATAGGCTTAGGAATTGTTTTTGGTAATTTTCCTAATAAAAATCTCAAATGAAAAGGGTGAAAGTTGCTGTTCATTGAAAATGAAAAAAGTCGCACAAGGCTGCCCGCATTAATCCAAACAATCATATTCTATTTCAACCGCCTCATGTCATTTTCCGTTCGTATTTATACAACTATTTATTTACTCTTTTGCACTTACCAATGTGTCTAAACGCTAATCTTTGTTAACTAGCACATGTTAAATTTAAATTTTAATTATAAAGAGTTCACAACTCTAGCCAAAGAATTCCCCTCAAAACACTTGAACTAAATAATTGTATATCACAGGGAATTATTATATACTTAACTTTAGAGAGACATTGGAAAATAATTGTAATTTATTATTATTCTTTTAGCATAGAATTTTGATCACTAAATTTCTTGAAATACAATGAACATGTCTGATTTGAAGCAAAAGAAGAAGAAACAAAAAATGTGAAACGTTGATAGAAATCATTAAATTGATTATCTATATTAAAAGTATATTTTTCCTCTTTCATCAATGCCTTGCGAGAGCTGTTTTGAACTGTTTAAATTTTAGGGCACATCTAAATCTTGTACATATGTACGTATGGTTGTATGTATATGCCAGATTTTAAATGGATGTTTAAGCAGACGGGCTTCATATTCATGCCCTCGACAAGTCCTTCACGTCTCTTTTATATACGATGCTTTCTAAACCCAGTTTTTTTTTTTTTGCCTATCTTTTGTGATGATCCCGCCGGCGGAACTGATGTTAGAAGACCCGAGAGAGATGATCGAAGAGACACATATGCTTCGTTAGCGTCGACAGGTTGCATACGATACAAGACGAGTAACACGAACTTGGGAGAGATTTTGACCCACCGATTACCAAGAAGCTTGTGAAGCCTGATGATCATGTCGACCTCGTCCTCCTGGAACGCCCCTCTCTTGATGCTGGGCTTCAGATAGTTCAACCACCTCAACCTGCAACTTTTCCTGCACCTGTTCAAGCCTGCAAACACCAACCCATTGAGGCACGCTCACTAAAATCTCTGTCTCCGTCTGTCTGTGGGGTGATCAGTAGTATACCTGCTCTGCGCGGGACTTGGTGCCAGTTTCCTTCACCATATCTTTCCACGCACTTCTTCAGCAACACGTCCTCTTCCTCAGTCCACGCACCTTTTCTCACTCCTACTCCCTTCATTGCCTCCTCTCTCTCTCTCTCTCTCTCTCCACGTGTGCGCCAACACACTTTTTTGGGTGCAGAAACAATTCAGGAGCAGACGATGAGCGCGTGTTGGATGAGGGTTCCTGGAAAAAGCTATATATATATATATATATGAGCAGGGGATCAGAGTTCAGTGATCTGCCCCAGACTACCTGGATAAAGGGAAGAGAGAGCGAGTGCCGTGCATGTCTAGCATCCACACACGACAATCTCTATCTTCTTGTGGCTTCAACGATGGCGACAGCTCTCTTCGCCTCCATTTCCAGTCAACTAACAGTCTAGTTGAATCCTAGCCGTTGGATACGGGGGCTTTTGTCGCCATGCGGAGTGGTCGTTCTTGCCCTTCATTAGCTAATCCAACTAATCTCCTGTTTGGTGATGGCTACCATGACCATCCCACCAATTATGACGGTGGGTCGGTCAATTTGTAGCCACAAATTGATTTTGGTGAAACCGGATCAATTGCTAATCCAATTTCACCCTTTTGACGGCAAATTTTCTTTTTTTTAATTGTTGGCTAAAATTTAAAAACAAAATTATAATTGGAAAACATCCAATTGATAATATTCAAATAATAAATTGCAACTTTTAAAATAGTAAATATTATTATCCGGCCAAATAAAAAGATTACGTGGATATTGTTTTCAAAATACGCAGATATTCTTAATAACTCAAAAAAATCGGAACGTAATTATCTCGTATACTTTGAACTTCGATTATCGTAGGATTTTGTAATCAAATAAGTCATAACTCTAGAGGAACATTCTTTAATCTCTGCTTCTTCGATCGCAAGAGAGTAAGAGGTATTCATTGTCGTCGAATTTTAGTTTGTATATGTATTCTAGACATACAATGCTAATTTGTTTTTTTCAAAACTCGTGCAAATGGATGGAGTTCATATTGAAGGCAATTTCACTCATGAAAATAATGGTGTTGATGAAGATGAGATGAACAATGCAACTGAAGATGACTCATGTGAGAGACTTTTAAAACCAAACAATGACAGTGAGAGCCATACGTTGGAACACACTAACTACTTTGCGTCTAGCCTACATGCACCAATTCAATTTAAACCTTCTAAGCTAAAAAGAGTCGACGAGCAATGCCCGCTGTAGGAATGCCGGAGCCGTTCTTCTAGTTCCCTCAATTTTTGGCGGCTTGCCAAAAATTGACTGGTTCAGTAGATGATGTCTGTGGCTGCTATGCGGCCCTTTTGGGGGCGTTGGGAGAGTGGCAATATCGATTGGCGAATCAAGACTATGACTTGACCGCAAAATCAAGTTAAGATGGAGATTGTTGTGTATGTCTTTTAGTTTTTGCCAAGCTCAAAGAAGTGGCTAGGCCCTAGATGGAGTTTGGCAAGGTGTACCCTAAAATTGCAATTGGTATGGGTTTAGGAGAGTCCGCGCTAAATCTTTGGCTTAGTAATCTATTAGCTTTCCTTTCTTGTGGTTCACCTTTAGGAAGGCTGCGATAAAACTGGCAGCTGCCAATAAGGTTGGATTGCATTTGTTGCTCGTTGAGTCGTTATAGTTATAGGTTGCGTTGCTTCTACTCAAAGCTCGTAAGTCACACACACAATTACAACACTTGTGCAATTCTCAAATGGATTTACAATTAGTGTGTAACTTCTCAGAAAGCGAATTTGAATAAGCAATATGTTCTTGAGATTTTCACAGCTCGTCTCTATCTTCTTTGGCTTGCATTGATGCATTTCTATAGTTGTGAATCTTCAAGTTGACCATCTAGTAATCTTCAAGATAATCAACTTAGCTGTTGTAGATAACAATACTAGAGTTCCGTTCGTCCATACAATTAGATCTTCCAACGATTTTGTTTGTTCCAATAATAAAGACACAAAGTAAGGGCTGTCAAATTCCTTTAAATACTCGATAATTGTCTAATGAATATACGGGTCTTCGTTTGTTATCCAACATCGCTAATAACGACCTTGTCGGCTTGATGTGAGCAGTAGCTTCTATCAATATTTTGTGATTCTACCCATCAATTTGGCCAACAATATTCCATCAACCTCCATTGTTTTAGAATGATCCCACCTCGGAGAATTGGTATGGTATAAAGCAATAGTTACTATATATCATAGTTGTATTATAGTTTATTGGCTTAAACTTTTTAGTTAATGTGGGTCTAACTAAATATATTGGCTGGTTAGGATTTGGGCTCTCTTTTGATGATCTCTCAAGTGTAGGTGTTACACTTCTGCTGCGCCATTCCAACAACCACCTAATCATATTGGTTGGTGAAATGAAGACACAAGAGGTAAAGATCAGTAAATGGAAACTCTAATGCCACTCCCCAATCGTATGCTTTTCCTAAGAGAAGGAAAAGTACCGTTCTTAGTTTTCTTCCTTGTTAACGTTAGAGAAAAATATCTCTCTTTTTCCTGTTCAAACTGTTCAAATATGATGGCTATCTAGTTGCCTTATTATTGTTAATCAACATGCTATCTCTTGTTTGGCTACTAATTTATCACGTATCCCTAGTTTATCTTAATGACTGAGACAAAATGCAAAACCAAGTTTTAAGGTTATAGTCTCGCGACCTATTTACATCCAAAGAGTTTGTCTAAGTTCACTTAAGATTGGTAATTCTTTGATAAGCAGTACTAATCAGTGGGGAGACAAATACATCCATGAGTGATCTTGGGATAGTCAATTATTTCTAGAAGTGTACTGGTCCAATCTATCAAGCATGGAATCACGTTGCATGGGCTCCCATGCATGTCCTTTTTTTCCATTTTTGGTCGAACTGCATGTCCTTTGACTCTAACAAAAGGACGACCACGGTGACGTGTCTCGTTTTACACCGCATGTGTTTATGTAACCCGTGACTTGTTGGGACAAGTGTTCGTCCTTTGGAACCTCTTGTCTGACCATTATTGGCAGCTGAAACTTCACAGGGAGAGGTTTCAAGCATTTATGCTACAGTACGATGATTTTGACCCCGACATCGTGCGATTAAACCACGATGCTTGGTTTCCCTCCACTCGTTTGCATGGAAGAAGAAAATTTCCAAGAAGAGAAACCGGTCCTGCGAAAGATAAAGAATCGAATACTTTCCACCAATGAAAAGTAAAAGATTGTAAACCCTACAGATGATCCTCCATCGACCGCCAAAATCTAAAAGCTGCTTTTATCGCTTTTTTATGATGAGACAACCTAATTGGTTTGTGATCGGATCCAAAATGATAAGGTCCCTTCCGCTTGTTAGGATGCTATGGGATAGCATCACTTGGGAGAAGCCGTTGCCAATCGCCAACCAGCTATGAGGGCCGCTTCGAACAAAAGGAACATTAGATAGATTCATGGAATATGCTTACATGATATTTTTTTTTTACTTTGAGATTGGCAGCATATTATAAGTTGCAAAAAATCTATAATAAATAAATAAAAATTATTACGAGGTCCACTTTTTTAAGAATTTATGGCCCACAACATGCTTTTTGTTCCCATTGTTACAAAAAAAAATAATTATGCTAGTGAAGTCCTAGATTCATTATATCAAGCAATAATGGTGTGAAAAATAAATAGTAAGTTGTGTCCTTTTAAAAGTAAGTACATCCATGACTAAATCAATCTTAGTATATTAAAAGGGAGAAAATTACCAATAAAATCCTAAACCTATTGTATTTTTGCCAATGTATTCATAAACCATTCTTTTTAGCCAATTAAGTCCTAAACCTTTTACATTTGTGTGAGTTCAATCCATCCGATGAACTTTGGCCAGCCGAGGATGATGTGATCTTGTCGTCACACGACATGGTAATTTTGAAATAATATTTTAATAATTTTAAATTATTTTTCTTTTCTTTTTCCTTTTTTTTTTTGGGCCATCTTCTTCCTTCAACCGGCATCGGCGAGTGAAGCTCGCCCCCATCGGCCACTTATGAGAGTGAGGCTCAACCTCGCCATTTGGACGAGGCTCACCCTCATCGATGGCCGGCGATCGACTGGAGGAAGAAGATGGAAGAGAGAGAGAGAGAGAGAGAGAATAAAAAGAGAGAAAAAAAATTAAAAAATAATTAAAAAAATAAAAATATTATGATATAAAAAAATTATCCACGTCGGCGCCGTTCGCGCCATGTTAGTAATTTTTAGGCCAAATAGGCTGAATTGGCACAAACACAAAATGGTTTAGGACTAAATTGACAAAAAAAAAATTATGACTGAATTAGCACAACCGCAAAGTTTAAGACTTTAAATTTTTTGGTAACTCTCCCTTTCAAAAACTAACCATGTTTCGTTTTGCCTTATCCAACCATCAAATTGGCCCCATCGATTGGCAATGTGTCATTCTATGTTTTATCCAATTAAACATCTCTATCGTCCCTATCGAAACGATGAAACGCCAACTTCAGACAGGAACCCAATTCTTAGACCCCATCACACACTAAACAAAAAATAATTAAAAAAACATATTATTTAGAGAAAGTGTTAAAAGTCCAAAATTTATTATGAAAGTATAATGAGTCCTAAAACTTTCAAAAAGGCAATTAAGTTCTTTTTATCGAAACTTTCAAAAATACAATTAAATCCAAAACTCTAAAGTGCAATGAGTCCTAAAACTTTAAAGAATGCAATCAAATCCAAACTTTATAGGGACTAATCAAGTCTTACTATTGATTACACCTTTTTAAAAGTTTTAGCACTTTCGTGCATGCAATTTATGTCCACCCTTGTCATCTATCTCATCGGCGTTCCCTCGATAATTTTTTTTGGTCAAATTGTTCCCTCGATGTTGGATAGTTAACTTATCCAACATTTCATACTAGCCGTATTAGGGCTAAGCCAACTTCCAATCTTGTCTTTGGGGCAAAGTTATGAACCAGTCAATTTCCGACGTTATATTTGGACTGTAGCACATATAGTCAATACTAGAATTGGTTTTCAAACAACTTGTTCCCTAATTGGATTTGATTATACCATGTCAATTCTTCTTTTCGAAGCCTATAATGAGAGCCATTATTACATTAGCCCGGATACATGAGATCCATCAAATCTAACAGCTAGTGCTTTAAGGAGTCTATCTATTTCGTCAACTCTATTATTATTTAGAAATGGTCATTTATCTCAGATTCTGATTTAAGCTAACGGTACATATTAGGCCAGATTTTTTACTTTCACTTTTTGTTTAAATCTACATCTTGTGGCATACGCATTTAGATTTTTTCCTTAGCCCAAGACACCTAAAATTGTCTCAATATACAAATGTCAACACGTAGATATTGCCTATAGAAAAATATAAACAAAGGGGAACTAAATAAACAGCGCTCATCTCATATTCTTTGAAATTATATTTTCTTCAGGGATGGAAGTAGGACAGATTCGTACAATGTTATAAATGGACGACATTATTGCATGTGTCTTATATAGAACTAAGCTACAACAATCTCCAAAGTTATGAGCCTCGCCTTTTTTAATTAGGAGTATCTACATAAGGAACCGCGATTGCGGATCATACCAATATGCAGCTCAAAAGGCATTGCAATAGCCATAACATATCTTATCATACTTTCTACTTTGCTTATTTTTGTTCCCACGTTTATTTTTGTCACAACATACATCTCGACAGTCACGTATCTGTTTCTCATCAAATGCCTTGAATTCACGCTTATCACGATAATCTGGATTTATTGCCATTGTGAACTCGAAAGTATGATGGCCACAAGCATTCCCACAATCACTAGTTTCGTGGACATTTTTTTTCTATGGAGTACCTGCAAATGACAAGCTAAGATTTTTTAATCATAGTTTTTGGTTGATTTAATACGAGAATGTTGCTAGGATGAGGAAAAGAATTAGAGGAATAGGGCTATGAAAGTTTTGTTGGGAAAAACAGCAGATAGATTTCCATCTTTCACTAAACCTATGAGAAAACGGATCGAGCACAACCAATGGAAATATACGAACCACAAGAAAAAATAACACCAGAAATTTTTACGTGGAAAACTCCTTCAATACGAAGGATAAAAACCACGAGACCGTTCATGGAGTCCACCTGAATCTCTACTATTAATAGTTTAGGTGCAAAACCTAGCTGAATTCGGCAACAATGAAATCCCAAAAACTATAAGTGAAGATCAAGCATCAACATCACCTTCAACGAGAGAAACGGATGAAAAACACCCCAAAAAACGCAGTCCGAAGTCACCCACGAAAAGCTACAGTAGACACCTTCAAATCACGATCCAACCGTCCAGAATCAAGACCAATATGTCCTGAAGCCAGTGACAAAGTTTCAGCCCAATCGGACCACGGATGAACCTCCGATCGTCAAGTTGATCGCTGCTGGGCAGATTCGTTTTTCAGAAAACTGCTGCTGTCCCACGTCTGTCTTCTGCTCTTTTTAGTTCTTCTTGTTGCGTTTTCTCACATTCTTTTGCTGCTACGTTACCCTAGATGTAGCAGACCCTTTCCAATAAAACAAATGGGCTAGACCAATTAATAGAAAAAAAAAAGGCCCAACAAATCTGCCCCTCCAGGCCATTGAGAGAGATTTTGATACAAAAGAACTCAACAGAAATCCATGCCGGCTTGGCGCCAACAAAACTCATACTTCTCTTTGGTGAGAGCCTTTATCATCATATCTGAAGCATTATCTTCTGTGTGTTTTTTCTCAAGTTCTAACCCTTTGGATTCCAAAGTTTTTCGTATCCAGTGATACCTCATATCAATATGCTTTGACCTGGCATGAAAAGTGGAATTCTTTACAAGATGTATAGCACTTTGATTATCACAAAGTAAAACATACTTTTCTTGAGTGAAACCAAGTTCCTGTGTGAACTCTTTCATCCAAAGATGCACTCTCGTGTCTTGACATCTAACTTGGACCTCTCGTCCCCGGGAACATGAACAAAAACTTTGCAGCCAAACACCTTTAGATGGTCATACGAAATATCCTTTTCTGAACCAAACTTTGTCTGGAACATCCCCATCCAAAGTAACGATGGGAGAAATGTTGATAACATGTACCACTACACTCAATGCCTCACCCCAAAAGGATTTTGGCAATTTTGCATCCGAAATCAAACATCCGACTCTCTCAACCAATGTTCTATTCATTTTTTCTACTACGCCATTTAACCGAGGCGTCTTAGGAGGTGTCTTCGATGTCGAATCCCATGTTTCCTGCAATATTTATCGAATGGTCCGATGTATTCACCATCGTTATCCGAAAGAATGCATTTCAACTTTTTTCCAATCTGTCTTTCAACCGAAACTTGAAATTGCTTGAATGCACCTAAGACTTGATCTTTCATCTTAAAAAATAAACCCATAATTTTCTTGAATGGTTATCAATGAAGGTTACAAAGCGGGTTGTTGTTGACACCTAATTTTTAATCGATCTTTTCCCAGTTTATTTTTGAGAAATTCATAAAACAAATTCATAAAAAGTTGAAAATTTGTAAAACCAACTTTGGTAGCCTTGGCCAAGCCTAAGGAACCATTTTTGACCAAAAAATAATTTTTCTCATTTTTTCATATTTTTTGAAAATAAAAAATGCTTGAAAAAATCGAGAAAAATAGCGTTTGAGGTCATAAAAAAACAAAAAAATAATCTATATTTTTATTTTAATTCCCTTTTCATTTTGACCTTTTGAAATTCAAAAATCAAGTTCAATTCTAAGTGTTCCTTCGTTACACATATGATTGAATTTGTCAAAAATTGTCATTTGAGTCTTTTAATTTGCAATTTTTACATTTTTGGAGTGTTGAAATTCAATTTGATTGCCCTGCATTGCAATTTAGTCCAATTGTTCACAAAAATTGTACAATTGCATAGAATGAGCAAAATTGTGTACTTTTCTTTCAATTTAGTCCCTCCGAAATTAATCAAAATCTAGGGACCGACATGGTAAGGTAAGACCTCTACCCTATGTTTTTCAACCTTCCGAATCGATTGGTATAGGTTTTGTAGACTGAATTGCACATTTAGGCCTCCAATTGCACGATTTTCACAATCGGATTCTAAAGCCAATTTGGGGGTTTTGTTCAATTCGTCTATAATTTTTGGGGAAAATGTCATTTCTAAGTGTAATTCATCATGCTGATTTCGATTATATGATTTAATTTGAAAATTTTCAAGGGATTTCAGGTCAATTTGAAGAAATTGGAACAACCAGGTCTACCAGATTGAACCGGGTCCTACTCGGCGACCCAGCTATATGGTATCTTCTTCAACCTTGGATTCGCACCAAATTCAAATGCGCAGGCTGAACTTTGAAGTGCAAATAGGAGGCCAATTCAGCATTAATCGGGTGAGCTACGATGGGCATTTTGTTCCCCACATCGAGCCCCATCAATCGAAATCAACAACACGCCGGCGTTGCGGAGGAACGCCGATAGGGGCTATCAAACCTTCTCGACCAAGAAAGTCAACAAAACGCAAAACTAAGCCAAATCGGTGCTCATTTGCGTTGCCGAGCAATTGACGGAGTTGGACGGAATCATAACCGTCTCCGACGACCGTCGACGTGCCGTTTGGCACGAGTTGAGCACGTGAGATGCTAAGTCGATGGAGTTCCCGTCGCGCCAAATTTCGAAATTGGCTATAACACCTCCCATGCGTGTTCTAAAAGGGGGCTAGCATTTTTAGTTGGTAGATGATGCTGAAGAGAGAGAAAAGAGAAAGTGAGAGAGAGAAATTCGTTGTGCAACCGCCATTAGAGTCGCTCGAAGCTCGGACCGTGTCGACCCGCTCGCTTGGATTCAAAGCAAACTAAAGCTCGAGAGTGGCCTTGAAAGTTTCGCCTCGTCTCCAGGAAGCGATCGCGATTGCTCTTGAGCCCTGTCTCGCACTTGAATAGGTAAGACCGCAGCTCAACCTTCTCTCGTGCGTGTTAATGGCGGAGCTCACCTTCGGCCGTAAATCTTAAAATTAACGTGTGCGTTTTTATCCTCAACTATCATTGAGCATATCATGTATGGTTAATCGCATCGGTTTCGCGCGAATCGCCATGGCTAAGCTTCGAAAAAATCTTGATTGAGTCGTAACTTTGATAGCCAAAGCTAGGGACATTTAGGCTAATCCGCGTATCGGGTAAGCTTTACGGAACTCCGTGGATACTCTCTAATGGATTGATCTTGTTCGATTGCACGTAGAATGGCTAGAGTGAACTCTCGTCGGAGATTAGCTCCGGCCTAAGTTGCAAGTAGATCTAAGGTTGTCAATCGGGCTTGATTGACATATATGTTGTCTTGGAGATGTTTGCGAGTCGATTGGCGTTGGTTTCGTGCGGTTTGGGCCACTGTAGGTGTCGAAATAAGCTTTCGACGAGGCGCCGGCGTTCCATCGCCACGTCAACGCTGACCTGGTCGTCTTTTCCGGTTAGCGTTGACTATTGTCAACGCTAACCTAGTGCTGACGTGGCGCCATGTGTCGGGCCACGTCGGCGAGGCCGTTATGGTCATTTGGATTCGGTTAGTCGATCGGACGGCCATTAGTTGGCCACGTGGAAGCGTGCGGGCCGTTCGATCATTAATTAGAATTTTAGATATTCCGATAATTAGATAAACATCAGAAAAATAAAAAAATCCAAATACGGTGTCGTTTTGGCTAGAAGCAAAGGGGGTCGTTTCGCCCCGAGCGATCCGATGGCATGTAGGAAGCCCGTGGTCTAACAAGTATCGTTGGATTAGGAGAAGAAGCGGCATCGTTTAGGGTGCAGGTGCGGTCGGACCAAGTGGTCCGGTTTGCATAGGCCAATTTAGACCGGTTCGAGATCATCTTTTTTTTAAAAATAATAAAAAAAGAAAATATTTTCAAAAAAAAAAAGGAAAAATCTAAAAAAAAATCCTAGAAAAATCCAAAAAAAAAAAGGAAAAACTTACATAAAATTCCTAGAAAATTTCAAAAATTAAGGAATGGCCACAATCAACGGCCGATCCTATTTTTGAGATTTCTTTTTCCGATCTTTCTAAAATGACATTTTTACCCTTTAGGGGTACTTTGTCTCCAAAAATTCCCGAGATTTGCGAAAATGTTAGAATTATGGCTTGGGTCGGGTTAGGTGGCCAATCCTTCTATTTGGATTTTCGAGTCTCGTCTTTTCTAAAATGACGATTTTACCCCTCAAAAGGGTAAATCGCCTTTGATATTCCAATGGGTCGTGGAAATTGCTCGGAATTAGGGTTTGGGTCAAATGGGTGGCCAATCCTTATGTCCGGGATTTTCACGTCTCATTTTCTTTTTCAAAATTATGATTTTACCCCCTCAAAGGTAGATTGTCCCCAAAAAATTTTAGAAAATTCCAAAAAATGTCGAAAATTAGGAGATTGGTCGGTTTAGGTGGCCAATCCTATTTTCGACGTTTTTCACTTTGGATCTCTTTCGAAATCATGATTTTTCCCTTTTTGGCAAATCGTCCCTAGATTTTCTCAAAATTATGATTTTGCCTCTCATGGGTGAATCATGTCCAAATTACTCCTATTTACCTTCGAGCTATGTTTAACTATTCTCTAAGCCAATGAGGCTTCATTAGGAATGACATGCTGATTTGATGCGATTTATCCTCATAATCCGATTCCTTGATTTGCACACTTTATTTATTGATTGTGTTTGTTAGGGTAGTCATTCCCATCCGCATGCACTCCTAGATTTAGGGTTCGTACCCTACTTATCCGCATGAAATCCGAGATTAGAAAATTCATTGAACTTAGATACCGAAAATGAGTCAATTAAGATAATTGGTGTAACTAAGTCACAAACCCTCTTATCTGGTTCTCACGAATCGAATAGAAGCTCCCGACTATTCGCTAGGGTTTTCCAGTTATACCCTCCAAGAAATGATTGGTGACGACTTTGAGGCATGCACACATATCACATGTCACTAGACCACACCAAAAGATTGATACCATTTTCTTCTCCGTTACGATTTGGGTAATGGACCTTGGGAGGGGCCCACATCCGAGATCCACGTGACACCTGGATCGAAAGATGACCCATTAGCCCATTGTGCACCTCATGAGACGTGGCGCCCATGGGCGGGCGGCTGCGACTGCACCACCAAGTGTTAGTGGTTTTATTTATCTTTTTTGGCCCAAAATAATCTATTGATCTCATAGTAAATTAAGGATAGTCACATAATCATTTTTACTTTCAATTGGGTCACGAGCGTCAATTTCAATGGTCAAATGGACTTTGCTTTAAAACCTGTGCAACTGACACAGTATGACCGTTTTCTGGGTAAATTTCAATCAAAAGATTATGCGTGGTCTACTTCCATCCTTGAGCACTGCATGGACCGTCATCTCACTTTACCATGACTAGTTGTCAATGAGAAGTTTTTCCTTCGTCCGATAATAAAGTAGAACACCGTTCTCACGATTTTTACTTGTTGACACTAGAGACAATTTCTCCTTTTCTTATTTAAACAAGACTGGCTAGCTAGCTAGCTTCTTATTATTAATTAACACGCATATCGTGTCCGGCTATCATGTTGTTATCCCTAATTTCTATTAATGGTCCGGCTATCATGATGTTATCTCTAGTTTCTATTAATGATCGAGACGAAATGGAAAACGAATCTTACATATAATAGTCTCGCCAAATATAGAAGTTCTTTTTTTTTTTTTTTTGGTAATCGAGGTTTCCCATGCGTAATGAACTATTCCTCAAGGAGGTGGGGGTTTGAGCGCCAATGCCACCGGTTAAGTTCCCTAAGACGCAGCTGGGGAGATTTGAACTTAGGACCTCATCGGTTTAACTATCTAAGGTCTAGGGATCTCACCAACTCAGCCAACGCCTCTTAGACCCATTTAAATGAAAAAAAGAGTTTGTCTAAGTTCAATTAACGTTTGTAATTTTATTCATAAGAATATTTCATGCATGTCCTTGGACTCTATAAAAAGGACGACGACGACGACTACGTGTGTTGTTTTAAACAACATGTATTTGTCTAAGCCGTGGCATGTGAGGACGAGTTGTCTGACAATTATTTGTCGCTGAAACTTCACAGGGAGGGAGGATTTTCAAGGATTCTGCTCCAGAAGGATGATTCCTAAAGCCCACGTCAAGGGATAAAATTAAACCCCGATGATTAGTTTCCCTCCATCCCTTTGCATCGAAGCACGAAAATCCCACAAGAGAACGAGTTCCACAGAGAGATGAAGAATAAAATACCTCTAAAAAAGTAAGGGTATTTTACGACTATTCTTTGGTAGATGAAGAACGAGTATTTGATAGATTGATTTTATAAGTAATTTGCGGTCTGAAAAAAATGTACCAAGTTATGTATTTTTAATACTAAATGTTGATGTTTGTTTGTAAAACAAACAAAAAATGCCTTTTCCTGAGATTGTTCTATAATAATTATTCGGCGGTATTAGAAGAATACGCCAACACTTGTTGGATTACAAGTGTGAGAGATAAACATTTTATTTCTAGATGAATCTTCATATTAGATGGATGTGCTATATCTTGGGCGAGCAAGAAACAAACATACATAACTCACTCGACAACGCGATATGAATTTATGGCTTTAGCAAGCAATCGGGAAAGAGAATGAATGGATAAGAAATTTGTTGTTGGACATTAAGTATGGCCTAGTCCTATGTCTCATCAAGCTACTTTGGTAAGGGCTTATAGTAGCACCTATAATAACAAATCTAGACATATTAGTTTAAGATGCGGGTATGTGGACAATTAAATCGGGATGGTACCAGGTCAAGCAAGAATCTATCTTTTCCTTTTATAAAGGCTTTGCCAAGAGATGTGATAAAGATGACCTCAAAAGAAATGGGACTAAAACCCTATGACTAAAATCACCAGTAATGGTAACTTGACATAATACTAGTACATCACTAGTTATAAAGTTTTAATGGGTAAAAACAAGTTACTAAAAGGGGTTAGTTTGATATTGACACTAGCTCGGACATGAGAAGTCGGTATCGTCCGTTATGTTATTGGAGGCTGAGTTATACTCTTAATGAAATATTGTACAAAATAGTAACGTGTTTATTAATAATAGAAACATGTGGTAAATACTTCAGCTACAAGGGCTTAGAAATGGTGCCACTTTTTACGAATGTTAGGGTTACTTTTTAGAGAGCTTATGAAACAGAAACAAGTACAAGGCCATAATTAGTGATGAATAATTATGAACTTCTCGTTGAAATAAGAGTTTAATGTATGTGTGGTATATTCGATCCTATTATCTAAAGTAACAAGTTTAAAGTTACAATTACTTGTAACTTTGATAGAATTTTGATATACTTGCACCAAATAAAGGTTTAACTTGAAAAAGACCTTTACATATGTATGTTAATCTCATGAAAATTTTGAATGTACTTAATTTTTAAATTTTATTTAAAAATCATGTTTTACAAACAATGCGGGGATTGTTAATGGTGTTTCTAAAACAAACAAAGGTGCGCTTTCCTTTCCCGCATGAAAAAGATGGGAGAGGGTAAGACACTTTGCAACTAAAATGATTATTTTTAGGCTTTCAAATGAAGAAAATAGGCTAAGTGGGTTGGACCAAAAGTGCATTTTCTCGGTTGATTTTTTTTTTATGTAATTTTTTTTTTTTTTTTTTTCCCCTTGTGGGGCTTTTTTTTTTTTTTTTATTATTTTTTTTTAAAATTGTTTATTTTATATATTTTGGCATACTGCGACTGCACCCTTAAAGAATTGATCCACATTCAACACGTAATAAGAGATGTGGGCCAAGCCGACTTCCAAAACATTGTCTTTGGGGCAAACTTGAACCAATCAATTTCCGACATTTTACTCGGATTGTATTGCATTAAGTCAAACTCTAGAATTGTATTGTATAATACGATGTCAATCAGGTTTCAAGGCCTATAATGAGCACATACCCCGGGTACGGTTCCTGCGTGCATCATTGGACCATTCTCAATATCTTCAATCCTTTGATCGGTGAAGTATTTGAAAATTGCTGGAACTTTGTCAGACTATAATCTAAGGAATACGTAACACATAGGGTTCCCACATTGTCAGAATATAATTGTTTCGCCCCCTTTTATCGCCGGGGACCATGGATCCACCTCCACTCGAGCTCGACTTCGAGCCGAAACCACTTCTCGCACTTCACCTTCATTCGTGTGACACAGCTCTCTTCAGCCAGGTAGTTTTGCCGGCTTGATTGTGTCCTCCCGATTATCACTCTGCTCAAGAGGCTTTTCTAGCTTCACATCCTCCAATTTGATCGGAAAGGGGGGAGGCTGCCCTCGTTCTGATCTTCGAGGAGCCACGGCCCTCACAGTCAATGCGTAAGTGGCCATGGATTTCGCCGCCAAGTAGCCTCGACCATGGCCTTAGCCTTCGTCCACTGAGCCTAAAAAGGGCGTCAAACCCTTCGTCGCTGCTGCCTAGCAGTTTTTCCTCCCTTTATTATATTCTGCATTTCTTTTTTCCTTCAAGTTTCTACATTCTAAATTGTGAAAAATATATTTATTTTCTTTATGTATTTATTTTCTATGACTTACATTTAGGACGTACGTGAGATGCTACCATGGCATTTAACCCCAGTTTAACGTCACGCTAGCATTTCTCTATACAATTGTTCAAAAAAATATATATATATCGTTCATGAAAATCCACCTCCTCTGTTCTCCAAAGAATCTTAGATATTTCTAAGTGGGATTGAATCACTAGAAAACGTGAACCACTAATTTCTAGATTGATTTAGGGGGATGGACCATCCTCTTGTGAAGGTGAAGGCTATATACAGCCCAATGTACTATTTGTCTCTGTGTGTGACGAAGCTCTCCAAATCGTTATTGTAGAGAGTGCCTTTTCGATGAAAAGAGTGTTTTCTGGAACCTAAATGTGTGAATCAATCTACTAGATATCCCAAAACCAACATTAACTGTCGATGGTTTCTGGACATTTTGGCAAAGTTGGGGACCAGTTCTAGAGCGCGAGGAAAGGATGTGCCTTTTGTTCTCTGTACGACACCTCTTATTATATCTTTTGCTTCTTTTTTTTTTTTTGGTACTTCCATCAATTGTGTTGGATTTAAAGGAAAAATTTCTTCGAGAATCAATCATAAATTAGAGAAGTGCATATTTGTTCGGACCGTTAAAAATGGATGCATTGAAAAATATTTTCATAAAATGTAAAGAAGGAACAAAAAATATCAATTATTTCAAGCGAGACAAGCAAATTATGAGAGTGCACGCGAGCTTTAGCCTTTATGCAGTGGGTGATGTTAACGCGGTATTCGCTCTTATTATTGCCTTGTCGAGTGTTTTTGGTTTTTCGAGGTTCGGGGGGTAGCGATTAAGTCAAGGTCGTCGGTCCTGTTCCCAACTTGACCACCTTCAGGCGCACTTGGAGCCCATTTCCATAATGCCTCGAGCCCGGATTTAGGGCTTCGGCATTTGGGAGTAGAGATCACGTGTCAGCAAGTACAAAACAACCGTTGGATAGTTAATATTCCAAGTCGGGTCGGGTCGGGATGTTGAGCTTCAAGTCCTTGTTCTCGGAGAGATTTGTGCATAGAATCAAGTCCATCGAGTTGAGCATTTGTATATGATAAGATAAAAGTCTAGAGATTTTGCTATATCACATCCACTGTTTGGTAAATCGCAGCAATATAAATCGAGATACTTTTATATCATGTCCATTGTTTAATATGAATGACATATCCCATGTAAAATAACAAACAAAGATGGTGAGAATCTCTCGGGATTCACTACTAAATGTTGAGAAAACCCTCCTTCTGAAAATTTTGATTCGACAAAATTATCCTTATTTAGAAAGAATTTGTATAATGTTTATATACTTTTATTGTAAGATGAACAAGTGAACAAAAGCTCATATTGATCCAAATCGACATTCGACTCGGATAGTATTTGTCATATATTTGTTTCAAGTCGTTCATATGGCGTATGCTACTACCTCTGAAGACTTATTCTTCGAAGATTTATGTGACATGTCGATAAGGACTTTATTAAAGCTCAATGTCACTATTCATAGTCCGTTAAGATTCAAAGAGTCTCTAGACTGCTTCGAATATTGTTCGAGATTCTACAATATCTTCCAAGTAGATTCTAAAGACCCACGTTTAGCGAGTTTTCGTTATTGGCTATTTCTTTATGGAAGTTTGTAATATTTGATTGATAAGATTATTTTCCAATCAAATCAGTAGAATATCTACAATTGGATATTATCTTCTAGGAATAAGGAATGCAGTTTATTTGAATCAACTCTACTTTTGGAAACTGAAGATTTAGTTGTATGGGTGACTAAATCAAGAAGGTTCGGACTCTACTCCAACGGCTACTATATTTTCCCAAATGTAGTCTCGTTTAATCACGATTGATGATGTCCAATCAATGATTGAAAAGCCATCCATTGAAGGTTTGTCCAACGACTAGTTTGGAAGCAAATGAGTATAAAAGAAGATCCATGGTGACCAGTAGAAGAAGAAGTCAAGAACATATAATTCAAAAGTGCATGAGTTTATTCGGATTCACGTAGTTATTCCGAGATAGTTCAAAGTTATATTTTTGTAAGGTTTTGTAAGAGCGATTGAGAGTGACATCTCTTGTAACCTCCATTAATTCATTCTAGAGGAATCCAGCCAATCGGCTATCAACGTGGAAGAGTGGACGTAGGCCTAACAAGCCGAACCACTATAAACACTTGCGTACAATATTCTCTTCCATAAACTCTTGTTATTCGGTTTAGTTCTTTCGCAAGTGTTCTTGTTGTTTCTATTTAGATTATTTTTGAAACTATTTTAATTCCGCATCGAGTTTGAAAATTGTTCGAATCACCTATTCACCCCTCTCTATGTGATATTGCTAGTTATAACAATTGATATCGGAAAGGTTGCTCATATTTGTGAAGAGTATTACTTCAAATTTAACGATCTATTATGTCTAGCAAATATTTCTCGGGAATAGTTGACTCGTATTATGGCAACAAACCACCTTACTTTGACGGAAAGGATTACAACGGGTGGTGTAACAAGATGAAATGGTTCTTCAAGGTATTAGATGATCGATGTGGGATGTTGTTGTCAATGGAGCAGCTTCCCACATCCACCGCAACACCATCAATTGGAAATGAGAATAACAGCAATACAAATGATACAACTACGTTGTTAGATGCTGAAAGGGCTAGGGTAATTATCTCACAATACAGTCACAACCAAAGAGAGATGCATGCATCAATGCAAAGTATTGCAGACCGAAAGCAAGATGGACCAAAAATCTGCTTAAAAAGCACAACAGAACACATCAAAAAACTGACCACAAATTCACCCACTTGCACTGTTTTTTTTACACCACAAATAGACCATCAAGGGGCATTCCCGATATCATATCTCACTCCACAAGCATAATCAAGAGTAAAAATGCCCATAGACGCATTTTAGTTCGCACACAAAATGGAAAAATCCCAAGAATGACTAAAAACAAGTACAAGAACACTACGAAAAGTGATTTAAAGTAGAGGGTTTGGATTGTTTGTTTTTCCACACCTAGAAACTTTTTCAAGTCGGGAATCCATAGCTCACGGAGGCGAGTTTAGATGGGCATATCTCACACGCTGATCACATCCTACGGCCAAATGACATATCGACGCGAAGAGGTACGCAAGAGGAAGAGGCTCAGCCAAAAATGATCCGAAAAGCACCGAGACGATGGAGAAAAAAGACCCCAAAGTAAGGGGGTCATACTATTTTTAGCAAAAATCGGGCAAAAACAACCATTAAAACACACATAATTAGCATGAAAACCATCCTTGAAATAGGTGGTTTGAACCACAAAAGGAATTCGACAAACACACGGCGTGCGAGAGATGAAAATGGCAAATCAAAGCAAAATATGCAAAATCAAAGCACATAACAGTTCGAAGGGGAGTAAATAAGCATGGAGGAATGCGCGAGAACAATCGATTTGGCTACATCGGACTCGAAAGTCGAACGGAGCCAAAATCAAGCAAAAATGGGCCGAAAACAGGGGATACAGACAGGGGGTGTTCAGCCTAACTTCTCGGATGACGCCGGTGATGGGAGGACTCGGGCGTGGTGTGAGGGCTACTATGAATGATGGTGGTAGTGTGTCGGGGGTCTCGAGTCGCTCAAGAACACTCACCTCCCTCAAACTCTCCTCTCTCCCTCTTGGCTCCCTCTCTCTCGACTTGGCTCATTATGCCCCTTTTCCTTCGAGAATGTAACCATAGGGAACCTCCCGCCTCTCTCTCCCATTCTTTTTGCCCACAGACCAACTTGTGGCCTCTACCTCTTTCTATTCGTTGCTGCCTCTACTGATTCCTTGGTTGGGAATTCCACAAAACCGTTACTCACCTCCCCCAAAACACCAACTCATTATACCACCTTGTACTTGGAAATTGACAGCTTATACCTAGGATGAAGGTTACGGAATTGGGTGATGAGAGTCGTTTTTGGCTGGGACGTCACGCACGTATGTACGTGAAAGAGGGAGAGAAATAGGCTGTGTTCTCTACTGCAAACCCGAGTTGGTGGGTCGGGTCGGATCCTACCCGCAAACCCAATTTGGTAAAAACCTGTCCAATTTGTCCTCAATTCGAACCTTTTTTCCCCAAAATTGATTTTGGAATTGGGTTCTAAAATATGTTTTCCATGTAAGAGAGTGTTTTCAGATTTTAATTTGGTGCAAAAACTTCAAATTCAAAGTTTGACCCAAAAATGATTTTTCAATAAACCAAAGCCCAAATGGAAAAATTGAACCAAACCCCTATCAATGAAGTTAAAATGATGAAAAGTGTAAGGGGTGGGCATCTCTAAAAAATGACTCATTGTACTTAGAGTGAACTTGGGGACTAGATTGAAAATAAAAAATGCAATTATGTCCTTTTTGTCAAAATTGAGCAATTTGGTGAATATTTGGACCCAACTGATTTATGAGTTGTTAGAGACAAATGCCATGACTTGATAAAAGTGAAAATAAAAATTAAGATGACTCAAAATGTAATTTTTTGGCTCAATTCGAGGTTATGTTTATGAACGATCATGTAACCCCAAACTGAATTTTCTAATTTTTAGATTGTAATAATGAAAAACGAACTAAAATAAAAATATTGAGTATTTGTTCATATTTTTGTGACCACAAATACTATTTTTCTTTATTTTTGGATTTTTTAAATAAAAATAAATTTAAAAATTTTAAAAAATTACGAAAAATATTTTTATTCAAAATTGATTCCTAAGACTGGGCCAAGTCTTTCAAAGTTGATTTTGTGATTTTATTATTTTTATGATATTTTTAATTAATTTTCTAAAATTGAAATGATAAAAAAATCAAGTATCAATAGCTACTAGTGACAAAAAAATCCTTTTAAAGTAGAAAAAATGATTTCCTCTTTTCAAAAGAGAAACCATTTTCCCTCATTTTCCCTCTCTGCAATACTTTATAATTATTGTTATCCTTTTTTCTATTTTTCCCTTCTTTGTCGGTCGGTCGTTGGCCGCGTGTACGCCAACGACCGGACAAAAATGTGGATTGGTGAGCTCTAGCTCGCTTTTGGCTGCCGTTAGTCGGTTGCAGTAGAGGAAGAAGGAAAACGAAAAAGAAAGAAATAAAAATAAACAAATTATTGAAAAAGTCAAATTTATTTTCAAATTTATAGTAATTGATCATGTTAGCGCCAGTGGTACCTCGCAAGATGGTTGGCGTCCACATTAACAATTCCTAGGCAAGCGAGGACACGACAAATCAAATTAGATTTTCTTTACCTAGCGATGGAAAATATTATTTAGTTCATTTTCGGGTTTCAATCAAACACTGAAATTTATATTGTCAATTTACAAAATTTAATACCACATTTTTTGCGAAATAAATGGAGCCTTATTTTGCAAGTATTAGCGGATACACAATACCTCGTTCCGCTAGCAAAGTCGTGTTGGAAGAAGTACGCGTTCAAATGTACCAAGGTGACGACCTAATTCGAACGGATTGGATTAATGAGCGAAAATGCATTATTACTTGATACTCGCTTTTGGTCTCGAGTTGGTTCATAGGAAAAAATTAAGATTTGAGATGGCCATTTGATTAGCGGGCACGAGGGATATGTGATTGGGTAAATCGGTTTTGGTTTTGGAACTTGTACGATCGGGCGGCGTGAACCTTAGTCCCGAAACCCCAAGAAACCCCCCCCCCAAACCCCAAAAAAAAAAAATAAGAGCCCCCAACCTTCTCTCTCCTCTCATTTTCATGAAGACTCTCTCTCTTCTCTCTTCCTTTTTCTCTTGGTGGTAACCCCTCCCGACGTCTCTCTATTCTCTTTTCCTACCCGACCTCGCTCACTCACCGCTCACTCACACCACATGGAAGAAGGATGAGACTCGAAGGCTTGCGACGCTGGCTGGTTTCTCTCTCAATCCCTCTTGCTCTCGGTCGTGCGGCGCAAGGAAGAAGAAGGCGAGTTCGAGCTCGTCCAGACAGCGACCCAAGCTCCGTTTTCTTCGTGCGACAACTCTAGATTGCTCATTTGTTTCTTGTTTTAGCACGAATTCTTGACTTTTCGAAATGGATATGTCGATGAGTGGTTGGGCTTGCTTGGGGGAAAACAGCGGTGAATTTTCGATCCGTTGCTTGAGTTGACATCCTTGGGTTTTGGTTAAGCGGAATATATGTGTTGGTCGTCTTGATTGCCGCCGGCTTGAGTGAATTGAAGTTGGACCCTAGAAAGGGATGTTCAGCCATGTGGTTTAGGGAAAAGATCTTTGAGGTTCGGCACTTGCATGCTATGTGGGCAAATCCTATGGCTGATATTTGACTTTGGGTAGATTTAATTTGAGGTTGGTTTGCTTAATAAAACGCCAATTTGCCGCGGATTGAACTCGAGACTATGGGGTGTTTGGCCTTGAGGCGTGAAAGGAAGGTTCAGTAAATTTAGGCGGTTCGTCATGTTCCTTTTGCGGGTTTTTATGAACCCTCCATGCCTATATTTCATGTTGCCTTCGTTTGATGTTAGTTGTTGGGTTGCTCGTAAAGATCTACTTGATTGAATGAATGAAATGATTGATCTAGTCGTTTTGCTAGATATCTTACTTGGCTGAGCTTATAGTTCACTCCCGTTGATGTAATCCTTTTTCGATAAGTTTCTCCTTTGAGAAGTAGTGGATTTGGAGCTCGTTGAAAGTGATAGTGGATAATACTGGAGTAAACGTTTCCTTTCGAATCCTCTTATTGTATTTAGGTGGTTGTTTGCGTAAAGCCGGATGTAATTAAACGGTTATCTAGTATATAAAAGTAAGTACATTATTAATTTGGTGAATGATCTTACTGATTTCGTGGTATAGATTAGTGAAACCCTATGAAAGGCCATACCCTTTAGGTATCGTGTCTATCATCCGATCCCATGTACTTGTCTATTTTGTATAGCCGCTTGATTGTTTTTAGTTTATTTAGCTTTGCATACGCTCTCTATTATATGTAATAACAAATTAAAATAGAACTCGCTAGTAGAGCGATGCCCTTTGACATCGCAACTAGTGGCCTCCATGACCTCCATTTTGCTTGTTGCAATCAATCCCCTCTCTCTCTCTCTCTCAATTAATTTTTCATATAGTGAATCAACCTCGTGCAGCCTAATTTCGTTGCAAAAATAATAATAATCAGGTTATATTTTAGACATTTTACTTTTCTTATCGGGCTTTGTTCTTGTAATATGTGTTCTTGTCGGGTTAATTACTAATGAAAATGGTAGATCTATACCCCAAACGTCATTTCTTCCATGCATAGGAAATGCAAAAAAAAATATATAAGCGAAAGTATTTCATCGTCTGAGTTTAGATATAAATTGTTGATAATAATGAAAATTATTGACTAATTATTTCGAGCACTATAAATGATTATTTTTAAGATATTTTTCAAATCATTCAATTTCATTCTACTTAAACAATGACACATAGAGGTCACTTTTTGATTGGGTTTTAAGCGCAGGAGTCTACAATATGAGTGGCCCACGTGGAAGATCAGTGTTAATGTATTATTTTTTTGGTTAGATTAGTGTTAATATAGACGGCTGGATCTATCGTTGTTTCTTGTTGAGGACTTCATGCGGCGGCTAACCCTACGTCACGTGACGTAATGTGCACGCGTGCAAGCTTTATGCAGTGGCTTGGACGGGTCCCAAGTGGGCGTATGGGGACGGGCTTGGCCCTATAAAGATATTGCTCGTTCAAGTCAGTCCGATTGGTGCTGCTTTGAACTCATGGATATTTGTGTGTTTGGGCCTCATCGGCCCATGATTAACTCAATCAATTAAGCAAAATGGTCCTTTGATCCTAAAATTATCAGATGGGAAAAGAGACGGATCCTCTAATATATAACTTCTAAACATCCATCATGATAATGAAAATGTTCATAACGTTTCCTTGACCTTGATAAACCTCCCACGACCTCACGGAATCCGCAAAACTATAGCACTATTGGTTTCGCGGCCTACTTGTTTCTCGAGAAGAGATGAGAAATATGCTCAATATCTAAGTGTCATTTGATGAGTAACTGAGAACAAGGGAGAGGGTCAAATCCTGTCTTCGCAATATTTTTGTGATAAAAAAATGGGTTTGGCTCTGTTAACTATTAACTAGTAATTAAAAGCGTCCCCCTTCTTATGCCATTGAATCCACAAGTACCAGCGGAGCACCAAGAAATTACCCAAATTCTAAGGACGAATAGATGTATCTTTTGGAATAATTAGTCAATGAAAATATTTCCGACAAGGATTTGTGTCTAAACATTTGCATAGACGAAAAAAAATATTTTTCGTTCATACATTTTTATCGGCATGATTATTTTTCGAAAAATATTTTTCAAATCAATTATTTTTCGCGGAACAAACGGAGCCTATAAATGGTTGAATTCGACTGTCATGGGATCAAAGACAGAGCCGAAGAGAGATAATCGCCTAGATGCAAACTAGATGTAGTCCTAATGTAATTTTTATTTTGGGGTCTTTTCTTGTATGAAACAAATTAAAACTGGCCGTAACTACCCACCTATGAAGTTGGACCAGACATGATTTAATCCAAATTGCAATGCTACATGCTCGATTAAAACAATTAATAATGCAATCTTTTTGCTTTTCCTTCACTAATCTATATGAATTATGCAGACTATGCCCTGTGTACATGCATGAAAAGCAATAAAGGCCCGATCTTGCATCAAAAAGTTCCATCTTTTTTACATGATCACAAGCGATGGTCCACTTTCCACAATTATCTGCAAAATAGATTATCAAAATCTAATCTGAATGATCTTCTTCAAAATCTAATCTTGTGATTTTTTATGTATCTTGATTTTTGCTCGTAGTGTATTTTCTAGGCTGAATATGCTAAGAAGTACTGAAAAATCTTCCTATATCTTTATGCATCCTAATCTTCTTTTGCAAGATTAATCGCCTCTTGAATTGCTCTCTACTCTAGGGATTTGTGACTGCTCTCTATTCTTTAACTGCAGTTCTCCTTTGGTCGATGGACCCTTCGTGACTCAGCTTTTATCATCATTTCTTATTTTGAGTCAATTGATCGTAACCACATGTTTTGTACTCCGCTTAAATTTTGCCTATTGGAAACCTCATGATCGATGAGCTTGTTAGACATTCCATGACGAGCTTTGTGAATTGCACTGTCATGGCCCTTCTGATCGATGAACTCATTAGGCATTTCTTCGATGGACTTTGTGGATTGTAATGTATTTGTCACGGGCTGATTTGGGCCATTATTTTCTCTTATATTTGGGCCCAGATTTTGGGTTTTCTATGTGGAGATTTTACTGTGGCTCGATATGAACTTCTATTCACACTATCTCACTTATTAATAGATGAATATGCCGACTCCTTTACACACATTATTTCTAACGAGGAGCCGCTCCAATAACAAGCTTCTCCTATAGTCGGATGCATCAATCACTAGTTTAATAAATGGCCTAGCTTTAGCACATTATTTGACATAAACGACTCGTCTTTGCCCTAGTAGAAATAGCTAGCCAGACGATTGAGCAAATTCACGGCTAGATCATGGTTTGGGGGTTTGCCCCAAGAAGTTCCCAAATGTCCGTGTCGAAAGAGTACTCGTTCCTACCATTTCGTCCCTCTTCCATGGCGAGTTCCCGAGGCCACAAGCTCGCGTCCCGGCTGTCCTTCGTCGGAGCTATCAGTCAATGAACAGGTTTTCCCACCACGCACTCTCCTTGTCCTGATGAGACAACACTTTGGATATGTTTGTCCATGGTTTCCACCTAGTGGAGTACTTGGAGTCACCAGCGTGGCGTTTCCATTGAACAATGCCGAGCTCTTCGAGAAAGTCCAAGGTCGAGGCCATATCATGTTCACTTTGGCGGCGAACTTCCCGAGCGGTCGTCTCCGTCCGGCTTGTGATGGACGACACAGGGGGTTTGGCCCAAGAAGATCCCAAATGTCCGTGTCGAAAGTGTGCTCTTTCCTACCATTTCGTCCTTCTTCCATGGCAAGTTCCCGAGGCCACAAGCTCGCGTCCGGCTGTCCTTCGTCGGAGCTGCTGTCGGTGAACAGGGGTTTCCCACCATGCACTCTCCTTGTCCCGATGAGACAACACTGGATATGGTTGTCCATGGTTTCCACCTAGTGGAGTACTAGGAGCCACCAGCATGGCGTTTCCATTGAACCATGCCGAGCTCTTCGAGAAAGTCCAAGGTCGAGGCCGTATGACGTTCACTTTGGCGGCGAACTTCCCGGGTGGGCCGTCTCTGTTCGGCTTGTGATGGATGACTTTTTTGGCCAAGTGCGTGTTCCAAGTAGTTCTTGACGTCGTTCGAGGTTCTTCCCGGAAGTCTCCCCGCAATCGGTGACCATCCGCATGAACTTGGACAGGTTAGTATCCGTAATACGAGGATTAGGGAAGAATGGCTCATTAGGTCAACAATGGTTACCATCAAAAGCGAAATGGAACACTTATTTTCCGTCATCATACACATGAATTGGAATTTGATAATTCTGCCCAATCAAAAAGATAAGCATGGACAACCAAATTGGTCTACAGTTGTAAGTTTGAACTCATGATCTCTCTTCTCGAAATGTCAACAAGTATTATTAGACTATCTCTCATCTCCAAAGCAAGTTACTAAACTATTCTTAAGAATTCTATTAATTAGCGTTTTGAGGCACTTGTTAAGTGTACATTTTTCTCATAATCTTCAATATTGAAAAAAAAATTGATTGTACGTGTTACGAGGACAGTCAATGCATTGGAAATTGCAATATTTTCTTATTTAGTTGTTAACGAATAGCGTTGGCTTATTATTAGATAAGAATAGTCAATTTTTTGTTAAAATTGTTTGTAACGTTTCGTTAACTCATCGTAAAGGACTCTGCATATGGAAAATTACCAAAAAGTCCTAAACCTATGTAATGTGCCAATTCGGTTCTAAATCTTTTTTTATTTTTTTTTTATCAATGAGTCCTAAAATTTTTACATTTGTACTAATTCAATTTATCCAGCCAACTTTAGCTAGCCAGCGCTAACATGAACTTTTTAAAATAATATTTGAATTTCTTTTCAAAGTTTTTTTTCTTTTCTTCTTATTCTTCTTCTAGACGATGGTCGGATCAACGGCTAACTAGAGGTGAGGGTGAGATTGCTAGGCAAGGACGAGCCTTCCCATGGTTGGGCGAGCTTGACCTTGCCCGGCGTTAGCGCTTGCCACTAGATCGGCGACCGACCGGGGGAAGAAGGAGAAGAAAAACAAGAAAAAGAAAAAAAAGGAAGAAAAGAAAAAAGGAAAAAAGTAAAAAATGCCAAAGATATTAAAATACTAGTAAAATTTGCCACGTCGGCGTAGGTAGGCATACACGTCAACACCTGGTGGGCTAAAATTGATCGAGATAGATTGAATTATCCCAAATACAAAAGATTTATGACTCAATTGGCCAAAAAAAATCAAGATTGAATTGACATAATAATAATAAGCTTAGGACTTTTTTGGTAATTTTCCCACCCTACATAATTTCGACACGACACTTAATAAGTTTGTTGCATTGCTTCTACATCGATCTCTCTGCCTCTCTCATCGATTGAATCTGTTGGCCGAACTTCCCTATAAAAAACACGAAAGTTCTACGAGGAAAATTCAAAAGACGCTAAAAGTCTGGACTGGTTTGGCAAAATTGATGGTACATATTCATTTTAGACAATTACCCTCAATTAAAAGTCTATACTTTTGCCACACACAAAATGAAAAAAAAAAGTGACAGAAAATTCACTTATGGCAACACGCAAGAAAGTGCATATGCAATTGTGGGTTACGCAATAGGCAATATTGATCAATCTCATTCTCAGTGAAGAGTTTCCTCTTCACGCTGTCTTATCGGTAAATGGCAGATTAACCCTAAACTACTTATAACCTCTACTCATACGGAAAATATGATTTTCATTGATGATTATCAAAATTATTTGGTTAATGCCAAAACGATGGCCAATCAGCTGCCATATATTTAGCACATGACATTGATGTGGTCCTCTTAAATTTCCCATCGGCTTCACGTGGTTATCACACCCACACTTTATTGAGAAATTATAATCCAATTTCGGTGACATTGTAAACATTGGACGAATATGAAAAGACTAAGTTGCTCATAAAAGTTATCTAAACCCTATAAAAGTCTTTCGCGGGGGAAAAAAAACTCTACAAATTGTAGCTTTCACCAAAAAGATCACCCTACAAAAGCCAAGTACTTTTCCGTTGTTTTGGTATATTTATGTGATCCGACATAATGACGAGAAGCATTTTCGGGGGCCTACCTTGGTTGTGTGGTGGACAAGAGTACGAACCAATAAATATCTGTACATTCATTTTCACAACTTTCTTTCGTTTTCCAAATCAAGATGTACCTTGGCGCCACCCGCCCTAGCTACCCAGACTTTTTCCTTTATCAGTTTCTTTGCCTCCTCACTTCAGCTAGGTATTGGTCGCTGTTCGCTCGCTTTGCGACGAGAAAAATCTTTCACCAAAATTCGTTCTTCAATTTTTATTATGAGGGTTTTATGGCTCAACTATCGAAGAGGATTCCGGCGAAATACACTTAACAACGAAGTGTATGGAAATGGACTTGAAGTAAATGGATCGGATATGGATTTGAGATCAATAAAGGGCTAAACTTCTATAAGTTACATTATAATACTCCTAAAAAAGAAGTAGATGACTGGAAAATAAACTTGGTTACTTGAACCGAAAGTGCTAAAAATGTAAAGGGCAATGAAAGTTAAAATGCAAGAAGAGATAAGTGTTTTTTTGGATGTTCCGTTGATCTGCCTCTTTCTTATCTTCTTTGCATACTTGTATTTTCTCGCACCTTGCAACTCGCTTCGCCGATTCTCAAATGTTTTCAAATCTTGAATCTTGCAGCCTTCAATAATTTTCGTTTTACCCATGTTCTTCATTGCTTGTGCGCCAAAATTTAGATGATCCTTCTAGATTCATAACTTCCACAATAAATTCAAATTTGAATCTTCTTAAATAATTTTCCACGATCTACTCGTGCCCACTACTTTCGTTTTTGACTTATAACTATAATGGCCAATTGCCGATTTATTAAGTGAAATGGTATTTATCGGGCTCAAAAAGTTAAACGAACGAATTTTTGGGGGAATCAACATATTTAGTGCGGTGAAATTAATTGAGCCTAAATATATGATTTGGGTGCGGCAATTATGGGACCATCCATGAAATTTTTATTTGAGCACAAGAGTACGAAATTGGTTCCGACAGGAAGCCTTTTTAGCTTCAGTTTGTTTCCACCGCCTCACCTTGAATTATAAGGACTTTTTTTTTAATATTTCTCCCTCTCTTTCTCCTTGCCACCTGTCCCTTTTGTGTGGCCACCTCCCTCATGACTTACACTGTCCTCTTCCTCGTTTTAACGACAGCTGCTCCAAATTATCCTCTCTCCCTCTATGGGTGCCCTTCATCTTTCTTCTGTTTGCGTTCTTCCTTTTTCTTTTTCTCTGTTTGGTGACGACGCTATTCCCGATTTTCTCTTGCGCCGATCTCTCTCGTGCCCGCCCGTTCGTCGATGCCTCTCCCTCTCAAGCCTCGCTCGTGTTCTTACGGAAGGAAGGGTGACGCTCAAGGTCGGCCCAGCGATTTCGTGGTCGATTTATGCAAGGAGGCGACAACATGTGGGTCCGAATGTTTAGAATCCGAGGCGGAAGAGGAGGGGCAAATGGCTTTGAATTCAGTTGCATGTCTCTGATTCTAGCTGGGTATGATTCTTAGGAGTCGAGTGAGGGAATTGGGAATTATTGAAACTAAGTAACGAGCAGCTCGGTAGAGGGAGAAAGGACAGTTTTTTATTCTGGGGGTGCCAAAGACAATGGCTTTCATCGAGGCTAGCGTTATTTGGGTCTGAAGTGATTGGATTGGTGAGTTAACATGGAGTATCAAGGGTTATTTGTGGAAATGTCATGAGGTAAGGATGGTTGAGGAGAGTTAAGAGGTAGAAATCGAGTTGGACAGCTTATGCGTGTTCCCTTTGTGTTCATGCGATTCTACAACTTTGGTAACAACTTCTATTCTCTTGTTCCATGCGGCAATGTCGACAGCTCGGCATTTTCATCAAATTTGTTGAATGATCACTGAATGGGAATTTGTTAAAATTTACGCGTCACAGCTAGATGAGTGAATCTCTTGCATGTTCCTGACCTTGATGCCGACCAATATTGCCTCTGCCTTTAATCGGTTGAGTCCTCACAGAGTTGCGTTTTGTTCAGTATTAATTAATGTTGGTGCATGGTTTTGTGAGTAGATGTGGCTTATGGAATTGATCTATGATTTTCCCTGTTTGCTCGGGAAAGAATGGATCTTAGCCTTTTTTTTTTTTTTTCGATGACCGAGGTTCATGCGGTCGGCGAGCTTACGCTCGAACCAGCTGTGAAGCATGACTAATCCTCGGGGAGGCCGCAGGACCCCACCACCACGGCGCTCCAGGTAAGACACCGGTGTTAAGCGAACGCCACGGTTCGAACATGTGACCAGACAGGTCTCATGTTCTTACCAACTAGGCCACCAGCCGGTGGGTGGATCTTAGCCCTTTTTATCTGTTATTTCTCTCAAAAAGTTTTGTGCAAATGTTATGGGTGGGAAAATGCTTTCCAAGTTAGTTCATTAGTACTTATGAGATGAAGTTATCTTGGATTGTTCCCTGGACATCCCCGAGGTGCATTTGTCGACCATTTAGTCTTCCCTTGGCCTGTTGTTTTGAGAGATACGGCTAAACGATATACTATGCCTAGAGTGAATGGACT
Source organism: Rhodamnia rubescens (assembly GCA_021437795.1). Taxonomy (NCBI): domain Eukaryota; kingdom Viridiplantae; phylum Streptophyta; class Magnoliopsida; order Myrtales; family Myrtaceae; genus Rhodamnia; species Rhodamnia rubescens. The sequence continues at coordinate 4,892,375 of JAILYA010000010.1, read as the reverse complement.
GAAAGTTGAAGTATGCTTGCTATCTTGTGTGGTGAGCACAGTAATAACAATCTGATATTATGGAACTTGACATGGCATGACATAAGGCGCATATTAAGCATGTGCATGGGCATAGTCTCACATATCTTGAATATGGACCGATTGCGGTTCATGGAATTGAGCTTTGTGCTCGAATGAATTTATACCTTATGGAGTGAATGGGAAGACCTGGTTGTGTGACTCGGGTGGTCCCTGCTGTGTGATTTGGATCGGTCTCCGAGGCGGTACTAGACAAATTCTGATTGTATGACTGGAATGCTCTATGGCATAGCATGCTTTTACTTTACCACTTATGCCATGTCTTCGTTTCCACCAAGATTGACTCATCGAACCCTTTTTGCTTACTATTGCTCGTCTATTCCTTGGATAGATTAGTCGGCATTTTTAGAAGTGTAACTTGCTGAGTTTATCTCACTTCCTTTTGTTGACATTTTTTTAGGTAAGTGACATGCACTTCACAAATTTTCGGAGCCGAACGTTAAGGTCGAGCTACTACAAGTAGTATCGAGGCGGGAGGATCGGGGTACGGGTTGTTACAATAACTCTTTTGCTATCATGGCTAACCTTTTGTAACTCTTTTGGTAAGTTTCCAAGTTTTCTTTAACCTACCGAATCTTAAAGTTCAATAACCTTATCCTCTACTTGCCGAATCTTGGGATCTAGCACCCTACAAATCCTTTGGTGTATCGCTTCCAACTTACCGAACTTCGAGACGTAACAACACTTTTGCCTGTTCGATATATCACTCCCAACTTACCGAACTTTGGGACGTAGCGACACTTTTGCCCGTTTGGTATATCACTCCCAACTCCGCCGAACTTCGGGACGTAGCAATGCTATTGCCCGTTCGGTAGTGGTATTTATTTTTTGATGTTAACAAATGCCCCATTTTAAAAGAATTAAACGAATTTTTAATTCTTTTAAATGTCCAAGGCGAACCGTTACTTACTTTTTGCTTCAGTGCCATTTATCGCTTCGCTTCGCGCGCTTTCCTTTTCGACTCTCCTTATATTAGTCTTTTCACAACCGCTGTCCCCACAAAATCAGATTATCCAAAATTTCTTTGCAAGCTTCGAGACTCACTTTTCAAAGATCACCTCCTTCATCTTCCTTATTCTTTTGCGAAACATTCTTCTACTTTCACACTCGCTTTGCTCCCGTGGTTTCCAAAGCTTCCACCTTTTCCGCTTCGAGGCCTTGGCTCGCTACTCTAAGTTCACTTCCTCTAAGGATTTTAACAAGAATCGTCATCAACTGGACATTTTCAACCCCTTTGAGGACTCTTATGTTCTTGGTCCAACGGTCTATAATCAATTTTCCGTTCTCGCTAGTTTTTCCATCCTCTTCTCGCAGCCCCAAGTCGAGGTACTTCCACTTCATCACTCATCTATTCAAGTCCATAACTCGGCATGCTAGTACCTCTCGATGTAGGGCCCTTTTTGATTTTGAACCAGCGTTCCACTAGTGGTATCTTTGTCTCCTGCCTTTTAAATGCGCTTTATGGGATAGCCTTTCAATCCACGATGCCTTGCGTCGTTGTTCTTTTGAGTACCGCTTGAATTGGGATTTGCTCCGTGCTCTGTCTTGTTTTTGGTCTTCTTCTACCAACTATTTCTTTTTTCCTTTTTTCCCAATGACGGTAACCCTACTCGACATTTATTGCATCACCGGTCTTAACCTTCTCGGCATGGACCCATCTTTGATTAGTATCGGGACTCGTCTCGAGTTCCGTAAGCTTCTTGACTTTGACCTAACTTACGGTGCCTTTTTGAATAAATATTTTAGGAAGGAAGGTGAAGTTATCGATGAGGAACACATCCCTGCTTTATTGGTTGTTTAGATTTCTATTTTGCCGCCCTATTATCCGCGTGTCTAAGGACTTCCTTGACATTGCTTCTGGTTTAGCTTCAAGAGTCAAATTGGCTCTTGGAAAACTTACCCTCGCTCTCCTTTATCGAAACTTGTCCCAAGCTACTTCCGTTACCTCTTCAAGTGAGGGTGGTGCCTTCGGTGGCCCACTTTGGATCCCGTAGGCCCGGGCGGTTTTTTACTTCTATAACGAAGCCACTATCGAATTGGTACAAGCCCCACCTTCGAGATCTAAAGCGAGAACCAGCAAGGGACCTATCTCCCCTCCAATCGGTGAGTCACAACCTTGCTCCTCTTTCGGGATTTGAGGCGTAAGGGTCAATAAAAGGTCCATCTCCTCCTCCAATCGGTAAGTCATATTTTCCGCCTTGTTCCTTTCGAATGCTCCTTGACCACTACTTAACGACATAATTATGCTTATGGGTATCGACGAACCTTCGTCGGCGTCAAAAAGGATTTTGATTCCTACTAGAGTTTCTCTTGAGGGTCTCACAACCATCAATTTGTCTCTTACCCCTCCTTTAATAGTTCCTTTGCCTCCTCAAGAAGCTTCGGCCAATTCATCCGCTCCTCTTGCTGCACGAAACATCCCTCCTCTATCAAACTAGGAGAGAACCGATTTAGAAAGGATGCTTTGCTTGCTGATTCAACCGGCCCATCCAATGCTAACAAACCTTCGGATTCAGCTTCACCCTCCTCCGATCCAAGCATCCTTTTCTAATGTCCCCGGACACATAGCCAAGGCCAAGTGGAGAGAATTTCTCAACTTATTGGAGCCTGGCTATAGAAAGTTGATTGTTGATTCGAAGAAGGAGAGCCGAGCAAAAGCTCTTTTTCAGGAAGTATGCTCCGGCAATCCTTCCTTTGATTGACTAAAAAGCCCAAGAAATTCCCCGCTCGGACACCAAAAGCACACTTAGCGGGATTTATCTTCAACTAGTACTTCCTCATCCTAACAAAAGCTTGTTCAAGACAATCTAAATGACTTATTTGGGCTGTCTTTACCACAACATCATCAATATAGACTTCTATGAATTTGCTAATCATGTCGTGAAAAATAAAGTTCATCGCTCATTGATATGTTGCTATTGCATTCTTTAATCCAAAAGGCATTACAATCCATTGAAAGGTCCCGATGGCTCCAGGGCATCTCCATGGCTCCCGAATGACATTCTATTAGAGACAACATCTCATTACCCGATGCCGAATCCACCAATATATCCGCCATAGGCATTTAATATTCATCTTTTAGAGTAGCAATGTTAAGATCATGGAAATCAATGCACACTTGCAACTTCTCATTCTTCTTCTTTCTGGTACAATGTTAGAGAGCCACTCCACATACCTAGTCTGTCTTAATAAATCCTGCTTCTAGCACCCTTTCTATCTCTTCCTTGACTTTACCAATTACATATGAGGCAAACCTTCTTACTGGCTGTTTATGTGGACGGAATCCCTTCTTAATTGGCAAGCGATGCTCGATAATATCTCTTGATAATCCTGGCATTTCATGGTAATCCCAGACGAAAAAATCTTAGTACTTTTTAATCAACTCAATCAAGTCTTCTTTCATGCTCCCTTACAAGAACACACTTATATAAATGGGTCGATGACATCCCGATTCACCAATGTTGATTTATAACAAAGGATCTTCGGTTTTATTTGAATTGCTATCTTCCTTGATTGGTGATTCTTCCCACTCCTCAATGCAATCCGAGGCTTCAAGGTTTTGTTGAATCACTTACGTCGGGTATGTGAAGTACTTTTCACTAATTTCTTGTAATGAGGTATCGCTTATTATATAGACTATCTAATTAGTCTAGTGCCAAGCTTGACTTAAGGATCCACTCAATCTTTCTATTCTCGATGTGGCAAAAGCGAAGGACCATAGGTCGGTCGTTGGTGGTTCGACAACCCGATTACCATACTGGTAATCTTGCTCATCTTGATGAATCTCGGTCAAAGAATCTGTGCTGAATTTGCTTGTACATACTCCACCCTTTCACCATTCCAAAAAGCTAGTACTTGATGAAGTGTTGATGGTACACACCGATTGGAATATATCCAATCCCTTCCAAGCAATAGGTTGCATGAGTCATCCGATTCTATCACAAAAAACATGGTTCTTGAATTCTTAGACCCTACCATCGCCTCTACCACAATTGCCCCTTTGACTTCAAGAACTTTTCCAAGAAAGTCGGATAACCGAACATTCGATGAGATTATTTCTTCTTCTTTCTTTCCAAGCTTCTTAAAATACTTGTGGGACATGAGGTTTAGAGTTGCCCTTGCGTCCACAAAAACCTTACCGACAGGTCGACCATTGACCCCGTCCGATATAACCAAGGACTTCAAATGCTTCGCTTTATCCAATGGCACTTTCTCAAGCTCTATCACCTCATTGTCGAAAACTAAAACTCGCCATTGCTATTTCTTTCTCCGATACATGTTCATGGTTTTCTTCCACAGTCGAACATGCCCCATACTTAAGTGGGAGTTTTGCAGGAACCCCGTTGATCCTCATTGGAGAATCATGTTCCTTTGACATCTTAGACTATCCCGCTCAAAGAACTCTTGCTGTCCTCTTGTGGTGACTTGAGATTCCTCTCGCTCTAATCCATTTCGTGCTTCGGGATAAGGGCTACGAGAAACTAGCCAAAGTTGATTGTAGCCGGCATATCCCGACTTATCTTTCCTCTAACTAATTCAGCACGAGCATGACTCTCTTGATGATCTATAATAACTCTCTCGATCTATAATAACTCTCTCTGTCTTGGTAGTTTCAATCTCAAGAGGGCTACGGCTCCAAATTCAATTACCTTTTCTTCTATAAAACCTTGATCTTTGAGGCCTGCGATATCATTTCTTCTATTTGGGCAATTTCAAGATTCCTCTGTCTACTCCTCATCCTTTGAAATCTCCTTTTAATGGTTCAATAAGATGCTTAACCAAGTGACTTGGCTACGACCATCTCTCTTCGGAAGGATCGTGTGGAATCTTAACCGTCTTCTTCTTCCGTACCTCCTAGGGAACTGGATCTAGTAGTGGATCATCAAACTCATCCCCCAACCAGTTGGCTCGATTGGCAATGATGGAGGTGGGTAGTCGGACGTGTCCCCATAGTACACCACGTAGTCAAATTTGCCACTAAGCTCTCCAAGCGACCCATACTCGGATCTCCTTCTTGGTACCGTTGCCACAAACTCTTCTTTTTCCCAAGCCTTCGTAGGGTCTCATCATCTTTATGACCCCGATTATCAATTTCATGCACTACAGGAACTTGTGTTGGGCCGGCTTGGTTGGATTTTCTCCTCCCTCGACTATAAAGAGGAGCATCTTGTTGACACTATCTCGGATCTTATCTCGTGGCCTTTCCCGTGGCCCCGCCTTTCCTTCGAACAAATGAGCCCGATCGGTACTTTCCTCTTGTTCCTCCCATAAATTGATACCTTGGAACATCCCGATTCCCGGTTTCTTATCTCCCGATGATAACAATTACAAAGTTTCCTATCATCATATCTTGACGGCTCATCGACATTAACCATGCCAGTCATCTTTGGGAAAGGGTTTGTGTCTATTTCCATTGGAGCCTTACCTTTGTCTTGAGCAAATTTAATCTTGCTTTGCCGAATTGCTTCTTGGATTGTTTTTCCGAAGACAATGCAATTCAATGTATCATGGCTCACGAATAGTGCCATTTGCAATAGCTTTTGTTAGCCAACTCTTCCTTAGATGGGATTATCGGACCCTCGGCCGACTTGATCAACCGATCTTTCAAAGAACAAGTCAAATATCTCATCCAATTTGTAGATATCAAAGGAATAACTGTTTGTCTCTTTAGCCTTAAACTTTGAGATACCTCTTAAACTTGCTGGTTTGATTGTTGGACATACATAAGGCTTCTCCAAAACTATGGTTGCAACTCGCTATTTCGTTCTCTTCTTCAGCCGAATCATTGAATTCGATACTTTTTGCAAAAGCTACTGTCTACCGATTGTCCTTCATTGGTTTCTTGTCTCTTTCTTTCAATAGATACTTGTACTTGAAAACCCGAGCGCTTAACTAAAAGAGATCATTGAAAGCTTGTCCTTCGAACCTTTCTCTCAAATTGAACTTTAACCCATTGAAGGCTAGGTTAGTGAACTCTCTTTCGATAAGAGAGGTCAAACACATATTTCTTGACTTCTTGAAACGAGCAACAAACCGATCGGCGATCTCGTTGCTCTACCGACACATCCTTGCTAAATCGACTACCGTCACCTCTAGTACGGATCGGTAAAACCGAGAGTGGAATTGCCTCTCCATTTTAGCCCACGTTCGAATGGAACTTGCGGGCAAGTTTGTGTACTAGGTGAATGTTGTCCTTGACAGGGACAATGGGAATAACCTTTACCTCAAATACTCATTGGTCCCAACCTCTCCACACCGTGCCAAAAAGTGGCCTACATGCTCCATCAGTCAATTGGTCGTCTTCTCCTGTGATCACAAGTGAAGTCTAATGTCTTGAATCCCCTTGGATAAGAGATGTTGTCCACCCATTCGAGTTGAGGTTTCCGATAAATAGGTCTTGGAGCACCTCTGTTTGCCCCCAACTATTGGATCACCAATTCCATTACTCGGTCTCGGATTCTATGGTCTCAAGTTTTGTTAGCCAATCTAAGGATCCTTATTTCTAGGGTCAACTTGTGGGGGGGGTCCGTCTATCCTTGGGTTCTCCAGATTGACATTAACGGCGGTGCGGCACTTGCATCGTGGGTTTCCCAAGAAACCCACGGCCTGTGAATATGGTGAAATTCCAGGAGGCCTTATCCGCATTAGGCATATTCGGTGGTGGTGGTATGTTTTGAATAGTCGGTTAGTTTCAAAAGGGGCAGTTTGAGAGAAGTTATAAGCACTCGCCCCATTCACCAAGTTCATTAGTGTTGGATTCTCTAGCCTTGGTATAATTCTCATGGGTTGAGGTGGTAAAGTCTATCATCCATTACCACTATATCTAACATAGGGTGGTCCCGATATCGGAGGGAATGGCATGGTACTAAGAGAATTAACATGAAAAGGTGGAACTTGAAAAGATGAACGAAGACGTGATATTACCTCGTTTATTGCATTGACCACCATAGGCCTTATCACGTCGGTCACATGTTGCACCATATGGTTGGTAAGTTCATTTTGCTATTCCTCAAACATCCTTTTCATCGTGGCCACTAACGTTGCATTAGGTGCTTGAACAAGAGTCTGTTCTTTAGTCAATTGTTGTTGAATGTCAACATTTCGACGGGGTACTTCTTCAACTTGGTTGGAGGTTGAATGCTCGACCATGCACCATCATCTAGGTTGTTGACATTGTCAATCTATACTCTTTCTAGTTGATTTCCGGTTCTCATCATTTCTTCAAATCTCACCACAAATGCGTCTTACAAGGCATGCCAAAAAGATATTTGCTCGCTTTGTGACGAGAAAAATCTTTCACCGAAATTCATTTTTCGATTTTTATTAAGAGGGTTCCGTAGCTCAACTATCGAGGAGGATTAAGGCGAAATGCACTAAACAACAAAATTCTATAGAAATGGACTTGAAGTAAATGGATCGGATATGAATTTGAGATCAATAAATGGCTAAACTTCTATAAGTTACATTACAATACTCCTAAAAAAGTAGTATTGATTGGGAAATAAAGTTGGCTACTTGAACTGAAAGTGCAGAAAATGTAAAGGGCAACAAAGTTAAACTACAAGAGAAGATAAGTGTTTTTTTTTTTTTTATGTTCCGTTGATCCGCCTCTTTCTCATCTCCTTTGCATACTTGTACTCTCTTGCACCTTGCAACCGCTCGCTCGATTACTCCCATGTTTTCAAATCTTGAATCTTAACGCCTTCAATAATTTCCTTTTAGCCTATGTTCTTCATTACTTGCCGCCAAAATTCAGATGATCTTTCTTAATTCATAACTTCTATAACAAATTCAAATTTGAATCTTTTTAAATAACTTCCCACGATCTGCTCGTGTCCACTACTTTCTCTTTTGGCTTATAACTCCCTTGCTATCATGGCTAACCTTTTGTAACTCTTTCGGTAAACTTCTAAGTTATCTTTAATCTGCCAAATCTCGAAGTTCAATAATCTTGTCCTCCACTTGCCGAATCTTGGGATCTAGCGACCCTACGGTCCTTCGTTGTATCTCTTTCAACTTACCAAACTTCGAGACATAACAACACTTTTGCTTGTTCGGTATATCACTCCCAACTTATCGAACTTCGGGACGTAGCAATACTTTTGCTTGTTCGGTATATCACTCCCAACATACCGAACTTCGGGACGTAGCAATGCTATTGCCCATTTGGTATCGGTATTTATGTTTTGGTGTCATCAGTCACTAGTTCATTCCTTGCAAATAAAAAAAAATTAAGTTCCTAAACAAGTTTATAACAGAAGATTTTATAACGAATATGCTAATCTTGCTTCACCATTTTGGGAGTTGAATCAGCTTCATCCAAGATAAATGACATTTATGTGGCTTAAGATTACTTCTGTATTGCCTCGACCACTCGTCTTTGGCGTCGCGACGAATTCTACGACAATGAAAGTTGTCTTGGAAGAACTTCTGGACTTTGCCGGTTTCAAGCGACTAGTGACCAGGTGCTTCCAAGACGATTAATGTTCCGGTGACTAATGATAGCCAAACGACAAGCTAAGTCGACTTCATGTAAAAAAGAGCTGCTTCCACACTCAGGCTCGTTGAATTGATCCTTGAACACTTGTTGAGTATTGAGAGCACTATGTTTTCTTGACGTTGAAGTTTACTGAAGGGCTTTTATTTAAAATTTTAGGAATCCTTACTTCAGTCAATGCATTTTAGCAAGTGGCCCAACCTAAGGATATTCAGACCTATTTCCACACTCCATGTGGCTAAAATGCTCCCTAACTTATTGAGTTGTTGAAATAACTTCGAGAGGACTGATGAATCAAAATAAAAAAAAATTATTAAAAAAAGTCATAAATTTATTACAATTATGTTAATTCATTCTTAAATTTTTTTAGCCAATCTAGTCCTAACCTTTTTGTATTTGTGTTAATTTAATTCATTTGGCAGTGATGTTGACGTGGCGCCATGCCCGTAAACGTAGATAATTTTTAATAATCTTATAATAATTTTTTTTTTTTTCCACACTCCGTGGCCGACGAGGGTTGCCGAAGCATGCAAGCCACTGGGTAAGTGCAGCGAAACCCTAGCCGGCTGCATGCAAGGCCAAGCGATGGCTGCGAAGCCTTCATCGGCGGCTAGCTAGCTCCGACGACCAGCCGGCCATAGGGGAAAAGAAAAGAAGAGAATAAAAAACATAAAAAAGTAATAAAATAGTATTGAAAATTGTGCATGTCAATATCTCGCTTGGTCAAATGAACTGAATTAAAACAAATACAAAGGGATGAGGATCGAATTGACAAATATATATATATATATATTTATGACTAAATTAGCGTAATTGTAATAGGTTTAGGAATTTTTTTGGCTAATTTTCCTAATAAAAATCTCCAATGAAAAGGGTGAAAGTTGCTGTTCATTGAGAATGAAAAAAGTCGCACAAGGCTGTCCGCATTAATCCAAACAATCATATTCTATTCCAATCGCCTCATGTCATTTTCCGTTCGTGTTTATACAACTTTTTATTTACTCTTTTGCACTTACCAATGTGTCTAAACGCTAATCTTTGTTAACTAGCACATGTTAAATTTAAATTTTAATTATAAAGAGTTCACAACTCTAGCCAAAGAATTCCCCTTAAAACACTTGAACTAAATAATTGTATATCACAGGGAATTATTATATAGTTAACTTTAGAGAGACATTGGAAAATAAATGTACTTTATTAATATTCTTTTAGAATATAATTTTTGATCATTAAATTTCTTGAAATACAACGAACATGTTTGATTTGAAGCAAAAGAAGAAGAAACAAAAAGTATGAAATGTTGATAAAAATTATTAAATCGATTATCTATATTACAAGTATACTTTTCCTCTTACTTCAATGCCTTGCAAGAGCTGTTTTGACCTGTTCAAATTTTAGGCGCGTCTAAATCTCATACATATGTATGTATGATTGTATGTATATGCCAGATTTTGAATGGATGTTTAAGCAGACGGGCTTCATATTCATGACCTCAACAAGTCCCTCACGTCTCTTTCTATATACGACACTTCTAAACCCAATTTTTTTTTTCTACGTTTTGTGATGATCCCGCCGGCGAAACTGATATTAGAAGACCCGAGAGAGATGGTCGAAGAGACAGATATGCTGCATTGGCATCGACAGGTTGACATGATGATGCACATGACATGATATGCGACAAGTAACACGAACTTGGGAGAGCTTTTTACTCACCGATTACCAAGAAGCTTGTGAAGCCTGATGATCATGTCGACCTCGTCCTCCTGGAACGCCCCTCTCTTGATGTTGGGCTTCAGATAGTTCAACCACCTCAACCTGGAACTTTTCCTGCACCTGTTCAACCCTGCAAACGCAAACCCATTGATGCATGCTCGCTAAAATCTGTGTGTCTCCGTTTGTCTGTGGGGTGATCAGTAGTATACCTGCTCTGCGAGGGATTTGGTGCCAGTTTCCTTCGCCATATCTTTCCACGCACTTCTTCAGCAACACGTCCTCTTCCTCAGTCCACGCACCTTTTCTCATTCCTATTGCTCCCTTCATTGTCGCCTCTCTCTCTCTCTCTCTCTGTGTGTGTGGGTGCCAAAACACCCTTTTTTGGGTGCAGAAACGATTCAGGACCAAGGATGAGCACGTATTGGATGAAGGTTCCCTAAAAAAAGCCATGTATATATAAGCAGGGGATCAGAGTTCAGTGAGGCCCATCTTCCCCAGAATACCTGTATAAACGGGAGTGGGAGCGAGTGCCGTGCATGACTAGCGTCCACACACGACCATCTCCATGCCGTGCATGTCTAGCGTAGCTTGGGCTCAGTAGATGTCCGTGGCGACTAAGCGGCCTTTTCAGGGGCACCGGGAGAGTGTCCGTATTGAGAGACAATATCGGGCAGTGAATCAAGGCTATGACTTGACTGCAAAATCAAGTCAAGATGGAGATTGTTTAGTATGTCTTTAGTTGCTGCCAAGCTCAGATTTGGCAAGGTCGGAGATGGAGTTTGGCAAGGTGTACCCCAAAGTTGCGATTGGTATGGGTTTGGGAGAGTCCACATTAAACCTTTGGCTTAGTAATCTATTAGCTTTCTTTTCTTGTGGTTCACCTTTAGGAAGGCTGCGACAAAACTAACAACCACCAATAAGGCTAGATTTCACTCGTTGCTCTTTGAGTCATTATAGTTGTAGCTTGCATCGCTTCTACTCAAAGCTGGTAAGTCATGCGCACTATTATGACGCTTGTACTCTTCTCAAATGAATTTACAATCAGTGTATAACTTGTCAGTTAGCGAATTTGCATAAGCAATATGTTCTTGAGATTTTCTTGGCTCGTTTCTATCTTCTTTAGCTTGCATTGATCCCTTTCTATAGTTGTCGATCTTCAAGTTGACCGTTGAGTAATCTTTAAGCTAATCAATTTAGCTATTGTAGATAATAATCAAATCACTAGAGTTCCGTTCGTCCATTCAATTAGATCTTGCAGTGATCTTGTTTCTTCCAAAAATAGAGACTCAAAGTACGGGCTGTCAAATTCTTTTAAATACTTGATAATTCTCTAATGAATATACGAGTCTTCGTTTATTATCCAACATCGCTAATAACGACCTTATCGGCTTGATGTGAGCAGTAGCTGGGTTTTTTTTCAATTTAATTTTTTAAAAAAAATATTTACAAAATTATTTTTTTAAAAAAAATAATTACCAAATTGGGTCTCAATAATTAAAAAAATATGAAAATTTTAAAAAAATATGGGGTTTTTTTAATTTAATTTTTTAAAAAAATATTTAGAAAATTACTTAAAAAAGTAATTACGGGTTTAGGTCTCGCTTGGCAATTAGGCTAACGCTCGCTCGGCGACCCCCGTTGCGAGAGGGTTGGCCTTTTTTCATATTTTTTTTAAATTTCATATTTTTTAATTATTTATACTTATAATATTTATTTTTATTTATTTATAATTGGTAAGTTGATGATTGTTATATATTATGAAAGTCTCTTTTTTTCATATATCTTACCAATTTTATTTTATTATTTTTTTAAGTAATTTCCTAAATATTTTTTTAAAAATTAAATTAAAAAAACCCCATGTTTTTTTAATTTCATATTTTTTAATTATTGATACTTATAATATTTATTTTATTTATAATTGGTAAGTTGACGATTATTATATATTATGAAAATCTCTTTTTTTTTTTTATGAATATTTTTAATTAATTACATAATTACAATATTATTTATTAATTATAGATCTTAATAAATTTTTACATTAATTATTGCTAATTATTTTATAAAGATAAGCTTCACAAGAAAAAAATTATAAATAAAATAAATATTATAAGTACTAATAATTAAAAAAATGAAATTAAAAGAAAAACGAAATTGAAAAAAAAGGGCCAGCCCGCTCGGCACTTTAAGTCTGAGCGAGACCCAAATTGGTAATTATTTTTTTAAAATAATTTTGTAAATATTTTTTTTAAAAAAATTAAATTGAAAAAAACCCGCAGAGAGCTTCTATCAATATTTTGTGATTCGACCCATCAATTTGGCCGACAATATTCCATCAACCTCCATGGTATAGAGCAATAGTTACTATATATTATAGTTGTCTCACTATTTATTGGCTTAAATTTTTAGTTAATGTGGGTCCAACTAAATATATAGGTGGCTAAGACTTGCGCTCTCTTTTGGTGATCTCTCGAGTATAGGTATTACACTTCTATCTGCGCCATTCCAACAACCACCTAGTCATATTGGTTGGTGAAATGAAGACACAAGAGGTAAAAATCAGTAAATGGAAACTCCAGTTCCACTCCCTAGACATATGCTTTTCCTCTAAGAAGAAAAAGTACCGTTCTCAGTTTTCTTTCTTGTTAACGTTAGAGAAAAAAACCTCTCTTTGCCCTGTTCAAACTATTCAAACATGACGGCTATCTAGTTACCTTGTTATTGTTAATCAACATGCATATTTTGTTTAGCTACTAATTTGTCACGTATCCCTAGTTTATCTTAACAACTGAGACGAAATGCGAAACTAAGTTTTAAGATTATAGTCTCGCGATCTATTTACATCCAAAGAGTTTGTCTAAGTTCACTTAAGATTGGTAATTATTTGATAGGCAGTACCAATCAGTGGGGAGACAAACACATCCCTGGGTGATCTTGGAATAGTCAATTATTTCTCGAAGTGTACTGGTCGAATCTATCAAGCAAGGAATCAGGCTGCACGAGATCCCATGCATGTCCTTTTTTACTTTTTTCGTCGAACTGCATGTTCTTTGACTCTGACAAAAGGACGACCACGGTGACTTGTCTTGTTTTACACAGCATGTGTTTATGTAACCCGTGACTTGTTGGGACAAGTGTTCGTCCTTTGGAACCTCTTGTCTGACCATTATTGGCAGCTGAAACTTCACAGGGAGAGGTTTCAAGCATTTATGCTACAGTACGATGATTTTGACCCCCACATCGTCCGATTAAACCACGATGCTTTGTTTCCCTCCACTAGTTTGCATGGAAGAAGAAAATTTCCAAGAAGAGAAACAGGTCCTGCGAAAGATAAAGAATCGAATACTTTCCACCAATGAAAAGTAAAAGATTGTAAACCCTACAGATGGTCCTCCATCGACTGCCAAAATCTAAAAGCTGCTTTTGTCGCTTTTTTATGATGAGGCGACCCAGTTGATTTGTGATTGGATCCAAAATGACAAGGTCGATGCAGCCTATTAGGATCTTATGGGATAGCATCACACCGTTGCCAATAGCCAACCAGCTAGAGGACCACTTCTAACAAAAGGGACATTAGATAGATTCATGTAATATGCTTACATGACAGTTTTTTTTATTTGAAATTAACAGCATGTTATGAGCTAAAAAAAATAATTAATAAATAATTAAAACTTATTATGAGGATCACTTCTTTAAAAATTTGTAGCCCACAACATGCTGCTATTCTCATTGTTACCAAAAAATTGTTATGCTAGTAAAGTTTTAAATTCATTATATCAAAGCAATGATGGTGTGAAAAATACATAGTAAGTTGTGTCCTTTTAAAAGTAAGTACATCCATGACTAAATCAATCTTCGTATATTAAAAGGGAGAAAATTACTAAAAAAGTCCTAAACCTATTACATTTTTGCCAATTGGATCATAAATCATTCTTTTTTGCTAATTGAGTCTTAAACCTTTCACATTTTTGCGAGTTCAATGCATCCAATCAACTTTGGCCAGCCGAGAATGACGTGGCACCGACATGAAAATTTTAAATAATATTTTAATAATTTTCAAAAATTTAAATTATTTTTCTTTTCTTTTTCCTTTTGTTCTTTTTTTGCCATCTTCTTCCTTCAACCGGTGGCGGGCCTCGAGTGAAGCTCGCCCCCATCGGCCACCGATGAGAGTGAGGCTCGACCTCGCCATTTGGACGAGGCTCACCCTCATCGGTGGCCGGCGATCACCGGGAAAGAAGATGGTAGAGAGAGAGAGAGAGAGAGAGAGAGAGAGAATAAAAAAAGGAAAAATAATTAAAAAATTGAAAAATATTAAAACATTATAAAAAATTATTCACATCAATATCGGTCGTATTATGTCGGTAATTTTCGGCCATATGAACCGAATTGACACAAATACAAAAAGGTTTAGTACCGAATTGACAAAAAAATATTTATGACTGAATTGACATAATTGCAACAAGTTTATGACTTGTTTTTTGTAATTCTCCATTTCAATAGTTATTCTGTCTTTTTCTTTTGATCTTTCAATTTTATCGGCTATTAGGGCTTTCTTTTTCGTGCTTTGCATGCAGTTTATGTCCACCCTTGTCATCTATCTCATTGGCGTCCCCTCGATGTTTTTTTTTGGTCAAATCATTCCCTCGATGTTGGATAGTTAACTTATCCTGCATTTCATACTAGCCGTATTAGGGCTAAGCCAACTGCCAATCTTGTCTTTGGGGCAAAGTCATGAACCAGTCAATTTCCGACACATAGTCGATACTAGAATTGGCTTTCTAACAACTTGTTCCATAATTGGATTTGACTATACCATGTCAATTCTTCTTTTCGAAGCCTATAATGAGAGCCATTATTACATTAGCCCGGGTAGATGAGATCCGTCAAATCTAACCGCTAATGCTTTAAAGAGTCTATCTATTTTATCAACTCTATTATTATCTAGAAATGGTCATGTATCTTAGATTCTGATTTAAGCTAACGGTACATATTGGGCCAGATTTTTACTTTTACTTTTTGTTTAAATGTAGATCTTGTGGCATACGCATTTGGACTTTTTCCTTAGCCCAAAACACCTAAAATTGTCTCAATATACAAATATCAACACGTGGATATTGCCTATAGAAAAACATAAACAAAGGGGAACTAAATAAACAGGGCTCATCTCCTATTCTTTCAAATTTTATTTTCTTCAGGGATGGAAGTAGGACAGATTTGTACAATGTTAACCTTCTATTACTCCTCAAGTCCATCCCAAACCCATTGTCGATTCTGTGAGAGAGAGAGAGAGAGAGAGGGGGGAAGATGCTGACCAGTCGAACCGCGAAGAAGAAAGAGGAGTGAGGAGAGTGAAAATCATTAGGGTTGAGGTCCTTCTCTTTTGTTTTTTTGTCCTTTTTTGTTGCATTTTAGTACTTGGGCCAGGGTGACTTTCAGATGATGCATTTAAAGTTTCCGAAAAAAGATTCACTAATCATTAGGGGGAAAATGTGGTCATTTTGACAATTTATCTGCCATAGAAAGCCCGTAGAAAAAAATCTTAAATCTATTATAATTATGCCAATTCAGTTATAAATTTTTTTGGCCAATTGAATCCAAAGCTTTTTACATTTCTGCCAATTCAATCCATCATCCGTCTTTGCTTTTAGTGGCGCCGACATGGCAATTTTAAATAATATTTTCATATTTATCAAATTATTTATCTATTATTTATTTTGTTTTCTTTTCTTCTTCTTCTTCCTCCAATCAATCACTGGGGCTTGACCTCACCTCATTGGCCCTCACCTCCGGCTATTCACCAATTTGGCTACCGGCCGGAGGGAGAAGGAGAAGAATTTTTTTTTTTTGAAAAAATATTGAAATATTATTAAAATTGCCACATTCGTGCTAGCGAGGCCAAAGTCAGTCATATGAACTAAATTCGCATAAATGCAAAAAGGTTTAGGATTCAATTGGTGAAATTTAAGATTGAATTGACATAATTACAATAGACATAGAACTTTTTTTGGTGATTTTTCGGAAGCCAACATCAAATGGACGACTGATCACTGGAACAAGGTGAACACCATACAAGCTGATCGCGATCCAATGCCGAACACAAGTCTTCTGTCTTGGAGTCCAAATCATAGGATCATGAATGCCCACAAGCTACGTCTAGGGGTATAACGGCGTGTTCGGATCAGATAGCTAATGTTCATGCAAAGTTAAAGACGCAATCAACTTCGCGAGCTCGGAACATTTTTGTTTTTCCACTTCATAGCAATAGAGAACGAGAGGGATTTCAAGAATGCATACAGCATACATAACCCACGTGTCCGCCCCCCATATGCACCACTGTGATGCTTTAGGAATTGATTGGCATGTAATAAATAAATCTAAGTAAATATGTAAATGAATGTTTCGCATATGACATTATCTACACTTAATAACATAGACAATCCAATTACTATAAGGATTTTGTGAGCAAATGTTTCCCAGGGAATTTTTTAATAACACAATCTATGTATATATGTTAATGGAAAATTGTGTAAAAAGTTTTAAACCTATTGCCCTTCGGCTAATTCAATCATAACCATTTTAATTATGCCAATTGAATATTAAACCATTTTACAATTTATTAATCTAACTCTATCGATCAATTTTAGCTAAAAATTACTTACGTGGATGCCGGCCATCCTATGTGACATGGCCGATTGGGGGTCGTCGGCCACGCTCCAAGGCCAAGGGATCGCCGGCCACTACATGAAGCCCCTACCGGTAGCGAGGCGATGAGCGAGGGACGCAACCCTAGCCTAGTGGCCGGCGAGAGCTCATGGTGTTTGTTCGTAGTTAGTCGGCGGGGGTAACTAGGCCTTGGCCAATGGCTAGCGGCCCTTAACAATAAAAAGAGGAAAAAAAATTAAAAAAATCATAAAATAAAAAAATCAAAATTTTCTACGTCGAGATCGGTTATACCACGTAGGGCGGCCAACATCCACGTAAGCAATTTTTCCGCCAAAATTGAAAATTTGTTAAAAGGTTTAGTATTCAATAGGCAAAATTGAAAAGCTTTTCAACTAAATGGGCCAAACTACAATAGGCTATATATATAGGAAGTCGCTAACCCGAAAGTCCGATAGTACTTGTTAATTATTTTTGATCACATGATTTCTCAATCAATGAGTGCTTTGTACAAAACACTCAGTGATGGTGTGTGGATTTATGGTTTAAGATTGTACTTGTCCTTGACGAAGCATTTTTTATATGTATGTTTATATTGTCAACATTCGAAAATTATTTTCATGACTCTAATCTTTTACAACGATTAGAAATACAAGTTAAGAAAAATTGATATCATTATTAACAACAACTAACATGGTCATGTTCGTTTCGGTTCCACCTCGATATGGATTTTTCTTTTGGAGACGTTCGATTGCCCTGTACATTGTTTGTCACTTCAAATCATGGTGCGACAAGGGTACCGAACGACGCGATAGAATTAGTTGCATGGTAGTCTAAAAGACTTGGCCACCCAACATCGGGCTTTTTCCAAAATAGGATAAAAAATTACCAAAATAGGTTAAAAAAATTTACCATGTTAGGTTCCGCTAGGCGGTCAATTGCCAAGAGGGTCGCTCGACCAAACTCGACCATTTTTTTTAAAATTCGTATTTTTTTTACATTTTTATGAAATTTATTTTTTTATACTTTTTTTATTTTGAAGCTTATTTTTATAACATAATTATCAATAATTAATTAAGATATATAATTAATAAATAATTTTTTATTTATGTAATTAATTAAAAATATTCATAAAATAAAAAGTGATAAGATATATGAAAAATATGAAATTTTCATAATAGATAACAATCGTTAACCGCAATTACATCTACTAATAATGTCGTCTTCCTACAATCCTTCCGTTCCGCAATCGGGTTGTCTCTGTCATTCCGCAGGTCTAGTATTGTATCGATGAGGATGAGGATCCGGATGAGTAGAATGTGTAAATGACGAAGGTATATCTTGCGATGTAGATGCATCATCAAAGTGAGAAAATATGCCATGCTCGGATGATACATATCCTATCGTAGGAGGGCATGGGAAAGGAGGAGGAAAATCGAATCCGTATGAAGTTGGAGAAGTAGCTGGAGTTTGCGGCTGTTTATTGTCACGAAATTAAAAAGTAGATCCGTCATGAAATGGGCTTGCAAACCGGTTGAATCCTCGGAGTAAAATCCGCCTAGCCGAACCCTGGAGTAAACCCCGGTGTGAAATATGTCCTATGATATTCCAAGAGATAGGGGATGACATCACCAACTAAATGAGATCGAGTGGTCCTCCGGGCCGCTTGGACGATCTCGTGTGGGTCATCCTCGTGCGGCTCAACGGGTGCTACTATAATTGGTGGTTGGGGGTGGTGGGGTTAATGTTAGCCGCCTCTCCTCATTCCGACTTATAGTATTACCCTAGCTATCCTCTTCATAGCTGCCCAGGATTGAGGAGATAGAGCAACGGAATCTATCATATGTAAGATTTGTTTGATGCCATCACCTTAGTAATGATATCAAAATTAACAAAAGTTATCAAATGCTAATACTTTATGTTACTAAAAAATAATTAATGAATGAAATTGAAAGTGTTTGCACAAACCGTTGCATCCATTGTGGCTTCCGTAATAGAAATTCATATCCGTGTATGTCTATGGTACTACTACATATATCCTAAATGATAGTGAAGTGGCTCCGTTGCGGGATCACCATGGATAATATAATCGACACGACTATCTCACATATCGATCTACCGTCCGTGCTTATCTATCCAATCCCTCCCAACTAACCTTAAATCAATATCATGCAAGGCTCTATGATCGCGGGGAGGAGTATGTATTGATTGTTGCATACCAAACTACCGAAGTACTCGGTTTGGATAATGCCACTCAACTATCCAATAACGGATGAGTGAGACACAAGCCCTTCAAATGTCTCGTCCCTACCGGCGGTAATATAGTAGAGTCTCATGAATGTCTTTGTTGTAGAGCTCCCAAGTAATCTGTTATCATAATAAAACATATCAAATTAAACAAAAAATTAATTTAAGAGCTAACATTATATTAAACTCGTTGGTTGCTATCATTACTTACATCTCAGGATGCTATTTTATCAAGTTGGTAGCACAGTTGTGGCAAAGTATATGTGGGGACCTCCGTTGTCCGTCGGCTTAGACTCCACTGCATAAACAAAAAACAAGGGATTTTCATATATTATACACACTAGAAAGAATTAATGACGCACGAACCGAAAAGGCAATAGATCACATACCAACTATCGAGAGGTGCATTTGGTAAAGGATCACGGTTTGTCAATGATGGGGAGATACATCTTAAGCGCTCCCAGGTCCAAATCTACAATGTAGGGCACCGCCTATTTGCTGCGCTTCGGACCGGTTGCACCGCATAGCTCCCGATACAACCATGCAAGCACCGCTGAACCCTAACCGTACTACGTAAGGCCGTCCGGGTTCGCCGATAGTGGAAGAAACAAGAAACTAACCCTAACACCTAATTTGTTTGCAAAACTAGATCCTCCAAGAAATCGAAAAATGAATGCCCTAGCATGTTGTACTATGGTGACCTCATCGGCATCCTCGGGAAGATCATTAAAGCATTGTCTCAACTAGCTTAACTTTATTTGCGTGCCACGTAAGGTGGGGGGGGGAGCGATCACCAAGTAGGTCATCATAGAGAGTGCCCCAATTCATATTAGTAGGGCCATTAACTACATGTCCATCGATGGGAAGCCCCGTGAGCACCGCAATATCCCGTATCGTGATCGTGCATTCACTTTCTCGGTATATGGAAGGTGTGGGTCTCGGGCCTCCACCGTTCGACCGGGCTTCCACCGCTCGACCAATGCAGTAATCAAATGTCAATCAAGCTGGATAAATCCCACCATATAAACTCCGTAAAATCCTAAAGCTTGAAGATACGGACTATGCGCCGATCAAGTTCACCTATGTGTAGCATGCTCGTTGATATCTAAGGACTTAATTCCGATTTATCGGAGAAATGTAACATGAACTGTTAATGGCAATTTTGATACTGCTTGTTACAAACGACAGTTCAACTACTAAATTCCTCGCTACCCGAGCATCCCATATAGCTCGAGATCTATATCGAGCCCGCTATGTAAGTAGTGAACCATCCTCGGCCCTTGCTTGAATGTAAGTCCTATGTACCATATCTAAACAATTGTGATATTATAACATTACAACAAATTCACATATTTAATGTCGACATGGAACAAATAAACTGAATAAATATCGCGCAATTGTGATATTATAACATTACAAAAAATTCACACATCTAATGTAAAAACCAGGAAAAAAAAGAACTTAATAAATATCGACCCAATAATGATATTATAATATTACAAAAAATTCATCAAACTAATTTACATAATTCACGCAAATCGTGATATACTCGGGGGCCGATCTCGTGTACATAAGTTTGCCCGTTATGCCTTGATTTTTCACAATTGGTGCAATGGTTATGCGAAGTGCTACTCTCGGCGTTTTCCAGTCCATCTCATTTCGTATCCATGATGAACGAGGCATTCCTTTCTTCCAATATGGCTTGGATCTAGCACTAATAGCAACTCATTAGGTTCATGCCGCAATCGAATGCTCTAATGGATAAAACATGTACCGATAGCATTGAAGGGTTTTATCCAACGTATAACATTCATCTACGTGCGTATGGTAATCAATTGCATATTACTTCATGCTTATTTGCTCTTTGACTATTTTGCTCGAGCGTTGCACTTGCAAATTTTGTATATACCCACCCGTTGTCTTTCTATATCCCGTACATCGTTCTTTTGGTGTCAAAATAGTGGACCAACCGATAAAATATCTTCTCCATCATGATCGTTATTGGCAACCGCGAAAATCCTTTAGCATCCCATTGATCAATTCAACTAAATTGTCTTCATCAATCCATATCTCCTCCATTCATCATATACTTTTGTCCATTTCTCTCTTGAAATCCGGGTCATACCACGCAGTTGGGGTGGATTGAACTCCCTAATTCGGTTCATGATTTGATCAAACTTCACTGTTGATTTGCATAAGCCGTACATTACAACGATAATTGGTACTTCGCACTCAAATTTATGAACACATATTTTTCTCAAATTTACAAATTTTAAAATTTACCTACCATCTCAACAAGTCTTTTGCCTTCGGCATTTTTGAAGTGTTTGTTGTAGTTGCTTATAATGTGCCGAACGTAAAATCTATGGTGGCCATGTGAAGGACGCCACCCTCGTTGTCTCCATTACTCGTTGAATCCCGATATATCTGTCCGGTATTACCTAAATATCATCTCTCGCTAATGACATATCTCCGCAATGTATTCATAAACCAAGTACAATTCTCAACATTTTCCCAATCGACCACAAAGAAATGTTAATGGGAAAATATGATTGTTGCCATCAAGTCAGGCCGCACAAAGGAGCGTTCCTTAGTATTTTTCGTACAAAAAAGTACCATCAACAAATATTACAGGACGACAACTTGCGAAGCCTTCAATCGTCCCGCTTAAAAGTTCAAAACATCCGGCTGAAAATTGTTCAGCTACGATCAAGGTTCACTTGACCATCGATCACGAAAAGTTCCTCAATCTATTGTATGACTCATCATATCCTCCAAATTATCTAGCAATCGCCATTTGTTTGGCCTTTTAGGTTATACGGTAAGTAGGTTCGAAGTACATCTTATCTTGAATCTCCACCATCAATGGCTTGATTTTGATACATGGTTGGGCGGCAACCATTGCTTCTATCTGGCCGTAGAGGTACTTTTGATCAAGGTGTCGATGATCCCGTGACTTTTGCAGATTAATGCATGCATGTGGCTCACTGTACTTACTTATTTTTCAAAACATGGCACCCGCTTTAGTAGTCGCATGGAGTCTCTAACCACACGGTCCATTCGAATTACCATACTTTATCATATATTCTGTCTTCTTTGTCACATCACTAAAAAACTTATGATTTTTTCTCAAGGAGTACTCTTTCGGGGCTCACCGACCGCGTCCCGTGATGGAAATAACATGCCAACATCAAATTCTTTTGATGGATCAAATAACATACAGCCCGGCTTGGCTCTTCTATCATCTTGCATCATATCAAAGTCGATCTCCGAATAAGGCGATGGATGTACCAACGGCAAAATGGGATTACTGCAATGGGTGTTGAAATAACCCTTCGTATTGTCACCTCGGACATCTTCTTTATTGCTTGTCATCAATGTCCATCCAAGGATCATCTTCTTGATCACCATCATCATCATCATCATCATTATCGTCATTATCATAGGACTCTACGTATTGATTATGCAGACCATCGTCATCTTCACCAACATTGGAACTTTCTCCGGTTGAATCATTTATCACTTGGTGTTCGATTCTGATTGCATAAAACCGTAAAGAACCTCGTAGCACCAGCCTAAAGTGCAAACCGCTGGATCATCCTAATTGTATTATCATCATGCACCTCCATAATGTCATATATGACACAATCGCGTGCTATAATTGGGTATCTATACATCAAGCTATGGATATACTAGTTTCTGTTATATTCAACGTACTCTTAATCGTAGCACGTAACTCATCAAATGTCGACATGTTTGCAAACTTGAATATGGTAGATTGTCCACCTTCGTAATCATATCCAAATTCATTTTGTATTATTCTATCTCTCCAAAGGCACAATCGCAAATGATTTCGTCGACATTCTACTAAATAAAGAAATTATAAATTATTTCGCACCTACAATTTAGCAAATATTATCCCGTACACATTAACAAATTATCATTATAACTATTAATATATCAAATGAAACAAATGTCCTAATATAGCCCTAAGGGCTTAAAGAATGTGTGATCAATGTGTCGCGATCCTCTCGAGGTTTGTATACTCTTGAACGCCCTCGAGGGTTAATGGGTCGTCATCGTCCAATTCGCGGTGATTAGACTTGAGACGCAGGCCCCTCCCAAGGCCCATTACCCAAATCGCAACGGAGGAGGAAACAAAATCGAAGTTGACCTTTCGGTGTGGTCTAGTGACATGTGCGAACGTGTGCATGCCACAAAGTCGCCACCCATCATTTCTTGGAGGGTATGATTGGAAAACCCTATCTAATAGTCGGGAGTCTCTATTCGATTCTACGAGAACCGGAAAAGTGGGATCGAGGACTTAGTTATGCCAATTATCGTAATTGACGCTCCTTTGGTACCTAAGTTGAATGAATTTTCTAACCTTGGGATTTCGTGCGAGATGATTTGAGGTATGAATCCTAAATCTAGGAGCTCATGTAGACGGAAATGACTACTCTAGCAATCACAATCAATGAAATAAATGCGCAAATTAAAGAATCCATAACGTCCAAATAAATCACATCAAATCAATCATGGCATCCATAGTGGAGCCCTATTGGCTAAGAGAAGTGACATTCCAAGCATAGGAAGATGTCGGAAGTGATTTAGAAGCGATTCACCCATGGGGGCAAAATCGTAATTTTGAGAAAATAGGGGACAATCTGCTAAGAAGGGAAAATCTTCATTTTTAAAGGAATCAGGAATCCAAAGTATCGAAAATAGGATTAGCCAACTAAAGTGACCTATCTTCTAATTTTCAACATTTTTCGGAACTTTCGAGGGATGATTTACCCTAAAGGGGTAAAATCATCATTTTCGAAAAGAATCGAGGAATGGAAACCCAAAAATAGAATTGGCTAATTGTATGTGACTATTTCTCAATTTTTGGTATTTTCCATAAATTTCAAAATTTTTGGAGGCGATTTACACTTAAGGGGTAAAATCGTCATTTTTAAAAGGAGACAAGACGAAAACCCAAAAAATTGGATTGGTTAATCGAAACTGACCCAAATCCTAATTTTTGGCAATTTTTGGATTTCACAGGAATTTTTAGGGATGATTTACCCTTAAGGGGTAAAATAGTCATGTTCGATGGGAATCGAGATGCGAAATCCAAAAAATGGGGTTGGCCAGTTGAATGTGGCCATTTTTTAATTTGTTGAATTTTCTCAATTGTTTTTGGAATTTGTCTCAATTATTTTCAATTTTTTTCTAAAATTTCCACAATTTTTCATTTTTTTAATTTTCAAAATCATTTTTCAAATTTTTCATTTAAAAAAGAAAAATCGTACCGGGTCGGGTTGACCCGGCTCACGGTTTGCAGGCGCCCGGACCCGTCTACAAAACGATGCCACTTTGGATTTTTTTAAAAGCCTCCCCATAACGACGTAATATTGGTATCGCACCCAAAACGACGTAGTTTTGGCGTTTTCTAAAACAAATTTCATTTTCCCTCCTAGAAAATTTAAAATTCAAACGGACACCTACGATCGAGACACATGGACTGATTTGGACTGCTTGATCTCGGATACGATTTTTTTATTCAGGAAAAAGGGCGGACGGTCCAGATTGCAACGTGTGGCCAAACTTGGGCTAGACAATCGCAAAAATATTTCTATTTTTCAAAAATCCTTCTATTTCAGAAAATGATTTTTATTTTCGAAAAACCAAGATTGCGACACGTGGCACGCATTCCACCTTCGGATCAAGTTTTATTTTTTGTTATTTCGGTTATAACAACCTTGTTGACGTGGCTGCCACATCAACGCCACGTAGGCTTTGACCGGGTCGGCTTGCGTTGAGCGGTTAACGCCTCATCGAGGAAGACGACCATCGAGATGGCTGAGAGTTTTCCGGCGACGATCAACGGTGCGATCTAGGTATCATTAGAATCGTCTCGACGTCAGCTATCCTATATCCGAAAATCAGCCCAATTCAACGGTGGAAACTACCCTAGACGGGGCCAAACAGGTTCAGCCAGAATGCAAATTTCCAGATTCCGGCGAGCAATGTTTTCTAACAATTTGGCCGCCTATTTTGCTGTTTAAGCATGCAAAGAGCATCAAAGAGGTGAATAGAGACTTACCTGGACGTTCTCGAAGCTCGGCGATCGTCGTTGGATGCCAATAGCTCACGAATTCGGCGAGGTTCGGGAAGGATTCAGCCACGGGAGAATTGACGTTCGATGCACAAAAAAATGATCAAGGCTAGGCTTAGATGTTGTTCTAAGTCCGAATCGAAGGTCGAGAAAGCATGAACAACCCTTGGGCTATGCGATTGAACTCAAGGACGGATTCGATGAAAAACAGAGCACAACCAAATGATGAGGAACTGACCTTCTTCTTGCGTTAAAGGCTTCGGTTTGAACTCAAAAGCCTTCTAGAATTCCCCAAATTTAAAGTTTGACCGGGAATAGAAATTTGTCCAATCATGGGCCTTAATAATCTGTTTGTGTCAATCTAACCTCACCAATGTATCTAAACTAAACCCATGGTCAATGTTCATCCATGCATGGGTTTAGTTTAAAATGTTCAATTTTGATGCTAATAAAAAATCGGGGACTAAATTGAAAACGCAAAAGGCCCATTTTGCAATCTGCTCAAAAGTTAAAATTGATTGGTCCAAAATGCAATTAGAGGTGTAAGAATCAAATGACAAAACTTGGACCTAGTGACGAAAAGACTAGAAGCGCCTCAAATGATTTTTTTTGCTCAATTTGGGTTCACATTTGTGAAGACTCACGTAATCCCAGATTGAATTTTCCAAAATTTAAAAGGAAAAAAAGAATAGGTAATTAAAATAAAAATATAGGATATTTTTTTCATATTTTTTTGGCCTAAAAAACTATTTTTGAGATTTTTGGGAATTTTTCTATTTTTGAAAAATATTAAAAATGCGAAAAAATGAAAAATTATTTTTTGTTCGAAATTGGTTCCTTATGCTTCACCAAGGCTTCCAAAGTTGATTTTACAATTTTATGAATTTTTATGGATTTTTAAAAGATTTTTCTAAAGAAAAACTAATTAAAAATTAGATGTCAACAATTGCTCCTATTTGGAAGTGATCTCGTTAGAGGTTACTTCCAAAGACAAGGTGACACCTAAGATTTAGTCGACTCGACTGGGGAAAAAGAAAAGAAAGAGTCATGACATTTGTTCTACACCTCTACGTTTCAGGTGCAAGTCCAAAAATAGATTTCATGCTTATGATGTGAGGGGACTAGAGAGATGTTTACTTGGCACTTACCAGCCTGATGCACAAGTAGCGTCCGATGTGATCGATTTCAAGAAGATGCCTAGGACTCGTTACTAGAATATCCTAGCGAGATTTAGCTCGACTCATATGGTAGGTTAACCCATGATAGAATTCCTAATTAAAGGATTTTAGAGACGCCCTATCCTGCCTTTCGGACTCCTCTAAGGACTTAATCCTTATGGTGGATTAGCCTAGAATAGAATTTCTAATAAAAGGATTCTAGAGACGCCCTATCCCGCCTTTGGGACTCGTATAAGGATTTGATCCGTATAATGAATCGATCGAATACAATTCCTAATTAAAGGATTCTAGAGACGTCCTATCCCGCCTTTGGGACTCGTCTAAGGATTAGATCCATATGGTGGATTAGCCCAAAATAGAATTCCCAATTAAAGGATTTTAGAGACACCCTATCCCGCCTTTGGGACTCGTATCGGGATTTGATCCGTATGGTGGATCAACCCGTAATAGAATTCCAAATGAAAGGATTCTAGAGACTCCCTATCCCACCTTTGGGACTCGTCTAAGGATTTGATCCGTATGGTGGATCAGCCCGAATAGAATTCCCAATTAAATGATTCTAGAGACGCCCTATCCCACCTTTGGAACTCGTCTAAGGATTTGATCCGTATAGTAGATCAGCCCAAGATAGAATTCCTAATAAAAGATTCTAAAGACAATCTATCCCGTCTGTGGGATTCGTTTAAGGATTTGATCAATGTGGTGGATCAGCCCTGAATAGAATTCCCGAGTTAAAAGATTCTAGAGACGCCTTATCCCGCATTTGGGACTCGTTTAAGGATTTGATCCGTATGGTGGATCAGCCCGAACGTAATTCCTAATAAAAGGATTCTAAAGACGACCTATCATGTCTATGGGATTCGTCGAGGATTTGATTCGTATGATGGATTAGACCAAAGATAGGATTCCTAACTCAAGGATTCTCAAGAGGACATATCCCGTCTATGGGATTCGTCGGAGGATTTCATCCGTATGGTGGATCAGCCCAATGATAGAATTCTTAACTAAATGATTCTAAAGATGCCCTATCCCATCTATGGGATTCGTCCTGAGGATTTGATCCGTATGGTGGATCAGCCCAATGATAAAATTCCTAACTAAAGGATTCTAAAGATACCCTTCCAATCTGTGTGATTCGTTTGAGGATTTGATCTCGTATGGTGGATCGCCCAAATGATAGAATTCCTAACTAAAGGATTCTATAGATGCCCTATCTCGTCTGGTGGGATTCGTATGAGGATTTAATCCTTATGGTGGATCAGCCCAATGATAGAATTCCTAACTAAAGGATTCTAATGAAGCCCTATCTCATATGTGGGATTTGTGTGAGGATTGAGAAAAGGATAGCCTAACAAAAGGTTTACTCAGTAGGGACGACTTATCCCATATATGGGATTTGTCAAAAGATTTGGGGAAAGGCTTACCTAATAAGAGGTTTACCCGAATGACGGCTTATCTTGTCAATGGAATTCGTCAAAAGATTTGGGGAAAGGCTCACCTAATAAGAGGTTTACCTAAAGGACGACTTATCCCGTCTCATGGGATTCGTCAAAAGATTTGAGAAAAGGCTTACCTAGTAAAAGATTTACCTAAAGGAAACCTGTTCGGAATTTGGGGATGCTTGGAATTCCGTAAAAAAGTCGAATCCGAACACCTACGTAAGCTTAAACCCGCAAACTCTTTCTTACCAAGAGAGATGGTGTTCTTTTGGGATCTAGGGTTACCAGGAATCCTACGAAGTTTAAACCTGAAAATTTTTCTCCACCAAGAGAGCATTATTGATCTTTTAGGTGGTATCCGTTATCGAACCGACAAAACTTTACAACTTAAATTGAAGTCGTGGAAAAATTTGAATGAATGCATTATGATGCTGGAGGTTATCCAAAACATTTCGCAACATGCTAAAGTGATAAAAAATTCCTTGTAGGGAAAATTTGAATCCAACGATCCGAAACTACCAAAAGAGTTCGTTTAAAACGTCAATTGGAGTATTCTCGTCAAAGAGGGCTTCTCACCGATTTGAGACAATGGTTTTTTATTCGGAAAGCACTTGAATTTCTGTCAAACCTATGCCTAGGATTCGGGACTATTTGCAATGCATACATTTCGATTGATTATGAGGTCTTTTGAAGGATCGTAATGTTGGGCACGGTCAATAGTTTTCAATGGGGACTCACAAATGAGTCGAGGCTATTGAACGAAAATCTTCATCATTTGCTCCAAGTCTACAAGTCAAGAATCCCGCAAAATGAGAAAGAAATAATCTTGCTTCTACTTCTTCGAGCGATGCTTAGAATCATTTAACTCTACGTTAATCCAGGTGCCTCAATCGAAAAAGGCTTTTCGGGGTTGTAATGTAGGTAGGGATCGGGAACCAAAAAAGGTTTTGACGCTGGTGATCATTGCAGATTTGCCACCGATCCCGACCCTTTTGGATTATTCTTCGAAGGGGGTCTTCGATTTTCGAAATACATCAATAGTCTTTGGAGAGCACCTCCGGTCTTTGAAGTGCACATTTGTCTTCGGAGAGCACCCCTATCACGTCGGGATGGTGCAAACTTTTTATCTATTTTTTCATCACTCTAGTGTGACATAATCGGGAGTATCTTTCGTAGATTGGCTCCCCGAGGATTTTCTTTTACAACCATACCTCACTTGGGGATTTATACAAAGATATCATGTAATCTTTTGATACCTATAAAATGGGATGCATGATTTACAAGTGTGCATTTACTTGAATGGGCATTGGCCTTACTTTTACCAGGTACTTTGCTTTTTCTTGATGCCCGAGATTGGCTTTTTTTTCCTTTTTCTTTTTTGCGTCTTTTGTCAAAATCCCGCCTGTTCCTTTCTTTTTGGAACCAGGATTTTCAATAATTATGTTAGATATATAATTAGAATATTAGCACACTTAAGTGTTAATCTTGAAATTCTCTCTTCGAATCCTATTCTTTTGAATCTTTTCTCTTTGATGCGGCATTGCCTCCATCTTGGAATAGGCGATGATCACCAACGGGGTTCATGAAACGAATGTATAGGCTCAATTGGGCTATGCAAAAGGTAAAAGTGTGTAAGATAGAGAAACCAACGTTTTTCGTCATCCTAAAACACCCGAATTACCATATAAGTTTAAATGTCAAGCAACACACGAAGATTGATACTAGTCTCGAGTAAGAAAACTTCTAACCATTTACCTCCCGATGCCGCTGGACCTACCTCTATTTGGCCCCAATGTGGGGTGGCTCTTGACAAGGGTAAAGAAATGAAACCTTCGTTCAAAAGGGTTGTCAATGGTCACCTGTAGTGTTTAGGATAGAGAAATGAACGCTTCCATTGTCCCAATCCATGTAATCACTACGAATGACCCCTATGTCCATAGGTCAAGGTTCTACTATCCTCTTCACTCCGCTCATCTCTCAAGGATGTGTAGGACGTGTTTGGATCGGGATTGCCTCTCGTCTCCGAGAAAACATCCTTTTGAACAGCTTAAACAACTCTTATTGGAAAAGTTCATTTCGCTTTTTCCAAAATTTACCCTCCATGGGGATTTGTGATGCACGATGCATATTTGAATCTTGCTCGGATAACCCCTAGGTTTAAAACATGAATGTTGACAAAATGATTCTCGAGAATTCTATGCCATTCTAGACATGAGAATTGAGTACACTATTTTCTAGAAGCCTTAACATTCTTATGGTGACACCTAAATTTAGATTTTCAGAGAATCATTTATATGAGCGTAAATTGAGGATTAACCATAATTCTCAAAAAAATTAAATCTTCATGCATTGCATATTTATTTTCTCGTCCCGTAATTAGGTCGGAGCAGAGTGTAGCTCGACATCAATATCAATTTTTTGACCACCAAGGGGGATTTTCGAATTTTTAATGGGTTTGGGCTTAATTCAAAGCTAAATCAGCCCATTTTAGCTCTTTAAATGAAAGGGGCTTTAATTAATTACCCGTTTAATTAATTAAAGCTCGATTTGGCCTCAAATTCGTGCATAGAAGTCCATTGAATTGAGGAATTCGGCCAAGCCCCATTACCCCCATTAAATTTCGAAATTCGAAGAATAAGCTTATCAAGGGTAGAAATTTCGATCCAACGACCGTTATATCTCAAATCCGAGGGTCAAAAATAAACCCTACAACTCAAAGCCCTAGTTTTCTCTATAAATATATCTTTATGCCTAGGGTTAAGGGGTCGACAAATTTTGATTCACAGAATTCAGATTCACGTGAGATTGAGGGATCCGAGAAGAAGCCATTCAAAATTTTCATACGCGAGCCACCGACCAAGCGTGTTTGGAGCTGCTGTCCGGGTTGTTTTCAACTCTGTTCGTGCGCAAATTCAACCCCCATTCAGTGCATAACTCGCTGCTATTTGGAGAATAACTTAGTTGTTGTATTGAGCTGCTGTCCGGAGGAGCTTTTGCATCGGATCGATCTGAATTTTGTGCCGTGAATTGAGGTAATCCCGAGCATATTCGTGATTTTCGTCACATACGTTTTTCTGCATGGTTTGATCACTGTGTTGATGCTTTGTTTCCATGTGCACGTTTGATCCAAGACAAAAAAACACGCCCGCTTTCGTTGTTTTCATGATCACTAATCTGTCACGTTTCGATAGAATTGAAACTGCTGTTTTGTGGCGTTGTCATGCATTGTTTGCACATTTTTTTAAGTTGTTTTGCGTGTTCCATGTCCTCTAGACGGAGCTCAAACGTTTTGTTTATGTTATTCCGCATAGATTCAATCGGATTGCTTTGAAATTGTTCATCAAATTCGTGCAAATTGCCATGCTTGGGCTGGAAATTGTTCGTTTGATTTGAATGCTTGTGGATGAGGTGAATTTTCAGATATTTGTCTGTTTGGATTTATAGATGCCGAATTGAAGCATATCCCCTGTTTTCGGATTTGTTCCTAATCCGATATGGAAAAATCGAAAATTAGAGCATTTAGGGATGAGATTACACTGGATTTTGAGGCAATCATATCTTGTAGAATATTGATATATTTTCGGAATATTCAAAATAACTCAAGAATCAATCGATTTTTTGGAGATATTGAATGCATCTTTAAAATTTGGGAAGTTATCTAATATACTTTGAAAATTTCAAAAGATAATCTTTCCAATTTTTAAAAGATATCAATCCTTTGTGGATAGGAGCCTATCTCCTTGAAAATTTTGGAATCCCCTAACGATTTTCAAAAAATTCAATGAATATCCGCACATTTTTAAACAAAACCGCCCATAATGTATGCTCCCGGTGCCTAGTCCCATCGAAAAATTAAATCACACGCCACGTCCATGATCTTATGAAATGGGATGGTGATTTAAATATAAAAATTCATATTCTCGCCCTTTAGCGAGATGGGACGTTGTATTTCTATATATTTATCCGTATACCTGGCTCGAATCTTCGAGGACGTAGTGGATAAAATCTCGCTTTGGCCCGGATCTTCGGGAACGAGAAGATTTATCAAAAAATTCAAAATTAAAGGTATATTATAGGCATTTTTGTTTAATTTTGTTCAAATCCATTAAAAGAAATTCGAAAAAAAAATCAAAAAAAAAAAAAAATCAAAAAAACAAAAAAACAAAAAATTCATATAAACCAATCAAAAAGACATTTTCATGAAATTGGTACCGAAAGAGCGGTAATTTTTAATTAACGTAATCAAGTCCCCGAGCTCAATTTCTCTGGTTTGTAGAGATAAAATAGTTCTCCCGCTATTTTATGTAGGTTTCTAATCAATCTACCTTAAATGATTAGTGGCGGCTCCTAAATTGAAAATCAAACTTAAGTTGCGAATTGGTAGGGCTTGGGAGAGTTCGCATTGGGTTAATTCATCTAATTAACTTAATAATCCATTAACCTTGATTTTTTTTTAGGTCACAACATCTTAGATGAAAGGACTCGAAAGCTTTAAACTCTAAGAGATTGGGGGAGATGAATGCTTGCCTACTCGTAGTAGCCGAAGATCCCTAGAGATGTAAAAAGGAATATGTCAGTGTATGTTCCCAAATTCTAAGAAAATTGGAACGATACAACTTACTCTTTAAGCACTCCAATTTAAAGGAGAACGCATGAGTTGTGGAAATCTGCAATTTACTTAACATGATAGAATCGTTAAGTATACTAAAACTTCTTGAAGTTTTCGGATTTTAGGGGGAAATGACACTTACCCGTCCACCGTGATAGCAAGTCCCTGTCAAAACCAAATATTAAGTATCGGTTCGTGTTCTCGAATACAAGACAAGTTGGAACGATACTTGCCTTACTCTTAATTATGCATTCCAATCTAGATGCCTATGCATAGGTTGTAGAAACCTGCTATTCTACCGCTATGGCGATGATCCATCTGCATGGTCCGATAATGAATCTTTCTCATAGGATTGCATCGTAAAAGATCCCTTCATCGGAGTTGTGTTAGGCATTGCATATCGTTCTTCATTTTAAAAGCTCCTTTTGGCGTGATCCATATTTGCTCTACTGCTGCGAATCCCTATGAATGTGTTCCATGGTGTCGCGACCTAGAAAAAAAAATAAACAAGTCATCTTTTTCGGGCTAATGGATTATCGAGGTTAATTAATTAACTAACCTAACTCGGACTCTCCCAAGTCCATACCAAATCGCAACTTAAGGTTCGAATGATTAACATGCAATGTGATTTGAATTTGGAGTCGCCACTAATCATTTTCGGTAGGTCGATTAGAAACCTAAATAAAATAGCGGGAGAAAACTATCTTATTTCGCGAACCGGAGATTAAGAGTCCGGGGACTTTGTTACATTAATTACAACTAATGCCCTTTCGGTACCTTAAAATTCATGAAACAAATAATGGATTTGACAAATTTGATGAATTCTACTTGAAGATCAAAGAATCAATTTTTTTGGATTTTTCTTCCCATGACATTTTTTGAAATAAAGAAATTACATGAAATTAGGATGAAATAGGTTCAAGGTTACTCCCCAATTTGAACTCGTGCACCAAACTCGTGCTTCGGGCTTGTCTTGACCATTGGACCGATTTGGTGACTCGTTAGACCGAGAAATCTCTTGGTCCTATCTCTCCTTCACGCTTCTTTCTCATATCGCTAGAATTTCATGAGACCGCAATCACGGGGCGTTGATATTTTTTCCCTTTTGCTCTCCTTCTATTCTTGTACCATTGATGTCTCATCGTTGATATGTAGCTGTTATTTAACATAAAAACGTAGAGAGAAAAAAATCGATGTAGAAAATCCGAGCTAATTTGTATTCGAAATTAAAGAAAGTTAGGGAATCACTTAACTTTCTTTTCTTTGCGACGAGCTTGAACGATGGTGATGAGCTTGTGGCTTGTGTTGATGGGTGCGAAATTGGCAATGGTAGCACCGAGCTTCAAAACACTCAAGCCCTCTCAAAACTCTCTCCAAATGTTTTCTCAAGAAATTCTCTTTTTCCTCTCTAAAGAATTCCTCTAAAAAACTCTCTCAATTCTCTTTCACCCCAAAAACTCTCTCTCAATTCTCTTACTCCCAAAAAACTCTTCCTTCTCTTCAAGAACTCTTCTTCTTTTATAGGCAAAGTTCTTCATCCTTCATTCTTCATCTTCATTTCCTCACCTTCCATTTTCATCTTCTCTTCTTCATCTTCATTTCCCCACCTTCCATTTTCATCTTCTCTTCTCCATCTTCATCTTCTTTTCTTCATCTTCATCTTCTCTTCTTCACCTTCATTTCTCCATCTTCCATTTTCATCTTCTCTTCTTCATCTTCATCTTCTCTTCTTCACATTCATTTCTCCATCTTCCATTTTCATCTTCTTTTCTTCACCTTCTCTTCATTATCTTCTCTTCATCATCTTCCTTTCTCCATCTTCTCTTCATCCTCTTCTCTTGGTATCTCGTAATACAGTCCTTGAAGTTTTAAGTATTTACAATACGATCCTTGAAGTTTTGAGTATTTGCAATACGATCCCTGAAGTTCGAGTATTTGCAATACGATCCCTGAGAAAATATTTCTTTCAAGCTCAAATCTTCTTGGTGCATTTTTCCACCCCATGCCTAGTCCAGGACCCCTATTAAATTAAGCTCAAATTATATGCCAATGCTAAATGAATATGTGAGATGATTTTTGTTTAGAACTAAAATCGGTTCTAATTTTTATGCAATAAATTAGTCAAAATTTAGGCGTCAACAATGCCCCTCTTTGAGTGGAGGCTCGTAGAGGTTCCGCTCAAAGACAAAATTGAACCCTAAATTTTGATAGTGCAAATGATGGATGAACTTTTTGGCGGGAGTTTTAGTCCCATTTTTTATGTAATGAAGTGGCGCATGATATGCAAAACTCAAATAACATGTGTCATAATTTCTCTTTTCCATGTTAGAGAAACTGCGCATGGATCGCATACGAGAATACCTGTTTTACCAAATACCTCATAAGCTGGTGATTCACTTAATTTCCAAGTTTCTTGCAAACACGAGGACCTTAAGGTATTCGGCCTATATCGTTATCGAGACTTCTCCCTAATGCGAGACAACCGCAAGATATGTGTATCCTTCCGGATCACAAGAGCTACGTCGTTGTGAGTAGAAAGAAGTAGAATCAAGTTCACAAGAGCTACGTCGTTGTGAGTTGATTAAATGTCGAAATCGCCGGTGCATATGTCTTCACGATTCGACAAAGGGGAACCAAAATCTTAAGAGCTACGTCGTTATGATTTGATTTGGATCAAAATCACGGGTGCTTATGTCTTCGTGATTTGATAAAGGAGCCGAGAATCATAAGAGCTATGTCATTATGAGCCGACTAAAGGTCAAGATCACCGAGTGCATATGTCTTCGTGATCGACAAAGGGGAACCAAAATCTTAAGAGCTACGTCGTTATGATTTGGTTTGGATCAAAATCACGGGTGCTTATGTCTTCGTGATTTGATAAAGGAGCCGAGAATCATAAGAGCTATGTCATTATGAGCCGACTAAAGGTCAAGATCACCGGTGCATATGTCTTCGTGATGCGAGACCGAAATCATAAGAGCTACGTCGTCATGATTTGATAAGATGTCAAGATCGCCGATGCATATGTCTACACGACACGACGGAGAGGCATATTGCCTGGATTGAGTCGTAACAACTATCATCGAGGAGTTGTTAATTTGAAAATGGGTTCAGAAAACTTACCCGGGTTCTCCGAACGATTAATCAAAGAACGAAACGGATCGCTCGTATCATACATGGTAGGCATTTGCCGGAGAACTTGCTCATTCAATAATGCTTGGATGAATTTCGAGACCTTAGGAGGGACATCGAACATCGAGAATATATTACCCATCATAGAATGTCCGAGGTAACATGCGCAAACATATTCAACAATGAGTTCATGCAAAACTATCCTACCAAGCTTGCAATGATTAGAAATAACATGTGCATAATGCAATCACTCATACTATGGTTTATGCATAACCATTCTATCAAGTTTGCATTACCAATCCCGTCCAGGGATGTTCTCACATTATGAATACCTCGAATGTGAGCTTGAATGGGGGGACTTCAGTCCAAAGGGTTTTCTCTCACTCTCAAGAAAAGTTATTTATCCTGTCTGCAGGATTCAAAAGAAATCACTCAATCTTTCCATCATCGCATTCGATAAGGATCCGAGTAATCTCGCAATTGATACGACCGAGCCGATCTGGAGGTCTTGATTAGGACCGTAATGAGGGCTAGGTCAAAGGTTTACAAAGGGGACTCTAGTTAAGTCAAGGTTTCTTTGAAATGAATTTCATCGTCATCTCTCCGGGTTTACAAGTCAAGAACCCCGCAAAAATGAGAGAGAAGTAATCTTGCTCGAACTTCTTCGAGTGATGCTTAAAATCATGGAACTCCACATTAATTCAAGTGCCCTAGTCGAAAAAGGCTTTTAAAGGGTTGTAATGGAGGTAATGATTTGGGGGCCGAGAAACGAAAGGGTTCGTTTTGGCTCGAAAGATATTTGAGAAGGGGCTTGATGTTGGTGATCATTACAATCTTGTCACCGATCGTGGCCTTCTATGATACCATCATTGCTCGAGGATGGTATGAACTGAAGATTGCATTTGCAATTTGATACTTCATGGAGATTTTTCTCTCAACCCTTTTAGGATATACGGAAAAATTATGCATTTAAGTTCGAAATATTCTACAAATGAACAATGAATTGAAAGGGCATTGGTCTTGCTTTTGGTAGGCACTTTACTTTTTAAATGCCTAGGAATTTTTGTGGAATCAACCTTTCCTCTTTCTTCTCCTTTTTTTTTTTTACTCCCAACTCTCTTTTACGATTGTATCTTGATGAGTTCATTGGGAGATTTTCTATGGATCCAGCTTTTCGAGTCCTTCTACTCAAAGATGGGCCATATTCGCTTTGGGACAACAATGATCACCACTAAGGGCTTTTAGAAACGAATTTGCGGGCTCAAATGGGTTGTGCAAATGGATATAGATGTGTGGGATAGAAAAAGAAATGCTCTTCGTCACCCTAAGGCACTTGAATTAAAGCGTAAGTACAATGGAAAGAACCACCCGAAGATTGATGTTAGTCCAAGCAAGAAGATTTCTAACCATTTGTCACGTGATGCTTTGATGGAATTACCTCTGTTTTTGCCCCAATGTGGGGTGGTTCTTGGCAGGGTTATGGAAGTGAAATCTCCGCTCAAATGGGTTGATCAATGGATAACTTGCGGTGTTTAGGGTAGAGAAATGAATGCCTCCATCACTTCGGTTATCGTACCTTTCGCGAAAACTCTTTACCTCGGGGAATGCGGAATTTTGCCACCGTTCATCTCGCCTGAAAAAATTGGACGTGTTTGGGAAAGGATTGCCTTTCATCATCTGTCATGCCCCTTCGTACATTCGATGTATCTTACGTAGTTCATGTTCCTTATTCGAGTTGGTAAATTAAACATGAGGAACAATCATGTGCAAACTATGCGGTGTATGAGTGTTTTTCGAGCATATAAAATGCAGCAACTTTTTATCTTGGCGGACAAAGTTTGCAAGTACATAAAAAATTTCTTAGGGGCGTGGATCGTGAGTTGCCCCTGCTCATGCAAATGCGTTGCAAAACTTCATTATGCCTTCGAGACATGAGATTGTCAAAGGCTCCAAGAATTTCTCATTTCATTAATTTTTCGGGGAGAAGGGATACTTCTCTGTTTGGACGAGTAGTGACCCCCGTAAAAATCAAAAGGGAAAGCATCAATGTATGTCCTCATGTTCTAAAAGAGTTGAAACGATACCACTTTACCCATGTACGTATTCCTCGCGAACTTTGAATTGAAAAGATCGATTCATCTGGATCGGATTGTATGTCCGGGATGTTATCTCTCCGGGTTCTAGAACGATGCTGGGTGAGCTTCGATGCGAAGCAAAAAAGTTTTTATTAATCTTTGTACATTGATGCCAAATCCCGGGATCGTCCTCGGGACGCCTCGGACCACTTGTCATTCCCCCAACCACTATCTTTGTGGTGTTGTTGGCGTCCACGTGTGGTTCTCTTTTGTTATATTGTTCTCAAAGCGGTTGGCAATCTCCGTGGAGAATAAAATAAGCTTAACTTAGAGTTTGAAACGACCGAGAGCCAATTGGGACGATACGGAGTTACCCATCTTTGAGCCCGCTTGGTCTTTTACTTGCATTCTCCCAAGTAAGGCTATTCGGAATCTCTCTTTATGGACGTTCGGGGCATCGTCCTCAAATTGATTTTCTCCAGGCCTAGCTTATTAAGGAACTTACGCATTTGATAAAAGAGGAGAAAATTCGCCCTTTAACTCTGCACTGACTAGAAAGTAAAAAATATCCCACGCAGGGAACTATACAAGGAATTAAAGGAGTATTCATGCGAGATTGGTTCCACCTCTTTTCTTTGGCCATTCCAATGATCGGCTGATTTTGTCTTGGATCATAAACCAATGATCGTTGTTTGAGGATCCATAATCACTTGCTTCGGATCACAACTCGGAGGTCTTTCGGCTCGAACCGGGCGACCAAGGCGGTGAGCTCATCATCAAAGTAACCTTTTGATTTTTCGGGCAATTGATACTCGAATTGGGCATTATTACTTGCTAACACCGGGCGATGTATTTTCCACTTTGTTTTTGCCGTGAGCGGTCGACTCCTTGAGCTTGAGCCTCCGCCGTCGCTCGGGAACTCGTAGGGATGATCAACGGTCCGTTGCTAGAACCACCAGGCGGAAGGTCGGTATGGCCGGTATTCTTGATTGGGAAGTGGTCGGGTACTTTTTGCTCCGTAGGTTTTCCTGGGATTAATCTTCCAGTCAACTTTGCTCGGTCGCCTTGATTCCAAGCTACATCGTGCTTCTTGACTTATCTCTAAATCTGTGAAGGTGATTTGTGACACTTCGTAGGGTGAGTCCGTCTATATTCATCATTTTGAGTACGGCCATTGGTCGTGCTTGAATTGATTCCTAGGCTGTCGAACTGCCTCGATGAATATAGAATGAAGCTCGGCGGACCAAAGGGGCCTTTTCTTTCCGACTAAATCGTCGTAGTAAGTTTGGCCATAGTTCTTTTGTTCGAGTAATTGCTTCCTTACAGCATGTTGCCAAATATTTTGGAGCACTTGAACGCTGAACCGGCTTCTTTAGAATGTCCCGAGCACCATGCAATATGGCCCTCGTTATGAACCGGCGATCATCACTTGCTGATGTTATGATCACCGGTATATCCAACTCGGAATCAATGATCTTTAAGAGACCGAGACCGTCCATATCGATCCCTACCATGGCTGTGACGACGATGTCGAAATCATATTTGTACCGCCTCGGCTCCTCTAAGGCTTCCGTTGCTTTCACATAAGTGAAATCCACGTACATGCACTTTCTCGGCATGGCAACGAGGATCGAGAGGGAAACGGGGTTGCCATCAATGGCCATGACTCGCAGATCCTCGGGATAGGAGGCTTCCCATACTTCCGCCCGGAATGTACGCATACTTATTTTCCG
This sequence comes from Rhodamnia rubescens, assembly GCA_021437795.1. Lineage (NCBI taxonomy): Eukaryota > Viridiplantae > Streptophyta > Magnoliopsida > Myrtales > Myrtaceae > Rhodamnia > Rhodamnia rubescens. The sequence goes on along the minus strand of JAILYA010000010.1, from coordinate 4,852,911 downwards.
TTCAAAACTTCCATATGTAGACCGAAAAATGGGTGTTTCGACTAGAGACCGAGCTTTAGATGTTCTTTGGACTTGCAAAGATAAATTGCCGAGAAAATCACAAAAGCGATGATGGCCTTTCGTGACGAGTTACGGAGGTGCATGGAGACTTCAAGTTCTTTATAAACTTTTTCGATCTGTTAGTCTCGTGACAGCCTTTTCTCTCTTTTTCGTTCTTAGTGCCTTGGATCCATTTTGTAATAACTCTTACCCCTCACTCAATCCGCCGTTCTTTTTTTACTTTTCCGATATGGAGGAGCCCTCAAATCTTTTCACTTTCTCTACGAACGAGGTAGTTATTTCCCTTCTCAAATCTTTTCGGTTCCTCCTACGGACGATGCGATTATTTGCCCTCCTCAAATCTTTTCGCTTTCTCCTACGAACGAGGCGATTATTTGCCTCCTCAAATCTTTTCGCTTTCTCCTACGAACAGGCGATTATTTGCCTCCTCAAATCTTTTCGCATTTACTTACGTGAAGGCTTTCAATGCTTAGTCAAATGCGGCGAGGAATTCACGCATTTAAGCATGATGATGTTCGTGGATAGTCGTTTTCTTTGCCCCTGGATTAACTCTAGGCGTTAAAAGAAGAATGTCTCACATGGGGATTTTGTAACAAACAGTACATTCATTCATACATGTCACTACTTCTCTTGAGGATTCGTAAGGGCTGGCTAGTAATGCTCGAAAAAGTGATATTTTGAGAGCCCATAATAAAAAACTAAAGCTTCCTCGTAGGCTACACATTCGGAGTACCATCGGCGTTGAATTGGCTGGGCTTGTGACATCAAGGAAACTCCAATTGTAGTGATGCATGTCTCTTCCCTCGAAGGGCATCGGTTCTCGCCTCTGCAAGACCGATTTTCTACGGGATGTATCTCCAACGAAATCGGATTGTACGAGTGCTTGCTCTGGGTGATGAACTGGTGAATGAGCATTTTCAATGTTCGGAGATGTTGCTCATCGAGGGACATGTCACCAAAGGAGATGGGGCCGCTACGTACATGGCAAACAAGCGGTGTTGATAGCATCCCTATACCTCTTGTTCTCTTCCAAAGCTTTTCACTTTCTTCCCTCGAAACGTAAGTTCATGACTTTCATTTTTAACCTTCAATCGGGTCCGCTTGTTTTGAAATCAAAACTTGACCTTCAATGGCTCCATTCCTATCATTCGGCTCAATTCATTTTTGCGTCTCCTATTCACGTAAGAGCACTCCTTGAAGGCGGCTTCGAGCACTTTGATTTGATATTTTCTTTTAAGGGTTATTGACTGCGGCTGCCGCTGCCATTGTTATTCTTTGTCGAGATCTTGAATTTCACCGCCAAGAGAGTTGGGTTTTACGGCTTCGGCGTTGGATATGGTCTCGAAATCCAGCGGTTCGCTTTCGGGGATGTCTAGGTTGGTTGCCTCCCGGTAAGTGCTTGATGGCATCTAAACATGTTGGATTGAAATACCTCTTACCGCCTTTTGTTCACTCTATTCTCCGCCGTATGCTTACTCTCTCCAAATTCTTTCGAGTAATCGGGTATATTCCAAAGCCTCCCTTTAAACGCGGATGAAAATCACTAAGCCGACGTTTTTCTCAAGATTTCGTGTTTCCCGCTTTGTCTTATTTTTTCAACGTGATGGGACCCCGAATCCACTCGCACCGATTTTCTTTTCTTGATAACCATGCTTGTCTCCCACTCGTTTTCAATCATGGTGGGACTTCAACTCTTTTCGTAACTTTTCGGATTTGTGAGGCTCGAGATCACGGATTGACGATAGATCCAGGATCCAACGAACGAAACGCCCGTAGTTTTACCCGAGTAACTAACGTGGCTCCGCAAGAATTGCTGTTTCTTCTCTCGGAAAGTATGCTTGTCTCCCACTCGGTTTTCAACATGGTGGAGTCCTCAAATATTTTCGTAACTTTTTCTGGATTTGTGAGGCTTGAGATGGTAGATCCGTGGTTCACGGACGAAATGCCCGTGGTTTCACCCGAGTAACTAACGTGGCTCTGCAAGAATTGCTATTTTTTCTCTCGAAAAGTATCTTTGGTCTCCCACTCGAGTTTTCAACATGGTGGGGTTCTCAAATCTTTTCGTAACTTTTTCGGATTTGTGAGGCTTGAGATGGTAGATCCGTGATTCACGGACGAAACGTCCGTAGTTTTGCCCGGATAATTAACTCGGCCTCCACAATAATTATTGCTATAACTTTTCCTGCCCTTTAAATTAGGATATAACGCCGAGACAATTATCGCTTTCATATCTTCATCTCCAACCTTCTAAGCACTCTTTTGCATCCACTCTTTTTTAGCCGCTTCAACAACAATGGCTTCCCTTCCCGCACACGCCTTCTCGCTGAAGTTTTGACCAAATGGGAGAAACTTTATAATCTCCTAGGCCAGGGCTACTCTTATATAGCCAACCATCCGGAGGCCGAAACCGAGATTCGTCTTATGTTTAGGGATATGGACACCGCTTCTATTGAAGGTACCAAGTTAGAGGAGGAATACGAGGATCTTCCCCACCCTCTTCACTAACTTCCCGGGAGGCTTACCATGTTGCTCATCAAGATGTTACTTTGGCCCACCTTGTGAAGGCACGCTATCGGGATCGGTCGGACAGCTTGGTGTTGGCCGGTCTTGTAGCCGACAATTATAAGAAGGCCCTCGACTACGGTAATGAACAAGTCTCCTGCCGATTCGTGAGAGGGAAACTTGGTGGGATGTTTGGCCATGTCCCGGACCATCTTCAAGCGCGATCCGCTCAATATTGTTTTAAAATTTCAATGCACATGGCTGGAAGAAAGGCTGGACGATCTGACCCTGGATATAGCCAGCGGGAGAATGCTGATCCATGACCGGAATTTGCTTGCCGAGCATCACGAGGACAAGGTAGTCAAGCTCAAAGAGAAATGTGAGCTCCTCCTCTTTAAGTTGGCGGATCTCGTTTCTCGGAGCGATCGGTGTAGGCGGAGCATCAACTGTATGGAGAGTCGATTAAACTCCTTTGTGATGCTCATTAGGGCTCGGTTTGGCTTTACGTTCCCACCCCGTTGATCTATTTGTAAGGCTTTTCGATGAATGAAATGAATGCAAGTTTTTACTCATTTCATCTTGATCGTCATATTTTTTCGCAAGATAACCCCTTTTACTTTGCGAATATGTAAATCTCAACGCTCCCGATGGTCAATTCAATTGGACTAGAGAGGCTCCCACATTCAAAACAATCTCTCAAAGAAAGATTAGTAGTGAGGAGACAAACGAATGCTCAAATGTGAACAACTCGTGAATCCGTATTAATATTATAACTCGATTATAAAAACATCGAGTGAATCAAGCATAATATTTCTTTACAGCCTTGGAATTGACTGGATTGGTAAAGACACGACCATCCATCTCGGCCGGAATCAAAGCACCACCAAGGAGCACCTTCTTCACTATATATAGACCACCATAGTTTGGAGCGAATTTCCCTTCTAGGAGTGGGACTATTGGCAATAATTTTCTCAAGACCAGGTCATTGATTTGAAAATATCGAGGCCGAACTTTTTTGTTGAATGATTTAGCAACCCTCTGCTTGATAACACCGGCCATGACATACAGCCTTAAGTCTTTTTTCGTCGATCGGATTTAATTGGCTTGTTCTCTGTTGGATCCATTCGGCTTCCGTTAGCTTAGCTTGAGACGGTACACGTAAGGAAGGAATTTCCACTTCAACCGGTAGAACGACCTCCATTCCATATACAAGAGAATACGGGGTTGCCCCGGTAGATGTTCGGATCGAGGTCCGATACGCCATAAGTGCAAATGGCAACCTCTCATGCCAATCGCGATAGTTTTCAGCCGTCTTCGCTAAAATTTTCTTAATGTTCTTATTGGCGGCTTCTCTTGCTCCATTCATCCGAGGACGGTACGGAGAGGAGTTCGAGATGCTTGATCTTGAATTTTTTGAACAGTTCGTCAACTAGCTTGTTGTTCAAATTCGAGCCATTATCGGTGATTATGGCATCGGGTGAGCCGTATCGAGCAATGATATCCCGGCGGATAAACTTCGCGATATTTCGTGCCGTAACCGCTAAATAGGATGCGGCATCGATCCATTTGGAGAAATAGTCAATCACCACCAAGATGAATCGATGCCCATTGGATGCTTTAGGGTTGATAGGACCGATAACATCAATGCCCCACATAGAAAACGGCCATGGTTCGGATAAGCGATGCAACTCATTTGGAGGGACATTAATCTTGTCACCATGAATTTGACATTTGTGATAGCTCGGACATCCTGAATACAATCTCTTTCGAGCGTGAGCCAATAATAACCCAACCTCATGATCTTCTTAGCTAACAAGTGGCCGTTCATGTGTGGACCACGAATCCCTTCATGTACTTCCATTATTAGACGAACCGCTTCGATCGAGTCAACGCATCTTAGTAGGACGAGAATCGAATGACCGCTTGTACAAATTCTCTCCATTCAAGAAGAACTTGAGGCCATCTTCCTTATGTACTTTTGGTCGATACGGTACTTTTTTTCGAGGAACTCCCGCTTCGAATATAAGTCTTGATGTCATGGTATCATGGCTTACCATCGGGTTCATTGATCACGGCCATACAATATCTTGGGTTTTTTAATACCTCGATCTTCGATGGGTCAACCTCAAGTCCATTGGCGACTTGTAACATTGAAGACAAGGTAGCCAATGCATCGGCCGAATCGATTATGAGTCTCGGACGAGATACTCAAATGAGATATCCTCAAATTCCTCCACCAATTCATCCAGATACTCATGGTAGGGTAGCAATTTAGCATCTCTCGTCTTCCACTTTCCAACGATCGAAGGATAATCAAAGCGGAATCTCCAAACACCTTAAGTCGAGCTATCTCCATTTCAATCGCAGCTGCAGACCGAGGATGCATGCCTCATATTCTCGCTATGTTATTTGTGTAAGGGAATACCAATTTTGCTGCCACAGGATAATGTCGACCACCTGGAGATATCGAAACCGCACCCGTGCACGACCACGATAAATTGACAGCTCCGTCAAAATACATAGTCCGGATGTAATCCTCCACCGACGTGATTCGATCCTCAAAATGATAGGCATCATCATCTTGCCCCGGATTTTCAGCTAGGACATCTGCTATAGTTCGTCCCTTGATTGACTTTTGGGACAAATATTGAACGTCAAACTCGGAGATGAGGATTTGCCATTTGGCAAGTCTACCAATCAAGGCGGGTTGATTAAGCAAGTAATTGATAGGATCGCATTCTGTCACCGAAGCACTTGGTGATGCAAGGTATATTGCGAAGCACGTGCGTGCAACCCGGACTAACGCCGCACATGTTTTCTCTACTTCGGAGTAGTTCATTTCCGAAGTTGTGAATTTCGTGCTCGGATAATAAATAGCTCGTTCTTTCCCGTCCTCCCCGCTTCTCTTGGGCTAACATAGCACCCAAGGATTCGCTAAGGATTGTGAGGTAGAGGATTAGAGGTTGCTCCGGCGTTGGAGGAACAAGCACGGGTGGATTCATGAGATCTTTGCTTGATTTTCCAAAAGCTTCTTCGCATTCGCTATCCCATTGGACTAGCGCATTCTTCTTTAATAGCTTGAGAAATGGCTTAGCGGTTTCGACAAGCGAGAGATGGATCGAGCAATATAGTTTAGCCTACCCATCAAACTTCGAACTTTTTTAACCGTCGTCGGCGGCTTAAGCTCACGAATAGCCTTAACTTTCGAAGGGTCGACTTCAATGCCCTTCTTTGCTACCACGAATCCGAGTAGCTTGCCCGAGCTGGTCCCAAAGACACACTTGGCGGGGTTGAGGCGTAACTTGTACTTTCGGAGTCCGTCGAACAATTTCTTCAGCGTTTCGACGTGATCTTCTCCATGCCTTGTTTTTGCTATCATGTCATCGACGTAAACCTCAATCTCATTATGCATCATGTCGTGGAAAAGGGCAACCATGGCTCGTTGGTAAGTGGCTCCAGCGTTTTGAGACCGAACAGCATTACCCGGTAATGGAACATTCCCCATGGTGTGGTGAAAGTGGTTTTCAACTTGTCATTGACATTCATCAGGATCTGATTGTACCCGGAGAAACCATCCATGAATGAAAACAATTCAAACCCTGCAGATTGTCAACAAGTACGTCGATATACGGGAGGGGAAAATCATCTTTAGGATCGGCCTTGTTCAAATCTCGATAATCGACACAAACCCGAATGCGGTCGTCTTTCTTCATGACGGGGACTATGTTAGCGACCCAATCGGAATATTCGTGGTCTCAATGAATCCTACATCAAGAAGCTTCATGACCTCCTCTTTGATCTTACGCACTAATTCAGTCCGGCCCTCCTTGACTTTTGCACGATCGGCTTAGCCGAAGGATCGATCGGCAAACAATGCTCGACAATGGAACGGTCAAGACACGGCATATCTGCATAGGACCAGGGCGAAAACGTCTTGGTAATCCTTCAAGAGTCCGATCGGGCGCTCGAGACATTTCGAGGAAAGGCTTGCCCCGATCTTAACTTCTTTAGGGTTTTCCGCATCGCCTAGGCTGACCGAGATAATTTGTTCACCGGTCAAGGGCTTGATCTCCTCATGTCGTTCGAAATCTTGACGAACTTCCTCATAATCTGGATCGAACTCATCTAGGTCGTATACTTCGAATCCACTAGATTTCTCTCCTCATGTATCCCCCATGATGACAAACTTGTTGGTCGTTGGTTATCGTCATCGGGTTGGTTTGGGAGATTGGGACTACAAGCCGCGTGCTTGAGCTCACGCCTGTGAAGATCACATCTTCTAGCGGCATTGTCGATAGAGAGCAGTTTTCAGGGCTTTACCGGAGTTGTCCGTAGGAGGAATTAGAGCAGGGAATGGTTAGCGGCGAAGTTTGGCGGATGATTGAAGTTTGGCGGAGAAGGCGGCCATCATTTCCTCCATCTTTCGGGACATCATCTCTTCAAAGCGCTCGGTTAGAGCACCGAGCTGTTCATTCAAAGTCTCATGGACAGCGGCGTTAATGTCGGCCATTCTCTTCGCCACCAATCGAGTAATATGCGGAGGATCCGTGATAAATTTCCTGAAAAGCGACAAGTCAAGAGTAAGTACAACGAGCTAGGATAGAGAGCCGGTCCATGACTTCCTTCTAGACTCAATGAACAGACTAGACATGACCAAAAGATCGCATCAGGCAATTTTCAGTTTCGTCGAGTTTTACAAAAAAATCCGTATTAATTTGCACGTTGGTCAAAATACGTCCAAATTTTACGAGCTTATAGTTGAGAAGATGATGAACAACTTTTATGTTGGCCAATCGAACTAGAAATGAGCGGATCAAATCAGTTTAATATGTCTTTCCGAAAATTCGCATTCAGAAAACTGTTATAACCGCAGGTAGTTGAAAAAACGAAAGGTCATCTTAAATTATGAATTTAATTCTGAAATTTTGTAGGATATTAGTTGAAACACAGATCTACAACTTTCATTTTTGGCACTTACTCAAAACTCGATCGTAGAATTTAGTAAAAATCGTACAACAGGAACAAGCCAAATCAGAATTGAGGACAACCGATAAAATTATAAAAACTACGAAGCAAAGTGTGAAATTGAAAACAAGACAATGAGATTCATAAACAATCAACCTAAACCATGGACCAGCCCAAAATAAAAATGAGATAACAGGGCGTAAGAGACAAGAAATTATAAATCATAGGAAGAAAATGTCAATCACAAAGACATGCGCATGAATCGTGGATTCAGATTTTAGTTCTTTTAGTAAAAATGAAATGAAAGACGAACGACATGTCGCAGCCTTGCACACGTTCATCATGACTAGTTGCCGCCTCGCATACATAGTCATGACTAGTCGGGTCCAATCATCTCGGCTTGGTTCGGTCGACAAGGGCAACTCTCATGCATCATAGCCTCACGTGCATGAGAACAACCCTTGAGCCATTTTTTGAAGAACTCGGGATCCAAGTGGGATAACCTTTAGCGAAGCCTTACCGCCAAGGTTAAAGAACCACATAAATACCATCCCGAAACTATGGGGTGACCCGGCCGGTCACAAGTCAAGGTGGTGTAGTGCAATTATATTAGGGGCATACATGACATTTTAAAGGTAATCGAGCCTCCGATAGTTCAAAAATTAAAACTCTCATCACCAAGCTCGCAAAACAGAGGTTAGCCACGGATTCCTCCCCTTGTAACTCTCTTCTCGCAAAACCATTTAACACCTAGGGATTAAAATTCAACCAAGATTGCCAAATCAAGTAATTTTCCTTTTCATGAACTTATCCGGCCTAAGTCCTCTTTGGGTCTCCAATGGAGTCGCCAAGTATCGCGACCTAGAAAAAAAAATAAACAAGTCATCTTTTCGGGCTAATGGATTATCAGGTTAATTAATTAACTAACCTAACTCGGACTCTCCCAAGTCCATACCAAATCGCAACTTAAGGTTCGAATGATTAACATGCAATGTGATTTGAATTTGGAGTCGCCACTAATCATTTTCGGTAGGTCGATTAGAAACCTAAATAAAATAGCGGGAGAAAACTATCTTATTTCTGAACCCGGAGATTAAGAGTCCGGGGACTTGGTTACATTAATTACAACTAATGCCCTTTCGGTACCTTAAAATTCATGAAACAAATAATGGATTTGACAAATTTGATGAATTCTACTTGAAGATCAAAGAATCAATTTTTTTGGATTTTTCTTCCCATGACATTTTTGAAATAAAGAAATTACATGAAATTAGGATGAAATAGGTTCAAGGTTACTCCCCAATTTGAACTCGTGCACCAAACTCGTGCTTCGGGCTTGTCTTGACCATTGGACCGATTTGGTGACTCGTTAGGCCGAGAAATCTCTTGGTCCTATCTCCGCTTCACGCTTCTTTCTCATATCGCTAGAATTTCATGAGACCGCAATCCGGGCGTTGATATTTTTTCCCTTTTGCTCTCCTTCTATTCTTGTACCATTGATATCTCATCGTTGATATGCAACTGTTATTTAACATAAAAACGTAGAGAGAAAAAAATCGAGTGTAGAAAATCGAGCTAATTTGTATTCGAAATTAAAGAAAGTTAGAGAATCACTTAACTTTCTTTTCTTTGAGCGAGCTTGAACGATGGTGATGAACTTGTGGCTTGTGTTGATGGGTGCGAAATTGGCAATGGTAGCACTGAGCTTCAAAACACTCAAGCCCTCTCAAAACTCTCTCCAAATTTTTTCTCAAGAAATTCTCTTTTTCCTCTCTAAAGAATTCCTCTCAAAAACTCTCTCAATTCTCTTTCACTCCAAAAACTCTCTCTCAATTCTCTTACTCCCAAAAAACTCTTCCTTCTCTTCAAGGACTCTTCTTCTTTTATAGGCAAAGTTCTTCATCCTTCATTCTTCATCTTCATTTCCTCACCTTCCATTTTCATCTTCTTTTCTTCATCTTCATTTCCCCACCTTCCATTTTCATCTTCTCTTCTCCATCTTCATCTTCTTTTCTTCATCTTCATCTTCCCTTCTTCATCTTCATCTTCTCTTCTTCACCTTCATTTCTCCATCTTCCATTTTCATCTTCTCTTCTTCATCTTCATCTTCTCTTCTTCACATTCATTTCTCCATCTTCCATTTTCATCTTCTTTTCTTCACCTTCTCTTCATTATCTTCTCTTCATCATCTTCCTTTCTCCATCTTCTCTTCATCCTCTTCTCTTGGTATCTGTAATACGATCCTTGAAGTTTTAAGTATTTACAATACAGGTCCTTGAAGTTTTGAGTATTTGCACATACGATCCCCGAAGTTCCGAGTATTTGCAATACGGTCCCCGAGAAAATATTTCTTTCAAGCTCAAATCTTCTTGGTGCATTTTTCCACCCCATGCCTAGTCCAGACCCTATTAAATTAAGCTCAAATTATATGCCAATGCTAAATGAATATGTGAGATGATTTTTGTTTAGAACTAAAATCGGTTCTAATTTTTATGCAATAAATTAGTCAAAATTTAGGCGTCAACACATGGGATTCTTCGAAGTTCTTGATCTTATAATCAAAGGTAGTTTCTTGAATGCTTGATTTTCGAAAATGGTATTTCTCTTCGCCTTGAGCCCATGTCTGCGAGTTCCTTTCTTTTGAGCTTTCTTGAGTGTCAATAATTTCCGTTGAAATGAGGATAAATTCATGTTAGGAATAAGCTCATCGAAGATCAAATTAGAACTATACGAAGTTACCCTTCACTCGACTTTGTATGTCGATGTTTTTCTCTAATGTGAATGGCCTCGATCGAATTCATTTATTCGATTTTCAGAGATCTTGCTTGGGAAAACCTATACTAGGTTTACTTTACGGGTACATACTTTCATTGCATCCATTAACTTGTTAGAAGCGAAATGTCTCACTTTCACATCCGGTTGGACAAACGATTCACTTGCCTCTCTGGGTGATGTTTGCCCCGGCTTAGGTGATGCTTGCCCCACTAAATGGCTCTATTCCTTTTCACATTTTCTTGCAATCCCCCGTCTAATTTGGGATGTCTCTTATTTGGGGGTTTTCACTTTACCTTTTACCTTTATGGTATCATCCTTTCAATGTTTGAGAAAATTATTCTTTTCGGGCGTCTTGTCACTTGTGACTTTCCTTACGACGTCCTCCCTTCATGGGACACATGATGATGTCTTATTGGCATATTCCGCCAAAAAAATGAAGTATTAGCAAATGTGAGGAAAAGAGGTAAATTGGATACAATACCCAACTACCCTTCTTTCGTCGATTGTCGATGTTTCCCTTTTAATTGAGTCAATTTCAATGTTGTATGCGGATATGAGCAATCTCTATTGAATCCTTCCATCCATGCTCGAAGGTATTGTGCACGAGAGAACCCTCGGCGACATCCACGGTCCATATGCCCTAGTTGGGCATTGTCTATCTCGGCTAAATGCCTTAGTGCTTTCCCATAATCTTTTGCGATTTCTTATCCAATTTAAGGATGTCTTTGTACCTACACATGAGTGTTAGTCCATATTTGACTTCATTTGAATTTTTTAGCAACACGATACTCTATTTGAGGTGTTGCATTTTCGATGATTGAGGAAATTGTCCTTTTCGGTCACTTTTTGCCCCAAAGAGGGCTGTGTCTTGATTCCGGTCACCTTTGGGTTTGATAACTTTACTCCAATATGCTCTCTTGGTGGCATATGAGAATCTTTCCCCTGGATCGATCTTTTGAGGGGAAAGGAGGGATTTGCTCCCAATGACTTTTCTTTGTAGATCTCATTCACCTCTCCGAACTACCCGAGTTGTCGATTGTTTTTATCCCGTTCTAAGAGAAATGGGGCGACAAGTTAATTCATATACAAAATGCTTTCATCGAAACGACTACATTTACCTTCGTGAGATATCGCTCTTCAAATACGTTACGCAACAATCACTGCATGAGTGAAATTAAAGCTTATGCATGAAGTTTTGAAATTATTTCCAAAAATAAGTGAGAAGGACACTTAGAATTAAACGTTGGATTTTATTACCCTTCTTGATAACGCACAATCTTGAAATGAGAAGACTTATCAAGAAGTGGCCTTTGTGACATTTTGATATCAAAAGTGGCCTTTGTGACAAAAACATTTGCATGTTCATTTTTAGAAAAACACTGAAAGTTCCTTATGAATGAAAAATTTCCAATGATTGGAATTGGCTTTAAGGAGAAGGATACTTACCTACCCTTGAAGACTCGACAACTCTGTAAGAATGAGAAGGGATGTGTCAATTAAAACTCCCGTTAGGTAATTAAAGATTTTGGAGCGATACAACCATACTCTCCATTATCAATTAGAACGTGAGGTACCTCTTTTCCTTGAGACCTCACGGAGATATAGAGAGCTCTATTGTGGACTCGTCCCTCTCTAGGGAAGTCTTAATCCGAAAAGGAAATCTGATCCTTTAATAATATAGTGCCGACAAAATCCCCAAATGGAACTTCATTTATGGTCTCCGAACGTGTATCTCGTTCAACACCTTCATCGAGGCGTTCTTGTGTCTTTCGAGTTTATGAAAAGGTCCAAAAGCTAGATCTCGCACGGGCATCTTCTCAAGTTGTTTTATGACTTCATACTCACTTGTCCTCATGATGGATGCAGCTCTTCGACATTTTCTTTAGTCGGCGTCCTTTTCTCGGGTTCAGCCTCCCTTGGGGCATAACATCTTCTAGACCTCATAACAAGCATCAATCTCATTAGTTCCATAATCCCAAGATATCGCTTTTGGGTCGTACTCCTCTACAAGTGGGATCTTGATTTTCACTTGGTTTGATTGCTTCATTTGGATCCTCTAGTATTTCATTTTATTCGTCCTCCCGTCGACTTGATAATTAATAGCTTGCGAGAGAGCTCTTCCTCTTCTATATTCATGGCATCCACCTTGTTTATGCTAATGACAAGGGAGTTGGTGTTTCTATTACTCCAACCATTTCGTCCTCATGAATGTCTTTAGAGTTGTACCCACAAGAATGCTTAACACATACGAGCTTTCTGGTTTTCTTTCGCCAAACCATTTCCGACGCTCCATCTTGACCCCGAGTATTATACCTTCCACTCGCACACCTATATCCACTAAGTGTTGCAAAGAGTGGTATCCATAAGTACACATGAGATCGAAATATTATGTGGGGAGCGACTTCAGTATGTACTCCACCATTTCTTTCTCCGACAATGGAGTTGTACTTATCTAGCTTGCTTTTTCCATCTTCTTGCAAAGAGTTCAAAACTTTCATCTTCACGCTTTTTAACATTCAGTAGATCAGTCCTACTCACATATCCCTTTAATTCAGTCTCAAATTGTCGTATGAACCGTTCCGATAAGTCCTCCTAGTTTGGAACCCAATCCAAATCAACGAATTGTAACTAAAGTGACGCAAATCCCGTCAAGCTAAATTTGAAGTTGTGAATGAGGCCCTCATCATCATCGTGGTACCCAACCATCTTGCGAAGATAGTACGAATTGTGGGCCAAGGGACATCTAGTACCATCGTACTTTGTTGAGAACGTAACATTTGGACTTGGCCCTTGCGGTGGGATATTCCTAACTCGAGTGATAGGAATTATAAGCTCCCTTAACTCGGATACCTCACTAGATAGTTCATTGCAATGCCCCTGCAAATTGGTCATTCGATGATTCCGCATCTCAATCGTTCTTCGTGTCTCCAATGCTTGCTTGCTATCCTCGACCTTTCGTTCATTAAGTTACGTAGCTAATCGGGTCGGTTCTGATACCATACTCACCGAGATAACGCATGTGAGTTTCCATATTAGATATTCGATGTGAGTCTCCCTGCTCCTTTTGTTCATCTCTAGGGTTCTCTTCATTAGACCCTTCATCCATTGTCTTTGGCGAACTCTTACTCGGCCGCATCATCCATTCCACTCCAGCCATCGGGAACTCTATCTTTTGAATCCACAAAGAAACTAGGAGGAGTGGAATATAAGACCTTAAAGTTGTATCCACTGGCTATCGGGTCCTAGATTATCGACCACATCTCCTCTGCGTAAGGCCCCTTGTATGAATTTTCTATCTCCCCTTTGAGCCTTTTCTAGACGCTCTTCATGTTCATCTCGGCTCCTCTTCTCCGACGTTCATCAAGTATCCATAAGGAACCCTCCATGTTTCTCCTATCGTAGCTTTCATTAAGAAATCATCGTAGGCTATATCTACTCTCACTTACATTCCCATGAAAGCTCGATCTCGAGTCTACAATTACACCCATTTTGATCTTCTTATCCAAGCATGACATTTTCTGCTCTTTTGAGATGTTCCCCTCCTCCGGATATTGAGGGCTATATCTAGGATCTCTCGTAGTTTCTTAACATCAACAATGAATTCCAATTCTTCTTCTTGCTCATCCTCAAATATCGCGTTAACCTCACGATGATCGGATAGAGGATTTTGTTGCACATTTGGTTTTGATTTGTCAAATTCCAGAATTCCACCATCTATCGGGGCTTGAACCTTATACTTTAGAGGAAGGCAATTGTCGAGTTCGTATCCCTTTTCACTCATATAATAGACACAGGATTGAGTCTCATTGAATTCGGGGAACTTGGGTAGATTCGCTCTTGGTGATTCTTTGGTGACTAGACATCCCTCTAGAAGCATAGGTAGGAGCTTAGATAAAGGACGTGGAAGTGGTGTAAAAACCAATGGTTTCTTCTTTGGTTCGGACGTCCTATGTGTGGACCAAGAAGTATTACCTTGTGTTGGCGTGGAATTTGGAAATTTCTTCGGCTTGGAAGGGTTAAGAGCAAAAGCTACTTTACTAGATTGCTCCCTTTCTCTTCTAATAGGATACTTGGCGCTTGAACGTTGCGTCAAGTATCTTCTTTTCTCTTATCGCCCATTCATGACATTCCGCTACCTTTATCGGATATGCAAAGGTCCGGCACCCAAAAGTATTCAGCTTATCGAAAAACTCAAAGGGTAGAGCCTTTAGGAAGAGGTCTACCAACTCCTTTTTGGGAATTGGCGGCTTTATTTAGACTGCGAGTGCTCTCCCTCTCTAGGCATAGGCGCGGATGACCTCATTCTTTCCTTTGGATGTTCTCAATAAATCCTCCCTTGTAAGTGCGATCAAGGTGTTGAACTTGTATTGGCGAAGAAACTCGTCTACCAATTTATCCTAATCTACGAGGCTCTCGGGTTCTAGCTCAATGAACCAAGCTAATGCTGCCTCGATAAGCTTTCTTAAAAGGTATTAACTAGTAATGGAATATTGTCGGAGTATTGAGCCATACGATGGAGGTTGTACTTAAGGTGCGCCTTAGGACATCCCGTCCTATTATATGTCCTCACAAAGTTTGGTTCTTTGTAATCGGCAGGAACCTCAATCTTAGTAAACGGGGTCACTTTATCGAATCTAGATAGTTCATAACCTTGACTAGCTAAGCACTCTTCTATCTTAGCTAAACTTTTGGCCTCCTCTTCAGCTTTAGAAAATTGCTTTCCCTTCTTTTCAAGATCGATGATGATCGGAGGAGCCTTAAGTGGCACCTCGGCGTTCGGAATTGAGTCAACGAGGTGAACCGGTTCGGTATTAGGAGAAGGGTTGGATTGTGCGCCAACTTTTACACCGGTCGGGTATTTCCCTTGAGTTGCGATCAACATTGCTTTCAATTCGTGACTATAGTGGCCACATCGTTCATCCGAGTTTCGAGGCTAGCAACACAAGGAATGAGTTCTTCTTGCTCCATTCTTAACAATCTTGCTTTGCTACGAGTCCTCGTGGTTTTAAATCACTGTTTTTCAAGATATGAGTTAGAATTGAAAGAATTAGCGTTAAGGACTTAAAGCTCTAAAATTTCTTCAATACCATGTTCATTTGAAAACAATGAGAAAAAGGCTCACTAGGAGATCAATCCGTAATAATTGATTTTCGCTATCTCATGATGAATATATCGAAATGCGTAATCGTGAATGAAACGAATTTATTACAATCCGAATAGTTCTAAGATGTTTAAAATGTCATAAATGCAACAATCTCAAATCATGACTAATGGGGAATCAATCTATGCATGTCGGGGATGCTTGGGCTCTGCATGCTCCTTCGATCCATCCGAGTCCCACATGTAAGGGTCTTCCTCCACCTCGAATGGTAATGGCTCCAGATGCTACGGAATGTAAAGGCTCCACCCTAGGTACATAGGGTACAATACACTCCGGAACATACGACTCCACCTTAGCTATACGAGGTTATACACACTTGGGAATGTATGGCTCCACCAAGGAGTGTCGGAACTCCTTGAATCTCTTTATATACCCCTTGAAAGCGCAGTGAACATCCATCTCCTTCTCCAAATCACATGGGCACTCAACCTCTTGTAAGGGGGAGTTCTCTAATGCATGAATAATCAACTTGATCTTGGCTTGATAAAGTGCTCTAGTCTTTTCGATGAGGTCACTTCGTAGTAGGTCAAATGAGAAAATTCTAGGACAAATCTCCGATGGGATCTCTTGAAGCATGCCAAAGTGTCTCACCACTCGAATGGGGTAATGTAACTCCACACATCTAACCCATCAAAGGAATGGGGTTCCCATCTATGCTTGTAATATGGGCCTCTAAAATCTTTGGCCAAGTCAAATACCATCGTAGGTGTTCGGGTTCTAACTTCTCGAGGAGCTTGAACCTCTCTTTGAATGAATAAGTAGGAATAAAGGATTGACATCTCTAGAAAGATCTAAGTGGATGAACATACTCATTAATCTTATAACAACCTACCCGAAGCCCAAAAGTTTTGATGTGAAAAACAAACCACATATGAAGAAGTCCGTTGGAAGCTTGAAAGATACCTTTTTCATTGGTTTGGAAGTGATTTAGAGAGAGGAAGGTTTCAGCCAATATCATATAGGAATAGTTCCAACAGAACAACTTGTTGAACAATATGAACTATGGAGGGTAGACGTGGCCAAATGGAATCGGAGGCCCGGAACCCGCCCGTTGACCGGCCGAAACGCAGCTCGTTGACCGGGCCCACGGTTCCTAAATTGTCGGAACCGGCCCGGAACCTCTGTTTCGGGCCGGTTCCGACCCAATTTTTTTTATAGAAAAAAGGGGGCCGGGCCCCAACTACTCTTTGGGCCGTTCTTTGCAAGCCTCGCAACGGCCATTTGGCCGTTGCTTTAACAAAAAAAAAATTGATTTTTTTAAAGTTAAATGACCCTCCCCTTCTCTATAAATACCTATCCTCTCCCTTTCATTTTTTTTCACAAATCCTCTCAATAATTCTCTCAAATTCTCTCAATCCCGCCTCAATTCTCTCAAAAATGGCAAGTGGAAGCAGAAATACTTGGAAAGGCCAAGATGGCGATGTGAGATTCGCGAACATCCTATTCCCGAATATGATCCTCGTGAATATACATATTGGGAAGATGACGACGATAATATCAACGTTGTTCCCATTCCGAACGTTAAGCATGTCCCAATACAAGAAAGTCTTCATCCTCCTACTTGGTGTCGAAGAAACGTCGACGGCAAATGAGCTCGAACGGAAGAGCCGAGAGAGTACATCCGACTTGTGGCTGCACTTCGACAAGGTATATGATGAAAGCGAAAGTAAGTATAATATAAATTGTAAATATTATTCACAAACATTCAAATTTACCAAAAGAGATAGCTACGGAACATTCAGTCAAGCATCTAACGAAAAAATATCCAACACAAGCGGGGATCGACACTTGGCAACAATAAATTTCTGAGTACGCCAATCCTAATACTCATCGTTTATTTCGTTACACCGATGCACTTTATAAACAAACATTAGCTGAATATGTTGCCCTTGATCATGTTCCGTTTACTACTTGGTGAAAATTTTAAATGAAATATTTGATAAATACTGCGTTGATTCCAAGCGCCAACTATTTCGAAAAGTACTCTTAAACACAAACTTTTACATCTTTATATAAAAAAAATCTTTAGCAAATTGTTTTGAGGAATTCAATGGACGTGTGCATTTAGGTAGCGATATTTGGAGTGATCGTTCGCAAATTCATTCTTATATGGGTGTTACGTGTAATTGGATAGGTGAATATTGGACCATTCAAAAAAACTTTTTGCATTTCGAGTTTTTGATGAAAAGCATTCAGCTCATAATATTTATAGAATAATTAGGCAAGTTTTAGAAGAATATCATTTGATAAATAAAGTATTTTCAATTGATTTTGATAATGCCGCCACAAATACCGTTTCCATTCCCGAATTAAAAAATATTTGCAATTTCTCTTTTGGCGGATAATTTTTTCACATTAGATGTGCTTGTCATGTTTTAAAATTATGTGTACAAGATGATTTATGAACTCTTGAGACTTCTCTCTCCCCAATAAAGGGTGCAATTAAATTTTTATGGAGTCGTGCCCATTTTATGAAAACATGGGGAAAATTTTGTAAACAACATGGGAGAAGAGCAAAAAGGTTTTCAAAAGATATTCCGACTCGTTGGAATTCTACCTACGAGTTGCTTCACAAACTTTTTATTGCAAAGATTTATTATGTATGTTTATTTCGCAAAATATTCTCGAAATTACTTTACTTTCTCAATATTGAGACGTTTGCAAAAAAAAAATTAGATTTTTTGAAAATTTTTAATGATGCTATTAATACTTTATCTCGGTATTTATTATCCTACTATGCATTTATTTTTAATATAGTATGTTAATATTGATAATATTTTTAGTAAATATGAAAAAGATACTTGAATTAGCCCCGACTATTTTAGTAATGCGAGAAAAATGGTTGTATTATTATTTCAAAATTCCTCTTGTCTATTTAGTTGGTATTATTTTTTATCCACGTATTAAATTAGATGGTTTACTAGATTATCTAAATGTGTATTATTATGATTATTTACATTTGGAAGATGCAATAGATAGTTCAAATATACAAGGAGAGGTTAAAGAATCTATAGTAATATTATATGGAGAATTTTATAGTAAATATGGTTTAAGTTATTATGGATCTTTACAATTTTTTGCCTCACGAAGCGAAGGCGATAGTTCACTTAGTAGAGGGTACAATATGCTCAAGAGTAGACAAAAAAATAAAAAAGGGGCAACGGGTAGTATTTCCGAATTAGAAAAATATTTAACCACTCAATTTGAGTTTCGTGATGCCGAACACAAGATGCATTTCTAAATCCTGGAGTGGTGGGAGAGTCACTCAATCGATTACCCAGTTCGCCCTCATCGCTCGCGATATTAGCAACCCCTTCTTCAACGGTTGCGGTTGAACAAACATTTAGCGTTGGAGGATTAGTTTTGGACTCTCGCCGTTCAATATTAAGTCCAGAATCGTGAAAGCTCAAGCTTGTGTAGACGATTGGACGAAGGCTAGATTTCGATACCAAGAGCTGGATTGAGAATACGAATTCTTTAGTGAGGATTGTGGAGATACCATCGCCACGGGTATCACAACGGGCAGCGACGATTAACGATGAGGTAAGTTGGGGTTATCAAAGGTAAAAGAACTACATGAGTTTTGATTCTTCTAAGTTCTATCCCCAAGAAGATATGTAGGCGCTTAATGATAATTCATTAAATTCAAACCCATTCCTCCTCTCTCTCTTTTTTTCCCTAAATTTTATTACAATGTATAATTTGATTATAATTTATAATTTATTATATTTATTTTATTATTTATTATTTTAAAAATTAATTTTAAAAAACGAAATCGGAATCGGCCCAAAACCAAACCGTCGATTCTCGAACCGAATCGGCGGTTCGAGGAACCGGCCATGTTTAATGGAGGGATCAAAAGTCATTCTAGAAGTAAGAAATAGAATGAATGCAAAGAATGCTAGAATGAACACCTTACCCAATCTATGGCCAAAATCGATCGGGAGTGAAGAATAATTGTTCAAAAGGTATGATAAGATAAACTTACCATAGTGAGATTTGTAAACTTTTTTTTCTCTACCGAAACCTTGAGACGGAGGAACTTAGACAAAGAACGTGTAGGATCTATATCAAGAGGGGATTGAGCTATATGTTCATCGAATTGAACCACTATGACGGCAAAGATACTCCTCTAAAGTCGGTGTCAACTCTAACCCACGAAAGTTGAAAGTCATTGTACTCAAATCCCGGGATTTTGCTAATGCTTGAATGAGAGCAGAGTTGATACCTTCCTTTGATCAAATCCACCAATCTTCCCAAACGGCCTTCTACATATGCTTGGTTAATCGGGTTGAGGTGATTCCACCATTGAGTGAGCTCCTTACATGAGACCGGGATGATCTTGATGTCTCCATTCCCCATTGTCTATAATATGCAAAATAATGATCCTAGAATCAATTATCACGGATTTTAATGTCGATGCATGCAATGTGATGCAAATGTTATGCATATGTGTTAATTCAATTCTATATCATTTTTTGGTGAAATAAGGGTTAAATGCTCCTATTTGATCAAAGGAAATCAAATAAAGAGTTTTAACATATTTTTCACTTAAAAATTTCATGTAATGAATTAGAATCATTCAAGTGATTGGGGAGAAAGTCATTATCACATCTATCGGCAAAAATATAAAAAGCATCCCAAACGGTGTGAATACAACCGAAAAGATCCCTCATACAACCAGGACTAAGGATAGAGGACGAAGGGATTCCCAAAGAGGGTAATCTAATACACGATATCTGGAAATGAAATACAAGACAAATAGATGTGATAAACTCTAAAGATGCCCCAAGTCTAGTCTAATCTGCATCAAAATCCTCATTTGATGAGATCTCTACCATCCAGGAAAATGTGAGGGATCTCGCTTGGTATCTTCCTCATCATCATAGAAAATGATTATGACCTCATTTTTCTTGATTAGAGAATGCTTAGGTGTCGTCTTGACCGCACGAGGCCATTTCATTAACTTCATGTATAGCTTGTAGATCATTTCCTTGTTGTGCTTGAACTCTAGCTTATGTGCACACTTGGTGTAATAGCAATTTTCGGCTCGAATAAGATTGCGCCCGTGGAGCTCTCTCCCATGAATGAATCGGATTACCCGGAAAGACTCTACATCCTCGGTATCATAACATCGAGTGGCCTTGCATTCCCATGAGAACATGTCGGGGACTTTGGACATATTTTGGACTGATTTGAGGAAACTATCTTCCTATCGTAGAGAATGGCTTTCAAATCAATCACTTAAATGATTTCAAAATGATGCATGACATGCTAATAATGATGCATGATATGTACAATGCAAAATATGTAAAATTTGAAATTACAAGCTTGAATTGAAAAAGTCTTACCAACCAAGTGATACTCTTTCTTTCTTTTTTTTGTGATTTTAGGTATACCAACCTTCTAATCATATATGCATGAGACCATTGAAGGGCTCAACTCTAGAAATAAAAAATGGCTTGGGTATGGACTTAGAAAGGTTCCCACTATTCGAATTGATGAGCCACTCACAAGCACAATCAAACAAGAAGTGGGTAGGTTCATCAACCTCGGATAGTGAGCGGGATTAAGTATGGTCAACCTAAGCGCAATCAAACGCAAGAGTTTTGCATACCAATCCTTATCTATGGCAACCTAGGGGTGTTTCGCGGCTTGAGTTTAGGGCGCTTATGTGTGAAGTGACGTGATCCTCGAGTATGCAAGATCATGCATAGCAATTCTATGTCAAAACAACACTTCAAAGGTGCGTAAAATAAACAATTAAACCCATACTCCATATCCGCACAAAAACGTTAGCAAAGACGTCACCCCTTATAGCTCCCATCCGTATCGGTATTTAATACGTTTCGTTATGGGACTTACCTCACTTTCTAGAGCATCCGTAGAAAACAAAGTTAGAAAACACTCAATTTTTTAATCGACTCAAAACCTCTATCCTCCCCGGTGGAGTTGCCGGTCTGTCATGACCCTCTCGAGGTCTCGCCGGTGGGGAATGCTCTCGAAGGTTAATTGATTGTCATCGTCCAACTCATAATGGATGGATTTCGGACTCGGGCCCCTCCCAAGACTCATTACCCAAGTCGCAACGGCGGAAGGAATTAAAATCGGGATCGACCTTAGTGTGGTCGGGTGGCATGTGCATAGTGCGCGTGCCATCGGAATCGCTATCAATCATTTCTTGGATGGTATGATTGGAAACCCTATCGAATGATCGAGAAGATACCAATCAATTCTGCGAAAATCAAAGAAATGGGTTTGGAGATTTTGTTACGTCGAGAATGCCATCGACGCCCTTTCGATAGTGAGTCAAGTGTTTGTCTAACCTAAGAATTCATATAGATGCTTCGGGAGGTGAGGTAGGGTCTAACGACCTATGAGTGTCATGTAGATTGGAAATTTTCTACCCTATCAATCACGATCGTGAAATTAAGCGCCCATATCAAGGAATCAATGACATGTGAGGATAAATCACATCAAATTAATCAATCGGATCAATATGGAAAGCCTAGTAAAGCTTTGTAGGCTTAGAGAATGGCCTTTAAAATCCGGGGGTTGGTTCGGAAAATGCAATGGCCAAATTCTCGAGAATGGTAAAATGGTCATTTTAGAGATTCGAGAACCCAAAAATCACAATTTGAGATCAAACCAGTTGGCTGTGGTCATTTCCCAATTTTTGTGATTTTTGGGAATTTTTCCTATTTTTTTCTAATTCCAAAATGATTTTTTTCTATTTTTTATGGTTTTCTAAATTTTTTATTATTTTTATTAATTTTTAATCTTTTTCGGACCGGGTCAACCCGGTCCACGCAAACCGGGCACTCGACCTAAACCCACTCGACCGGCCCGACACCTAAAACGACGTCGTTTCTATTTTTGTTTTTATTTCCTAATTTTAGAAATTTCTAAACTAATTATTAGAATATTAAAATTCTAATTACAGATCCAACGGCTCGAAATGAGTCATGTTAGCGAGGTGGTTAAAACTGTTAGAAATATTAGTTAATAAATAAAAGTGATCGGACATGCTGACCGGTCTTCGTCTTCAACCTCGCAAAGCCGTCGAACGGACGGTCGAGGCTTTTCTCGCGCCGATCAACCGCCAAATCTCAACCAAATTGGCTGAAATTTGTCCCATTCGATTCGTCTCGTCAAGCTCTACAACATATCTAAGAATCAAAGTATCTCATCCATAGAATCAATACGGACTTAACTCTAACCAAGACGGCCATAAGAACTCAAATCATACAAACCAGAGCATAACTATTCAATTCCTTTGCACAACAAAGACACCACAAGAAGTTCGGGAGACTTACATGAGGCTCCGATCAAGTCGTAGATAGCCAGAATTGGCTAGCTAAGTATTGATCAAACCGCGACTAGTAGGAGGTTCAACTCGGGTGTTTATGCAAAATCGAAGCACAATCAAGTGGCGATTATGATTAGTGAGGTACTAGGAGTAAAACGCCCACACTAATTCAGAAAATGATCATCGGAGACGAGCTCTCGCCATTGATGTACAGAGCAAAGGTTGAGAGAGCTACTCATAGTCTTAGGGGACCACAAGTGACGCGGTAATGGTACGGTCCACTCCCTAGAGCTTAGGCAAGCTTCGATGGTGGCCTGGTACTTTGGTTTGGCCCGGATCGTTCAGCCGAACTCGCACAGACTTGACCTTGAAGCTTCGGCAATGGAGTCGTCGAGAGCTTCTCTCTCTACCTTTCTCCTCCTCTCTCTATTTTGTTTCTATTTTTGAACAAAATGACCGCTCTCCTCTAGAATGCGTGAGAAGGTTATATACCAAATTTGAAAATTGTGCGCGATCGGGGGTGCTCTCCAACTTCACTTCGCATGTGCCCACACGTGCCAAATGGTACTAACGGCGACGGAGACGGCACAAGATTTCATCCAATCCATCAGCAGGTCCGGCAAGTGCAATTTGGACATCCAATTTGGTCGGTTTGGCATTATGTTGACTTTTATAGTCCCACGGCACGATTGGCCTTGCCGGAATAGCTCCGATGACCATTGGTCGTAAGGTCGGTCCCGATCGACACGGAATGTCATGAGGAACCAAACCCCTCGCTCGCCTCCTCCAATCATGGCAATTGATGCTTCAATTTTGATGTTCAATCTCAGCCTGCAAAACTAAGAATCGCACGGGAAATGGGGAAGAAGAATATGGTCGTGCCGGTTGCTAGGTCGGATGCGGTCTGACCCTAGCGAATCGGGTCATTCCAATTTCTTAAAATTGACCTAAAATTCCTTGAAAATTTTCAAATTAAAAATCAGAATTGAAATCAAGGGCATGAATACTATCGAAAATGTGATTTTGCCCAAAAGTTCTCAATGAATTGCATAACAACCCCAAATTTCCTTTCGACCCGATAATGAAAAACATTTAATTCAAGCCCCGAATAGCCAATTCGATCAATCTACCCCTACCAATCGATTTCGCGGGTTGAAAACTATAGGGTAGAGGTCTTACCTTGGCAACTCAAGGCAAGTAGATATCTATCGTTACCACTAGATTGCTCATTTATTTCTTGTTTTAGCATGAATTCTTGACTTTTTGGAAATGGATATGTCGATGAGTGGTTGGGCTTGCTTGGGGGAAAACGGTGATGAATTTTTGATCCGTTGATTGAGTTGACATCCTTGGGTTACGTTAAGCGAAATATATGAGTTGGTCATCTTGAATGTCGCCGGCTTGAGTGAATTGAAGTTGGACCCTAGAAAAGGATGTTTGGCCATGGGGTTTAGGGAAAAGATCTTTGAGGTTCGACACTTGCATGGTATGTTAGCGAATCCTATGGCTAATAACCGACATTGGGTAGATTGAATTTGAGGTTGATTTGCTTAATAAGACGCCGGTTTGCCGTGGATTGAATTCGAGACTATGGGGGTGTTTGGCTTTGAGGCATGAAAGGAAGGTTCAGTAAATTTAGGCAGCTCATCATGTTCCTTTTTCAGGTTTTACGAACCCTCCATGCCCATATTTCGTGTTGCCTTCGGTTTGATGTCAATTGTCGAGTTGCTCGTAAAGATCTACTTGATTGAATGAACGAATGATTGGTCTAGTCGTTTTGCTAGATATCTTACCTTTTGAGCTTATAGTTCACTCCCGTTGATGTAATCCTTTTTCGGATAACTTTCCCCTTTGAGAAGTAGAGGATATGGATGGTGGCATTGGAGCTTGTTGAAAGTGATAGTGGATAACACTCTAGAGCAAACGTTTCCTTTTGAATCCTCCTAGTGTATTTAGGTGGTCGTTTGAGTAAATCAAGATGTAATTAAATAGTTATCTATTATATAAAAGTAAGTATATCATTAATTTGCTGAATGATCTTACCGATTGCATGGTATAGGTTAGCAAAATCCTATGAAAGGCAATATCCTTTAGGCATCATGCCTATCATCCGATCCTATGTATTTGTCTATTTTGTATGGGCACTTGGATTGTTTTTAGTTTATTTAGCTCCGCATACGCTCTCTATTATATGTAATAACAAATTAAAACAGAGCTCGCTAGTAGAGTGACGCCACGTGACGTCGCAACTAGTGGCCTCCATGACCTCCATTTTGCTCGTCATAGTCAATCCCCTCTCTCTCTCAATCAATTTTTCATATAGTGAATCAACCTCGTGCAACTTAATTCCGTTGCAAAAATAATTGTCGCGACCTAAAATCAGGCTAACGAATTATCGGGTTAATTAAATCAACTAACCTAATTTGGATCCTCCCAAGTCCTACCGAATCGCAACTTAGATTTATTCATGAGAAAATATTTAATTAGAGCAGCCACCAATTTCATGAAAAAGCCTCTTCGATTGATTGATGTGAATTGAACGATTTTGATTAATTGGAAAAATGTGACATGAAGACCATGTATTATGTGCCTAGAGGATGGTTTTTTGGTATTTTCGGCAATAAAAGAAAACATTCAAAAGCAATCAAAAATTTGAACAAAAATAAACAAAAATGCCCATTATATACTTTAAATTTCTGATTTTTTCAAAGAAATTCATTCATCCCGAAAGATCCGCATTAGAGAAGAATTTTTATCCACTATATCCTCGAAGATTAGAGTCGGTATGCGGATAGGGGTATAAAACAACAACGTCCCTTTTGCCAAAGGGAAAGAACACGAAGTCTTATACTAAATTGCCATCCTATTCCATAAGATCATGGCTAAGGCGTGCAATTTACTTTTTTAAATGGTCTAGGCACATTGGGAGTATATATTATGAGCATGTTTGTTTAAAAATGTACAAATTTTATAACAAATAGCACGACAAAAATAAAAGAAAAAAGATGAGTCAATTTGATTTGGTATTTTCAAAACTCAAAGAGGGATCGCCGAAAATGTGAGAGTAGGGTCCACCTTTCCTCATTTAAAATTTTATCCGATGTCTTAGAAAATTATCTTTAAGGTTCGGAAAAATCAATTCAGATAATTTTCAAACAGATAAATATCCAATCCAGATCAAGTCTTATCTCTAAAAAAATCAAATATTATCCCTCCATTGAACCATATCCATAACATGAAGACAATGTCGAATAGCTACGGGATAATGCAACTCGACCAACTCAATATCAAGGGATAATTATCTAAAGCAAAGTTCATCTGCAACATAGAGATAACATCAAAGGATAAAACAATTCAACCGAACGTGATGTAAGAGATGATTATCACAAAAAAGTCAAAGCTCATCCATAAGCAAATAAGATTTGGCCATGACAGAGCTAGTGGTTAAAATTCAAGTCCAATCCACAACATTGAAATAATGTCAGATATCCACAAGATAATACGGCTCAGCCAATCCAAGATAAAATTCGAAGCAAGGTCATCCGCAATCAAGCATATTTTGGCCAAGAGAAAGAATATCTGTCGAAAATCAATTTTCTTATATTTTTCGATTTTGAACGGATCTTCCTTAGGGACGGTGTCTGATGGAGCGTGCGACGGATGCGCGACTGGGACTTCTCAGTGGTGCACGGACAAAGTCTCCCACGTTGGCCTGCACGAAGAATCGGAAAAAACAAAGAAAAAGATAACAAAGAAAATCTTCTGTGTTACTGGGCTCCTGTTGCTCGAATCCTTCTTTGAAGAATGGATGGACTGATGCCATTAAAATATAATCTATGGGGCACCCTTGTGCATGAATAGCCTTTTTGCATGAATCCTGAGAGAGGGAAAAAATCAGTAAGGCATAAAAATAAATTCTTTGTGAATAAACTGCCCCACAAAAACCCTTGAGTGTGTTGATGTGTCTCTTCCTCTATGCACCCCACATCTTGCCAGAGTAACTTGAACAGGGCACCAATATCTTTTGAAGACTCGTTCCTCACCGTCGAAATCACCTTCAAAGGATTCGACGAGACTTACAACTTGGGATAGCGGCTTCTGATCAAAGACGAGCTCATTGGGGAAAGACTGAACAATCGGACGTTCGCGGACTGATGGTACTTAACGTCGGCTTGCGATGGTAGCAGAAGGCATCATCCAGATTCTACGAATATCTTTAGTTGATAAATTTTGAAGTTGCAATTGAGCTCGTCCGCCAATCTTCAAATTTGTTGGACCTTTTTGACGATGAAACTGTCATCTAAAAAAATACACTGAACATATGAAGACAACAGAACCTGCACTAATTTATAGCCAAGGACAAAAAAGAAGTGGTACACTTAGCTTCAATCCATCGCCGTGTTGTTCAAGATTGCTTGATCATCGAAACTTGCTAGACGAAGATAATGCTTTTGATCCTGTTTCGCTTTTCTCTTTTTGTCCGTAGGGATCTTTGACCTTATTCTCTTCGCACTTCCTCATATAGTTAGTGGGTGTCCTCTTCTCTCTTTCTGCAAATCTTAGAACCTACCGATCTCACCATGGGACAATTCAAGAAGAAGACAAAACCACTGCATCACTTCTCCTTCTCGCCAACATCTGCCGTGTTCTTCAATCGTGTTGGCTTCCTAAGAATGGCCGTATATTCAATAAAAGTGGCCCTCGCCCTCGTTATGTGACCTAGAGGTGTTTATATAGTGAAAATCTAGGTCAAACTTTGATATTACGGGCTTAAGCTTTGGCCTTATTTCGATCAATAAACTTTAAAAAAAGGCCTTTTCCGTAATTAAAATTTAGTGGGCTCAATTAAATCTGAATATACTTGCCCTCTTACAATTTCGGCACAACCCTCATGCCTTTTGCCAATCTCGATTGCTCGTCAATTTAAGCTCAAATCTTTGCCATCAATACAAAATGATGCAAATCCAATGCATGAAAAAAACAAAATTAAATATGCTATGCATGAAAACTAATTAGTTATTTTTTGTGAGAACTAAAATTGATTCTCATTTTTATGTAAAATGCATGATTAAGGAAAAATCAAAATTTAGGTGCCAACAATAATAATAATAATCAAGTTATAGTTTAGACATTGCACTTTTCTTATTAGGCTTTTTTCTTGTAATATATGTTCTTGTCAGTTTAATTACTAATGAAAATGATAGATCTATAGCCAAAAGTCATTTCTTCCATGCATACGAAATGAAAAAAAAAACCAAAAAAGTATTTCATCGTCTGAGTTTAGATATAAATTGTTGATAATAATGAAAATTATTAACTAATTATTTCGAGCACTATAAATGATTATATTATAAGATATTTTTCAAATCATTCAATTTCACTCTTTGAAACAATGACACGAAGAAGTCACTTTTTGATTGGGTTTTAAGCGCGGGAGTCTACGGTATGAGTGGCCCACGTGTAAGATTAGTGTTAATATATTAGTTTTTTGGTCAAATTAGTGCTAATATAGATGGCTGGATCTATCGTTGTTTCTTGTTGAGGACTTCATGCGGTGCCAAACCCTACGTCGCATGAAGTAATGTGCGCGCGTGCAAGCTTTATGTAGTGGCTAGGACGGGTCCCAAGTGGGCCTATGGGGACGGGCTTGGGCCTATAAATATATTGCTCACTCAAGTCAGTTCGATTGGTGCTACTTTGAATTCATGGATATTTGTGTGTTTGGGCCTCATCGGCCCATGATTAAGTCAATCAATTAAGCAAAATGGGCCTTTGATCCTAAAATTATCAGAGGGGAAAAGAGACAGATCCTCTAATATGTAACTTCTAAACATCCATCATGATAACAAAAATGTTCGTAACGTTTCCTTGACCTTGATAAACCTCCCACGACCTCACAGAATCTGCAAAACTATAGCACTATTTGTTTCGCAGCCCACTTGTTTCTCAAGAAGAGATGAGAAATATGCTCAATATCTAAGTGCCATTTGATGAGTAACTGAGAACAAAGGAGAGGTTCAAATCCCGTCTCTGCAATATTTTTTGATAAAAAATAGGTTTGGCTTTGTTAACTATTAACTAGTAATTAAAATTGTCCCCCTTCTTATACCGTTGAATCCACAAGTACCAAAGCAAAGCACCAAGAAATTAGCCGACTCCTAAGGATGAACACATGTATCTTTTGGAATAATTGGTCAATGAAAATATTACTAACAAGGATTTGTGTCTAAATATTTGCATAGATGGTAAAAATATTTTTGTTCATACATTTTATAGGCATGATTATTGTTTTTGAAAAATATTTTTCAAATCAATTATTTTTCGAGGAACAAACGGAGCCTATAACTACCCAATTCGATTGTCATGGGATCAAAGACAACCGAAGAGAGACAATCGCCTAGATGCAAACTAGATGTAGTCCTAATGTATTTTTTTTTGGGGGGTGGTGTCCTTTCTTTTATGAAACAAATTAAAGTCCTATCTACATGGCCGTAACTACCCACCTATGAAGTTGGATCAGACATGATTTAGTCCTAATTGCAATGCTACATTCTCGATTAAAACAATCAATGGTGCAATCTTTTTGCTTGTCCTCACTAATCTATATGAATTATGCAAACTATGTCCTGTATACATGCATGCAAACTATGTCTTGCATCAGAAAGTCACATCTTTTTACATGATCACAAGCGATGGTCCACTTTCAACAATTATCTGCAAAATAGATTTTCAAAATCTAATCTAAATGATCTTCTTCAAAATCTGATCTTGTGATTTTTTATGTATCTTGATTTTTGCTCGAAGTGTATTTTCTGGGCTGAATGTGCTAAGAACTCCCGAAAAAATCTTCCTATATCTTTATGCGTCCTAATCTTCTTTCTCAAGATTAATGACCTCTTGAATTGCTCTCTATTCTAGGGATTTGTGACTGCTCCCTATTCTTTAACTACAGTTCTCCTTTGGTCGATGGACCCTTCTTGACTCAGCTTTTATCATCATTTATTATTTCGAGTCAATTGATCATAACCACGTGTCTTGTACTCCGCTTAAATCTTGTACTCATGATCAATGAGCTCGTTAGACATCCCATGACGAGCTTTGTGAATGGTGCTGTCATGGCCCTTCCGATCGATGAACTCATCAGGCATTTCTTCGATGGACTTTGTGGATTGTAATGTATTTGTCACGGGCTGATTTGGGCCATTATTTTCTCTTATATTTTTGGGCCAATATTTTGGGTTTTCTATGTGGAAATTTCACTGATATGAATTTCTATTCACACTATCTCACTCATTAATAGATGAATGTGCCTACTCCTTTACAGACATTATTTCTAATGAGGAGTTGCTCCAATAACAAGCTTCTCCTATAGTCGGATGCATCAAGCGCTAGTTTAATAAATGGCCTAGCTTTAGCACACTTTTAGACATAAACGACCCATCTTTGGCCTAATAGAAATAGCTAGCTAGATGATTGAGCAAATTCACGGCTAGATCACGGCTTGAGGGTTTGCGCCAAGAACTTCCCAAATGTCTGCGTCGAAAGAGTGGTCGTTCCAACCATTTTGCCCCTCTTCCATGGAAAGTTCTTGAGGCCATGAGCTTGCGTCCGGCTGTCCTTGGTCGGAGCTGCTATCGGTGAACAGGTTTTCCCACCATGCACTCTCCTTGCCCTGACGAGACAACACCGGAGATGGTTGTCCATGGTTTCCACCTGGTGGAGTCCTTGGAGCCACTACTTGACGTCGTTCGAGGTTCTTCCCGGAAGTCTCCCCGCAATCGGTGACCATCCGCATGAATTTGGACAGGTCGGTATCCGGAATATGAGGATTAGGGAAGAATGGCTCATTAGGTCAACATTGGTTACCGTCAAAAGCGAAATGGAACACTTATTTTCCGTCATCATACGCATGAATCAGAATTTGATAATTCTGCCCAATCGAAAAGATAAGCATGGACAACCAAATTGTTCTACAGTTGTAAGAAGGTTTGAACTCGTGACCTCTCATCTGGAAATGTCAACGAGTATTACTAGACCATCCCTCACCTCCAAAGCAAGTTACTAAACTATTCTTAAGAGTTCTATTAATTAGCGTTTCGAGGCACTTGTTAAGTATACATTTATGATATAATATTCAATATCGAAAAAAAAATTAATTGTATGTGTTACGAGGACGAGTCAATGCATTGGAAATTACAATATTTTCTTATTTAGTTGCTAACGAGCACCATTGGCTTATTATTATATAAGAATAGTCATTTTTTTGTTAAAATTGTTCGTAACGTTTCGTTAACTCACTATAAAGGACTCTACATATGGAAAATTACCAAAAAGTCCTAAACCAATGTAATGTGCCAATTCGATTTTAAACCTTTTTTTTTTCAATTGAGTCCTAAACCTTTTGTATTTGTATCAATTCAATCCATCAATCCAACTTTAGCTGGCCGACGCCGACATGAAATTTTTTTACATAATATTTGAATATCTTTTCGAATTTTTTGTCTTTTTATTCTTATTCTTCCTCCAAATTGGTGGTTGGATCAACGACCGACCGAGGTGAGGATGAGACTATTAGGCAAGGATGAGCCTCGCTATGGTTGGGCAAGCTTGACCTTGCCCGGGGTCGGCGCTTCCCACTAGATCGGCGATCGACTAGAGGAAGAAGGAGAAGAAAAAAAGGAAAGAAAAAAAAAAAATAAAAAATAGAAAATGCAAAAGATATTAAAATACTAATAAAAATTGCAATGTTGGCGCAGGCATACACATCGATGCCGGTTGATCAAAGTTGGTCGGATGGATTAAATTATCACAAATGTAAAAGATTTATGACTCAATTGGCCAAAAAAAAAAAAATAAAGATTGAATTGACATAATTATAATAGGCTTAGGACTTTTTTGATAATTTTCCCACCCTACATAATTTGGACACGATGCTTAATAAGTTTGTTGCATTGCTTCTACATCGATCTCTCTGCCTCTCTCGTCAATTGAATCTGTTGGCCGAACTTCCCCATAAAAACCAAGAAAGTTCTACAAGGAAAATTCAAAAGACGCTAAAAGTCTGGACTGGTTTGGCAAAATTGATGGCACATATTCATTTTAGACAATTACCCTCAATTAAAAGTCTATACTTTTGGGCAACACACAAGACCTTGAAACTAAAACGACCTAGATTGCACTGAATCTTCCTCGACAAGAACAACAAATCTAGAGACCGTGCATTTGCAATCCTCGGTTAAGCAATAGGCAACATTGATCAATCTCATTCTCGATAAATGACAATTAACCCTAAACCAATTATAACCTCTACTCAGACGGAAAATATGATTTTCGTCGATGACTATCGAAATTATTTAGTTAATGCCAAAACGACGGCCAATCAGCCGCCCCTATATTTAGCACATGACATCAACGTGGCGTCCACTTAAATTTCACATCGACTTCGCGTGTTTATCACGCCCACACTTTGTGGAGGAATTATAATCCAATTTCGATGACATTGTAAACGTTAGACGGATATGAAAAGACTAAGTTGCTCATAAAAGTCATCTGAACTCTATAAAAGTTTTTTTATGTGGTTTAAGACTGCTTCTGTATTGCCTCGACCACTCGTCTTTGGCGTCGCGACGAATTCTAATACAATGAAAGTTGCTTTGGAAGAACTTCTGGACTTCGCCGGTTTCAAGCGAATAGTGACTAGGTGCTTCCAAGACCATTAATGTTCCGGTGACTAATGATAGCCAAACGACAAGCTAAGTCGACTTCATGTAAAAAAGAGCTGCTTCCACACTCAAGCTCGTTGAATTGATCCTTGAACACTTGTTGAGTATTGAGAGCACTATGTTTTCTTGACCTTGAAGTTTACTGAAGGGTATTTATTTCAAATTTAAGGATTCCAAAACTCAGTCATTTTATTTTAGCAAGTGGCCCAACCTAAGGGTACTCGGACCATATTTCCACACTCCACGTGGCTAAAATACTCCCTAACTTATTGAGTTGTTGAAATAAATTCGAGAGGAGTCATGAATCAAAATAATAAAAAAAATTATTAAAAAAGTCATAAATTTATTGCAATTGTGTCAATTCGTTCCTAAACTTTTTTTGGCCAATCTAGTCCTAAATTTCTTGCATTTATGCTAATTTAGTTCATTTGGCAGCCGACCCTGACGTGGCGCAATGGCGATTGACGTAGATACTTTTTAATAATCTTATAATAATTTTATTATTATTTCCACACTCCTATAGCCGACGAGGGTCGTCGGAGCACGCGAGCCAATGGGTAAGTGCCGCGAAGCCCTAGCTGGTTGCGAGGCGAGGCCAAGCGATGGCCACGAAGCCTTCACAGGTGGCAAGCTAGCTCTCACGACCCGCCCGGTCACACGAGGAAAGAAAAGAAGAGAACAAAAAATAAAAAAAGTACTAAAATATTATTGAAAATTGTCCATGTCAATGTCTACCATGGTCAAATGACCGAATTGATGCAAATGCAAAGGATGGGGATTGAATTGACAAAAAAAAGATTTATGACTGAATTAACATAATTGCGATAGGTTTAGGAATTGTTTTTGGTAATTTTCCTAATAAAAATCTCAAATGAAAAGGGTGAAAGTTTCTGTTCATTGAAAATGAAAAAAGTCGCACAAGGCTGCCCGCATTAATCCAAACAATCATATTCTATTTCAACCGCCTCATGTCATTTTCCGTTCGTATTTATACAACTTTTTATTAACTCTTTTGCACTTACCAATGTGTCTAAACGCTAATCTTTGTTAACTAGCACATGTTAAATTTAAATTTTAATTATAAAGAGTTCACAACTCTAGCCAAAGAATTCCCCTCAAAACACTTGAACTAAATAATTGTATATCACAGGGAATTATTATATACTTAACTTTAGAGAGACATTGGAAAATAATTGTAATTTATTAATATTCTTTTAGCATAGAATTTTGATCACTAAATTTCTTGGAATACAATGAACATGTCTGATTTGAAGCAAAAGAAGAAGAAACAAAAAATGTGAAACGTTGATAGAAATCATTAAATTGATTATCTATATTAAAAGTATACTTTTCCTCTTTCATCAATGCCTTGCGAGAGCTGTTTTGAACTGTTTAAATTTTAGGGCACATCTAAATCTTGTACATATGTACGTATGGTTGTATGTATATGCCAGATTTTAAATGGATGTTTAAGCAGACGGGCTTCATATTCATGCCCTCGACAAGTCCTTCACGTCTCTTTTATATACGATACTTTCTAAACCCAGTTTTTTTTTTCCTATCTTTTGTGATGATCCCGCCAGCGGAACTGATGTTAGAAGACCCGAGAGAGATGGTCGAAGAGACACATATGCTTCGTTAGCGTCGACAGGTTGCATACGATACAAGACGAGTAACACGAACTTGGGAGAGATTTTGACACACCGATTACCAAGAAGCTTGTGAAGCCTGATGATCATGTCGACCTCGTCCTCCTGGAACGCCCCTCTCTTGATGCTGGGCTTCAGATAGTTCAACCACCTCAACCTGCAACTTTTCCTGCACCTGTTCAACCCTGCAAACCCCAACCCATTGAGGCACGCTCACTAAAATCTCTGTCTCCGTCTGTCTGTGGGGTGATCAGTAGTATACCTGCTCTGCGAGGGACTTGGTGCCAGTTTCCTTCACCATATCTTTCCACGCACTTCTTCAGCAACACGTCCTCTTCCTCAGTCCACGCACCTTTTCTCACTCCTACTCCCTTCATTGCCTCTCTCTCTCTCTCTCTCTCTCTCTCTCTCTCACGTGTGCGCCAACACACTTTTTTGGGTGCAGAAACAATTCAGGAGCAGACGATGAGCGCGTGTTGGATGAGGGTTCACTATATATATATATGAGCAGAGGATCAGAGTTCAGTGATCTGCCCCAGACTACCTGGACAAAGGGAAGAGAGAGCGAGTGCCGTGCATGTCTAGCATCCACACACGACAATCTCTATCTTCTTGTGGCTTCAACGATGGCGACAGCTCTCTTCGCCTCCATTTCCAGTCAACTAACATTCTAGTTGAATCCTAGCCGTTGGATACGGGGGCTTTTGTCGCCATGCGGAGTGGTCGTTCTTGCCCTTCATTAGCTAATCCAACTAATCTCCTGTTTGGTGATGGCTACCATGATCATCCCACCAATTATGACGGTGGGTCGGTCAATTTGTAGCCACAAATTGATTTTGGTGGAACCGGATCACTTGCTAATCCAATTTCACCCTTTTGACTGCAAATTTTCTTTTTTTTTAATTGTTGGCTAAAATTTAAAAACAAAATTATAATTGGAAAACATCCAATTGATAATATTCAAATAATAAATTCCAACTTTTAAAATAGTAAATATTATTATCCGGCCAAATAAAAAGATTACGTGGATATTGTTTCCAAAATACACAGATATTCTTAATAACTCAAAAAAATCGGAACGTAATTATCTCGTATACTTTGAACTTCGATTATCGTAGGATTTTGTAATCGAATAAGTCATAACTCTAGAGGAACATTCTTCAATCTCTGCTTCTTCGATCGCAAGAGAGTAAGAGGTATTCATTGTCGTCGAATTTTAGTTTGTATCTGTATTCTAGACATACAATGCTAATTTTGTTTTTCAAAACTCGTGCAAATGGATGGAGTTCATATTGAAGGCAATTTCACTCATGAAAATAATGGTGTTGATGAAGATGAGATGAACAATGCAACTGAAGATGACTCATGTGAGAGACTTTTAAAACCAAACAATGACAGTGAGAGCCATACGTTGGAACACACTACCTACTTTGCTTCTAGACTACATGCACTAATTCAATTTAAACCTTCTAAGCTAAAAAGAGTCGACGAGCAATGCCCGCTGCAGGAATGCCGGAGCCGTTCTTCTAGTTCCCTCAATTTTTGGCGGCTTGCCAAAAATTGACTGGTTCAGTAGATGATGTCTGTGGCTGCTATGCGGCCCTTTTGGGGCGTTGGGGGAGTGGCAATATCGATTGGCGAATCAAGACTATGACTTGACCGCAAAATCAAGTTAAGATGGAGATTGTTGTGTATGTCTTTTAGTTTTTGCCAAGCTCAAAGAAGTGGCTAGGCCCTAGATGGAGTTTGGCAAGGTGTACCCCTAAAATTGCGATTGGTATGGGTTTAGGAGAGTCCGCGCTAAATCTTTGGCTTAGTAATCTATTAGCTTTCCTTTCTTGTGGTTCACCTTTAGGAAGGATGCGATAAAACTAGCAGCTGCCAATAAGGTTGGATTGCACTTGTTGCTCGTTGAGTCGTTATAGTTATAGCTTGCGTTGCTTCTACTCAAAGCTCGTAAGTCACACACACAATTACAACGCTTGTGCAATTCTCAAATGGATTTACAATTAGTGTGTAACTTCTCGAAAGCGAATTTGAATAAGCAATATGTTCTTGAGATTTTCACAGCTCGTCTCTATCTTCTTTGGCTTGCATTGATCCATTTCTATAGTTGTGAATCTTCAAGTTGACCATCGAGTAATCTTCGAGATAATCAACTTAGCTGTTGTAGATAACAATACTAGAGTTCCGTTCGTCCATACAATTAGATCTTCCAACGATTTTATTTGTTCCAATAATAAAGACACAAAGTAAGGGCTGTCAAATTCCTTTAAATACTCGATAATTGTCTAATGAATATACGGGTCTTTGTTTGTTATCCAACATCGCTAATAATGACCTTGTCGGCTTGATGTGAGCAGTAGCTTCTATCAATATTTTGTGATTCTACCCATCAATTTGGCCAACAATATTCCATCAACCTCCATTGTTTTAAAATGATCCCACCTCGGAGAATTGGTATGGTATAAAGCAATAGTTACTATATATCATAGTTGTATCATAGTTTATTGGCTTAAACTTTTTAGTTAATGTGGGTCTAACTAAATATATTGGCTGGTTAGGATTTGGGCTCTCTTTTGATGATCTCTCAAGTGTAGGTGTTACACTTCTGCTGCGCCATTCCAACAACCACCTAATCATATTGGTTGGTGAAATGAAGACACAAGAGGTAAAGATCAGTAAATGGAAACTCTAATTGCACTCCCCAATCGTATGCTTTTCCTAAGAGAAGGAAAAGTACCGTTCTTAGTTTTTCTTCCTTGTTAACGTTAGAGAAAAATAACCCACCCATCGGTGGCCGCGATGGTTTGCGCTCGAGTTCCTTTCATGAGAGGTCCTAGGTTCAAAACTCGTAGGTGCCGAGTGATTTAAGCGGGGGCCATGGCGGTGGGATCTTTGTCTTAGTCTCCCCGAGGAATAGTCGAGGTGTCGCAAGCAGGCTGGCAGACACCTCGGTTATAAAAAAAAAAAAAAAAACGTTAGAGAAAAATATCTCTCTTTTTCCTGTTCAAACTGTTCAAATATGACGGCTATCTAGTTGCCTTATTATTGTTAATCAACATGCATCTCTTGTTTGGCTACTAATTTATCACGTATCCCTAGTTTATCTTAATGACTGAGACAAAATGCAAAACCAAGTTTTAAGGTTATAGTCTCGCGACCTATTTACATCCAAAGAGTTTGTCTAAGTTCACTTAAGATTGGTAATTCTTTGATAAGCAGTACTAATGAGTGGGGAGACAAATACATCCATGAGTGATCTTGGGATAGTCAATTATTTCTAGAAGTGTACTGGTCCAATCTATCACGCATGGAATCACGTTGCATGGGCTCCCATGCATGTCCTTTTTTCCATTTTTGGTCGAACTGCATGTCCTTTGACTCTAACAAAAGGACGACCACGGTGACGTGTCTCGTTTTACACTGCATGTGTTTATGTAACCCGTGACTTGTTGGGACAAGTGTTCGTCCTTTGGAACCTCTTGTCTGACCATTATTGGCAGCTGAAACTTCACAGGGAGAGGTTTCAAGCATTCATGCTACAGTACGATGATTTTGACCCCCACATCGTCCGATTAAACCACGATGCTTGGTTTCCCTCCATTCGTTTGCATGGAAGAAGAAAATTTCCAAGAAGAGAAACAGGTCCTGCGAAAGATAAAGAATCGAATACTTTCCACCAATGAAAAGTAAAAGATTGTAAACCCTACAGATGATCCTCCATCGACCGCCAAAATCTAAAAGCTGCTTTTATCGCTTTTTTATGATGAGACGACCTAATTGGTTTGTGATCGGATCCAAAATGATAAGGTCCCTACCGCTTGTTAGGATGCTATGCAGCTATGGGATAGCATCACTTGGGAGAAGCCGTTGCCAATCACCAACCAGCTATGAGGGCCGCTTGAACAAAAGGAACATTAGATAGATTCATGGAATATGCTTACATGACAATTTTTTTTTGTGAGATTGGCAGCATATTATGAGTTGCAAAAAATCTATAATAAATAAATAAAAATTATTACGAGGTCCATTTTTTAAGAGTTTATGGCTCACAACATCTTTGTTGTTCCCACCGTTACGCTAGTGAAGTCCTAGATTCATTATATCCGCAATAATGGTGTGAAAAATAAATAGTAAGTTGTGTCCTTTTAAAAGTAAGTATATCCATGACTAAATCAATCTTAGTATACTAAAAGGGAGAAAATTACCAAAAAAGTCCTAAACCTATTGTATTTTTGCCAATGTATTCATAAACCATTCGTTTTAGCCAATTATGTCCTAAACGTTTTACATTTGTGTGAGTTCAATCCATCCGATCAACTTTGGCCGTAGAGGATGACGTGGCCTTGTCGATCTTGACATAGTAATTTTAAATAATATTTTAATAATTTTAAATTATTTTTCTTTTCTTTTTCCTTTTTTTTGGGGCCATCTTCTTCCGTCGAGTGAAGCTAGCCCCCATCGGCCACTTATGAGAGTGAGGCTCAACCTCGCCATTTGGACGAGGCTCACCCTCATCGGTGGTGCGATCACTGGAGGAAGAATATGGAAGAGAGAGAGAGAGAGAGAGAGACAGAGACAGAGAGAGAGAAAAATAAAAAAGGAAAAATAATTAAAAAATTAAAAAAATCAAAATATTATATATATAAAAAATTATCCACGTCGGCGCCGTCGCCGGTTACGCTATGTCAATAATTTTCCCGCCAAATAGTCTAAATTGGCACAAACACAAAATAGTTTAGGACTGAATTAACAAAAAAAAATTATGATTGAATTAGGACAAAAATTATGATTGAATTAGTAAAATTTGGACATATTTTGACCAACGTACGAATTAATACGGATTTTTTCGTAAAAGCGGACAAACCGAAAATTACATGTTTCAATTCTTTGGTCATAATCACTTTGTTCGTTTGAGTCTAGAAGGATGCCATGGGCCGGCTCGCTATTCTCGCTCCCCGTACTCATTTTTGATTTGTTACTTGCGTACGGATAATTTATCACGGATCCTCCACATATTACTCGATCGATCGCGAAGAGGATGGCCGACATTAACGCCACCGTCGGTCTTGCCCTAGACGAGAAATTTGGCTCATTATTAGAGCGCTTTGAAGAGATGATGTCCCGAAAGATGGAGGAAATGATGGCCGCCTTCTCCGCCAAACTTATGCCGCTAACCATTCCCGCTCTAATTCCTCCTACGACAACTCCGGTAAAGCCCCGGAAACTGCTCTCTATCGACAATGCCGCTAGAAGATGTGATCTTCACGGGCGTGAGCTCGAGCACGCGGCTTGTAGTCCCAATCTCCCAAACCAACCCGATGACGATAACCAACGACCAACAAGTTTGTCATCATGGGGGATACATGAGGAGGGAAATCTAGTGGATTCGAAGTATACGACCTAGATGAGTTCAATCCAGTTATGAGGAAGTTCGTCAAGATTTCGAACCACATGAGGAGATCAAGCCCTTGACCGGTGAACAAATTATCTCGGTCGGCCCTAGGCGATGCGGAAAACCCTAAAGAAGTTAAGATCGGGCAAGCCTTTCCTCGAAATATCCGAGCGCCGATCGACTCTTGAAGGATTATCGGGGCGTTTTTGCTCGGTCCTATGCAGATATGCCCGGTCTTGACCGGCTCCATTGTCGAGCATTGTTTACCGATCGATCCTTCGGCTAAGCCCAGGGTGCAAAAGTCAAGGAGGGCCAGGCCGGAACTATCGCGAGAAGATGAAAGAGGAGGTCATGAAGCTTCTTGATGTAGGATTCATCGAGACTACGAATATTCCGATTGGGTCGCTAACATAGTCCTTGTCATGAAGAAAGACGGCCGCATTCGATGCTGCGGGGTTTG
This sequence comes from Rhodamnia rubescens, assembly GCA_021437795.1. NCBI lineage: Eukaryota > Viridiplantae > Streptophyta > Magnoliopsida > Myrtales > Myrtaceae > Rhodamnia > Rhodamnia rubescens. Next base: position 4,812,910 of record JAILYA010000010.1, on the reverse strand, counting down.
AATTGTTTTCATTCATGGATGGTTTCTCCGGGTACAATCAGATCCCGATGAATGTCAATGACAAGTTGAAAATCACTTTCACCACACCATGGGGAATGTTCCATTACGGTAATGCCGTTCGGTATCGAAACGCCTGGAGCCACTTACCAACGAGCCATAGTTGCCCTTTTCCACGACATGATGCATAATGAGATTGAGGTTTACGTCGATGACATGATAGCAAAAACAAGGCATGGAGAAGATCACATCGAAACGCCGAAGAAATTGTTCGACAGACTCAAAGTACAAGTTACGCCTCAACCCCGCCAAGTGCGTCTTTGGGACCAGCTCGGGCAAGCTACTCGGATTCGTGGTAGCGGTAAGGGCATTGAAGTCGACCCTTCGAAAGTCAACGTTATTCGTGAGCTTAAGCCGCCGACGACGGTTAAAAAAAGTTCGAAGTTTGATGGGTAGGCTAAACTATATTGCTCGATTCATCTCTCGGTTGTCGAAACTCGCTAAGCCATTTCTCAAGCTATTAAAGAAGAATGCGCTAGTCCAATGGGATAGCGAATGCGAAGAAGCTTTTGGAAAACTGAAGCAAGATCTCATGAATCCACCCGTGCTTGTTCCTCCAACGCCGAGCAACCTCACAATCCTTAGCGAATCCTTGGGTGCTATGTTAGCCCAAGAGAAGCAGGAGGACGGAAAAGAACGAACTATTTATTATCCGAGCAAGAAATTCACAACCGGAAATGAACTACTCCGAAGTAGAGAAAACATGTACGGCGTTAGTCAGGATGCTACACGGGCTTCGCAATATACCTTGCATCACCAAGTGCTTCGGTGACGAGAATGAGATCCTATCAAATACTTGCTTAATCAACCCGCCTTGATTAGTAGACTTGCCAAATGGAAAATCCTCATCTCCGAGTTTGACGTTCAATATTTGTCCCAAAAGTCAATCAAGGGACGAACTATAGCAGATGTCCTAGCTGAAAATCCGGGGCAAGATGATGATGCCTATCATTCCGAGGATCGAATCACGTCGATGGAGGATTACATCCGGACTATGTATTTTGACGGAGCTGTCAATTTATCGTGGTCGAGCACGGGTGCGGTTCGATATCTCCAGGTGGTCGGCATTATCCTGTGGCAGAAAATTGGTATTCCCTTGCACAAATAACATAGCGAAATATGAGGCATGCATCCTCGGTCTGCAGCTGCGATTGAAATGGGGATAGCCCGACTTAAGGTGTTCGAAGATTCCGTTTTGATTATCCTCCGGCTGTTGGAAAGTGGAAGACGAGAGATGCTAAATTGCTACCCTACCATGAGTATCTGGATGAATTGGTGGAGGAATTTGAGGATATCTCATTTGAGTATCATCCAGGACTCATAATCGATTCGCCGATGCATTGGCTACCTTGTCTTCAATGTTACATGTCGCCAATGGACTTGAGGTTGACCCCTTCGAAGATCGAGGTATTAAAAAACCCGGCATATTAGTATGGCCGTGATCAATGAACCCGATGGTAAGCCATGATACCATGACATCAAGACTTATATTCGAAAGCGGGAGTTCCCTGAAAAAAATACCGTATCCGACCAAAAGTACATAAGGAAGATGGCCTCGAAGTTCTTCTTGAATGGAGAGAATTTGTACAAGCCGGTCATTTGATTCTGTCCTACTAAGATGCGTTGACTCGATCGAAGCAATTCGTCTAATAATGGAAGTACATGAAGGGATCTCGTGGTCCACACATGAACGGCCACTTGTTAGCTAAAAAGATCATGAGTTTGGGTTATTATTGGCTCACGCTCGAAAGAGATTGTATTCAAAGATGTCCGAGCTATCACAAATGTCAAATTCATGGTGACAAGATTAATGTCCCTCCAAATGAGTTGCATCGATTATCCGAACCATGGCCGTTTTCTATGTGGGGCATTGATGTTATCGGTCCTATCAACCCTAAAGCATCCAATGGGCATCGATTCATCTTGGTGGCGATTGACTATTTCTCCAAATGGATCGAGGCCGCATCCTATTTAGCGGTTACGGCACGAAATATCGCGAAGTTTATCCGCCGGGATATCATTGCTCGATACGGCCACCTCGAGGCCATAATCACCGATAATGGCTCGAATTTGAACAACAAGCTAGTTGATGAACTGTTCAAAAAATTCAAGATCAAGCATCTCGAACTCCTCTCCGTACCGTCCTCGGATGAATGGAGCAAAGAGAAGCCGCCAATAAGAACATTAAGAAAATTTTAGCGAAGACGGGCTGAAAACTATCGCGATTGGCATGAGAGGTTGCCATTTGCACTTATGGCGTATCGGACCTCGATCCGAACATCTACTTGGGGCAACCCCGTATTCTCTTGTATATGGAATGGAGGCTGTTCTACCAGTTGAAGTGGAAATTCCTTCCTTACGTATCTTGTCTCAAGCTAAGTTAACTAAGCTGAATGGATCCAACAGAGAACAAGCCAATTGAATCGATCGACGAAAAAAGACTTAAGGCTATATGTCATGGCCGAGTGTTATCGATAGAGGATTGCTAAATCATTCAACAAAAAAGTTTGGCCTCGATATTTTCAAATCAATGACCTGGTCTTGAGAAAATTATTGCCAATAGTCCCACTCCCGGAAGGGAAATTCGCTCCAAACTATGGTGGTCCATATATAGTGAAGAAGGTGCTCCTTAGTGGTGCTTTGATTCTGGCCGAGATGGATGGTCGTGTCTTTACCAATCCAATCAATTCTAAGTGTAAAGAAATATTATGCTTGATTCACTCCGATGTTTTTATAATCGAGTTATAATATTAATACTGATTCACGAGTTGTTCACATTTGAGCATTCGTTTGTCTCCTCACTACTAATCTTTCTTGAGAGATTGTTTTGAATGTGGGAGCCTCTCTAGTCCAATTGAATTGATCATCGCCAGCGTTGAGATTTACATATTCGCAAAGTAAAAGGGGTTATCTTGCGAAAAAAATATGACGACCAAGATGAAATGAGTAAAAACTTGCATTCATTTCATTCATCGAAAAGCCTTACAAATAGATCAACGGGGTGGGAACGTAAAGCCAAATCGAGCCCTAATGAGCATCACAAAGGAGTTTAACCGACTCTCCATACGGTTGATGCTCCGCCTGCACCGATCGCTCCGAGAATCGAGATCCGCCAACTTAAAGAGGAGGAGGAGCTCACATTTCTCTTTGAGCTTGGCTACCTTGTCCTCGTGATACTCGGCGAAAGAAATTCCGGGTCATGGATCGAAGCATTCTCCCGCGGGCTATATCCAGGGTCGAGATCGTCCAGCCTTTCTTCCAAATGTGTGCATTAAAATTTTAAAACAATATTGAGCGGATCGCGCTCGAAGATGGTCCGGGACATGGCCAAACACCCCACCAAGTTTCCCTCTCACGAATCAACGGGGAGACTTGTTCATTACCGTAGTCGAGGGCCTTCTTATAATTGTCGGCTACAAGACCGGCCAACACCAAGCTGTCCGAGCGATCCCGATAGCGTGCCTTCACAAGGTGGGCCAAAGTAACATCTTGATAAGCAACATGGTAAGCCTCCCGGGAAGTTAGTGAAGATGGTGGGGAAGATTACGTATTCCTCTTCTAATTTGGTACCTTCAATAGAAGCGGTGTCCATATCCCTAAACATAAGACGAATTTCAGTTTCGGCCTCCGGATGGTTGGCTATATAAGAGTAGCCCCGGCCTAGGAGATTATAAAGTTTCTCCCATTTGGCCAAAACTTGATCGAGAAGGCGTGTGCGGGGAAGGAAGCCATTTTTGTTGAAGCGGCTAAAAAGAGTGGATGCAAAAGAATGCTTAGAAGGTTGGAGATGAAGATATGAAAGCGATAATTGTCTCGGCGTTAAATCCTAATTTAAAGGGCAAGAAAAGCTATAGCAATAATTATTGTAGATGCCGAGTCAATTATCCGGGTAAAACTACGGACGTTTCATCCATGAATCACGGATCTACCATCTCGAGCCTCATAAATCCGAAAAGATTTGAGGACGCCACCATGTTGAAAATTGAGTGGGAGACAAGCATACTTTTCGGGAAAAAAGACAAAGAATTCTTGCGAGAACCACGGGTGAAACTACGGGCGTTTCGTCCGTGAGTCACGGATCTACCATCTCAAGCCTCACAAATCCGAAAAAGTTACGAAACGATTTGAGGACCCCACCATGTTGAAAATTGAGTGGGAGACAAGCATACTTTTCGAGAGAAAAAACAGCAATTCTTACGAGCCACGTTAGTTACTCGGGTGAAACTACAGGCGTTTCGTTCGTTGGATCCTGGATCTATCGTCAATCCGTGATCTCGAGCCTCACAAATTCGAAAAGTTACGAAAGGAGTTGGAGTCCAACCATGTTGAAAACCGAGTGGGAGACAAGCATGGTTATCAAGAAAAGAAAATCGGTGCGAATGGATTCGGGGTCCCATCACGTTGAAAAAAATAAGACAAGGCGGGAAACACGAAATCTTGGGAAAAACGTCGGCTTAGTGATTTTCATCCGCGTTTAAAGGGAGGCTTTGGAACATACCCGATTACTCGAAAGAATTTGGAGAGAGTAAGCATACATCGGAGAATAGAGTGAACAAAAGGCGGTAAGAGGTATTTCAATCCAACATGTTTAGAGGCCATCAGCACTTCACCGGAGGCAACCAACCTAGACATCCCCGAAAGCGAACTGCTGGATTTCGAGACCGATCCAACGGCGAAGCCGTAAAACCCAACTCTCTTGGCAGTGAAATTCAAGATCTCGACAAAGAATAACAATGGCGGCGGCAAATGCCTGATCACCCCGAAAAGAAAATATCAAATCAAAGTGCTCGAAGTGCCTTCAAGGAGTGCTCTTACATGAATAAGAGACGCAAAAATGAATTGAGCCGGATGATAGGAATGGAGCCTTTGAAAGTCAAGTTTTGATTTCAAAACAAGCGGACCCGATTGAAGGTTAAAAATGAAAGTCATTAACTTGCGTTTCGAGGGAAGAAAATGAAAAGCTTCGAGCGAGAGAACAAGAGGTATATGGATGCTATTAACACCGCTGTTTGCCATGTTTGTAGCGGCCCCATCTCCTTTGGTGACGTGTTCCTCGATGAGCCTACATCCGAGCATTGAAAATGCTCATTCACCATTCATCACCCGAGCAAGCTCTCGTACAATCCGATTTCGTTGGAGATACATCCCGAAAAAGTCGGTCTTGCGAGAGCGAAACCGATGCCCTTCGAGGGAAGAGACATGCATCACTACAATTGGAGTTTCCTTGATGTCACAGCCAGCCAATTCAACGCCGATGGAACTCCGAATTTGTAGCCTACATGAAGCTTTAGTTTATTATTATGGGCTCTCAAAATATCGCTTTCGAGCATTATTAGCCAGCCCTTACGAATCCTCAAGAGTAGTAGTGACATGTATGAATGAATGTCTTGTTTGTTACAAAATCTCCATGTGAGACATTCTTCTTTTAACGCCTAGAGTTAATCCAGGGGCAAAGAACAAGATCTATCCACGAACATTATCATGCTTAAATGCGTGAATTCCTCGCCGATTTGACTAAGCATTGAAAGCCTTCACGTAAGTAAATGCGAAAAAGATTTGAGGAGGCAAATAACCGCCTCGTTCGTAGGAGAAAGCGAAAAGATTTGAGGAAGGCAAATAAGCGCCTCGTTCGTAGGAGGAACCGAAAAGATTTGAGGAGGGAAATAATCGCCTCGTTCGTAGAGAAAGTGAAAAGATTTAAGGGCTCCTCCATATCGGAAAAGTAAAAAAAAAACGACGGATTGAGTGAGGGGTAAGAGTTATTACGAAATGGATCCAAGGCACTAAGACGAAAAGGAGAGAAAAGCATCTGCAGAGACTAACGAATCGAAAAAAAGTTTATAAAGAACTTGAAGTCTCCATGCACCTCCGAACTCGTCACGAAAGGCCATCATCGCTTTTGTGATTTTCTCGCAATTTATCTTTGCAAGTCCAAAGAACATCTAAAGCCCGGTCTCTAGTCGAAACACCCATTTTTCGGTCTACATATGGAAGATTTTGAAAGGAAAATAAGTATGCGTACATTCCAGGCGGAAGTATGGGAAGCCTCCTATCCCGAGGATCTGCGAGTCATGGCCATTGATGGCAACCCCGTTTCCCTCTCGATCCTCGTTGCCATGCGAGAAAGTGCATGTACGGGATTTCACTTATGTGAAAGCAACGGAAGCCTTAGAGGAGGCGAGGCGGTACAAATATGATTTCGACATCGTCGCACAAACCATGGTAGGGATCGATATGGACGGTCTCAGTCTCTTAAAGATCATTGATTCCGAGTTGGATATACCGGTGATCATAACATCAGCCAAGTGATGATCGATAGTTCATAACGAGGGCCATATGTGCATGGTGCTCGGGACATCCTAAAGAAGCCGGTCTGCGTTCGAGTGCTCCAAAACAATTGGCGGCATGCTGTAAGGAAGCAATTACTCGAACAAAAGAACTATGGTCAAACTTACTACGACGATTTTGTCGGAAAAGAAAAGGCCCTTTGATCCGCCGAGCTTCATTCTATATTCATCGAGGCGGTTCGACGGCTAGGAATCAATTCAAGACGACCAATGGTTTTACTCAAAATAATGAATATAGACGGACTCACCCTACGAAGTGTCACAAATCACCTTCACGATTTAGAGATAAGTCGAAGAAGCACGATGTAGCTTGGAACCAAGGCGGCCGGAGCAAAGTTGATTGGAAGATTAATCCCGGGAAAACCTACGGAGCAAAAAAACCCGACCACTTCCCAATCAAGAATACCGGCCATACCGACCTTCCGCTGGTGGTTCTAGCGGCGGACCGTTGATCATCCCTACGAGTTCCCGAGCGACGGCGGAGGCTCAAGCTCAAGGAGTCGGACCGCTCACGGCAAAAATAAAGTGGAAAATCTGTCGCCGGTGTTAGCAAGTAACAATGCCCAATTCGAGTATCAATTGCCCGAAAAATCAAAAGGTTACTTTGATGATGAGCTCACCGCCTTGGTCGGCCCGGTTCGGGGTCGAAAGACCTCCCGAGTTGTGATCCGAAGCAAGTGATTATGGATCCTCAAACAACGATCGTTGGTGTATGATCCAAGACAAAATCAGCCAATCATTGGAATAGCCAAGAAAAGAGGTGGAACCAATCTCGCATGAATACTCCTTTAATTCCATGTATAGTTCCCCTGCGTGGGATACTTTTACTTTCTAGTTGTCTAGAATTTGCCTAGAGTTAAATGGCGAATTTTTCTCCTCTCTTATCAAATGCGTAAGTTCCTTATTAAGCTAGGCACAGTAGCAAATCAATTTGTGGACGACGCCCCGAACGCCCATAAAGAGAGATTCGAATAGCACTTTACTTGGGAGAATGCAAGGAAAAAAACCAAGCGGGGCTCAAAGATGGGTAACTCCGTATCGTCTCAATTGGCTCTCGGTCGTTTCAAATTCTAAGTTAAGCTTATTTTATTCTCCACGGGAGGTTGCCAATCTTTGAGAACAATATAACAAAAGCGAACCACCCGTGGGCGCCAACAACACCGCAAGATAGTGGTTGGGGGAATGACGATGGTCCGGCGTCCGGGGTCGATCCTGGAATTTGGCATCAATGTACGAGATATTAATAAAAACTTTTGCTTCGCGGATCGAAGCTCGGCCTAAACGGTTCGTGAACCTTGGAGAGATAACATCCTGGACATACAATCCGATCCAGATGAATCGATCTTTTCAATTCAAAGTTCGCGAGGAATACGTACATGGGTAAAGTGGTATCGTTTCAACTCTTTTAGAACATGAGGACATACATTGATGCTTTCCCTTTTGATTTTTACGGGGGTCACTACTGTCCAAACAGAGAAGTATCCCTTCTCCCTGAAAAATTAATGAAATGAGAAATTCTTGGAGCCTTTGACAATCTCATGTCTCAAACGAGATAATGAAGTTTTGCAACGCATTTGCATGAGCAGGAGCAACTCACGATCCACGCCCCTAAGAAATTTTTTATATACTTGCGAACTTTGTCCGCCAAGCTAAAAAGTTGCTTTGCATTTTATATGCTCGAAAACACTCATACACTGCATGGTTTGCACATGATTGTTCCTCATGTTTAATTTAACAACTCTGAATAAGGAACATGAACTACATAAGATACATCGAATGTACAGAAGGGGCATGACGGGATGATGAAAGGCAATCCTTTCCCAAACACATCCAATTTTTTAGGCGAGATGAACGGTGGCAAAATTCCGCATTCCCGAGGTAAAAAGTTTTCTCGCGAAAGGTACGATAACCGAAGTGATGGAGGCATTCATTTCTCTACCCTAAACACTGCAAGTTGTCCGTTGATCAACCCATTTGAGCGGAGATTTCACTTCCATAACCCTCGGTCAAGAACCACCCCATATTGGGGCAAAACAGAGGTAATTCCATCGGTATCACGAGGTAAAATGGTTAGAAATCTTCTTGCTTGGACTAACATCAATCTTCGGGTGGTTCTTTGCATTGTACTTGCGCTTTAATTCAAGTGCCTTAGGGTGACGAAGAGCATTTCTTTTTCTATCCCACACATCTATATCCATTTGCACAACCCATTTGAGCACTGCAAATTCGTTTCTAAAAGCCCTCATTGGTTATCATTGTTGTCCCAAAGCAAATATAGCCCATTTTTTAGTAGAAGGACACGAAAAGCTGGATCAATAGAAAATCTCCCAATGAACTCATCAAGATGCAATAGTAAAAGAGAGTTGGGAGTAAAAAAAAAAAAAGGGGAAGAAAGAGGAAATGCTGATTCCACAAAAATTCCTAGGCATTTAAAAAGCAAAGTGCTTACCAAAAGTAAGGCCAATGCCCTTTCAATTCATTGTTCATTTGTAGAATATTTCGAACTTAAATGCACAATTTTTTCGTATATCCTAAAAGGGTTGAGAGAAAAATCTCCATGAAGTATCAAATTGCAAATGCAATCTTCAGTTCATACCATCCTCGAGCAATGATGGTATCCTAGAAGGCCACGATCGGTGACAAGATTGTAATGATCACCAACATCAAGCCCCTTCTCAAACATCTTCCGAGCCAAAGCGAACCCTTTCGTTTCTCGGTCCCCAAATCATTACCTCCATTACAACCCTTTAAAAGCCTTTTCGACTAGGGCACTTGAATTAATGTGGAGTTCAATGATTTTAAGCATCACTCGAAGAAGTTCGAGCAAGATTACTTCTCTCTCATTTTTGCGGGGTTCTTGACTTTTAAACCCGGAAAGATGACGATGAAATTCATTTCAAAGACCTTGACTTAACTAGAGTCCCCTTTGTAAACCTTTGACCTAGCCCTCATTACGGTCCTAATCAAGACCTCCCGGATCGGCTCGGTCGTATCAATGCTTGAGATTACTCGGATCCTTATCGAATGCGATGATGGAAAGATTGAGTGATTTCTTTTGAATCCCCAGAGCAGGATAAATAACTTTTCTTGAGAGTGAGAGAAAACCCTTTCTGACCGAAGTCCCCCCATTCAGCTCACATTCGAGGTATTCATAATGTGAGAACATCCCTGGACAGGATTGATAATGCAAACTTGATAGAATGGTTATGCATAAACCATAGTATAAGTGATTGCATTATGTACATGTTATTTCTAATCATTGCAAGCTCGGTAGGATAGTTTTGCATGAACTCATTGTTGAATATGTTTGCGCATGTTACCTCGGACATTTTATGATGGGTAATACATTCCCGATGTTCGATGTCCCTCCCAAGGTCTCGAAATTCATCCAAGGATTATTGAATGAGCAAGTTCTCCTGGCAAATGCCTACCATGTATGATACGAAAGATCCGTTTCGTTCTTTGATTAATCGTTCGGAGAACCCGGGTAAGTTTTCCGAACCCATTTTCAAATTAACAACTCCTACGATGATAGTTGTTACGATTCAATTCGAGCAATATGCCTCTCTGTCGAGGTCGTGTAAACATATGCCTTTGGCGATCTTGACATCTTATCAAATCATGACGACGCCTTGCTCTTATGATTTCGGTCTCGAATCACGAAGACATATGCACCGGTGATCTTGACCTTTAGTCGGCTCATAATGACATAACTCTTATGATTCTCGGCTTCTTTTTCAAATCACGAAGACATAAGCACCCGTGATTTTGATCCAAACCAAATCATAACGACGTAGCTCTTACGATTTTGGTTCCCCTTTGTCGAATCGTGAAGACATATGCACTGGCGATTTTGACATTTAATCAACTCATAATGACATAGCTCTTATGATTCTCGGCTCCTTTTATCAAATCACGAAGACATAAGCACCCGTGATTTTGATCCAAACCAAATCATAACGACGTAGCTCTTAAGATTTTGGTTCCCCTTTGTCGAATCGTGAAGACATATGCACTTTGGCGATTTCGACATTTAATCAACTCACAACGACGTAGCTCTTGTGATCCGGAAGGATACACATATCTTGCGGTATGCCGCATTAGGGAGAAGTCTCGATAACAGATAGGTCGAATACCTTAAGGTCCTCGTGTTTGCAAGAAACTTGGAAATTAAGGGAATCACCAGCTTATGAGGTATTTGGTAAAACAGGTATTCTCGTATACGATCCATGTGCGGGTTTCTCTAACATGGAAAAGAGAAATTATGACACATGTTATTTACAGATTTTGCATATCATGCATCACTTCATTACAAAAAATGGGATTAAAACTCCCGCAAAAAAAAAAAGTTCATCCATAATTTGCACCGTCAAAATTCGGGATTCAATTTTGTCTTTGAGCGAGAACCTCTACGAGCCTCCACTCAAAGAGGGGCATTGTTGACGCCTAAATTTTGACTAATATATTTTTTGTATAAAAATTAGAACTAATTTTAGTTCTAAACAAAAATCATCTCACGTATTCATTTAGCATTGGCATATAATTTGAGTTTAATTTAACAGGGGTTTGGACTAGGCATGGGGTGGGAAAATGCACCAAGAAGATTTGGGCTTGAAAGAAATATTTTCTCGGGGATTTGTTGTTGACGCCTAAATTTTGACTAACCTTTTTCTTGCATAAAAATTAGAACTAATTTTAGTTCTAAACAAAAATCATCTCACATAGCATTGGCATATAATTTAAGCTTAATTTAACAAGCGTCCAGATTAGACATAGGGTGAAAATGTACCAAGAATATTTGGGCTTGAAAGAAATATTTTTTTTTTTCGTGGACTGTATTGCAAATACTAGAACTTCAAGGACCGGATTGCAAATACTAGAACCTCGGGACTGCATTGCGGATACCAAGAGAAGAGGATGAAGAGAAGATGGAGAAAGGAAGATGATGAAGAGAAGATAATGAAGAGAATGTGAAGAAAAGAAGATGAAAATGGAAGATGGAGAAATGAAGGTGAAGAAGAGAAGATGAAGATGAAGAAGGGAAGATGAAGATGAAGAAGAGAAGATGAAGATGAAAGGTGGGGAAATGAAGATGAAAATGAAAGGTGAGGAAATGAAGATGAAGAACGAAGGATGAAGAACTTTGCCTATAAAAAAAGAAGAGTTCTTGAAGAGAAGAGGAGTTTTTTTTGGAAGTAGGAGAGAATTGAGAAAGTTTTTGGGGGAGTGGAAGAGAATTGAGAGAGTTTTTGAGAGGAATTCTTTAGAGAGGAAAAAGAGAATTCTTGAGAAAAAATTTGGAGAGAGTTTTGAGAGGGCTTGAGTGTTTTGAAGCTCGGTGCTACCATTGCCAATTTCTCGCACCCATCAACACAAGCCACAAGTCCATCCCCATCGTTCAAGCTTGCCGCAGCAAAAAGAAAGTTAAGTGATTCCCTAACTTTCTTTAATTTCGAATACAAATTAGCTCAGATTTTCTACACCTGATTTTTCTCTACGTTTTTATGTTAAATAACAAAGTGCATATCAACGATGAGACATCAATGGTACGAGAATAGAAGGAGAGCAAAAGGGAAAAATATCAACGCCAAGATTGCGTCTCATGAAATTCTAGCGATATGAGAAAGAAGCGTGAAGGAGAGATAGGACCAAGAGATTTCTCGATCTAACGAGTCACCAAATCGGTCCAATGGTCAAGATAAGCCCGAAGCACGAGTTTGGTGCACGAGTTCAAATTGGGGGAGTAACCTTGAACCTATTTCATCCTAATTTCATGTAATTTCTTTATTTCAAAAAATGTCATGGGAAGAAAAATCCAAAAAAAATTGATTCTTTGATCTTCAAGTAGAATTCATCAAATTTGTCAAATCCATTATTTGTTTCATGAATTTTAAGGTACCGAAAGGGCATTAGTTGTAATTAATGTAACCAAGTCCCCTGGACTCTTAATCTCTCGGTTCGCGAAATAAGATAGTTTTCTCCCGCTATTTTATTTAGGTTTCTAATCGACCTACCGAAAATGATTAGTGGCGACTCCAAATTCAAATCACATTGCATGTTAATCATTCGAACCTTAAGTTGCGATTTGGTATGGAATTGGGAGAGTCCGAGTTAGGTTAGTTAATTAATTAACCCGATAATCCATTAGCCCAAAAAAGATGACTTGTTTATTTTTTTTTAGGTCGCGACAGCTTAGCGACTCACATTGGGGAGCCAAAGAGGACTTAAGCCGATAAGTTCATGAAAAGGAAAATTACTTGATTTGGCAATCTTGATTGAATTTTAATCCCTATGTGTTAAATGATTTTGCGGGAAAGGGAGTTATAAGGGGAGGAGTCAATGGCTAACCTCTATTTTGCGAGGCTTGGTGATGAGAATTTTATTTTTTGAACTATCGGAGTGCTGATTGCCCTTAAAATGTCGTGCATGCCCCTAATATAATTGCACTACACCACCTTGACTTGTGACCGAACCCGGATCACCCGATAGTTTCAGGATGGTATTTATGTGGTTCTTTAACCTTGGCGGTAAGGCTTCGCTAAAGGTTATCCCACTTGGATCCCGAATTTTTCAAAAAATGGCTCAAGGGTTGTTCTCATGCACGTGAGGCTATGATGCATGAGAGTTGCCCTTGTCGACCGAACCAAGCCGAGATGATTGGACCCGACTAGTCATGACTATGTATGTGAGCGGCATCTAGTCATGATGAACGTGCGCGAGGCTGCGACATGTCGTTACGTCCTTCATTTCATTTTGCTAAAAGAACTAAAATCCGAATCCACAATTCATGCGCATGTCTTTGTGATTGACATTTTCTTCCTATGAGCGGTAATTTCCTGTCTCTTACGCCCTGTTATCTCATTTTTATTTTTGGGCTGGTCCATGGTTTAGGTTGATTGTTTATGAATCTCATTGTCTTGTTTCCAATTTCACATTTGCTTCCGTAGTTTTTACAATTTCATCGCTTGTCCTTAATTCCGATTTGGCTTGTTCCTGTTGTACGATTTTTACTAAATTCTACGATCGAGCTTTGAGTAAGTGTCAAACATCAAAGTTGTAGACCTATGTTTCAACTAATATCCTACAAAATTTCAGAATTAAATTCATAATTTAAGATGGCCTTTCGTTTTTTCAACTACCTGCGGTTATAACAGTTTTTTGAATGCGAATTTTCCCAAAGACACATTAAACTGATTTGATCCGCTCATTTCTAGTTCGATTGGTCAATATAAAAGTTGTTCATCATCTTCTCAACTATAAGCTCGTAAAATTTGGACGTAGTTTGACCAACGTGCGAATTAATACGGATTTTTTCGTAAAAATCGACGTAAACTGAAAATTGCCCGATGCGATCTTTTGGTCATGTCTAGTTCGTTCATTGAGTCTAGAAGGAAGTCATGGACCGGCTCTCTATCCTCGCTCGTTGTACTTACTCTTGACTTGCCCCTTTTCAGGAAATTTATCACGGATCCTCCGCATATTACTCGATTGGTGGCGAAGAGAATGGCCGACATTAACATCACTGTCCATGAGACTTTGAATGAACAGCTCGGTGCTCTAACCGAGCGATTTGAAGGGATGATGTCTCACAAGATGATGGATAACTTCATAGCCAAGCTTCAGCCGTCCAGCTCAAGCCCTCCGCTAGTTGTGGCAACTCTAATTCCCTCGGCGAGGCAATTCCAAAGAAGGCCCCTAAGGTGTTCCATATCAAGCTACACCGCTGGAAGATATTATAATAACGGCACGGGTTCGAGCATACCACCCTCGATTCCAGCTCCCCAAACCAACCCGATGACGATAACCAACGACCAACAAGTTTGTCATCATGGGGGACACATGAGGAGGGAAATCTAGTGGATTTAGAAGTATACGACCTAGATGAATTCGGTCAGTTATGAGGAAGTTCGTCAAGATTTCGAACAACATGAGGAGATCAAGCCCTTGACCGGTGAACAAGCTATCTCGATCAACCTAGGCGATGCGGAAAACTCTAAAGAAGTTAAGATCGGGGCAAGCCTTTCCTAAGAGATGTCCGAGCGCTTGATTAAGCTCCTAAAGGATTACCAAGGACATTTTCGCTTGGTCCTATGCGAGATATGCCCGGTCTTGACCGTTCCATTGTCGAACATTGTTTGCCGATCGATCCTTTGGCTAAGCCGATGGTGCAAAAATCAAGGAGGGCCGGACCGAAATTAGTGCGAGAAGATCAAAGAGGAGGTCATAAAGCTTCTCGATGTAGGATTCATTGAGACTACGAGAATATTCCGATTGGGTCGCTAACATAGTCCCCGTCATGAAGAAAGACGGCCGCATTCGGGTTTGTGTCGACTATCGAGACTTGAACAAGGCCAGCCCTAAAGATGATTTTTCCCTCCCGCATATCGACGTACTTGTTGACAAGATTGTAGGGTTTGAATTGTTTTCATTCATGGATGGTTTCTCCGGTACAATCGGATCCTGATAAATGTCAATGACAAGTTGAAAACCACTTTCACCACACCATGGGGAATGTTCCATTACCGGGTAATGCCGTTCGGTCTCGTAAACGCCTGGAGCCACTTACCAACGAGCCATGGTTGCCCTTTTCCATGACATGATGCATAATGAGATTGAGGTTTACGTCGATGACATGATAGCAAAAACAAGGCATGGAGAAGATCACGTCGAAACGCTGAAAAAAATTGTTCGACAGGACTCCGAAAGTATAAGTTCACGCCCGAACCCCGCCAAGTGTGTCTTTGGGACCGGCTCGGGCAAGCTACTCGGTTTCGTGGTAAGCAGTAAGGGCATTGAAGTCGACCCTTCGAAAGTTAAGGCTATTCGTGAGCTTAAGCCGCCGACGACGGTTAAAGAAGTTCGAAGTTTGATGGGTAGGCTAAACTATATTGCTCGATTCATCTCTCAATTATCGAAACCGCTAAGCCATTCCTCAAGCTATTAAAGAAGAATGCGCTAGTCCAATGGGATAGCGAATGTGAAGAAGCTTTTGGAAAATCGAAGCAAAGATCTCATGAATCCACCCGTACTTGTTCCTCCAACACCGGGAGCAACCTTTAATCCTCTACCTCACAATCCTTAGTGAATCCTTGGGTGCTATGCTAGCCCAAGAGAAGCGAGGAGGACGGAAGAGAACGAGCCATTTATTATCTCGAGCAAGAAATTCACAACTTCGGAAATGAGGTACTCCAAGTAGAGAAAACATGTGCGGCGTTAGTCCTGCACGCACGAGCTTCGGCAATATACCTTGCATTACCAAGTGCTTCGGTGACGAGAATGCAATCCCATCAAATATTTGCTTAATCAACCCGCCTTGATTGGTAGACTTGCTAAATGGCAAATCCTCATCTCCGAGTTTGACGTTCAATATATGTCCCAAAAGTCAATCAAGGGACGAGCTATAAACGAGATGTCCTAGCTGAAAATCCGGGGCAAGATGATGATGCCTATCATTCCGAGGATCGAATCATGTCGGTGGAGGATTACATCTCGGACTATGTATTTTGACGGGCTGTCAATTTATCGGGATCGTGCACGGGCGCGGTTCTTATATCTCCAGGTGGTCGGCATTATCCCGTAGCAAATAAAATTGATATTCCCTTGCACAAATAACATAGCGAGAATATGAGGCATGCATCCTCGGTCTGCAGGCTGCAATTGAAATGGGGATAGCCCGACTCAAGGTGTTCGGAGATTTCGCTTTGATTATCCTTCGGATCGTTGGAAAGTGGAAGACGAGAGATGCCAAATTGCTACCCTACCATGAGTATCTGGATGAATTGGTGGAGGAATTTGAAGATATCTCATTTGAGTATCCGTCCAGGACTCATAATCGATTCGCCGATGCATTGGCTACCTTGTCTTCAATGTTACAAGTCGCCAATGGACTTGAGGTTGACCCACCGAAGATCGAGGTACTAAAAAAACCTGCATATTGTATGGCCGTGATCAATGAACCCGATGGTAAACCATGGTACCATGACATCAAGACTTATATTCAGAAGGGGAGTTCCCCCGAAAAAGTACCGTATCGACCAAAAGTACATAAGGAAAATGGCCTCAAGTTCTTCTTGAATGGAGAGAATTTGTACAAGCGGTCATTCGATTCTCGTCCTACTAAGATGTGTTGACTCGATCGAAGCTAGCCTGTCTAATAATGGAAGTACATGAAGGGATCTCGTGGTCCACACATGAACGGCCACTTGTTAGCTAAGAAGATTATGAGGTTGGGTTATTATTGGCTCACGCTCGAAAGAGATTGTATTCAAGCATGTCCGAGAGTCACAAATGTCAAATTCATGGTGACAAGATTAATGTCCCTCCAAATGAGTTGCATCGCTTATCCGAACCATGGCCGTTTTCTATGTGGGGCATTGATGTTATCGGTCCTATCAACCCTAAAGCATCTAATGGGCATCGATTCATCTTGGTGGCGATTGACTATTTCTCCAAATGGATCGAGGCCGCATCCTATTTAGCGGTTACGGCACGAAATATCGCAAAATTTATCCGCCGAGATATCATTGCTCGATACGGTTCACCCGAAGCCATAATCACCGACAATGGCTCGAACTTAAACAACAAACTAATGGGCGAATTGTTTAAGGAATTCAAGATCAAGCATCTGAACTCTTCCCCATATCGCCCTCGGATGAATGGAGCAAGAGGAAGCCGCCAATAAGAATATTAAGAAAATTTTAGCGAAGACGGCTGAAAATTATCGCGATTGGCATGAGAGGTTGCCATTCGCACTTATGGCATATCGGACCTCAATCCGGACATCTACCGGGGCAACCCCGTATTCTCTTGTATATGGAATGGAGGCCGTTCTACCGGTTGAAGTGGAAATTCCTTCCTTACGTATACCGTCTCAAGCTGTTCGACGGAAGCCGAATGGATCCAAAGCAGAGAGCAAGCCAATTGAATCGATCGACGAAAAAAAGACTTAAGGTCAGTATGTCATGGCCGTGTTATCAGCAGAGAGTTGCTAAATCATTCAACAAAAAAGTTCGGCCTCGATATTTTCGGATCAATGACCTAGTCTTGAGAAAATTATTGCCAATAGTCCCACTCCCGAAGGGAAATTCGCTCCAAACTATGGTGGTCCATATATAGTAAAGAAGGTGCTCCCTGGTGGTGCTTTGATTCCGGCCGAGATGGATGGTCGTGTCTTTACCAATCCAATCAATTCCGACTCGTAAAGAAATATTATGCTTGATTCACTCGATTTTTCATAATCGAGTTATAATATTAATACTGATTCACGAGTTGTTCACATTTGAGCATTCGTTTGTTTTCTCGCTACTAATCTTTGCCGAGAGATTGTTTCGAATGGGGAGCCTCTGCGGCCCAATTGGATTGACCATCGGGAGCGTGAGATTTACTTATTCGCAGAGTAAAAGGGGTTATCTTGCGAAAAAATATGACGACCAAGATGAAATGAGTAAAAACTTGCATTCATTTCATTCATCGGAAAGCTTTACAAATAGATCAACGGGGTGGGAACGTAAAGCCAAACCGAGCCCTAATGAGCATCACAAAGGAGTTTAACCGACTCTCCATACGCTTGATGCTCCGCTCTACACCGATCGCTCCGAGAATCGAGATCCGCCAACTTAAAGAGGAGGAGCTCACATTTCTCTTTGAGCTTGGCTACCTTGTCCTCGTGATGCTCGGGCAAGAAATTCCAGGTCATGGATCGGCATTCTCCCGCGGCTATATCCAGGGTCGATCGTCCAACCTTTCTTCCAAACATGCGCATTGAAATTTTAAAACAATATTGAGCGGATCGCGCTCGAAGATGGTCCGGGGACATGGCCAAACACCCCACCAAGTTTCCCCTCTCACGAATCGGCCAGGGAGACTTGTTCATTACCGTAGTCGAGGGCCTTCTTATAATTGTCGGCTATAAGACCGGCCAACACCAAGCTGTCCGACCGATCCCGATAGCGTGCCTTCACAAGGTGGGCCAAAGTAACATCTTGATAAGCAACATGGTAAGCCTCCAGGAAGTTAGTAAAGAGGGTGGGGAAGATCCTGTATTCCTCCTCTAACTTGGTACATTCAATGGAAGCGGTGCCCATATCCCTAAACATAAGACGAATCTCGGTTTCGCCTCCGGATGGTTGGCTATATAAGAGTAGCCCTGGCCTAGGAGATTATAAAGTTTCTCCCATTTGGCCAAAACTTCACCGAGAAGGCGCGCAGGAGGGGAAGCCATTGTTGTTGAAGCGGCTAAAAAGAGAGTGGATGCAAAAGAGTGCTTAGAAGGTTGGAGATGAAGATATGAAAGCGATAATTGTCTCGGCGTTAAATCCTAATTTAAAGGGCAAGAAAAGCTATAGCAATAATTATTGTGGATGTCGAGTCAATTATCTCGGGTAAAACTACGGACGTTTCATCCGTGAATCACGGATCTACCATCTCGAGCCTCATAAATCCGAAAAAGTTACGAAAAGATTTGAGGACGCCACCATGTTGAAAACCGAGTGGGAGACAAGCATACTTTTCGGGAAAAGAAATAGCAATTCTTGCGGAGCCACGTTAGTTACTCGGGTAAAACTACGGGCGTTTGCTCATTGGATCCTGGATCTATCGTCAATCCGTGATCTCGAGCCTCACAAATCCGAAAAGTTACAAAAAGAGTTGAGGACCCCACCATGTTGAAAACCGAGTGGGAGACAAGCATACTTTTCGGGAAAAGAAACAACGAATTCTTGCGGAGCCACGTTAGTTACTCGGGTAAAACTACAAGCGTTTCGTTCATTGGATCCTCGGATCTATCGTCAATCCGTGATCTCGAGCCTCACAAATCCGAAAAGTTACAAAAAGAGTTGAAGTCCCACCATGATTGAAAACCGAGTGGGAGACAAGCATACTTTCCGAGAGAAGAAACAACAATTCTTGCGGAGCCACGTTAGTTACTCGGGTAAAACTACGGGCGTTTCGTTCATTGGATCCTGGATCTATCGTCAATCCGTGATCTCGAGCCTCACAAATCCGAAAAGTTACAAAAAGAGTTGAAGTCCCACCATGATTGAAAACCGAGTGGGAGACAAGCATGGTTATCAAGAAAAGAAAATCGGTGCGAGTGGATTCGGGGTCCCATCACGTTGAAAAAATAAGGCAAAGCGGAAACACGAAATCTTGGGAAAAACGTCGGCTTAGTGATTTTCATCCGCGTTTAAAGGGAGGCTTTGGAACATACCCGATTACTCGAAAGAATTTGGAGAGAGTAAGCATACATCGGAGAATAGAGTGAACAAAAGGCGGTAAGAGGTATTTCAATCCAACATGTTTAGAGGCCATCAAGCACTTACTGGAGGCAACCAACCTAGACATCCCCGAAAGCGAACTGTGGATTTCGAGACCGGATCCAACGCCGAAGCCGTAAAACCCAACTCTCTTGGGTGGTGAAATTCAAGATTTCGACAAGAACAACAATGGCAACGGCAAATGCAAAAATCCCGTTAAAAGAAAATATCAAATCAAAGTGCTCAAGTGCGCTTCAAGGAGTGCTCTTACGTGAATAGGAGACGCAAAAATGAATTGAGCCGGATGATAGGAATGGAGCCCTTGAAGGTCAAGTTTTGGTTTCAAAACAAGCGGACCCGATTGAAGGTTAAAAATGAAAGTCATGAACTTACGTTTCGAGGGAAGAAAGTGAAAAGCTTCGAGCAGAGAACAAGAGGGTATATGGATGCTATCAACACCGCCGTTTGCCATGTCTCGTAGCGGCCCCATCTCCTTTGGTGACATGTCCCTCGATGAGCCACATCCGAGCATTGAAAATGCTCATTCACCAGCTCATCCCCCGAGCAAGTTCTCGTACAATCCGATTTCGTTGGAGATACATCCCGCAAAGTCGGTCTTGCAGAGCGTAACCGATGCCCTTCGAGGGAAGAGACATGCATCACTACAATTGGAGTTTCCTTGATGTCACAACCCCAATTCAACGCCGATGGAACTCCGAATGTGTAGCCTACATGAAGCTTTAGTTTTTTTATTATGGGCTCTCAAAATATCTCTTCTTTGAGCATTACTAGCCAGCCCTTACGAATCCTCAAGAGAAGTAGTGACATGTACGAATGAATGTACTGTTTGTTACAAAATCCCCATGTGAGACATTCTTCTTTTGTAATCCAGGGCAAAGAACAAGACTATCCACGAACATCATCATGTTTAAATGCGTGAATTCCTCGCCGATTTGACTAAGCATTGAAAACCTTCACGTAAGTAAATGCGAAAAGATTTGAGGAGGGAAATAACGCCTCGTTAGTGGAGAAAGCGAAAAGATTTGAGGAAGGAAATAACCGCCTGTTCGTAGGAGGAAGCGAAAAGATTTGAAGAGGGAAATAACCGCCTGTTCGTAGAGAAAGTGAAAAGATTTGAGGGCTCCTCCATATCAGAAAAGTAAAAAGAACGACGGATTGAGCGAGAGGTAAGAGTTATTACGAAATGGATCCAAGGCACTAAGACCGAAAAGGAGAGAAAAGCTGTCTGCGAGACCAACGTATCCGAAAAATTTTATAAAGAACTTGAAGTCTCCATGCACCTCCGTAACTCGTCACGAAAGGCCATCATCGCTTTTGTGATTTTCTGGCAATTTATCTTTGCAAGTCCAAAGAACATCTAAAGCCCGGTCTCTAGTCGAAACACCCATCTTTCGGTCTACATATGGAAGGTTTTGAAAGGAAAATAAGTATGCGTACATTCCAAAGGGAAGTATGGGAAGCCTCATATCCCGAGGATCCGCGAGTCATGGCCATTGATGGCAACCCCGTTTCCCTCTCGATCCTTGTCATGTCATGCCGAGAAAGTGCATGTACGGGATTTCAGCTTATGTGAAAGCAACGGAAGCCTTAGAGGAGCCGAGGCAAGATAAATATGATTTTGACGTCGTCGTCACAGCCATGGTAGGGATCAACATGGACGGTCTTAGTCTCTTAAAGATCATTGATTCCGAAGTTGGATATACCGGTGATCATAACATCAGCAAGTGATGATCGCCAGTTAAATAACGAAGGCCATATTGCATGGTGCTCGGGACATCCTAAAGAAGCCGGTTTGCGTTCAAGTGCTCCAAAACATTTGGCAACATGCTGTAAGGAAGCAATTACTCGAACAAAAGAACTATGGCCAAACTTACTACGACGATTTTGTCGGAAAGAAAAGGCCCCTTTGGTCCGCCGAGCTTCATTCTATATTCATCGAGGCGGTTCGACAGCCTAGGAATCAATTCAAAGACGACCATTGGCCGTACTCAAAATGATGAATATAGACGCAGCTCACCCTACGAAGTGTCACAAATCACCTTCACGCATTTAGAGATAAGTCAAGAAGCACGATGTAGCTTGGAACCAAGGCGACCGGAACAAAGTTGACTGGAAGATCAATCCCAGGAAAACCTACGGAGCAAAAAGTACCCGACCACTTCCCAATCAAGAATACCGGCCATACCGACCTTCCGCTAGTGGTTCTAGCGAGACCGCCGATCATCCCTATGAGTTCCCGGAGTGACGGCGGAGGCTCAAGCTCAAGGAGTCGACCGTTCACGGTAAAAATAAAGTGGAAAATCTGTCGCCGGTGTTAGCAAGTAGCAATGCCCAATTCGAGTATCAATTGCCCGAAAAATCAAATGGTTACTTTGATGATGAGCTCACCGCCTTGGTCAGCCGCCGGAGCCGAAAGACCTCCGAGTTGTGATCCGAAGCAAGTGATCATGGATCCTCAAACAACGATCGTTGGTGTATGATCCAAGACAAAATCAGCCAATCATTGGAATAGCCAAGAAAAAGAGGTGGAACCAATCTCGCATGAATACTCCTTTAATTCCATGTATAGTTCCCCGCGTGGGATACTTTTTAGTTGTCTAGAATTTGCCTAGAGTTAAAGGGCGAATTTTCTCCTCTCTTATCAAATGCGTAAGTTCCTTATTAAGCTAGGCCTGTAGCAAATCAATTTATGGACGACGCTCCCGAACGCCCGTAAAGAGAGATTCCGAATAGCCTTACTTGGGAGAATGCAAGTAAAAGACCAAACAGGCTCAAAGATGGGTAACTCAGTATCGTCCCGATTGATTCTCAGCCGTTTCAAACTCTAAGTTAAGCTTATTTTATTCTCGACAGGGGATTGCCAACCGCTTTGAGAACAATATAACAAAAGCGAACCACCCGTGGACGCCAACAACACCGCAAAGATAGTGGTTGGGGAATGACAATTGGTCCGAGGCATCCCGGGTCGATCCCGGGATTTGGCATCAATGTACAAAGATTAATAAAAACTTTTTGCTTCGCAGATCGAAACTCAGCCAGACGGTTATAGAACCTAGAGAGATGACATTCCGGACATACAATCCGATCCAGATGAATCGATCTTTTCAATTCAAAGTTCGCGAGGAATACGTACATGGGTAAAGTGGTATCGTTTCAATTCTTTTTAGAACATGACGACATACATTGATGCTTTCCCTTTTGATTTTTACAGGGTTCACTACTCTGCCCAAACAGAGAAGTATCCCTTCTCCATGAAAAATTAATGAAATGAGAAATTCTTGGAGCCTTTGACAATCTCATGTCTCGAAGCGGACAATGAAGTTTTGCAACGCATTTGCATGAACAAGGGCAACTCACGATCCACGCCCCTAAGAAATTTTTTATGTACTTGCGAACTTTGTCCGCAAAGCTAAAAAGTTGCTGCATTTTATATGCTCGAAAATACTCATACACTTGCATGGTTTGCACATGATTGTTCCTCATGTTTAATTTACCAACTCTGAATAAGGAACATGAACTACATAAGATACATCGAATGTACGAAGGGGCATGACAGGATGATGAAAGGCAATCCTTTCCCAAACACCTCCAATTTTTTCAAAGCGAGATGAACGATGGCTAAATTCCGCACTCCCCAAGGTAAAGAGTTTTCTCGCGAAAGGTACGATAACCGAAGTGATGGAGGCATTCATTTCTCTACCCTAAACACTGCAAGTTATCCGTTGATCAACCCATTTGAGCGGAGATTTCACTTCCACAACCCCGTCAAGAACCACCCCACATTGGGGCAAAACAGAGGTAATTCCATCAGCATCACGAGACAAATGGTTAGAAATCTTCTTGCTTGGACTAACATCAATCTTCGGGTGGTTCTTTGCATTGTACTTGCGCTTTAATTCAAGTGCCTTAGGGTGACGAAGAGCATTTCTTTTTCTATCCCACACATTTATATCCATTTGCACAACCCATTTAAGCCTCGCAAATGCATTTCTAAAAGCCCCTATTGGTGACCATTGTTGTCCCAAAGCAAAAACAGCCCATCTTTGAGTAGGACTTGAAAAGTCGGATCAACAGAAAATCTCCCAATGAACTCATCAAGATGCAATAGTAAAAGAGAGTTGGGAGTAAAAAAAAAAAAGAAAGAGGAAAGGCTGATTCCGAAAAAAATTCCTAGGCATTTAAAAAGCAAAGTGCCTACCAAAAGCAAGGCCAATGCCCTTTCAATTCATTGTTCATTTGTAGAATATTTCGAACTTGAATGCACAATTTTCCCGTATATCCTAAAAGGGTTGAGAGAAAAATCTCCATGAAGTGTCAAATTGCAAATGCAATCTTCGGTTCATACCATCCTCGAGCAATGATGGTATCATAGAAGGCCACGATCGGTGACAAGATTGTAATGATCACCAACATCAAGCCCCTTCTCAAATATCTTCCGAGCCAAAACGAACCCTTTCGTTTCTCGGTCCCCAAATCATTACCTCCATTACAATCCTTTAAAAGCCTTTTCCGACTATGGCACTTGAATTAATGTGGAGTTCAATGATTTTAAGCATCACTCGAAGAAGTTCGAGCAAGATTATTTCTCTCTCATTTTTGCGGGGTTCTTGACTTGTAAACCCGGAGAGATGACGAAGGAATTCATTTCGGCAGATCTTGACTCAACTAGAGTCCCCTTTGTAAACCTTTGGCCTAGCCCCTCATTACGGTCCTAATCAAGACCTCCCGGATCGGCTCGGTCGTATCAATTGCGAGATTACTCGGATCCTTATCGAATGCGATGATGGAAAGATTGAGTGATTTCTTTTGAATCCTGCAGAGCAGGATAAATAACTTTTCTTGAGAGTGAGAGAAAACCCTTTCGGATCGAAGTCCCCCATTCAGCTCACATTCGAGGTATTCATAATGTGAGAACATCTCCCGGACGGGATTGGTAATGCAAACTTGATAGAATGGTTATGCATAAACCATAGTATGAGTGATTGCATTATACACATGTTATTTCTAATCATTGCAAGCTCGGTAGGAAAGTTTTGCATGAACTCATTGTTGAATATGTTTGCGCATGTTACCTCGGACATTCTATGATGGGTAATACATTCCCGATGTTCGATGTCCCTCCCAAGGTCTCGAAATTCATCCAAGGATTATTGAATGAGCAAGTTCTCCTGGCAAATGCCTACCATGTATGATACGAGCGATCCGTTTCGTTCTTTGATTAATCGTTCGGAGAACCCAGGTAAGTTTTCCGAACCCATTTTCAAATTAACAACTCCTCCGATGATAGTTGTTACGATTCAATTCGGCAATATGCCTCTCCCCGTCAGGTCGTGTAGAGCATATGCACCGGCGATCTTGACATCTTATCAAATCATGACGACGTAGCTCTTATGATTTCGCCCGAATCACGAAGACATATGCACCGGTGATCTTGACCTTTAGTCGGCTCATAATGACATAGCTCTTATGATTCTCGGCTCCTTTATCAAATCACGAAGACATAAGCGCCCGTGATTTTGATCCAAACCAAATCATAACGACGTAGCTCTTAAGATTTTGGTTCCCCTTTCTCGAATCACGAAGACATATGCACCGGTGATCTTGACCCTTAGTCGGCTCATAATGACATAGCTCTTATGATTCTCGGCTCCTTTATCAAATCACGAAGACATAAGCACTCGTGATTTTGATCCAAACCAAATCATAACGACGTAGCTCTTAAGATTTTGGTTCCCGTTTGTCGGATCACAAAGACATATGCACTTGGTGATCTTGACCTTTAGTCGGCTCATAATGACATAGCTCTTATGATTCTCGGCTCTTTTTATCAAATCACGAAAACATAAGCACCCGTGATTTTGATCCAAACCAAATCATAACGACGTAACTCTTAAGACTTTGGTTCCCCTTTGTCGAATCGTGAAGACATATGCATTGGCGATTTCGACATTTAATCAACTCACAACGACGTAGCTCTTGTGAACTTGATTCTACTTCTTTCGACTCACAACGACGTAGCTCTTGTGATCCGGAAGGATACACATATCTTGCGCTGTCTCGCATTAGGGAAAAGTCTCGATAACAGATAGGCCAAATACCTTAAGGTCCTCGTGTTTGCAAGAAACTTGGAAATTAAGGGAATCACCAACTTATGAGGTATTTGGTAAAACAGGTATTCTCGTATGCGATCCATGTGCGGTCTCTCTAACATGAAAAAGAGAAATTATGACACATGTTATTTACTGCTCTTGCATATCATGCATCACTTCATTACATAAAAAATGGGACTAAAACTCCCGCCAAAAAGTTCATCCATCATTTGCACTATCAAAATTTAGGGTTCAATTTTGTCTTTGAGCGAGAACCTCTACGAGCCTCCACTCAAAGAGGGGCAACTGTTGACGCCTAAATTTTGACTAATATATATTTTGCATAAAAATTAGAACTAATTTTAGTTCTAAACAAAAATCATCTCACATATTCATTTAGCATTGGCATACAATTTGAGCTTAATTTAACAGGTGTCCTGGACTAGGCATGCGTTGGAAAAATGCACCAAGAAGATTTGGGCTTGAAAGAAATTTTTTTTTTTCGTGGATCAGTATGTGCAAATATTAGAACTTCAAGGATCGTATTGCAAATACTAGAACCTCGGGGACTGCATTACGAGATACCAAGAGAAGAGGATGAAGAGAAGATGAAGAAAGGAAGATGATGAAGAGAAGATAATGAAGAGAATGTGAAGAAAAGAAGATGAAAATGGAAGATGGAGAAATGAAGGTGAAGAAGAGAAGATGAAAATGGAAGATGGAGAAATGAAGGTGAAGAAGAGAAGATGAAGATGAAGAAGGGAAGATGAAGATGAAGAAAAGAAGATGAAGATGGAAGATGGAGAAATGAAGGTGAAGAAGAGAAGATGAAGATGAAGAATGAAGGATGAAGAACTTTGCCTATAAAAGAAGAAGAGTTCTTGAAGAGAAGGAGAGTTTTTTTGGGGGAGTAAGAGAGAATTGAGAGGGAGTTTTTTTGGGAGGAATGGAAGAGAATTGAGAGAGTTTTTTGGAGGAATTCTTTAGAGAGGAAAAAAGAGAATTCTTGAGAAAAAATTTTGAGAGAGTTTTGAGAGGGCTTGAGTGGTTTGAAGCTCGGTGCTACCATTGCCAATTTCTCGCACCCATCAACACAAGCCACAAGTTCATCACCATCGTTCAAGCTCGCCGCGAAAAGGAAAGCTAAGTGATTTCCTAATTTCCTCTAAGTTCGGATACAAATTAGCCCGATTTTCTACACCGATTTTTCTCTCTACGTTTTTATGTTAAATAACAATGCATATCAACGATGAGACATCAATTGTACAAGAATAGAAGGAGAGCAAAAGGAAAAAATATCAATGCCCGGATTGCGTCTAATGGAATTCTAGCGATATGAGAAAGAAGCGTCAAGGAGAGATAGGACCAAGAGATTTCTCGGTCTAACGAGTCACCAAATCGGTCCAATGATCAAGATAAGCCCGGAGCATAAGTTTGGTGCACGAGTTCAAATTGGGGAGTAATCTTGAACTTATTTCATCATAATTCCATGTAATTTCTTTATTTCAAACAAATGTCAAGAGAAGAAAAACCCAAAAAAATTGATTCTTTGATCTTCAAGTAGAATTCATCAAATTTGTCAAATCCATTATTTTTTTCATGAATTTTAAGGTACCGAAAGGGCATTAGTTGTAATTAATGTAACCAAGTCCCCGGACTCTTAATCTCCGGTTCGCGAAATAAGATAGTTTTCTCCCGCTATTTTATTTAGGTTTCTAATCGACCTACCGAAAATGATTAGTGGCGACTCCAAATTCAAATCACATTGCATGTTAATCATTCGAACCTTAAGTTGCGATTTGGTATGGACTTGGGAGAGTCCGAGTTAGGTTAGTTAATTAATTAACCGGATAATCCATTAGCCCGAAAAAGATGACTTGTTTATTTTTTTTTTAGGGTCGCGACAACTTTGCCTATAAAAGAAGAAGAGTTCTTGAAGAGAAGAGGAGTTTTTTTGGGGAGTAGGAGAGAATTGAGAGAGTTTTTGAGGAGAAAAGAATTGAGATAGTCCTTGAGAAGAAACCCGAAAAGAAAATTGGAGAGTGAGAGAAAAAGAGCTTTGGTCGAGCATCATCTTCGACGAGTCCCGTTACATACTTCGCCTCTCGCCACCCAACAACGTTATCGCTTGCCATTTTCGACGACAGCCACGCTCTTCAAGCTTCGAGATCTTGAAAGAAACTATAACGTGTACGTGAGTAAGATTTTGTGTAATAGAAGGTAATCGTCTCCATCTTGATCTACAAAGATGTAATCATTTGATTTGAATATTTGATTGTTTATTTTAGACGTGCCACGTGTTCCAAGTTTAGTATTATTATATGTTAATTTATTTTTGTGAATACTTATGATTGGCCGCGTTTTCTTTCTTCTAAATCGTCCATGGTGTATATCGCATAAAAACTCAATGTTTTACATTTTCAGAAAAAAGAAGAAAAACAAAAAAAGAATAAAAAAACTGCACCTTTGAAATTCGAGTAAATTACCAAATCAAATATTTTTCATGAAAATGGTACCGAAAGGGCGTTAGAATAATTTAGCGTAATCAAGTCCCCTGGACTCTTAATCTACAGTACGCAAATAAGATAGTTTTCTCCCGCTATTTTATTTGGGTTTCTAGTCAACCTACCGAAAATGATTAGTGGCGACTCCAAATTCAAATCACATTGCATGTTAATCATTCGAACCTTAAGTGGCGATTTGGTATGGATTCGGGAGAGTCCGAGTTAGGTTAGTTAATTAATTAACATGATAATCCATTAGCCTGGAATTTAACTTGTTTATTTTTTAGGTCGCGACAAGTACCCTATTGGATGGATCCTAATTACGCTCCTACGCCCCCATCTAACTATGGCAGGAACTGGCCATTACCGATGTCGTAGGCTTTTGATAGGATGCTAATGTAGTTCTTTTTGGAGTAGATAGACGATCGACCCTACCCGACCCTTGTTCCTTTTGATGGTTTTAAAGAGCCGCCCCGAGTGTGGGATTGTACTTGATCCGTGGCTCTGTAGGGTTGGCTATGATCTACTTTTAGTGTTGTGTTGATAGTTATGTATTTTGATATCCTACTATTACGGGTGTTTATATTTGACTATCCATGTTGTTTTACTTGTTTGGGAGTTTACACATTTCCGCATGTGAATTATACTATCGCAGGTCGATAGCGTGCACTGGGACGTTATCATTATGACATGAGGCGAATTGGTAGGGATATTATGTTCTCGGAGATCGGGGCGTGACATAAGACCATTAACAGTAACATCTCAAATAATAACTGCTACATATAGTTTGTTTTAGCAAGTCTGTCACAATTATTATATACACAATAAATGACACACACACACACATATATATATATATAAGCATGCCTATTGTATTATTAGATTTTATCCTCACTAATCCTAGCTGCTAGTAATTGCGATCTCAATCTCGAGAAAGGAAAAGAAAACGTGAAAATTAATTATAAAAGGGAGTGGATAAAAATGAAGAATAGATAATTTTGTTTGTCAAATTATTGAAAGCAAGTATTTTTTATCTATGAAGTTTATCCCCTGCAGCATCTTACCAGATAACCATAATGAATTTATGTAGCTCATTTGTCATTGTTTAGCAAGTCATCGTTGGTTTTTTTTTGGTCGAAGTTTAGCAAGTCGTCTACCAACCATAAATGCTGGAGTTATCCATCCGCTGGACCTTTTTGGTGGAAAGAGCTGGGAGGGATTTACCTTATTCGGAGATACCGAAGAAGTCGTCGAGAGTACCATTGAGGTCGCATCACATGAGACTGCCACCTCAACCACGAGAGAAAAGAAACGAAAATCAACACCTAATTACAAACAAAAGGGTGTGAAATAGAATATCGATAGCTTTGTCATTTGAATTGCTCAAGATAGCTTCTTCATGTGAATTTTCTATACCCTGCAATAACCTCCTGGACCTCCAAAGCTAATCATGTAGCCCATTCGACATTTTCTAACAAGATGAAAGTTCATCAAACCATAAACATTGGATCTATCCACCCACACCGTCGTCTTATCCGAAGGAGGTAGGAATTTTCCATCTGATCGAATCCAATAGAGTCTTCGAAAGACGGCGGCATGGCTGAGAATACCATCTGGCCTGTGACCACTTCCCATCGGTGGACAAAATCCGTTGCTTCCAGCTATGCCAATTCCTCCCCAAGCTGTATGTAGTGAGCCATTGCGCAAATACAGGAATAGCTCCTTTGGCCAGTAGCCTACTTTAATCGCTTGATCGCCATCGCCCCAAATCAACCACCAATTCCCAGTACTTCTATCCTGATTAGAAATGAATTTTTATGACAAGTGCCAATAAAGTAAACAATGCAGAAATTATTAACACTGGCTCATTTCGATAAACATTGTGATATCGCACAATGCTTGGTATTAGGGACAATGAGAATTATACAACATGGATGCAATGATTGATCATAGGCTTATATGGATAACTTTAGCAGGGTAGAACGATAGCGAAAGTTGCTAACTTTAAGAACAAAAACATTAGCCTCCAATATATGTTAGCAAAAACCTATATCTTAAGAACCTCGAGAAGATCAAACATACCTGTTCAATATGGAAATTAAGCTCAAATAGAGGTCCACCATAAGTAGAAGCAGGTTCTAGTGGATGACCAGGGGTAACTTCCCTATCCACCTGGACAAAACCCGGACATAGTACATTGTAGCATCCATTGCGATATCCATCACCTTATGACGACAATGCTTTGGTCAATAAGATTCAAATTATCTCCAACTTATAGTTTGGATTCTCAAAAATCGATTAAAAATGATTTTATTAAGAATTAACAATTATCTTCGCAGCTTACCTGTCCAATGTGTGAACAGCCTAGGACGATTATCGCGAAATAACTGCGGAGAAACCTAAGAAAATAAGATATTTTTCTTTTAGATCATTTTACCACATTTTGAACCTCTTGTGTA
The DNA here is from genome assembly GCA_021437795.1 of Rhodamnia rubescens. Lineage (NCBI taxonomy): Eukaryota > Viridiplantae > Streptophyta > Magnoliopsida > Myrtales > Myrtaceae > Rhodamnia > Rhodamnia rubescens. Next base: position 4,782,180 of record JAILYA010000010.1, on the reverse strand, counting down.
AAAGTAAAAAAAAAACTAACTATGACATTGACTTACTTAAAAAAACACTTACCATCCAACCGGCTACAATCATGCTAATATGCTCTGGGGGACCAGTTTCAATCCACAAACTATGTGCACTAAGTTGGTCATGAGCAACAGTAAGATTGAAGAACGTCAAACTTCCACCTCCTCCATATTTAATATTTTCTACCATGTTGTCTGTTAGAGAAACCACCTGTAAATGATAATCTGTAACTTACACTACTAGAAAGTGAAATAAAATTAAATAATCTCTTATTCACCTCTGCCCAGCGGTGCTGCTTTTAAAGATGTATTGATTTTCTTTTTGTACAAAAATGATGGAAAGATCAGATCTTGAGAGTTAAGTGGACATGTTAAACGTGGTCTCATGAAATTCAGATGCAAATAAAAAAAAGGGAGTGTAAATAAGCATGTGAGCACGGGAGAGAAGGGTAGTCCATGTTGATTTGAAGAAACAGTACTTTGTCTCATAGCCGCAACAGACGGTATGTTGGGCAAGGATCTTGCCCCTCATCAAATCTTCTTTTGTTACTTGACGAGTGGGTACTGTTCCACTGGGGCAAGGTTCTCTCAGCCCAAATCTTACCGATTTTGCATCCGGAGAAGTACAGCGCAAGCTAGGGAAATGTAGATTCGGCTCTGTCTACAAGAAGAAAAAAAGTGATTGTAGCAGTATTGAATAGATCATTTCCCCTAAATGGTCCGATATTGGTCCACATATTTACTAGTTGATTTAAGAGAAAATGATAAATGTTTACCTGAACCTTATGATTCTTCAGTAAAGGATGATCGAGTGCCGGTTGTTTGTTTATATCAACACAATCAATTTTGTCTCCTTCTTTAGTCTTGTCAAAATTGAACACAGTTAGTCGTTCGTCGAGCAACAATCGTGTTTCAAAGATTAACCAGATAAATTGCAATGTCTCCATGGAATTTCAATGGGATGGTTGCAAATAAGGGTTTACAAGAAAATTACCGAAAAGGTCTTGATGGATGGCTTGTTCATAGTTCTGACCTGTCTTTCCAACTCTGCATCATCCTCTTCGAAAATATATGCCATCTCACAAAGAGAAAGACTGAAAAATAGGAGCAGCAATGGCACAAGTTCCACATTGAGTTTCATGGTGACAAATAGAAGCGTAAAGTGGGGCCCTCTAGCGGTAGCTACGCTTGCTTATATATTGCAAAAATTTCACCCTTTTTGTCGATATTATAGGTAAGGAGGTTGTAAATTTTACTACAAGATTGTATTTTCAGCAATACAATTAGATTGAAAGATGGTACAACATAGTTTATTTCGATTCCAAATGTGGTAAAAAAAATGAATGTAGGGGGCTGCATATATCACTGCACTTTCACCTGGCACTTACATGCTGTTTTTTTTCGTAATTCCTTTCAAGATCAGTCGTGGTCACGCAAGGGTAGATTGATATGATGTAAACCTCTGGTAAAAGCCTCCATATTCTACTAAATAGATATCTGTTTTATCTGAAAATTGTGTTTGCATAATGCATGCCTGCCGCTATCCTGAAAAAATGCATGCATGCCACTTGTCTCATTCTTTCATGGTCATATCATGCATAATTCTTCCCATAACCAACTTATTCTGTACATGTACGCTTCAAAAAGACAAATTTATTCGTTACAGAGAAAGGCAATTCAGATATGACTTAAAATTAGAGCATCGAGATGCTAAAGTTTTTCCGTAAAATAATGCATGGTTGCCATTTTAAAAGAGTACACACTAGCCATTTGTTTGCAAACTCCTTCCACGTTCACCACACGCATAACTAGTTTTGTGGCTAGTATTGTGTAATAAATTGTACAAATTCAAAATGCAAATGAAATTAAAAGGAAAAAAAAAGAGAAATTGAAATTGAAATTGAAAGAAGAAAGTAGAGAACCATTATATATGACACAAGGCACATCCAGGTAGGGATGGATCCAAAACAAACTTCTTGGGGCGCCTGGATGGGCCGGCAATATATTACGAATTTCACCTATTCAGAGAAAATCTATTTAAAAAAGAAAATTGTAATTCCTTTGAAATGACAAATCATTTAACTTAAAGATAAAAAAAAATAACAATATTAAAGTTTGGAAGGTGCTGAAAATTTTAGGAATCATAAAAGTTAGAGTTTCAGTTTTCGTTTGAATTATGATTTTGTCTCTCTGTTGATGTTATGCCATAATAATGTCACCATCATCTTTTGATGGAACTTATTGAGAAAAGTGATTTGAGTTTGTTTTGTGCCTTGCTTGTGTTTAAGACAATGACTTCTTAAACACTGTAAAAATTAAATTTCTTCGCTCCAAACATAGCAAAAGATTTGAGAGACAGAAAAAATCGTCTTTCAATAATGCATGCTTTGCCACTATCCTTAAAAAGTGCATGTTCCCCACTTGTCACATTCTTTCATGGTCATATCTTGCATAATTATTGTCAAAACCGACGTTTTTTCTCGACGGCCCAATATAAAAATAAGCTTCAAACCGACAAATTTATTCATTAAAGAGAAAGGTAATTGATGTATTACTGAAAACTATAGCATCGGGATGCTAAACATTTTCCGGAAAATAATGCATGGTTGTCATTTGTTTGCAAACTCCTTCCATGTTTGCCCCATGCATAGCTAGTTTTGAGGCCTATCCCTTGTCCAAGACTGAAGCGTTATGTAATAAATGGTACAAATTCAAAATGCATATGAAATTTTAAAAAAAAAATAGAGAAACTGAAATTGAAAAAAAAGTAGAGAAAAGCTCTATATGACACAAGGTCGGGATGGGTCCAAAAGAAACTTCTTGGGACAGCCGGTTGGATGACAACATATAATGAAAAACTTTGTGTAATCCAAATGATTATAAATTTCAAGCATTTAGAGATAAGGTTTTAAGAGATTCGATCTATTTGAAAAATTGAATTGCAATTCTCGTGAAATAACAAATTATTTGACTTACAAACAAAAAAAAATACTCGAATAAGTTTGGAAAGTGCTATAATTTTATGGAATTAGGAATCTTTTAGATTCAGTTACATTTGAATTATTATTTTAAGTTACTGATTTTCAGTCAGAATCTATTGCTTCCCACCATAAAATAAACTTAAAGGGTAGTTCCTGAACGCATTTTGTTGAGAAAATTATCTCGGAAAAATATACAACTTGTGCTATTTTCATCCCATTTTCTGTCCCCAGGGAATTCCTAACATAGGATAACGGAAAAGAGTTTGATGTCTACAAAATTTTCGGGGCTGTGAGACTCCTCTTTGTTGTATATCTCCGGTATTCAAAAGGAAAAATCACTACAAACGATCTTTTTAACATTCTGTTTGAAATGTGATAGGTTCAAAAAAGTAAATTTATTTTCTGAGATTTGTCAAATATGTGCAACCTAATCCTAACTTCGTTGGTAGGGGTCCTTTAGTTTCCGAAATTTGGAATCATTTGAAATTCTCTCAAAACCAAAGCATTATTTCGGCACTAATAAAATAATTAAACAAATTGGTTGGTCAATCGCGAAGTATATGATTGGATTATGACCATCAATTGATATTAAAACTCAAATCTTATGAAACATTCAGTAAAAAATTAGAATCTTAAACTGAATCTTTCAATCTTGAATGGGACCATTGAAAACATAGTTACTCCTATGTAGATTGCAATATTTATTAAGGCAATAAGATCCATGAGTTCAATAAAATGACCAAACTGACAAAAAATTGAATCAGAAAAATTGAGGTCACCAAAAATCTAGGAAAATATCAAATAACCTAAGTCAATTGTACTTGTGTCAATTCGGTCCTAAATATTTCAAATTGGCCAATTTAGTCCTAAATCTTTTGAGAATTCACTAATTCAGTCCTAAAAAAACCTTTTGCCAAATTGTATAAAAGGTTTAGGACTAAATAACGTCAAAATACTTATGACTTAATTGACACAATCAAAGGTTTAATACTAAATTGATAAATCACCAGTTCACATTCAATTTCGTGGTGACAAAAGAAGCATAAAGTAGGCCCTCTAGCGGATACATTGTTTATAAAAAAATTCACCCTTTTTGTTTATAATCTACCACCAAGCGTGTTGGTTCAACGGTAAGGAGGTTGTACATTTACTACAAGATCGTAAGTTTGAGCAATACAATTAGATTTGAAATATGGTAAAAAAATAAATGTAGGAGAGCTACATATGTCACTACACTTCCACTTGTTACCTATATGCTATTTTTTTCCCATCGTTCCTTTCGGGATTAGTCGTGGTGACACAAGGATAGATTGATACAATATAAACCTTTGGTAAAAACCGCCATATTAGACTAAATAGATATCTGCGTTATCTAAAAATTGTCTTTGAATAATGTATGCTTGCCAATCCTAAAAAAAAAAATGCATGTCTGTCACCTAAGGTCGCCCAACCTCAAGCGGCCCTCGCTTGGGTCGCGTGACCCTCACCTGGGGAGGCCCGAAGTCGAGCGACCTCGGATGACAGGTTGTCGGCGCCGGATCCGGCTCACCGGTGGCGCCGATCGGGCGAATGTAAGTTTTTTAATTAAAAAATTGCATTCAAAGCCCCTTTCAAAAAAAACTTTGATTTATTGCGCAAAACCAATGAGATAGGAAATCTAGAAAATCCTATCCTCCTAATTCAAGATTGGATAGACAAAGTTTGAAAGAAACTTTATCTTCTAAATATTTTTGGTATTTTTAATTTTTATTTTTTTTAAGTAACAAATCAAATCACGCCACGTGTAATGCATGATCTTTTACGAAAATAGTTTCCAATTCGAATTAGATAACACATTGGATCGAGGAACCAAATCTGGTGTGGTTAAGATTAGATATCTCGATCCCCCATGCCATCGAGACAAATCACCCCCTCAATTTGATCGGGTTTTCTAATCTAGGAAATATGCGAAAAGATATGCGTAACCCATTCAAACTAGGAAATCAAATCAAGGCAATGAATTTGATGTCAATATTTTCGAAAAGATGACATTACCCAAAGATATCAATCGGATAATGAAGATTACCTGTTCCAAATATTGTGCCAATATTCTGATTTTCGTTTCAAAGACGGATTGGGACGGCTTGCGGATTGGAAGGCTCACGGCGAAAGGACACAGTGAAATGCACGATCAATGGGTATGCATTAGAAATCTCCCTTTTTATGATTGGGCGAGGGCCGAGTCGCGGCACTCTCTTGGTTCTGGTTGGCCCTCGCCTCTAGTAGGTAGGGTCGCTAGCCCTCGCCAAGGCGTTCCCTCTATCGAGGTCTCAATTGATTTTGTTATGGGTTTTTCTTTTCTTTAAATCCTACTTATTTCCTATTGTCGGGGCCACGTTTATTTGTGCTCCTTTGCTGTGTTTTTTTATATTATGTAAGAAAATTCTATTTTTTAAAACTCAGTAGCAAAATAAGGGTGTCAATACCAAGTTTTAAAACTTATCAAACTAGCGCAATTTATGACAAAAAAAAAATCAAAACTAGCGCAATCAAATTTCTTTAATAATTCTTAGTGATGGAATCTGGCATGACCTTTTTTTATTACTTTTCCTCTCATAGATGACTATTAATGAATAAAACGACGACATTTTTACCTCCAAATCTCAAAAAATTTTTCCCTCAAACTTTAATTAAATGAGCTTAAAAACCTTAATTAAAGAATGCGAGCCACGCCCCACCTTCCCCACCATGAGCACCAACGACACTCGCCCAGATCTGAGAACCTTCTAGTTCAAATTCTCACCATCAACTATGCTTGACCACTGCTTCATATTAACGAATTAGATTGCACAGTATCGATTGCAGCTTCACACTAGTCAATTGATTGCATCAATTTGCACAGTAGAGATAATCCATGCCTTCGAACAGGAACATTAACTAGAGGGAGAAATTGTTATCTTTCATCTTTTCACTCATCAAATGGCGAAGAAATTTGAGTTCAAGCTTTCTATTCTCTCATTTACGCCATTTACGCTGCCCCATCTTTGGAACTTTCACAGCTCGCATGTGCTTTTCACCCTCGATCTCAACCTTGTAAACACCACCACCAAACCACTTGGGGATTGCCCTAATAGCCACTCTTTATACTTGGGAAGAGGGAGGTGGGGATTCAAATCCCCACCTCCGAGGGGAGTGAGGTGGGGGCACATGAGAAGGGAGCGAGGGTTTTGAATTTATACACCTGTGCGCACACGGTGTAACTTGTATAATATATTAGGATAGGATAGTGCCCGACCAAACAAAAAAATAGAAAACCACCACCATGCGAGCTCCGCTAGCGTGACACCTATGGCCCGGCGTAAAGGCACCGATTTAACAATCAAAGGAGAAGAATCCGGAGATATCAATCAAAATTACAAGCTAATTCTTAGAGATGCTAGAACCAAGGGTCGACAACTTTTGTAATAAGATGATCACTTCATTTATTATTTTTCATTGTCGTCATGGTTGTTTTGTTTCCTTACGAAGTGTGACAGCTTGTTTTGTTCTTTTAAGGCGTTCGTGGTACCTCACGGATGAAGGTGGACAAGGGGGTTTGTACATGTTACAACTATCCTAATTCTTCTTCTTTTCGTAAGTTCCGAGTTTTGCTAATTATGCTTCTAATATCACCCTAACTTCTATTTTAAATTTTTAGTGCTATATTTGCTTCTTCTTCTTGTTGACGGAAGTTTCCCATCCTGGAATTGCATTTGCCATTTTATGCACACACAAAGAAAAAAAAACATGGTGACAGTACCTTTTATGTTTCTCCTCTTTGTCTTCTCAATCTCTAAATTTAGGAAATGTGAATGCAAAACATAATTGTCCCCAACAATTTCCGCGAGAAAAAAGAAAAAAAAATCGGATTCCCATGGCTTATATTGAGTAAGCACTTAATTACCTATCTTTGTCTTCTCAATCTCTAAATTTAGGAAATGTGAATGCAAAACATAATTGTCCCCAACAATTTCCGCAAAAAAAAAAAAAAAAAATCGAATTCCCATGGCTTATATTGAGTAAGCACTTAATTACCTGTCTTACCATAAGCAGGCCTAGGTTTTATATATTTATAAGGGCATCAATTCCTCATGATTTCCTGAGAATATCAAGCGGAATAAGGCAAAGATTGAAGTGAGAATTCTGAGCATCATTCAAATGGCAACCCCCATCAAGATTTTGATCCTTGTTTTTGTTATGCTTCTCTTTTGCAAAGGTAAGGGAATTGCCGGTCTTTTTCTTTTCTTGTGGGTTTTGCCCTAAGTCTAACCTTGTTTTAGGTTTTTACTGGATAAATCTAATGAAGTTGGTCCAGACAGTATTTTCATTATAGGGTTCAGTTAATCTGGATCTTTGATATATCACGTGCACGCATCGCTCTTTCTTAATACCATGCGTGGTAAAGTTTCATTTTCTTCACGTGTGCTCTTCATGATTTAACATGCGAGTTGTGCAGGCGATTGCCAGTGTTTCCCGAAGGACATTGGGATTGTGCAATCCAAAACAGGAGCCATTGTGCAGCAGAAACCAGAGTGGCAGGTGACCATCAACAAGAACTGCCCGTGCGTCATACTGAACGCGAGCTTAGTCTGCCCGGGCTTTCAGACCGTTGAGCCCGTCGATCCTTCGATCATGCAGAAACAGGGGGACAGGTGTCTCCTCAACCGCGGGGAACCCGTTACAAAGCCGATCAGCTTTTCCTACGCTTGGGACGATTCTTATCCATTCAAAATCGACCCCGGTTTCCAGATCGCCTGTTCATAAGAGGCAATCGGGTTGAGTGTCGTTGCATAGGAGGAAATGCCGAATAAGAGCTCTTTGCTATGCTCATTTTTTTGTTTCTTTTTTCATTATGGCTTTCCCGTTTGCTAGACTTTATCGTGCTCAGTTGTTCAGATGGCAACAAATTCACACAATTCATTAGCACATTGAGCTCTTGCTGTAATAGCTGAGAACATTTTGCAGTAATGTGATGTCAAGGTCAGACATTGTTTAATGCTTGCGACACAAGTTGTGGAAGCACAGCGCGACAACGGAGTCTTTCTTTCTTCTACAATCTCCTCGAACTTTAATCTTTAAGTAAATAAGAGAAGTTAAAGAGCACGACTTGGGACTCAATATATTAAACGAAATGAGAGTGCAAGGTTCCTGCAGAGTAGGCTTGGATTGGGAATTCGAAGTGATAATTTTCGCCACTTTCTTGTCATCGGGTAATTAAAGTCGAAACATATGAACCGCAATCCAATGCTCAAACACTTGTGATGAAAACAGATCTCATCGTCGTCGGACAATCGAACGTCCTTCGGACTGAGATTACCAATTACCATATGATTAGGATGAATCACATTCTATATCAGTACATCCCCGTTATATCAATCAGTTAATAGCGATTATTCATTGGGCCCATCTTGCAAGCCCATCAAGACTTCTCTAAATTTGAAGTAGCCCGAGATGTTCATTATTTTCTCACGAGAGGATGAAGAGAAAGCCATAAAGATGGGTTGAGCTTGGAGAAATTGTGAATCCATATAAGCAAATGCAATATTATAAGTTTCTTCATCTTGATTGAAACTGTAACATTCATTAGCAAATTCATTTTTCTGTGATTTCTCTAATCAAAGTAGTGGTTACCAAAGAACCAAGCACAGCATTACACATTTTATTTGACATTTTTCAGGATATCAGATACAATTGGGTGGGTTACTTTTTGCCGGCATTGAAAACACATCACATTGTGGCGGGGTCTCATGGCTTATATTGGGTGAGCAGTTAATTACCGGCCTTACCATAAGCAGGCTAAAGTTTTATGTACAAGTGCATCAAGTCCTCCTTATCCTGGGAGAACATCATTTGAAATTGTTGGAATATCGTCCCACATCATAAGTACGACCTCACGTGCTTCATGGCACTATCCGTCTCGTCCTTCATCGGTTGATCGATTGCTAATATTTTTACTAAAGCACATCCATCCAAGCGCTTTCAAGATTTGTTCTCCAAATTCAAGTTGACTTCTTCTACGTCACACCTCGAGTTTAAGGAGACGTTAGAGACATATTCTCTTGATTCTATATATATCTGTGGATCGTAGTCTCGATAAAGTGTAATAGATGTCGTAATATTTTGTTACCATAGGCTCATGTATTATTTATCTTCGTATATCCTGAAATTTCTCAATTGTACTGCGCCTATTAAAGTGAGAAACTGGAGCATCACTCAAATGGCAACCACCATCAAGATTCCATTCCCTGTTTTTGTTTTTGTTGTGCTTCTCGTTGGCGAAGGTAAGGAACAGACCGTCCTTCTCTCTCTCTCTCTCTCTCTCTCTCTCTCTCTCTCTCTCTCTCTCTCTCTCTCTCCCCTCTCTCTCTCTCTCTCTCTCTCTCTCTCTCAAGCAGAGATTTGACTCTTTCATTTGTTTTCTCTCTTAAGCAGAGATTTGACTCTCTCATTTGTTTCAGTTCTCCCTGAATTTCATTGCATTTCATTTTCTTTGCCAGCATCAGAAATTTCAATCCCCACTGAGGAAATTATGTCGCTGTAAGAGCGGCTAAAATGGTTTTTGCCCTTCCTTATTATACAAGTGATGTCATCATGTAAATTATAGCTAATCCGGATCCTCGATGGATCGGTCTCGTACATTCGTCACCCTTTCTTAGAACTATGCGTGATAGATTTCATTTTCATGCGGGCTCTTCAAGGTTTACCATGTGGTTTTTAAGTTTAACCCTCTACTCCTAACGTCATGTGCAGGCAATTGCCATTGCGCTGCGGACGATATCGACATCGTACAATATAGAACAGGAGACATCGTGAAGCACAAGCTGGAGTGGACGTGACCATCGGCCTCAATAGCCCTTGCATCATAGAAAACATTAACTTAGCCTGCCCGGGATTCCAGACCGCGTAGCACATCGACCTGTCGGTCCTGGAAAAAATGGGGGATGAGCGTCTCGTCAACGGCGGGAGATCGATTAGAGATTCGATCAGCTTTTCCTACGCGTGGGATGAGTTTATCCATTCAAGATTGCTTACTTTGAAACCGTTTGGTGTTCATGAGAGGAAATCGGATTAGCGTGGTTGGATCGAAGAAGAAAGCTCGAATAAGAGCTCTTTGCTATGTTGTTTTGCTTTCTTTCGTTACTACACTTTATTGTGCTTAGTTGACCACAAACAAGCAGATTTTTTTTCTTTCTTTTCTTGATATTATAATAAAAAGGGCAAATTTCAAATAATGATCTAAAGTGCCCTCATTTTTTGAGGCCCGAAGTAAGGGCGTGAAGTGAATCTTGTTTCGAATAAGTGCTTGAAATGGTCATAACTTTCAAATAAGGGAAGATCTCATCGGCCGGGTAAATATCCTCACAGGCACACGAAGCCCAAGGGCCTGATTGGTTTTTTAGAATAGTTTCAAAGTAAAAATGATTTTTGTTTAATTTTGTTCCCGAGAATAGAATATAGATATATATATATATATACATATATATATATATATATACAAATCTATTTATAATATACAAAAAAGTAGATTATTGTTTGCTTCTTATTTCTATTCCAAATCTATTTCCCAAACACCGATGTAAAAGAAAATATAAATCACGTTATCGAACAGATTTCTTTTTTCATTCACGGAATCAAAAGAACAGGAGAAATAATAGGAGCGATACCGAACAAGCCGTAAGCTGCTCTATTCTAGTTTTAGTTCCTGTTTCATTTTCATTTTTATTTAAATCCTATTTATTTCCTATTTTCGTGGCCACATTTATTTGTGCTCTTTTGTTGTATTTTTTTTTCATTTTATTTGAAAAAAAATCTTTTTTTTTTTTATACTCATTAGCAAAATGAGGGTGTCAACAACAAATTTTAGAATTTGTGCGCAATCAAATCCCTTTATGAATTCTGTTCCATATAGTTAGCAATAAATTCTGAGATGACCTTTTTTTTATTATTTTTATCTCCAAATGTCAATCTTTTTCTTGAACGTTAATAAAATGAGATTAAACACCTTAATTAAGGAATGCCGAGTCACAACCCACCTTCCCCACCCCGAGCAACGAGGATACTTACCCAGATATGAGAACCTTCAAGTTGAAATTCTCGCCATCAACTACGCTTGACAACCGCTTCACATTCACGAATCAGATTGCACATTCTCGATTGCAGCTTGACACTGGTCAATTGATTGCATCCATTTGCACAGTAGAGATAATCCATGCCTTCGAACAAGAACATTACTACGGGGCGAAATTGCTTCCTTTCGTCTTTTCACTCATCAAATGGCGAAAAAATTTGAGTTCGAACTTTCTATTCTCTTGTTTAGGCCGCCCCCATCTTTGGAGCTTCCGCACCTCACCTGTGCTTTTCGCCCTCGACCTCAGCCTCATAACCACCACCACCACCACCCCCCCCCCGCGTAAAGGGACTAATTTATGAATAAAAGGGAGAAGAATCTGGAGATATCAATAAAAATTGCAAGCTGATTCTTGAAAATGCTAGAATTAAAGGGTCGACAGCTTTTGCAATACGATGATCTCTTCATTTATTAGTTACGTTTCCTTATGAAGTGTGACAGTTTGTTTTATTCCTTTTTTAGGGCATTCGTCGGACCTCATTGACTAAGGTGGGCAAGGGGGTTGGTACATGTTACAACTATCCTAGTTCTTCTTCTTCGTTTCATAAGTTCCCGAGTTTGCTAATTATGCTTCTAATATCACACTAACTTCTCTTTTGAAACTCATAGTAAGTACAAGTCTTTTTGCTTCTTCTTCTTCTTTTGGCTTCTTTATATTGACCCAAGTTCCCTATCCTGGAATTGCATTTGCCATTCTATGGAAAGAATCATGGTGACAATATTCTAATCTAGGAAATTTGAAGCCAAATGGGAAGAAAAAATTGAATTGCCATGGCTTATATTGAGGAAGACTCCGTTACCTTTCTTGCCATAAGCAAGCCTAACTTTTATATGTAAGAACATCAAGTCCTCATTAGCTTTTGTCAATATCATTTGAAATAAGGCAAACGTCAAAAGTGAGATATCTGAGCATCATTCAAATGGCGACCCCTGTAAAGATTTTGATCCTTCCTTTTGTTATGCTTCTCGTTGGCAAAGGTAAGGGAATTGGGCAGTCTTTTTCTTTTCTTTTCTTTCATTTTCACGTGAGGTCTTCAAGATTTTTAACATATGAATTCAACCCTCCACTTCCAACGTGATGTGCAGGCGATTGCCAGTGTTTCCCGAAGGACATTGAGATTGTGCAATCCAAAACAGGAGCCACTGTGCAGCAGAAACCAGAGTGGATGATGACCATGGACAAGAATTGCACATGCACCATACTGGACGCGACTTTAGTCTGCCTGGGCTTTCAAACTGTCGAGCCCGTCGATCTTCGGTCCTGCCGAAGCAGGGGGACGGGTGTCTCCTCAACCGCGGGCTAGCCATTACATAGTCGATCAGCTTTTCCTACGCATTGGACGATTCTTATCCGTTCAAGATCGACCCCGGTATCCAAATCGCCTGCTCATAAGAAGCAAAGGGATGAGTGTTGTTGCGTCCAAGGGAATGCCGAATAAGAGCTTTTTGCTATGCTCAGTTTTTGTCATTATTGCTTTTACATTACTAGACTTTATAGTGCTCAGTTGATCAGATGGCAACAAATTCGGACAATTGGTTAGCACATTGAGCTCTTGCTGTAACACCTGAGAACATTATGCAGTAATGTGATGCCGAGGACAGACATTGTTTAATGCTTGTGACACAAAGTTGTGGAAGCAAAGCCGAAAGCAAGCAAGGCGACACAAAGTCTTTTCTTTCTTCTCCAATCTCCTCGAAGTTCAATCTCACTAAACAAAATGAGAGGCCAAGGCTCCTGGAGAGTAGGCTTTGCTTGCGTAATTCGACCTGATATTTTCGAGCTTTTTTCTAAATTAGGATTAAAAAAATTACCAAAATATAATATTTTTTTTAAAAAAGTAAATATCTGATTGGGTGCCGCTCAGCGAGTCTTCCCGTCGAGTGAGGCCCGCTCGACAGTTTGATTGCAAGTGGGCAGTGGCAGCTCCGCTGCCCCCGTGAGGGGGTACCCCCCGGGCTCGGCAATTATAAAAAAAGGAAACGTTGAGTCAAGATTTGAAACCGGTTGAGCAAGTTTAGCGGTTTCCTCAAGAAAATTTCGTGGCGAGATACATGACCGTTCGTCCGTGGAGACGGTCATCTTAGCATTTTCCTTATGTTTCGAATATACCATGAGTTTTCTTTTAATGCCTGCAACAAGTACAAATTTTTATGGACCCAAAACATAGCTTAATACCAAAATATTTTTGCATAAAAACCCAACTACACCAATCACCCCAAACTTCTGTCCAATCTACCAGTATAAAAAATCAACTTAACATAGTCCCAATTATATCCAAAATTCTTTTGTCTCATAAAAACCCAACTACTGTCCCAATTTTCCATCGTTAACATCCGTCCAAATCACCATTAGTTAATCCTAGTGACATTTACGTTGTTAATGAATTATACTCATTAAGCGACATGAAAAAATTCATGAATTCATAGTTGCCCCATATATTGGAGATATAAAGCACTCAAACGGCACATTTCGAACTCTTCCACTCAACACCCAAAAAAGGCAAGACAAAGATATTTGGACTAACGATCTAAAACCGTCCTTGAAGCATCGTTTCAAATTTCGAATATTCATTAGTAAGTTTGAAAAAAATCCAGCCATGTAAGGATTAATTAACAGTGATTATGGACGGAAGATGTCGGTGAGAATGATAAAAGTAAAAGTTGTTTTTTAAGAGATAAATTTTTTTATATAATTGGGACATATCTAAAGTTGAGGATTTTTGGTACTAGGGAAAAAGTAAAAGTGGGGTTTTATGAGACAAAAAGAGTTTTGGATATATTTGTCACAAATGCTAAAGTGAAGGTTTTTGGGTATTAGGCCAATTTTTATGTTCTTTGACCTTGCTTTATTAAGACAATTTCCCTGTCCTAGAAATGCATCTGCCATTTTAGGTAAACACCGATTTTATGCACAAAAAAAAAAATCACGGTGACAGCACCTTCTATGTCGCTCCATTTTGTCTTCTCGAACTCTAATCAAGGAAACGTGAACCCAAAAGGAATTTGTCCCCCCGGAAATTTTGACAAAAATTGGAAGATCATATTGAAGTTTGTTTGTAAAGCAAACAATAAAGTGCATTGCTTCATTCCACCTACGATGAATGGAAAATATGAAACACTTTATTAGTTAAGAGGCTATTATAATCTTTCAAATGGAGAAATAGTCGCGATTCGAAATTGGAACTATTCAGCAATTATTTTTGTTTATTTTTTTATTTTCGAAATTATAATAGTAAATTAATTGCATTGTCCTAGCGACAGCTAATTTTGTTAATTTAAATTTTGAATTTTTATTTTTTCCTAATGGTCATTCGATATTCTTACAAACTTTGAAAGTTTGTGATTTTTCAAATATGGCTATTTTGGGACATGAAGAGTCCCGAATTTAACAAGTATCATATATGAAGAGTTGTGTTCAAATTTAAAGTCTTTAGATACAAAAAGTTGCACTCTTTTCGGACATGAAAAGTTGTTATATTTTCGCAATAACATGTCTGTTCACAAAGGTTATCGCTGATATATATATATTGCGATTCCGCTTTATTGTTAACTACTACAACTTTCATTTTCATTTTTTCTCAAAGAAATACAGCCTTCTTCTCCAATTGTTTCCCTTAGAGATCTTGGAGAAATATCGAAATTACTATATGCTATTCTCGCTTGAGACTTTGTTGTATCATGCGGGATATTTGCCAAAAACCATTAGCAACATTGTGGGGCGAATAAATCTTTAAAGAGAATGTTATTACGCCTCAAAGTCCGATTCCATTTCATCCCTTTCTAGATGATATTTCCCAATGGATCACTCGACCAACATAATCGTGAGCGATTACGATATCATAAGTTCCTTGATCGTGGTTTCTCATATAGAACTAGAGGTTACCAAAAAACCAAGCATAGCACTGAATAGTGAGACACATTCTATTTGACATTTTTTTCCAAATGTTGAATACCATTGGGTGGATTACTTTTTACAGGTATTGAAAACGTGTCGCACCGTGGCAGATTATCATGGCTTATAGTAAATGAGCTCTTAATTACCTGTATTAACATAAGAAGGCCGAAGTTTTGTGTATACTTTATACTTGTGAGAACACCATCTCATCTTCACTTCATTGTTTGATATTTGCTGAAAGGCGTTTCCAAGTTCTTTTTTCCAAACTCATAGTTGACTTCTTTTATGTCACATTGAGTTTGAGGGAATGCAAGGGATATAGTCCATTGATTCTTGTATATCTCTTAGGATTGCAATCCCGATTAATTGTAATTGATATCGTATACATACTGAAATTCCTCAATTCCATAGCTGAAAAAATCGCAACTAGATTGCTTTTGCCCTCGCTCATTATATAAATGATGTGAAGATGGATAGATCACGAGATATAAAAATTCACCTTAGGAAAGTATTATTAGAAAGAAAATGACGAGTGTATACCGTTTGTCGCGACCTAAAAAAATAAACAAGTTATCATTTCCGGGCTAATGGATTATCGGGTTAATTAATTAACTAACCTAACTCGGACTCTCCCAAGTCCATACCAAATCGCAACTTAAGGTTCGAATGATTAACATGCAATGTGATTTGAATTTGGAGTCGCCACTAATCATTTTCGGTAGGTCGATTAGAAACCTAAATAAAATAGCGGGAGAAAACTATCCTATTTCGCGAACCGAGATTAAGAGTCCGGGACTTGGTTACATTAATTACAACTAATGCCCTTTCGGTACCTTAAAATTCATGAAAAAATAATGGATTTGACAAATTTGATGAATTCTATTTGAAGATCAAAGAATCAATTTTTTTGGGTTTTTCTTCCCATGACATTTTTTGAATTTTTTGAGTATTTTTAAAATAAAGAAATTACATGAAATTAGGATGAAATAGGTTCAAGATTACTCCCCAATTTGAACTCGTGCACCAAACTTGTGCTCCGGGCTTGTCTTAACCATTGGACCGATATGGTGACTCGTTAGATCGAGAAATCTCTTGGTCCTGTCTTTCCTTCAGCTTCTTTCTCATCTCGCTAGAATTTCATGAGACCGCAATCCGGGCGTTAATATTTTTCCCTTTTTGCTCTCCTTCTATTCTTGTACCATTGATGTCTCAACGTTGATATGCAGTGTTATTTAACATAAAAACGTAGAGAGAAATCAGTGTAGAAAATTTGAGCTAATTTGTATTCGAAATTAAAGGAAATTAGGAATCACTTAACTTTCTTTTGCTGCGGCGAGCTTGAACGATGGTGATGAACTTGTGGCTTGTGTTGATGGGTGCGAAATTGGCAATGGTAGCACCGAGCTTCAAAACACTCAAGCCCTCTCAAAACTCTCTCCAAATTTTTTCTCAAAAATTCTCTTTTTCCTCTCTAAAGAATTCCTCTCAAAAACTCTCTCAATTCTCTTTCACCCCCAAAACTCTCTCCAATTCTCTTCCATTCCTCCCAAAACCACTTCCATTCTCTTTCACTCCAAAAAAAAAACTCCTCATCTCTTCAAGAACTCTTCTTCTTTTATAGGCAAATTCTTCATCCTTCATTCTTCATCTTCATTTCCTCACCTTCCATTTTCATCTTCATCTTCTCTTCTTCACCTTCATTTCTCCATCTTCCATTTTCATCTTCTCTTCTTCATCTTCATCTTCCTTTCTTCATCTTCATTTCCCATCTTCCATTTTCATCTTCTCTTCTTCATCTTCATCTTCCTTTCTTCATCTTCCATTTTCATCTTCTCTTCTTCATCTTCCTTTCACCATCTTCCTTTCCCCATCTTCTTTTGGTATTTGCAATGCGCCCCCAAGTTTCAAGTATTTGCAATACGAGTCCCTGAAGTTCCAAGTATTTGCAATACAGTCCCCCGAAGTTCGAGTATTTGCAATACGGTCCCCGAGAAAATATTTCTTTCAAGCCCAAATCTTCTTGGTGCATTTTTCCACCGCATGCCTAGTCCAGACCCCTTTAAATTAAGCTCAAATTGTATGCCAATGCTAAATGAATATGTGAGATGATTTTTGTTTAGAACTAAAATTAGTTCTAATTTTTATGCAAAATATATATTAGTCAAAATTTAGGCGTCAACAGCCGCCCTCTTTGAGTGGAGGCTCGTAGAGGTTCCGCTCAAAGACAAAATTGAACCCTAAATTTTGATAGTGCAAATGATGGATGAACTTTTTGGCGGGAGTTTTAGTCCCATTTTTTATGTAATGAAGTGATGCATGATATGCAAGACCGTAAATAACATGTGTCATAATTTCTCTTTTCCATGTTAGAGAAACTCACATGGATCGCATACGATAATACCTGTTTTACCAAATACCTCATAAGTGTGATTCCCTTAATTTCCAAGTTTCTTGCAAACACGAGGACCTTAAGGTATTTGGCCTATCTCGTTATCGAGACTTTTCCCTAATGCGAGACAACGCAAGATATGTGTATCCTTCCATATCACAAGAGCTACGTCGTTGTGAGTCAAAAGAAGTAGAATCAAGTTCACAAGAGCTACGTCGTTGTGAGTTGATTAAATGTCGAAATCGCCAGGCATATGTCTTCACGATCCGACAAATGGGAACCAAAATCGTAAGAGCTACGTCGTTATGATTTGGTTTGGATCAAAATCACGGGTGCTTATGTCTTCGTGATTTGATAAAGGAGCCGAGAATCACAAGAGTTATGTCATTATGAGCCACTAAAGGTCAAGATCACCAGTGCATATGTCTTCGCGATCGACAAACGGGAACCAAAATCTTAAGAGCTATGTCATTATGATTTGGTTTGGATCAAAATCACGGGTGCTTATGTCTTTGTGATTTGATAAAGGAGCCGAGAATCATAAGAGCTATGTCATTATGAGCCGACTAAAGGTCAAGATCACCAGGCATATGTCTTCGTGATCGAGACCAAATCATAAAGAGCTGCGTCGTCATGATTTGATAAGATGTCAAGATCGCCAAGCATATGCTACACGACGACAGAGAGGCATATTGCATGAATTGAATCGTAACAACTATCATCAAAGGAGTTGTTAATTTGAAAATGGGTTCGAAAAACTTACCGGTTCTCCGAACGATTAATCAAAGAACGAAACAGATCGCTCATATCATACATGGTAGGCATTTGCCCGGAGAACTTGCTCATTCAATAATCGTTGGATGAATTTCGAGACCTTGAGAGGGACATCGAACATCGGGAATGTATTACCCATCATAGAATGTCCGAGGTAACATGCGCAAACATATTCAACAATGAGTTCATGCAAAACTATCCTACCGAGCTTGCAATGATTAGAAATAACATGTGCATAATGCAATCACTCATATCATGGTTTATGCATAACCATTCTATCAAGTTTGCATTATCAATCCCGTCCAGGGATGTTCTCACATTATGAATACCTCGAATGTGAGCTGAATGGGGGGACTTCAATCCAAATGGTTTTCTCTCACTCTCAAGAAAAGTTATTTATCCCGTCTCAAGGATTCAAAAGAAATCACTCAATCTTTCCATCATCGCATTCGATAAGGATCCGAGTAACCTCGCAATTGATACGACCGAGCCGATCCGGAGGTCTTGATTAGGACCGTAATAAGGGCTAGGTCAAAGGTTTACAAAGGGGACTCTAGTTGAGTCAAGGCTTGAAATGAATTTCTTCGTCATCTCTCCGGGTTTACAAGTCAAGAACCCCGCAAAAATGAGAGAGAAGTAATCTTGCTCGAACTTCTTCGAGTGATGCTTAAAATCATTGAACTCCATATTAATTCAAGTGCCCTAGTCGAAAAGGCTTTTAAAGGGTTGTAATGGAGGTAATGATTTGGGGACCGAGAAACGAAAGGGTTCGTTTTGGCTCGAAGATATTTGAGAAGGGGCTTGATGTTGGTGATCATTACAATCTTGTCACCGATCGTGGCCTTCTATGATACCATCATTGCTCGAGGATGGTATGAACCGAAGATTGCATTTGCAATTTGACACTTCATGGAGATTTTTCTCTCAACCCTTTTAGGATATACAGGAAAATTATGCATTCAAGTTCGAAATATTCTACAAATGAACAATGAATTGAAAGGGCATTGGCCTTGCTTTTGGTAGGCACTTTGCTTTTTAAATGCCCAGGAGTTTTTTGTGGAATCAGCTTTTCCTCTTTCTTCTCCTTTTTTTTTACTCCCAACTCTCTTTTACTATTGCATCTTGATGAGTTCATTGGGAGATTTCCTATTGATCCAGCTTTTCAGGTCCTTCTACTCAAAGATAGGCCATATTTGCTTTGGGACAACAATGATCACCAATGAGGGCTTTTAGAAATGAATTTGCGGGCTCAAATGGATTGTGCAAATGGATGTAGATGTGTGGGATAGAAAAAAGAAATGCTCTTTGTCACCATAGGGCACTTGAATTAAAGCGCAAGTACAATGCAAAGAACCACCCGAAGATTGATGATAGTCCAAGTAAGAAGATTTCTAACCATTTGTCTCGTGATCTTGATGGAATTATCTCTGCTTTTGCCCCAATGTGGGGTGGTTCTTGACAGGGGTTGTGGAAATGAAATCTCCGCTCAAATGGGTTGATCAACGGATAACTTGCAGTGTTTAGGGTAGAGAAATAAATGCCTCCATCACTTCGGTTATCGTACCTTTCGCGAGAAAACTCTTTACCTCGGGGAATGCGGAATTTTGCCACCGTTCATCTCGCCTGAAAAAATTGGACATGTTTGGGAAAGGAGTGCCTTTCATCATCCTGTCATGCCCCCTTCGTACATTCGATGTATCTTATGTAGTTCATGTTCCTTATTCAGAGTTGGTAAATTAAATATGAGGAACAATCATGCGCAAACTATGCGGTGTATGAGTGTTTTCGAGCATATAAAATGCAGCAACTTTTTATCTTGACGGATAAAGTTCGCAAGTACATAAAAAATTTCTTAGGGGCATGGATCGTGAGTTGCCCCTGTTCATGCAAATGCGTTGCAAAACTTCATTGTCCGCTTCGAGACATGAGGTTGTCAAAGGCTCCAGGAATTTCTCATTTCATTAATTTTTTCGGGGAGAGGGGATACTTCTCTATTTGGACAGACAATGACCCTCGTAAAAATCAAAAGAGAAAGCATCAATGTACGTCCTCATGTTCTAAAAAGAATTGAAACGATACCACTTTACTCATGCACGTATTCCTTGCGAACTTTGAATTGAAAAGATCGATTCATCTGGATCGGATTGTATGTCCGGGACGTTATCTCTCCCGGTTCTATAACCGTCCTGGCGAGCTTCGATCTGCGAAGCAAAAAATGTTTTTATTAATCTTTGTACATTGATGCCAAATCCCAAGATCGACCCCGGGATGCCTCGGACCACTGTCATTCCCCCAACCACTTGTCTGCGGTGTTGTTGGCGTCCACGGGTGGTTCGCTTTTGTTATATTGTTCTCAAAGCGGTTGGCAATCCCCGTCGAGAATAAAATAAGCTTAACTTAGAGTTTGAAACGGCTGAGAATCAATTGGGACGATACGGAGTTACCCATCTTTGAGCCTGTTTGGTCTTTTACTTGCATTCTCCCAAGTAAGGCTATTCGAATCTCTCTTTACGGGCGTTCGGGAGCGTCGTCCACAAATTGATTTGCTACGAGCCTAGCTTAATAAGGAACTTACGCATTTGATAAGAGAGGAGAAAAATTCGCCCTTTAACTCTAGGCAAATTCTAGACAACTAGAAAGTAAAAAGTATCCCACGCAGGGAACTATACATGGAATTAAAGGAGTATTCATGAGAGATTGGTTCCACCTCTTTGCTTTGCTATTCCAATGATTGGCTGATTTTGTCTTGGATCATACACCAACGATCGTTGTTTGAGGATCCATAATCACTTGCTTCGGATCACAACTCGAGGTCTTTCAGCTCGAACCGGCTGACCAAGGCGGTGAGCTCATCATCAAAGTAACCTTTTGATTTTTCGGGCAATTGATACTCGAATTGGGCATTGTTACTTGCTAACACCGGCGACAGATTTTCCACTTTGTTTTTGCCGTGAGCGGTCTAACTCCTTGAGCTTGAGCCTCCGCCGTCGCTCGGGAATTCGTAGGGATAATCAACCGGTCCGCCGCTAGAACCACCAGCGGAAGGTCGGTATGGCCGGTATTCTTGATTGGGAAGTGGTCGGGTACTTTTTGCTCCGTAGGTTTTCCTGGGATTGATCTTCCAAATCAACTTTGCTCCGGTCGCCTTGGTTCCAAGCTACATCGTGCTTGTTCACTTATCTCTAAATGCATGAAGGTTATTTGTGACACTTCGTAGGGTGAGTCCGTCTATATTCATCATTTTGAGTACAGCCATTGGTCGTGTTGAATTGATTCCTAGCCGTCAACCGCCTCGATGAATATAGAATGAAGCTCGGCGGACCAAAGGGGCCTTTTCTTTCCGAAAAAATCGTCGTAGGCGGCTTGGCCATAGTTCTTTTGTTCGAATAATTGCTTCCTTACAAGATGTCGCCAAATGTTTTGGAGCACTCGAAGCAGACACGGCTTCTTTAGGATGCCCGAGCACCATGCAATATGGCCCTCGTTATGAACACTGGATCATCACTTGCCGATGTGACAATGACCGGTATATTCAACTCGAAATCAATGATCTTTAAGAGACCGAGACCGTCCATATCGATCCCTACCATGGCTGGCCGACGATGTCAAAATCATATTTGTACTATCTCGGCTCCTCTAAGGCTTCCGTTGCTTTCACATAAGCCAAATCCTATACATGCACTTTCTCGATGGCAACGAGGATCGAGAGGGAAACGGGGTTACCATCAATGGCCATGACTCGCAGATCCTCGGGATATGAAACTTCCCATACTTCCGCCTGGAGTGAACGCATACTTATTTTCCTTTCAAAACCTTCCATATGTAGACCGAAAAATGGGTGTTTCGACTAGAGACCGAGCTTTAGATGTTCTTTGGACTTGCAAAGACAAAAGCGACGATGGCCTTTCGTGACGAGTTCGGGAGGTGCATGGAGACTTCCAAGTTCTTTATAAACGTTTTTCGATCCGTTGAGTCTCGCAGACATGCCTTTTCTCTCCTTTTCGCCTTAGTGCATTGAATCCATTTCGTAATAACTCTTACCTCCCGCTCAATCCGTCGTTCTTTTTTACTTTTCCGATATGGAGGAGCCCTCAAATCTTTTCACTTTCTCTACGAACGAGGCAGTTATTTTCCCTCCTCAAATCTTTTCGCTTTCTCCACTAACGAGGCGCTTATTTCCCTCCTCAAATCTTTTTCGCATTTACTTACGTGAAGGTTTTCAATGCTTAGTCAAAAGGAATTCACGCATTTAAACATGATGATGTTCGTGGATAGTACTGTTCTTTGCCCCCGGATTAAAAGAAGAATGTCTCACATGGGGATTTTGTAACAAACAAGACATTCATTCGTACATGTCACTACTTCTCTTGAGGATTCGTAAGGGCGCTAGTAATGCTCAAAGAAGAGATATTTTGAGAGCCCATAATAAAAAAAACTAAAGCTTCATGTAGGCTACACATTCGGAGTTCCATCGCCGTTGAATTGGTGCGTGACATCAAGGAAACTCCAATTGTAGTGATGCATGTCTCTTCCCTCGAAGGGCATCGGTTCCGCTTCGCAAGACCGACTTTCCGGGATGTATCTCCAACGAAATCGGATTGTACGAGAACTTGCTCCGGGGATGAATCGGTGAATGAGCATTTTCAATGCTCGATGTGGCTCATCGAGGGACATGTCACCAAAGGAGATGGGGCCGCTACATACATGGCAAACAAGGTGTTGATAACATCCCTATACCTCTTGTTCTCTTTCAAGCTTTTCACTTTCTTCCCTCGAAACGTAAGTTCATGACTTTCATTTTTAACCTTCAATCGGGTCCGCTTGTTTTGAAACCAAAACTTGACCTTCAAGGGCTCCATTCCTATCATCCGGCTCAATTCATTTTTGCGTCTCCTATTCACGTAAGAGCACTCCTTGAAGGCATCTTCGAGCACTTTGATTTGATATTTTCTTTTCCCGGGTTATCATAGCCGCTATTGTGTTGTTCTTTGTCGAAATCTTGAATTTCACTACCAAGAGAGTTGGGTTTTACGGCTTCAGCGTTGGATCCGGTCTCGAAATCCAGCAGTCGCTTTCGGGGATGTCTAGGTTGGTTGCCTCCAGAAGTGCTAATGGCCTCTAAACATGTTGGATTGAAATACCTCTTACCGCCTTTTGTTCACTCTATTCTCCGATGTATGCTTACTCTCTCCAAATTCTTTCGAGTAATCGGGTATGTTCCAAAGCCTCCTTTTAACGCGGATGAAAATCACTAAGCCGACGTTTTTTTCAAGATTTCGTGTTTCGCTTTGCCTTATTTTTTTCAACGTGATGGGACCCCGAATCCACTCGCACCGATTTTCTTTTCTTGATAACCATGCTTGTCTTCCACTCGCTTTCAATCAATGGGACTCCAACTCCTTTCGTAGCTTTTCGGATTTGTGGGGCTCGAGATCACGGATTGACGATAGATCCAGGATCCAATGAATGAAACACCCGTAGTTTCACCCGAGTAACTAACGTGGCTCGCAAGATTTTTTCAACGTGATGGGACCCCGAATCCACTCGCACCGATTTTCTTTTCTTGATAACCATGCTTGTCTCCCACTCGTCTCAATCAATGGGACTCCAACTCCTTTCGTAGCTTTTCGGATTTGTGGGGCTCGAGATCACGGATTGACGATAGATCCAAGATCCAATGAATGAAACACCCGTAGTTTCACCCGAGTAACTAACGTGGCTCTGCAAGAATTGCTGTTTCTTCTCCTCGAAAATATGCTTGTCTCCCACTCGGCTTTCAACATGGTGGGGTCCTCAAATCTTTTGGTAACTTTTTCGGATTTGTGAGGCTCGAGATGGTAGATCCGTGATTCACGGACAAAACGTCCGTAGTTTTGCCCGGATAATTAATTCGGCTCGCAAGAATTGCTATTTTTTCTGCCCTTTAAATTGGGATTTAATGCCGAGACAATTATCACTTTCATATCTTCATCTCCAACCTTCTAAGCACTCTTTTGTATCCACTCTTTTTAGCTCCTTCAACAACAATGGCTTCCCTTCCCGCACATGCCTTCCGCCAAGTTTTGGCAAATGGGAGAAACTTTATAATCTCCTAAGCCAGGGCTACTCTTATATAGCCAACCATCCAGAGGCAAACCGAGATTCGTCTTATATTTAGGGATATGGACACCGCTTCTATTGAAGGTACCAAGTTAGGAGGAGGAATACAGGATCTTCCCCCACCCTCTTCACTAACTTCCCGGAAGCTTACTATGTTGCTCATCAAGATGTTACTTTGGCCCACCTTGTGAAGGCACGCTATCGGGATCGGTCGGACGGCTTGGTGTTGGCCGGTCTTGTAGCCGACAATTATAAGAAAGCCCTCGACTACGGTAATGAACAAGTCTCCCCGCCGATTCGTGAGAGGGAAACTTGGTGGGATGTTTGGCCATGTCCCGCAGACCATCTTTGAGCGGGATCCGCTCAATATTGTTTTAAAATTTCAATGCATATGGGCCGGAAGAAAGGCTGGACGATCCGACCCTGGATATAGCCAGCGGGAGAATGCCGATCCATGACCTAGAATCATGTTCCGAGCATCACGAGGACAAGGTAGCCAACCTCAAAGAGAAATGTGAGCTCCTCCTCTTTAAGTTGGCGGATCTCGATTCTCGGAGCGATCGGTGTAGGCGGAGCATCAACCGTATGGAGAGTCGCTTAAACTCCTTTGTGATGCTCATTAGGGCTCGGCCGACTTTACATTCCCACCCCGTTGATCTATTTGTAAGGCTTTCCGATGAATGAAATGAATGCAATTTTTTACTCATTTCATCTTTGTCGTCATATTTTTTCGCAAGATAACCCCTTTTACTCTGCGAATATGTAAATCTCACGCTCCCGATGGTCAATTCAATTGGGCCAGAGAGGCTCTCCCATTCGAAACAATCTCTCAAGAAAGATTAGTAGCGAGAAACAAACGAATGCTCAAATGTGAACAACTCGTGAATCAGATTAATATTATAACTCGATTATTAAAACATCGAGTGAATCAAGCATAATATTTCTTTACAAATCGAATTGGACCGGATTGGTAAAGACACGACCATCCATCTCGGCCGAATCAAAGCACCACTAGGGAGCACCTCCTTTACTATATATGGACCACCATAGTTTGGAGCGAATTTCCCTTCTAGGAGTGGGACTATTGGCAATAATTTTCTCAAGACCAGGTCATTGATCCCAAAATATCGAGACCGAACTTTTTTGTTGAATGATTTAGCAACTCTCTGCGATAACACCGGCCATGACATACGCTCTTAAGTCTTTTTCGTCGATCGATTCAATTGGTGCTCTCTCGTGGATCCATTCAACTTCGTCACTTAGCTTGAGACAAGATACGTAATGAAGGAATTTTCACTTCAACCGGTAGAACAACCTCCATTCCATATACAAGAGAATACGGGGTTGCCCCAGTAGATGTCCTGGATCGAGGTCCGATACGCCATAAGTGCAAATGGCAACCTCTCATGCCAATCGCGATAATTTTCAGCCGTCTTCGCTAAAATTTTCTTAATATTCTTATTGGGCGGCTTTTACTTGCTCCATTCATCCGAGGACGATATGGGGAAGAGTTTAGATGCTTGATCTTGAATTCCTTAAACAATTCGTCCATTAGTTTGTTGTTTAAGTTCGAGCCATTGTCGGTGATTATGGCTTCAGGTGAACTAGATCGAGCAATGATATCCCGGCGGATAAATTTCGCGATATTTCGTGCCGTGACCGCTAAATAGGATGCGGCTTCAATCCATTTAGAGGGATAGTCAATCGCCACCAAGATGAATCGATGCCCATTTGATGCTTTAGGGTTGATAGGACCGATAACATCAATGCCCCACATAGAAAACGGCCATGGTTCGGATAACCGATGCAACTCATTTGGAGGGACATTAATCTTGTCACCATGAATTTGACATTTATGACACTTCGGACATGTTGAATACAATCTCTTTCGAGTGTGAGCCAATAATAACCCAACCTCATAATCTTCTTCGCTAACAAGTGGCCGTTCATGTGTGGACCACGATCCCTTCATGTACTTCCATCATCGAAACAGCTTTGGTTGAGTCAATGCATCTTAGTAGAGACAGAATCGAATAACCGCTTGTACAAATTCTCTCCATTCAAGAAGAACTTCGAGGCCATCTTCCTTATGTACTTTTGGTCGATACGGTACTTTTTCGGGAACTCCCGCTTCGAATATAAGTCTTGATGTCATGGTACCATGGCTTACCATCGGGTTCATCGATCACGGCCATACAATATGCCGGTTTTTTTAGTGCCTCGATCTTCAGTGGGTCAACCTCAAGTCCATTGGCGACTTGTAACATTGAAGACAAGGTAGCCAATGCATCGGCGAATCGATTATGAGTCCCGGACAGATACTCAAATGAGATATCCTCAAATTCCTCTACCAATTCATCCAGATACTCATGGTAGGGTAGCAATTTAGCATCTCTCGTCTTCCACTTTCCAACGATCCAAGGATAATCAAAGCGGAATCTCCGAACACCTTAAGTCGGGCTATCCCCATTTCAATCGCAGCCTGCAGACCGAGGATGCATGCCTCATATTCTGCTATGTTATTTGTGCAAGGGAATACCAATTTTGCTGCCACAGGATAATGCCGACCACCTGGAGATATCGAACCGCGCCCGTGCCGACCCCGATAAATTGACAGCTCCATCAAAATACATAGTCCAGATGTAATCCTCCACCGACATGATTCGATCCTCGAACGATAGGCATCATCATCTTGCCCGGATTTTCAGCTAGGACATCTGCTATAGCTTGTCCCTTGATTGACTTTTGGGACAAATATTGAACGTCAAACTCGGAGATGAGGATTTGCCATTTAGCAAGTCTACCAATCAAGGCGGGTTGATTAAGCAAGTATTTGATGGGATTGCATTCTGTCACCGAAGCACTTGGTAATGCAAGGTATATTGCGAAACCTGCGGAAGCACTTGCACTAACGCCGCACATGTTTTCTCTACTTGAGTACTTCATTTTCGAAGTTGTGAATTTCTTACTCAAATAATAAATGGCTCGTTCTCTTCCATCCTCCCTACTTCTCTTGGGCTAGCATAGCACCCAAGGATTCACTAAGGATTGCTTCGGTGTTGGAGGAACAAGCACATGTGGATTCATGAGATGCTTGCTTCAGTTTTCCAAAAGCTTCTTCACATTCGCTATCCCATTGGACTAGCGCATTCTTCTTTAATAGCTTGAGGAATGGCTTAGCGGTTTCGATAACTAAGAGATGAATCGAGTAATATAGTTTAGCCTACCCATCAAACTTCGAACTTTTTTAACCGTTGTCGGCGGCTTAAGCTCACGAATAGCCTTAACTTTCGAAGGGTCGACTTCAATGCCCTTACCGCTACCACGAATCCGAGTAGCTTGCCCGAGCCGGTCCCAAAGACACACTTGGCGAGGTTGAGGCGTAATTTGTACTTTCGGAGTCCGTCGAACAATTTCTTCAGCGTTTCGACGTGATCTTTTCCATGCCTTCTTTTTGCTATCATGTCATCGACGTAAACCTCAATCTCATTATGCATCATGTCGTGGAAAAGGGCAACCATAGCTCGTTGGTAAGTGGCTCCAGCGTTTTTGAGACCGAACGGCATTACCCGGTAATGGAACATTCCCCATGATGTGGTGAAAGTGGTTTTCAACTTGTCATTGACATTCATCAGGATCCGATTGTACCCGGAGAAACCATCCATGAATGAAAACAATTCAAACCCTCGCAATCGTCAACAAGTACGTTGATATATGGGAGGGAAAATCATCTTTAGGATGGCCTTGTTCAAATCTCTATAATCGACACAAACCCGAATGCGGTCGTCTTTCTTCATGACAGGGACTATGTTAACGACTCAATCGGAATATTCGTAGTCTCAATGAATCCTACATCGAGAAGTTTCATGACCTCCTCTTTGATCTTCCGCACTAATTTCGGTCCGGCCCTCCTTGACTTTTGCACGACCGGCTTAGCCGAAGGATCAATCAGCAAACAATGCTCGACAATGGAACGGTCAAGACCGGGCATATCTGCATAGGACCGAGCGAAAACGTCCCGGTAATCCTTCAAGAGCCTGATCAGCGCTCGACATTTCTAAGGAAAGGCTTGCCCCAACATTAACTTCTTTAGGGTTTTCCGCATCGCCTAGGTTGACCGAGATAATTTGTTCACCGGTCGAGGGCTTGATCTCCTCATGTCGTTCGAAATCTTGACGAATTTCCTCATAATACGGATCGAACTCATCTAGGTTGTATTCTTCCGAATCCACTAGGTTTCCCTCCTCATGTATCCCCCATGATGACAAACTCGTTGGTCATCGGGTTAGTTTGGGGAGCCGGAATCGAGGGTGGTACGCTCGAACCCGTGCCTCGTTAAAATAATATCTTCCAGTATAGCCGATAGGGAACACCTTCCGGGGCCTTGCTGGAATTGCCGCCGAGGGAATTAGAGCCGGCACAATCGAGGAGGGCTTCAATGGACGGCTGAAGCTTGGTTATGAAGTTATCCATCATCTTGTGAGACATCATCCCTTCAAATCGCTCGGTTAGAGCACCGAGCCGTTCATTCAAAGTCTCATGGACAATGGGCGTTAATGTCGGCCATTCTCTTCGCCACCAATCGAGTAATATGCGGAGGATCCGTGATAAATTTCCGAAAAGCGACAAGCCAAGAGTAAGTACAATGAGCAAGGATAGAGGGTCGGTCCATGACTTCCTTCTAGACTCAATGAACGAACTAGACATGACCAAAAGATCGCATCGTGCAATTTTCAGTTTCGTCGATTTTTACGAGAAAATTCATCTTAATTCGTACATTGATCAACACAATGCCAAAATTTAGGAGCTGACAGATGACATACCGACGAACAACTTTTATGTTTTACTCTACGGCGGGTTCCACACGGATCAATGCAGTTTAATACTTCTTTACACAAATTCATCCAGAAAATTGCTTTATCCGGTTTCCAACAAAAGAACGGAAGACCTCTTAAACAAATGAATTAGAGACTGAAATTTTGCAGGCTATTAGTTGAAACAACGATCTAGAACTTTCATGTTTGGTAATTCCACAAAAAGGCACGTTTTCTAGTTTTAAATTGTAAAATGAATCTGAGTCTGAAAACATGTGAAATTCCAGCTGCTCCATCGGCTATTAATTCCTTATTAAAAGGAAAATGTATCGGATTGCTGCAAAAGTTTTTGTCATGAGAGATTATGATCTTCCGAACATTTTTTATGAAGACAAGTTCTTTCAATTGTGAAGGGATATCAATGCGACCCATTCGTGTGCCAAATGACTCAACCTAGATCATGGACCGACCCAAAACAAGATAAGAAAAATCAGTGATAAAGCTCAAGAAATTACCTCCTTTGGAGAGAAAGTGTTAAACACAAAGACATGCGCATGAAAATGCTCGTGAGGTTCGATTTCTATCTAGCATGGCTTGACAAAAGTGGAGCCCCAGGGATATCCGGACTAAACCACATCGGCCTGCGATTGAACCAAGATCCCCCGTAGACATCCGGCTCGGCCAAGTAACGACCCACATCACACGGCGAATGATGGAGATGTTAACTCTTGGCACCGATTTGAAATAGTTCGGGACTCGAGAAGAGCGACTCGGGCCGGGCGACGATGGCCGGAGTATCCCTAATCAAGTACCATCCTAAGCCTAGCCATTCGGGTTCAATGGCGGGTTGTGTGTGCTAAGTGTAAATGTAAAAATAGTAAAAACATGCGCGCAGTTCATAGCATCCAACACTTCAATATGAACCATACACAATCTCCTTCAACCTACGCAAAAAGGTTAGCAAACATTCATCCCCTTATAACTCCCTTTCCCCGCAAAACCATTTAACACCTAGGGATTAAAATTCAACCAAAATTGCCAAATCAAATAATTTTCCTTTTCATGAACTTATCCGGCCTAAGTCCTCCTTACGATGTCCCCAATGGAGTCGCCAAGCCGTCGCGACCTAAAAAAAAAAAAACAAGTTATCATTTCCGGGCTAATGGATTATCAGGTTAATTAATTAACTAACCTAACTCGGACTCTCCCAAGTCCATACCAAATCGCAACTTAAGGTTCGAATGATTAACATGCAATGTGATTTGAATTTGGAGTCGCCACTAATCATTTTCGGTAGGTCGATTAGAAACCTAAATAAAATAGCGGAGAAAACTATCCTATTTCTGCGAACCAAATTAAGAGTCCCGGGACTTTGTTACATTAATTACAACTAATGCCCTTTCGGTACCTTAAAATTCATGAAAAAATAATGGATTTGACAAATTTGATGAATTCTACTTGAAGATCAAAGAATCAATTTTTTTGGGTTTTTCTTCCCATGACATTTTTTGAATTTTTGAGTATTTTTAAAATAAAGAAATTACATGAAATTAGGATGAAATAGGTTCAAGATTACTCCCCAATTTGAACTCGTGCACCAAACTTGTGCTCCGGGCTTGTCTTAACCATTGGACCGATATGGTGACTCGTTAGATCGAGAAATCTCTTGGTCCTGTCTTTCCTTCGCGCTTCTTTCTCATCTCGCTAGAATTTCATGAGACCGCAATCCGGGCGTTAATATTTTTCCCTTTTTGCTCTCCTTCTATTCTTGTACCATTGATGTCTCAACGTTGATATGCAAATGTTATTTAACATAAAAACGTAGAGAGAAATCAATGTAGAAAATTTGAGCTAATTTGTATTCGAAATTAAAAGGAAATTAGGGAATCACTTAACTTTCTTTTGTCTGCGAGCAGCTTAACGATGGTGATGAACTTGTGGCTTGTGTTGATGGGTGCGAAATTGGCAATGGTAGCACCGAGCTTCAAAACACTCAAGCCCTCTCAAAACTCTCTCCAAATTTTTCTCAAAAATTCTCTTTTTCCTCTCTAAAGAATTCCTCTCAAAAACTCTCTCAATTCTCTTTCACCCCCAAAAACTCTCTCAATTCTCTTCCATTCCTCCCAAAACCACTTCCATTCTCTTTCACTCCAAAAAAAAAAACTCCTCATCTCTTCAAGAACTCTTCTTCTTTTATAAGCAAATTCTTCATCCTTCATTCTTCATCTTCATTTCCTCACCTTCCATTTTCATCTTCATCTTCTTTTCTTCATCTTCATCTTCTCTTCTTCACCTTCATTTCTCCATCTTCCATTTTCATCTTCTCTTCTTCATCTTCATCTTCCTTTCTTCATCTTCATTTCCCCATCTTCCATTTTCATCTTCTCTTTCTTCATCTTCATCTTCCTTTCTTCATCTTCCATTTTCATCTTCTCTTCTTCATCTTCCTTTCACCATCTTCCTTTCCCCATCTTCTTTTGGTATTTGCAATGCAGTCCCGAAGTTTCAAGTATTTGCACATACAGACCCCGAAGTTTCAAGTATTTACAATAACAGCCCTCAAGTTCGAGTATTTGCACACAATCCCCGAGAAAATATTTCTTTCAAGCCCAAATCTTCTTGGTGCATTTTTCCACCGCATGCCTAGTCCGACACTCGTTAAATTAAGCTCAAATTGTATGCCAATGCTAAATGAATATGTGAGATGATTTTTGTTTAGAACTAAAATTAGTTCTAATTTTTATGCAAAATATATATTAGTCAAAATTTAGGCGTCAACACCGTTTCGTGGATCTTGGCCCGAGTCCAACTATGTTTTAAGATTTGATTGCATAAATCTAATAAAACGAGTCCATATGATATGTTCCTTACTGGCTTCAATTTGTCTATGTCGCATTGTAATCTAATCTAAGAAAGTATATGGTCACAACGCGGATATCGAAACCCGCGCGACAAAGATGAACATAGCCTTTCTTTTCTTGTGCCGAGCCCGTACATGCGATGATGCGAGCACTTCAAGGTTTCCCATGTGAATGAACCCTCCGTATCTAACGTCATGTACAGGCAATAGGCATAAACAGAAGCCATGTGAAGCGGAAGCCGAAATGAAACCGGACGAGGGAAGATTATTAAAAAAAATCTTAAGTCTGTTGTATTTGTGTTAATTCAATTATAAACCTTTTAATTGTGTCAATTAGGTCCTAAATATTTTTCACATTTTGCCAATTGAATCCATTGGTCAATTTTGATCGAAAATCACCGACGTGAACACCGACCGTTCTATGTGGCAAGGTCGGCGTTGACATAAACATGTTTTAATAATGTTTTATTTTATTATTTTATTTTTTTTACTTTGTTTTTAATGAAAAGTAAAGAAAAGAATAAAAAACAGAAATCCAAAAAAATATTGAAATGCTATCAAAATATCCATGTTAGTCCCAACCGTGTCACGTAAAGCAATCAAAGTCCACATCAATAATTTTCGATTAAAACTTGACAGATGAAGTCAATTGGCGGAATGTGAAAATTTTAAGATCTTCATTGGCATAATTAATAGGCTTAAGACTGAATTGATATAAATACGATAGATTTAAGATTTTTTGGTAATTCTCCCAACGTGACCATCAACCTCAATTGCCCTTGCTTTACAACAAGCATTAACTGAGCCTGCTCAATCTTCTAAACAGTGGAGCACATCGACCCATTGGCCTTGGAGAAAACGGTGGACGCGAATCTCGTCCAATGGTGGGAGAACCGTTAGAGATTCGACCAGCTTTTCCTCCTCGTGGGACGAGTCTTATTCGTTCAAGATCATCTACTTTGAAACTGTTATGATATTCAAAAGAGGAAATCGGATTTCGTGTGGTCGGATCTAAGGAAACGCCGAATAAAAACATGCATGGCAACAATCCTAATCCGAAAAAATGATTTTTATTAGAATTAATTTTTTTGATTCTGTTCCCCGAACGAGTTTTAGAGAATCGAAATGTATTTAATAACCGCACAAAATTTATATTCTTGGAATAGAAAAGCGTTTAGTAATCGCACAAATTTTTTATTCTCAAGAATAGTCTCTTTTCCCAATTTTTGTTATTTAAGTTAAATAATTGCATAGTTACTTTGTGAAATTTTATCCTACATTTCAAATTAATTAAAGATTAATTCAAATAATTGCATATAAATTTTTTGTGCTATTCCGTCTAATTGTCATGTCATAACAATTCATTTTAAACTTAAAAAAGGAGATACCATTTGGGTTAGTATGTGATTTTAAATAGCTCGGGCCTTCCCAAGCCTATACCAAATCGCAAGAAAGAATATTAGATTGAATATTAGTGTGGTCAGTGGCATATATATGTGTACATGCAAATGCATTTGCCACTAGTCTTTGAGAACAGTAGGTCGGAAACCTTATCGAGCAATAGGGAGAAATCGTTCAAATTCTACGTAACTAGATAAATTTAAGATCCGAGGACTTGGTTACGTCGGTGTTTACACCTACGCTCTTTTGGTACCGAAGTTGAGTATTTGCTAAACGTGTTTTATACAAATTTCAATCCATTCTTAAACTTATGAGGTAAGCCAATGCTAATTGTTCACGCAGATTATTTTTTATTTTTTTTTCAAATTTTCTAAAACTAGACTAAGTCTAAAGTACCTAAACCTAGGTAAATTGCAACCAATGAAATTAAGTGCGCAATCAAGGAATCTTGACATGGATAAATCGCATCATAAAACCTAATGAAGCCCCAAGGGCTTAGAAAAATGTGGTTCATGTTTAATTTCAAAGGTGTTTATGATTTTCCTAAAAATTTAACAAAACCCATAAAATCTAGGGAATCTAGGCCCAAATTTATGAAAATGAGGTTAAACTAGCTTAATCTAAGCTTCTTCTATTTTTAGGGATTTTCTCAAATATTTCTGATTTTTTAGAATTTTTTTCGAGTTTTTTTATTTGTTTATTTTTATTATCTTATATATATTTTTAGAAAATGAGACCTTGTTATGTTTTAGATCGAGGAAAAGTGATAAGAGAATTGAAAGAGAAAAAGTGAGAGTGTGGGACTTCATTTTATTTTATGAATCCAAAAAATGATTCTTTTTTTAGAACCAATTTTTTTGTTCTCGTTTTTGTCAAAACTATTCCCGAGAACATAATCAAAATCGAAATCGTTTACGTTACCAAATACGATTCTCATTCTTTTTGTTCCAGGAAATAGAATCACAAAATTAGAATCGTTGCTATGCAAGCCCTAAAAGCTCTTTGCTATGGTTGTAATCCTTGTTTTCATTACTACGCTTTTGTGCCTTGTTGATCACAAACCAACATATATTTTCCTATTCCGTTTGTGATCACAAAGAAAAAAATTAAAGTCCTAAAACCTGTAGCCAAAATGTAACTGAGACCTAAAATTACAAAATGTGCAATCAAATCCTAAAATTCGTCAAAATTGGTATAATTAAGTCCTTCCGTTAACTCCGTATAATTTGACTAACAAAAAATATTGAGTCAACAGTTTTTATTAATTTTTAAGACATGTTGCTACTGCACCACTTGGACAAGTTTGATGACTTTCAATGTACTTATCCCTAAAATTTTATATAGCTTACTTTTTTCCCTTAATTCCCTGTTCATTCATTTAACTTTTAAACTAATCAAAGAAAAGAAATTTTTGATTTTCAACCTACCTTGTAAGCATCTAAGTGTATCGATCCATTAACCGCCATCAAATTTAGTACGAAGAATGGAATAACAATATGATTAATTCTATCTTTATGATAAATAATTGAATCCTAATGATAATATTCTTATTTCTTAAAGAAAGATAATGAATACAATTTTTTTTCTCGGCATTGCGAAGTGATTCCAGAGTTCTAGACTCCACGTGACGACACTTTTTGAAGAAAATCGGTTTGGTAATGCGACTTATGGAGCAAAAATTCGTTTGGTCACGTAACTTCATCGTTCTAGAAGCATTTTTTTCCTTCAAAATTAATTTTAAAGCAACTTGAAGAAGTAAAAATAATTACTTTTTTTCTAAAATAGAAAAATCAATTTTTGGCTCCTAAAAAGAAGTGTTGCCATGGGTCGCCCCGAGTTACCCTTTATTCTCCTCGTCCCCACTACCCTTTTTGGCTTTTTTAACTTGCCCTTTGGAAGGATTGAGGGCACAGACCTCCGTAGCTCTTTGTTGCTCCCAGCCAACGCAAATTCGTCGAGCGGAGGGCCCCGCTCACCAACTCCCATTTGATCTCAGCGGGTCCCCTTCCGACGAAGCAAAATACTCGAATCATATTATCATATCTTCTCGATCCGAACCGTCGGATACGGGAACGATCCTTGGAAATTCAACAGTCTTCGATGGGGCCAAAATGTAATTAACCACTATATGTGGGGAGCATAATGTAATAACATCTTTCCACTTGGGCTTAGATGTGCGGGGGAGCATGCTGAGCTCATCATCTCTCTAGCCCCGCACGCAACGTCCCCCTTCCAGCCGAAGAGGTTGCTTCCAGCTGGCTTCCACTATCGACCTTCTGCATTTTCCTATTTTCCTTTTATTTAATTTGACCATCTCTTGGAAATTTTTAATTAATATTTGACCATCCCTTGGGTTACTCTTTTTTTTTTACTCATTTTTTTACCACGTCCGAGACTTTTAAGGTCCAATATCCAGGCCGCAGCTCGGGCAAAGTTATGATTTCAGTCCTTGTAGTGACTTCTCGAAACTCCCGAACTTTTTTACCTGCCGAATGTACAAATACAAAGCAAGAAAAATAAACATTAGTACAAAAAAAATAAAAACGGAATCAATTGACATAGAATAGGATAAAAGAATATACCTCGCACCGAACGTCACGCAAACCAGCACGTACGACGGCGAAGTGCACGGGACGGGCTAACGGGCACGTTCACGGAGGGCAACGCACGTCGACGGCCGACGGGGCCGTCCAACGGAACGGATCACGACGGCGATCCCCAACGCTGCAAAGACGGCGAGACCGAACGGGATTAGGGTTTTGAATTCAGATCGGTGCAATTAGATTAAAAAGCTGATTAACCAGTTGATTAGGAGTTAATTAGGATTGTCCAATTGAATGTAATTAATGTCCGGAAAAGAATTTCAATCTCCTTCAACAGCCATCAAAATTGGCTCAGCACAGTGCTTTATGTACACAAGAAGGTTCCGATCTCCGCATCCCCATCGCCAAATATCTCGCAGGGTCGAACCGGTCTCCTGGTCCAAAAAAGCTATCCGAGTTAGCCGAGTTGACCCGGTCCCCGTCGCCCGATCCGGTAGCTTCGGAATCGACTCGCTCGCTGACAAACCTGTAACCCGAAAAGGGCTTCCCTATCACCGATCCTCCGCTTTCGACATCACAGAGAGCCGGCTCGGCCTAGGCTCGAACGCCGAGCGCCGCCGCAGGTGGTGCGATGACGGCCGGATCAGGGCCGTCAGGGATCTCCTCATCAGCTCTCCTTCGACGCCGCCGATCCTCACGATCGAGTTCGTCATCGCCGATCTCCTCATGTTGAGCCGATTCGAAGGGAAAGACGCCGACTGACCGTGATGGCCGCTGCCGCTACCTCCGCCGACAGAGTTCTTATGCAAGCTACAGCGAAACGAACCTGGATGAGTGGTGGGCGAGCACA
Organism: Rhodamnia rubescens; assembly: GCA_021437795.1. NCBI lineage: Eukaryota > Viridiplantae > Streptophyta > Magnoliopsida > Myrtales > Myrtaceae > Rhodamnia > Rhodamnia rubescens. The sequence goes on along the minus strand of JAILYA010000010.1, from coordinate 4,745,422 downwards.
TGCACGTCTTCTTCGCCGGGCCGCCCTGGCCCCTGATGACGTGGTGCCTGGGGTAGACGGCGAGGGACCTGCTCGGGGACGTCGACCGGTCGATGGAAAACCGCACGGAGGGGGACATCGAGGAGGAATTGAAGACGTTGACGCGCGTGGGGGAGGACGACCGGTGGCTGAAGAAGGAGGAGGAAGGGGAGTAGAAGCTGGAGCTCGTGGAGGAGGCGAAGGCCGAAGCGGTGGCGGAGAACGATGACTCCGGCGCCGCCCGCGGAGAGTAGTACCGGCCCGATGGAGAGCGGGATCGCAGCACGGGCCCGCTCGATCTGGTTCTGGACGAGGTCGCCATTGCTGCACTCAAGAGAGGAAGCTTGGGGCTAGAAAGAGGAAGTGATGGGATGTTGGGGGGATGAGAGCCGCCGAAAGGGGGGCTTTGGGTGGTTGGTTTGGCAAACCTAACGAGTCTGAAAGGCTAGATTTATAGATCGGAGCGCGAGTGGCAAAGCCTGTAAATTCGGGAAACATTGTGGGGGTTTCCTCGGGAGGCGGGCTCGGGTTAAGTGACCTGACCATGGTTAGCGGAGAGCGGTTAGGGTTTGGGGGAGCCGGATCTCTTTGGATTGTGATCCAACGGCTGGATCGAAAGGGACGGGGGAATGGAGCGGCTTGTCCAACTGTCGCCCCCTCGGCCGCGCTCAGGAGATGACACGTGTCGGGGGAAGGGTCGCGCACCTCGGGGATGTCGGGATTTCGACGGCCGTAAATACGAGGAAAGCAATGCTCGAGCGGCTGGAATTACGTGGTGGCCCACTGTCGTAACCTCCGTCGCCCGCGCGGATCGCCTCCGCAGGCCTTCCGCGTAACCCTATACTAAAAAATAACGCTTGCGATCGCGACCATGAAAGTTTTCTTTTTCAAAAAGTATTTCTAAATGGAGGAGTTGTGTAAAATTATGAAATTGGATGCTTTTTATTCTACTGTAGAATTGCAAAAAAAATGAGAAATTTTCAAAAAAGGACCCAAGTGCCTTTATTTTCTCAATTAATGACCTAAAATGATCTTTATTTCAAACAAAGATCCAAGTGGATATTATCTCAAATAAAAATTTGAAGTGATTATATCAATCTCAAAAAAGGACTTAACTCATCTACGTAGGGGTATTTTCGTTATTTATCTATTTTATTATTTTATTTTTTTATTTATTTTTTCAAAAATTACAATAATGAAAAAAAAGAAAGTGAAAAAAAAAAAAAAGACAAGCGGGAAAAAAACAAAAAACAAAAAATAGAAAGTCAAAAAAAAAAAAAAGAAGAAGACACCGGCGAGAGGCTATCTTCCCTCCCGTATTTCCCTTTTTTATTTCAATTTTTAGTTTTTATTTTTTTATTTAATTTAAATAAAAATTAGGTTAAAATTACATTTTGACCAAAATGCCCTTGATAGGCATGAATATTTAGCCGGATAGGAGAGGTCCTTATTTGAAATAGTCATGGCCACTTCGGACATTTATTTAAGATAATGAGAACACTTCATGCTCTTATTTGAAATAAAGATCGCATTAAGCCCTTAATTGAGAAAATAAAAGCACTTGAGACCCTTATTTGTAATTTTTCCTAAAAAAATATATTGTAGAATTTTTGTTATGACAAATTATAGTGGCTTCATACGATTACAAAAATAAAAAAACATGCCTCGCTTTTCTTAGATTACAAATTGTCATGACATATTCGACCAAACAAAAGAAAAAAGAATTGTCATGACATCAAGAATTATAAACGATACTATTGTGCAATATTTTGTGTTTACTTGCGATGAAAACCAAAAGTCTTTATAAAATATCGTAAAACACATAAAATAATTAACTTTACACTTGGTTACATCTAAACATCATGTGGATGTCAATTTTTCCTAATCAATTCTAAACATATTGTATGAATGTCAATTCGATCATAGACCTTCCGATTTTATTAATTTTGTTTTAAACCTTTGCACGAAATTTTAATGTTGTTCTTCTAATCAATTTTCATCGAAAACTACTTACCCGACGATTTAGTCATCATCAACTGTCTCATTATGTTTACATTAAAGTCTTGCCAACTATATTGTTAAAACCTATCAACGTCACCTGCGCTTCCATTTTCCATGAAAAAATAATAATATTCATTTTTTTTGTAAAGGACAATAATAATATTCGTCCGTCATCAATGTTACCAAACTATTCATTTCATTTTCAGTATCTAAAATTATCATCACTAAAAGTTTACAACTTAGATTTTATAATGCTCAACAAGTAGACTAGACCAACTAATGTTATTATTGTTAGGATTCGGCACACAATAATAACGAAGCAAAACATAGCGAGAAAGGAAAATTGAGACACAACACTTTATCTTGGTTCACCCTTAAATTAGGTCTACATCCAGCAGAAGATTTCATTATAATTAGCATCCCGCACCTCTCATTACATCACACAACTACAAGCGAAAAAAAGTATATATAATAGTAGATATTCATGAGCCCAGATACAAATTACTAATGAAAAAATTATGGGCTTAAATCGTAAAAAATCTCCGGTGTCTAGGGGCGCGCCGCCCTCTTGAGACTTCCGTTGGGACGCAGCTCCCCGGACCCCCTCCAACTCAGCGGAAAGCGAGACCCACGAGCTTTCCTTTTATTTGGGAGTATAAAACACACCCTAACGATTACTTGACTCATGAATTAATTTACTCGAATTCTTGAATAAAAACAAGTGTAAGCATATATAATCTAACGTAGAAGTAGAGGAATCAATATGGATTAGAAACAATTTTTTCAGCTCATTTTAGTGGGACATGTTGCAATTGGGTCATTTGAAATTTTACAAATGAGTAAAAAAAAGAAATGGGTTTAAAATATCTTAGTTCGGATCTATATATAGAAATTTGTTTTCTAACAATTGAAAATTTCTACTTCTAAAATATTATTAACAAAAAAACTTTCATGGAGAATTATTGTCGTCCGCCGAAAAATTTCTACTTTATTTTAAAACTTTTTAAATTTATTTAAAAAATAATTTTTATTATTAAGAAATATCATTTGCGTTTTATTATTTATTTTTTACTCCGGTGGCCGGAAACGGTGACTCGGTGACGGCGGCGGCGACAAGTAGTGGTTGGAGGAGGGCGGCGGCGGGTAATGGTCAATGATCACCGCCGGCATTTAGCGGTGGCGGCGATCACCACCTGCAACAAGAGGCGGGAGGCCGGTGATGGTTGGCGGTAGTTGCAGGCGGTGATGTGTGATGGCCGGCGGTGGTTGGCAATGGCGGTGGTCGGCGGTTGTGCCGTGGCGGCGGTGGGTGTCGGTGGTCGGTGATGGGCGAACGGAAGTCCACAGAGGGGGGCCTGATTAAAAGAGGGAGATAGTGTAATGAAAAGAATGTGAGACAAAAAGTACTTTGTGAGTTTTTTTTTTTCCAAGAAGTACTTATTGAGTTGAGAAACTACTTTTTTTAACTTCTAAAATTAGGAGAAGAACAACTTGAAGTAAAAATTTCTTTCGAAGTAAAAGTTTTTACCAAACGAATTTTTGTTTTAGAAGTTACATTACCAAACGGATTTCTACTCTAGAAGTACTTTTGGAGCAAAATGCACTTCCAGGAAGTATTGCCATGCGCACCCTTGCGTATTGTTTGGGAAGAAGACGAAGTTTTTCAATTTCTGTTTTTCATTTTTCAGGAAAGTGGATTTTCAATTGTCAATTTCTTTTTTAATTTTTTGGTTCTTGTGTTTTATATTGGTACATTGGAAAAGTATGCGTGGTTATTCTTGGACCATGTTGAAACATACTTGCTAGTTGCGAGACAGTTATACCCTCACTTTGGACTCTTGCGAATCAAGTCTTAAGGTGTGTTCATTTCGCGAAAAATGACTGATTTGAAGAATAGTTTAAAAAAAAATAATTGTTTATATTGCTTACAAAAATAAACAAATGAAAAAAAAACTTCATCGCCTACGAAAATAGTTAGGCATAGATTATTATCGATGATGAAAATATTCATATCATATAAGTATTCATTTCTAGGAAAGTATTTTCCAAATCGTTTATTTTCCCCAAAATGAGCTCACCCTTAAATAAGTTCGAAAGTATAATTGTAAGTAGAACAAAAAATTTTAACATGCGTTTTTGACATAATAAAAAGTAAAAGATAGCCTTATGCTTAAGTGAAATATGAAAGTAAAAGAAGTCATGTTAGCATTGAACCAAAGCCTCAACGCACTTCATAATTTTGGGATGGGCTCGGCGGGACATCCACCACTAACTTCCAAGCTCTATTACTAACTTAATGAGCCGGTCCATGAAACTGTCCATTCTTTAAGGGCAACAATTTAAGAAAAAGAAATTGCTAAAAACGGATTTAGATCTGAGTAAGGTATGAGTCAGGTCGGACTATTTTCGATCCGACGCAACTGTCCTCTGTAGAACAGAAGAAAAGGGATAGAAAGAGAAAGAGAAGCCACCCACCCGTTTGACGAATCATTTTCGACTCGACTCAATTCACCCATTTGACGGGAATACGCAGAAGAGATGAAAAGGAGAGAAAGAGACATCAAAGAGAAGCCAAGCCATGTTGGCAGTGGGGGAAACAGGGAATGTGCAAGTGGGGTTTGGAGGTGGGTCGATGTCAATGGAGTTGCCACCCTCCACGACTAAGTTGCTCAATCCTGTGGTTGCGTCACCGGCACTCAAACTTGAAGGTGAAGCCATAAGAAGAGTATGTCCCACCTTGTTACTTACCTTACAAGTACATCCACCTGCACTTGAAAGCAAATTGATCCTCCCTAACTTCCTTCAAACCCAAAAATGTCATGGAAAATTTGAGCATAGGAGAGCTTATCCAAGAGCCTCAATCGGTCGGGTTTCGATGGGTATCGACTCGAAGGGCAAAAAGACAACGCCCGAATCACAAATCATCTTGAACACGTGTAGAAGGGTGCTCTCGTGGTATTCTTCGTTTCATTTTCATTTTCGATTTAGGAAGATCATCAACAACAAATTATGTCTATATTATTCGCTCATTCATTTTTATGAGTGATATAAGTGATTGCTTTTAGAAAAAAAAACGTCTTTTAAATCATTCGTTTTTGAGAAATGAACGGAGCTTTAATCTGTTAGTTTTTTTTTTTGGCGAATTATTTCTGTCCAACACTAAATCAATGAACGTGGTCTAAGGATTTCTTTTTTTCTTTTTTTTATTTTTAATACTTGGAATGGTCGTTCGAAATTCAAGTGATAATTGAGGAAGCAGGTTGGAAGTGGGCCTTTCCTTGCCGACCAAGCGTTTTCTTGTGCTACGTGCTGGAGGATAGGAAATTTTGAATTCGTGTTGGAGTCGGCATGTGATGGGTCCCGTCTTTAAAGGCTACATGACTATTCTCGATCTTTAGCAAAGGATTTCGTGATGTCCATAACTTGTAACCCCTTCATTAAAAAATACAATTTGAGAAAGAGAGGAAAGATGTGACCCGACTAAAAAAAATTTTGTACGTTACTCTTATACAATACTTATTTTTTTATTTTTAGAAATGATGTTGGATCGCCGTGCGGTGTTTTTAATATCAAAACAATGGCGGGACTCGGGAATAATAGTAAAGAGTAATGCTCCCGACAAGTCTTCGAGCGGGAAAACGTGGTTGCTAAATTTATTTAGTATCGCTGTTCTATGAATAAAATGAGAACAATTTAACTATTGTCAAAAGTATAGGTTAAGCCGCCCTCATCCGATGATGATAGTGTCCCAAATTTGTCATTGTCGTGAGGGAGTTGTGTGTTAGGGACGGTATCGAAACCTATGAAAAATGAGATAGAAAAGCGTAGATCTTTTGCAATAAGTAGTTTTTTTTTCTTTCTTTACCAAATCATGTGTCTTTTTTTTTTCTAAGTCTGAACCAAAAAATTTAATGGTATATTTGAAAGAGAGATCGGGGAGGAAATTACGGAGAAAATGCTCAAAATTCCAACATATTTGAAGAGAGATCGGATTCAAGCCTTGTTAGGAGCACTTGGTGAAACCCAACTGCACTAGGCCGAGCTGGGAGAGTGCAACCTTAAGATCGCTGTCTATACGAACGAAAACCGATTCAGACACCACCCGATCGTTTTATTTAAGAAAAGGAAAAGTAAAAGGAAAAAGACAAGAGCTTCACTATTTCGCATTTTCATGAGCCTCACCACGATGAAACATATGGAAAAAATATGAATTAACATAGTCAATTTTCATTTTATTTTTGTGAGGTTGAGAGCATATTCCGTTAATCCCGTCAAAAGTTAGACTCGAAAATCACAATTATAAAAGGCATGTTAGAAAATAATGATCAAAGGATTCTTGTGTGTGTGGCGGCGCGCTTAGGCTAATCATGCGAATTCTCTGTTATAGTACAAATTAATTTCTAATCTTGTACGACAGTTAACATGAAAACCGTGGCAAACCCTAGAGTCCCGACCCCGCCGCCGCCATTGCGGAGTCGTTCTTCTGCGGCTGAGCAGGTCAACGATTCCATGTGAAGGAGGAGAACGATTCAGAGTCAACCATGGACTTGGTCTCGCCTGTCAGAACCTTCCGGCATAATGCCAAAGGCTAGCTAGTTATTTATTTTTCTAGAAGTTAGGCGCAGATCGTTTTTATTTTCATGTTTTTGGAGCTTATTAATCTCTTTAAACATAATTTGTGATCAATTTTTTTTAAAGTTTATGTTACCGATTACAAAAGGTTTTTTCTTTTTTCGAAACGTTCATGATTGGGGTAGTTGTGAGTTATTTCCCATTGATTATGTATTGGTTGCACTGTCCACGAGGCATAATTGAGAACATTGATTCTTTGCACATGGTGGGAACGAACTGCTTATTAATCGTGGCATGGACCCATTAAAACTGTTCGGACCAAAATGATGCATCGGCATGACGTGTATGACTTTGTTTGCTAATAATTCGAATTTCCACGGCGAATGTCGTTTGGACATGATAGACTAATCATGAACGTGTTCCAATGATCCGATTACGTCCAGGACTTGAATCTTGCTAAAGAATTATCAACTTTCCGATCGTTGTGCCCATACTTTTATTGTTTACTTAATTGATGGTGGTTCGTATGCAACTCGAGTTGCAAGGGGCCTCTTAGATAGGAAAAATTATCCAAAAAATCATAATTCAATTTTACGGCAACCAATTCAGTTTTAAACATTTTAATTATAGCAATTTAATCATAAACCTTTCCATTCTCACAATTTAGATAACTGACCGGAAGAATTATATTGCAAATCGTCAAAAAATTTATAACTAAATTAGCAAATCATAAAAATTATTTAGGACTTAATTGACAGAACCGAAAAGCCTATAACCTGAATTAATCACCATACAATAATTCTAGGACTTTTTGAATAATTTTCCCTTCTGGAGAGAGACCGCCTTTTTGGTTTCTATTTGTGGGTTTGTTTTCTATTAATTTATTCTTTTAGAAGAATGAATATTGCTAGCTGTCACTGTTATTGAATTCAACTCTAAAGGACGGATCATAAGCAAAGCAACAGTGAATATTTTACAAGGCAATGCCACTCTCGTCTGATTTGTGCTGACCCTGCGGGTCGTAGTTTGAAAGGGGAAGCCCGCATGAATATTAAGTCTTATGCACAGAGCCATCCATATAAGACTAAACTTTGCTGGATTGGAATCTTCTTTTCCCGGTGCAGGGTAATTACTAGGAAAATTGATCATCCAATTCCATATAAATAGTAGAAAGTTATGTCGCAATTACTGGAAAATTTCAGATGTGCACATAGGTTTTTTGACACTTCTTAATTACATTTCTTGTAAGATGGAAGATGTTCTTCCAAATCAAGAATCGCAATTTTCTTTAAGGGGTCCATCTACGGTCCTGTATTACGGGGATACAGGACCGATATCGCTTCAATAAGTAGGTTTGATCACCTTTGCGTCCCTAACTTTCCGTCCACACTCATAAGTTGCTATGGAAAATCGAATTGCAAAACATATCCAACGGACCACATTTTTTGCCCTTACATTTTGTCCAACGATACGCATTGAATGTGAGATGGGTCCGGAAAAAGCAAAATAGCGGACCATAGAATCTCTTCAAAAGCGACCTTTTACCTAAATTAGAGACTTACCAACTAAATAAAAAGAGAAACATTGTGAAGGACCTGACTGCTACCCAAATCATACCTGACTATTGCCACTTGAATAGGTAGCAAGTCTTGCCACGGTTGCGCCAATAAAGGACAATTCTGATAACACGAAACAGTATCCCTCTAGACTGCTAAAACCTCAGTTCCTGCAAAAATGATAACAAGACATTCACTGAGGAAGCAGAAGATATATCGAAATAACCTCCGGGATCACAACAGTTTATAACCTCGGCATTGGCTTTCCACTTTACTCAAACACTATTGCTGCTTCTTTCCAATGTTAGCCAAGAAACCCAGAATTTTCGAGGCCTTAGCTGAATCATTCTGAAGACCATGAGCAGATTCCTCACCAGCCTTACCACTGACAGTGCGATGTCCGTCAGCATGCTTCATTCTTGTGTCTGTTTCAAACATAGCAGCAAATGCTAATGTTGAGGACAATGCCTTCTGAGCTGAATTCGAGATGTTCCTGTATAGCCCAGGCGTTGAATCTGAAGGTAGACCTGGAGCTATTGGAGAAACTGGCAGCTTCCACGTTGTCATGCTAGAGCTCTGTGTCGTACTACCAGAGGCACTTGGTCTCCCTTGCAGAGATCTGTCAACAGCGTTGTTATCAACAGAACAGGAGCCTGATTGTTCTCTAGTTATAGAGCCCTGAAGTGAAGCCTCCCTTGAGGAGAAAAGCTTCAAGTCCTGTGTTTTCACTACTGGCTCAGTCCTCTCTGTCACTTCATTTGAATTGGGGAACATCAACATTGGCTGGCTTTCATCATTAACACTATCAGCACTATCACCCTTCTGTTGAGTAGGAGTAGTATGTTTGAGTATGTTCACCTTACTTGTATTGAAAAGGAAGTTAGCTGGCTTTCTTAGTATCCGTCTGATTCAATGAAGAACCAAATGATAGAAAATTTACTCCTTTTGGTGGCAATAGTGGTGTAGTCTTTGAGCTCACTTTCACGTTTTGAACCGTGCCAGAAGCATTTTCTTCAGAATGAATCCCAATTCTGGAACCATCTTTTCCAGATGAACTGCCCATTTCTGACTTGTTGAAAGAAATCAATGAGGACTTCTCCGTAGAGTCGGAGCTACCTCTTTCAGGTTTGAGCACTGGTGAATTAGGTGAAGAGCCTGTCATGTTTGGTTTTAAGTACTTGAAAGAAGCACGGGAAGTGTCTGTTGCAGTATGGGCGTTGTTATCATGGGAGCCAACAATTGTGCCTGGTTGCTTCTTAGGAATTAATGGCATAGCTGGATGATTTGATTCATTGTTGCAAGTGTTTGACGCAATTGTAGAATCTTCCATCTGCAGTAATTGAGATAAAGCATGTCAAAGATAACTAACCAAACTTAAAAGGCTAAACCCCAAGTCCACACCAATGTGCTCTGGTCAACACGTGGAATACAGTAATAGCTTTGTAGAAGTACCTTATGTGAAAACATACAGTTGTTGCCTCTGCTACAAAAGCCTTTGGATGCATAATTGCTACAAGGATACTTGGAAAGCTGATGATCAAATGGACAATCGTCTCCTTTCATGCATGAATTTCGTGCATAATGACAGCAAGGCTGCAACATGAAAGCCATGAGGGAAAGGAAGAGAGGAGAAAGAAAGAGAGAGGGTCAAGGGTGCATTCTTAGACAAGCATAAAAGGGATATACATCTGCCTTTCCTGCCATTTCAAACACTTGATGTTTTTCAGAGAGACATCTAACAATTGCATGTTTTGCTCGTTAAATAGGTGTCAGCCAAGCAAAAATGTCGTTGACAATACTTAAGCGCATATTCATACTGACATTAATCTGCAAAAGAGTGACCTATAAATAGAATCAGTTAGTTTAGTTTGCCTAAGGCTATTTGGCAACCAATATCAACCGGAAAATTGTCACCAAAAGAAACAGTAACAATAAGAAATAGATCTGATATACAAACAGGAAATGTAAATTATAGGCACATAAACTCTACCTTTGTAGATTTCGTCAAAGGCACGGTATCATGTGAAAATTTGCACTTCTCTCCCTGATAAACATTAAAGAAAGATGAAGATAAGGGGAAATGTGAAAATTTTCGGAACTTTAGACCATCATAAGCAGAAGCATCAAATACTAAATCCACAAAGGAGTAAAATTATAAACTCAGATTTTTTGTGAAATACAAAGCAGAAAAACACAACTAATTATCCCAAGATAATCAACCCATCATTATGACACAAAAAAGCGCTAGGTTGTTAAAGGACCATCATTCATGACATCTTAAAATGCAACTCAATATGGTCAAAAGCTAACCATAGTAAAGAAAAGACCTATGCGTATTAATAGCAAAAACTTAAATAAGGGAAATGTTCTCTCAAACAAATGACAACGTACATGGGCCTCAGGATTCCATAATAAAATGTACCAATAGTGATGAACCATCTCTTTTTCCTGCTTTTGTATATTACTGACGAGCTCAAAAAGTATCCCATTAGTAAATTTTTATCTCATGAGGAAATATTATGATGAACCACCGAATAATCCAACCCAGCTGCAGAAAACTGAAAGGAACATTCGTAACAGAGGGAAAATTAAAGAATCTCCAGCAAAATTCACCATTGACGCAGTAGCATATCTCAAGGTAAGCAACAAGTTAAGATCTCAAGGTTTGCAGCTATTGAAGCACTGATAACCTGATGTTGTTTTGGGTTGTAGATTTCTCTTACCTCAGTGCATCTTCCCTGGAGATAATGGCGGCAATATGTTACTGTTTTTTGTTTCAGCACTGGTTGCAATTTCAGCCTTTTTACCCCGAGCTCTCTATTCTTTTGTGCTCTCTTTCTTCGTTCCTTTTGCTGGAAGAAAAAGCCTTATGAGCAATGCATGTAGTATGTACATTGTTTTTACTAATACTAGCCACTAAATAAGAGTGGCAAATCATCAACATTGAGAATTTTCATGTCAGAGGAAAGGATAACCGAATCTTCATGAATATGAATCTCAAACACAAAAAACAATGAAAGAAACTGGATAAGTGGACACACCTTTTTCTTCTCCTTCCTTTCTTTGCTAAGAGTACGTCGTTTTTTCTTATCTTGAGACTCCTGCAGCAGAACCACATGAGAGTTACATGACGCCAAATTCTCATAAAGCAAGAACTTTCATGAAGAAAACTATTTTCCACATATATATACCACGATACCAACGTCATAAGTTTCCTTCATACTTTTTAACAAAGACATGCCACACTCACCACTTTATACTGCTCATCAATACAACACCCTAAGATGATATTAGTGCACCAGATACCACAAAGTCACAGTGAAAGTTATCTCTCAATAGGGTGCAGAAAAAAAAAACGGTAGAGGATCAGACCTTCATGGTAGTTACAGCCCCTTGATCTTCAGATTTCTTTTTCAAATAAATATCTGCATAGGAAACTATATCGTTACATCGACCCGCATGAGGGGGCATATCTTCACTGAATACGCAACCTTGCTTTTTGGCTTTTTTATCTTCAATTGAAGGACAATGTGCACCTACTTTTTCAGCTTCCAAAGCCATCGACTTTCCATGAAAAGCCATCTGAGGTTCACAAATCTTCTTCCCCCTATTATTTTCATAGTTTTCAGCTTTTCTCACATTAGCAACATCATAGTCCATTCCAGCACTGAAAGAAGGGGCTCCAGATTCTGTTTCAATTTTTCCTTTTTGTCCTTCATCAATGACCCTCTCCATAACTGCAATGCATTCAGACACTTGCTCATTGTTAAGCAACTTATTCAACACAGCAATATCATCCGAACGCATATTAGATGATATTCCATCCGCCCTAATGCTGTCAGAAATTTCCCCCTCCTCAACTTCTTGTTCTTCTGTCACTTCCTGAGGCAAATTTAATGTACTACCTGGGAGATGCACATCCGTGTCTCTTGTACATGGACGTTCTGTTTCACACTCTCCAGTCAATCCCTTGGTTGCTGAGAGTGGGCAATTCTCTTCCACAATCTGCATTGGAGTAGGAGCAGAACTAATTGCAATCTTTTGACTACAATCATGTAAATCTCCTTGCAGGTGACTCATACTTGTCGGATCATCTACAATTGTTTGCTCAACAGAAAGCTCTTTGATTGGTACTTAATGAAGCCATTATACCACTGACAGGGCATTGATCATCCGTGAGCTCTACTGTAGAAGTATCCTGATGAACAGGTGCAATACCTTCATCATTCAATAGGATGCTTATATCGTCCATGTCCATGTGCTCCAATTCATTTCCACTTTCTTCTATATTAACCCCTAAGACGCTCCCCATGACAATCTCATCCTTTGGTGTTGAAAGATTAACACCAACACCGTATTCTCTATCCGCTCTGTGGGCCATCTCATCCATCATCACTTGAGCTTCACTAGATTCTCTGTCCCGAGAGCTTAGACCTTCCAAATGCCCATCAGCAACATTTGATTTCTGAACACTTTTGCATTCTCCAGCAATGGGAAAACCGTCTTTCTGTGCTGATGAACATTCAAGTGGTTTACAATTTGAACCAGCCACTTCCAACTCACCTTGACCTTGGTCACAAACTACCACTCCAGTTTTTTTCCCCTGTCATCATGGGCATCATCTTCAAGATAGAGAAACAAATCAAAAAAGAAACAAACCAAACAAACCAAAGGACTTCATTGGAGCCATTATTAAGACTGTAGATCAATCTTGTTGAGAGTGCATTTTTCTATAACATCATAATGACGTCCATGAAATTGAACCGTAAAATCGGCCATATAATTCTACAAACATTGGAAAAAAAAGGAATATCCCATCTTCATCATTGTAGATGTTAAACAATAACGTAAGAAGCACTATAAATAAGAAACAACCACAATATGCATAAATATCAAGTAGTTCACCAAGCAAAAGCATTTTACAGAGACAGACTAACTACATGATTGTTTCATAGTCCATACCTTCAGCATAATACAGACCAAACAGACACGACAGTCTAGATAACATCAAAAGGCACAAAAAAATGCACTAACCCAATGTGGAATTTACCTTGACATTTCTTTGAAGAGTTTCAATTAATCGATTATCTCCATCATCCTCATAAATTATAAAAAAAATCATCATATGCACAATGACGATTTCTTTCGGTGGGCTTGCAATGTTGTTCAAATGCTAGAGCTTTATAGACTAAATCTGAAGCTTAGCTATAGCGAAAATCAACAAAAGCAATCATTATGGCGTTTAGCCTAGCTCTATCCTTCTTCCCAACTGTGGTCCTTGCTTAGACCAGCCCAAATTCTCTCTTTTCTGAGTTATAACTTAAAAAACCTCTCCGCCTTTACTGTTTCACACGATTCTAGCGACGTAAAAGATCTCGATACAGGGCAAGCAGTAAAATGGTACGACGTAGCAAGCCCAAGCCACATCATTAGCCTCCAATTTCGGAGGTGGATACAAAGGGAATGCGAATACCTGGACTTGGCAAGCGGGTATCGAACTTGACGACGCGCGGAGCATAGCTCGGGTCGCCGCAGAGGGAGAAGATGCGAACCAGGGTCTCGTAGGTCTCGCTCTTGAGACGCGGCCTAGCGGGCGGAGCAAACGGGGGCATCGCCGACTGGAACTCCGAATCCTCCATTGCAACGCCACTGGGAATCCCACGGCCAGTGTGAGCCCTCGCTCCTGTCACGGACCCCCACTGCCTTCGCCGCTCGGATCAACCTTTGGCGGTTCAAGGAGGGAGAAGATGGTCAACAGATGATAGCATCAGTGATTTTCTGTTTGGCGCGCTACGAGTGAGAGCCACGAACGAGGCTCGCCGCCATTGCAGTCCAAGCAGAGACGTCGGCGGGCGCGAATGAGCTCGCGATTGCAAAGACAAGCAAATTTGTTTCGCAAGGGAAAGAAGATTTGGAAAATATTATTTAACAATAATAATTTAAATTATCCATAAAAATAAATGAACTAAATTTTTTTTTTACACGTGATTTTGTTTAAACATAATTTATCGCCAATAATGAAAAAATTATACGATGACTAATTATAAGCGATTATATTTTAAAATCTAATTTTCAAATTATACGTTTTTCATAAGATAAAGAAAGCCGATAATTGCCAATGAAGCGCTAAACGAGTTAATTAAACTTCCTAAGCCTTAGACAATTAAATTGATGAGGTCTCAAATTCGACTTTCAAGAATCGTGTCTTGGGACTTATCCACATCACCCTTATAAATAATTCATTACACGTGAAAAATCTCGATTATCAAAAGAAAAAAAAGTCGATAATTTATAAATTTTATTATGATAGGGTGAAATTTATTTATTTATTATTCAAAGGTCGTTGGTAAATTAAAATCCTCATAGATATTTAGGAGCACTAGTTCTTTAGGAGAGAATATTTTGGTTAATACTACTAAAAAAATTAAAACTGGTACACTAATATTATATTTACTCAAAATTAATTTTAATGTCACAAAAACTTTGGGGTACTCCCATTCTACATTTACTCCAAAGTGGTGTCTATGTTTACCTAAACTAATTTTAAGTCACAAAAAATCTCAAACCGATACCTCCATGCCATATTTGCTCCAAACTGATGTATTCATGTCATATTTACTTGAAGAAAATCCTAAATTTATCATAATTTGGAGTAAATGTGACATAAGTATAATAAGTTGGGGTGAATGTGGCACGAATTTTATAAAATAAGAACTAATTTGAGGTAAATGCGGCATATGTACACTAGTTTGGAAATTTTATGGTATTAGCCCAAAATATAATCTCATATGAGTGGAAAAAAAATGGACGGAGATACAAAAAAATAAGAGAAATTGGGAAAAGTTAGGAGGGTTGTATGAATTAAATTTACAGTGATAGATAACTTAATTATAAAACAAAATATTTAATGGTTAATCATTTCCGAGCAAAAACAAAAGTTTTTTTAATAGATCGATATATTTTTCGTCGTTCAAATACCGAAAAGCCAGAAAATAAATTTTCGAAAACCATTTTCCTTTGTATCGAATTGCATAATGTTCTCCTTCTTTAGTTTTAGTCACCTATGGTCGCCTTAGACCAAGCAGGCAAGCACACTATTTCTCATACGGGGTAGAACGTTTTTATAAATAAATGATCATGGGCATACTACACTAATGACTAATTAATCAGAAAAACACGTAATAAGCTACGAATCGGAATGCTTTTAATGCAGTATAATGCAAAGCATGCTACATGAAAATCTAAATACTCCTACATGTACTCAAAAGATGTGCAAAAGATCGAAGTTAATTGAAAATCACGTGTCTAATTTAAATGATCATGGATACTATTAGCATCTAGAATGGCTCTCATCTATCTAAGTAGTCTCTAAAATGGTACTGGATAACCATGTTTAATAATTGAATGTTTTTATTTTTAATGTACTTTTTATGAGAAAGTCTTACATGTATTTAATACATATACTAAACTCAATTTGAACAAATAAATCGATAGGAATCAAGTAGGGTTGAGCGGTTCTAGGTTCGTATAAGTTTCACTTGGAATTTGAAGATATACATGTCACGGGTTTTAGGACCTACTTAAGTTTCATATGTATTATTAATTGAATGATTGCGGTGACAACCACTTAGTACTTGACCATAACTCATATTAAGATACATAAATAAATTTAAAACATTAACAAAATAAAAATTTCAGTCATAAATTTTATTGAAAAGAAAAATAGGGTCTATTTAGGTTCCATTTGTATTATTGATTGAATGATTGCGGTGATCACTACTTAGTGCTTGACCATAACTCATATTAAGACACATAAATAAATATGAAATATTAACAAAGTAAAAATCTCGATTATAAATATTGTCGAAAATGAAAATTTGAAATTATTTGATTATAAATTACACACTCATCATCTGACGCCATAAAACACCACAAAATCAAGCGAAAAATATATAAAAAAGAATGCAAAAATTTATTATAAATTTTAGATTCTACTTATTTAGTATTTAGATTTTACTCGTCGGTATAGGTTCTCCAATTTTTAAAATATCCCTGGTACCTGAAACAATCATGATGACCCTGGAATCAAGTAGGATCACGTGAGATCCACTATTTTCAATAATTTCCAGATTCATTTTGGTATATACATAAAAATCGTATGCAGTTTACAATTACATGACTTACGAATTTACGAGAAAGATCATGATAAGCCAATTGTCCCCGTCTCCCTGCGATAACCAATCCTCTTATTCCACGTGTCAGCCTCCCCCTTGGCCTACCCTCGTGAATGCTCTGAGCATCCTGTGACGCTACAGTCCCAGTCCCAGGCACATTCAATGTCCAGCTGGTGCGCACAATCCACGGCTCCCCAACTAGATCCAACGGTCCAAACTCAATGCTGCTCACAATCCAACGGTCCAAACTCTCTCAATCGCTCGCCCCGGCATCGAGCTGCAACGATCCTCAATGCTGTTCAGGGCTCACCGCTTCCCACCGCTCGTAACTGCTCGGGGTCTGCATGACCGGTGCGCTTCGTCTTCTGCCTCTCGTTCTCCGCACATCTGAGCTCTGCTTCTCGATCATCTCATTCCGGGAGTGCATTGGTGTTGTCAGCGAGCTCTGACGGAGGGAAACCAGCGCTCCGGAGAGTTGCAGTCGATGGAGAGCGTTGTCCGACGTTGCGGTCGCCGGAACCGTTCTGTGGGCTCGGTCGTCGCGGTGGCCTCTTGATCAGGTGACGCGATCACACGTGTTTGCTATGGCTCGGCGTTTTTGCTCTTGCTGTTCGCTTCCATTTGTGTTCGAACTTGGTTTTGTGGTGAAACGATATGCGTGTGTTGGGCTGTATCGTCTGGCTCCGGCATTATCCCATTCCGTTTCGAAATTGTGAAAAAAAGGAAAAAAGCAGCAGTGTCTGCGTATTCGTTTGTCGTGCGGAATCAAGGACATTAATTGAAGCAAGCAATGTGATAAGTAGAGATTGGTTTTGAGAGGGGAAAAGAATAGCTGCTGCCAATAAGATCCTCCCTCCGATCATATCCAGGAGGAGAAAAGTGTATCTTCTTATCTGGTGGCAATTTTCCTGGTTGTGTTGTATTTGATGTCCCAAACGATTAATGCTGTCTGGGTCATGATGATAGCCTCATTTACGCTAATTGCATGGGATCTCAATGGGCTAGCGAATAAAGTGATTAACTCCACAATATGCCTGATATTGTGAAATCGCTTTGCGAATATTGGAGAGGCCTGTCTCATGGCATTCTTAGGTAGATACAGGATGAAGTGGACTCAAATTGATTGACATGATCTCTATTGCTGTTACCGTATTTCAAGGGAAGGCTTAGTTACTCTGTAATTACCAAGTCTGTTCATTAACCATTGGGCCAACTGGATAAGGTCACTGAGTATGAAGGCTCTGTGAGAGCCAACTGTCTCTCCGCAATGTTTAACGTCCTTGCAATTAGTGGGTTTTGTTTCTACCTTCACTCTCTTTTATGCCAGTTGCATGCACAATAGTAATTCTGTCCTTCATTCCATTCGACTTTTATTCTACTTTCATGTGAGAGGATTGTTGGACTCGTTTGTTTCGCGGAAACTTTTTCAGTTTCTATTGACGGTAGAAATGAAAACGAAAATAGCTTTCTATTTAAGTTCTTGTTTACTTGAAAATGCATTTGCTTTTTCTTTTTACCTTTGATAATATCTTCACTTTGATTTATTGTGATCACCTCACTCTATGAAGACTATCAAATTAGAACAGAAAATAGTATGAACATCTGTCAAAATAAGTCAATCAGTAATATTAAAAAGGAAAATGTGAAGTTTCTCAATTTTACAAGCATTCTCACTTTTAAATCCTAAACTGCGGTTGAATTGTTATGAACAACACCAGCATTAGTTAATACAATAAACTTATACAAATAACATCCCACCACATGTTTGGTAACCAAGATGTAACTTTAGTAAATTTGTATAAACATCTTTAGTTATGTTTATATGACTTCATTATTTGCATTATGGTGATTACTTTGACCACTTTTTTATTGCTTCTGATGATTAAATCAATTAAAACCCTCCCTTCGAGATTTAAAAGAGAAACCTTGTACCATGGATATGAGAACACCAGGCTTCCATCTGAGGAGTGGGATCCTGGTCTTGAGCTGTGTTTTCAAATGAAAAGGAAGCATAGAAAACTGTTCTGTATTGGTTTCAACACTAAGGCCAAATAGACTAAAATAGAGCACTGCATTTTTGTCTGAAGATGCTTGCAACAGTCCAAATGACATGATTCCATGCGTGTAGTCCTTTTCAAACCAAAACTAGAAAGCCCTAAGTCTTCCATATTGAATATCAACATGCTTTGAACAAGATCTATTGAAGATGTTGTGTCTTTCAGCTTACCACTTCAACTTTTGGATGGTTGAATCCATCACTAGTTGTCTCGTTGTTTCTAAATGAGAATTCACATGTTTTTGCCATTTTGATCTTTTCCTTTGAGTTCCCTTATTTGTTATGTTTATTTTCCTTCTATGACTAGTTATTTTATGCTGATATGAGTGTGCACGCGTAGGTGTCCATGATCTTGTCCTTGTTTTTTCTGACAATGAAGTGAGCATTTTTGTTGTATGATGGATTTGACGAGTTGATTTATTCTTTCGTGACAGATAGAGATCAACAGAGGTTCACATTCTCTTCCATACCTTTCGTGAGATTTGTGACAAATTGGACATGAAGCAATGCAAAAGGCAACCTTTTCCACTTCAACAAACTTTTGCTCAACCAGTTCACCGAATCAGGACCCTGAAAATTCAGTTTTGGCTCTAGTATCTGGACCATCATCCTTGTTGTAGTATGAAAGATTGTCCAGAGCCCCAAGCGGTCAGCAAGTCCGCAAAACTTCCCTTTGAGGGATATAGTGTCACTCATGCTGCTCCTTCTGGCAACATGGCACGACTGAACTTTGGTGGGTCAGCATTAAATGTTGTAAATGGTGAAAACCTCTCAGGATATTCGTATCCCCTCGTTTCACCTATGGTTAAGTCAAAACCCAACCGTATTGTCAAGTCTTCTTTTCATCATGGGGCTCCAAATGCAGATATGGATGTCTATCAGTCTGACTTGTCCCAGGCGGTTGTCAATAATACCATTCCCAGTAAAAAGGATATGCTGGATTTTTCTTGTTCAGACAAAGGACCATATGGAACAAGTTCTGTATACTATGACAAGCCCCATAGCTCAAACACCCAAATTTGTCAAAGGTTACCATTACAAGCAGATGATCGAGGGGGTCATGTTCCATCAGTTTCCTTCAGTGGGTGTCCTCGAGTGTATTGTTTAGGAACAAGTGAGTGATTATGCAACTCAGGCTTAGTTAATGGATATGAGATGCTTCTCTAGCGAAAATCGTGATCAGTTAACTTTGTTTTGGCTATTGTAAGGTGGGATTTTGCTACTCAGCAATACTGGTGTACTGGGTATTGTTTGTTCATGCCACTACTCCCATATGTCTGTCTCCAAGTTCTGTAAGGTAACTTTCGGTCATATATTATTATGTGTAATGCTTTCTATGTGGTAGATGTCCACACAAATGGATATTTATTCATTTATTCTGGGCATACTTGGACGATAGCCCTCACAAATGCTGGAGAGCTGATGCAGTTTAGTGTTTCTTTTTTAGCATTCAGGGTCATCTGATGCTAACCCTGGGGATGTGGTTCTTATGGGTAACGGACAGACCATAGCTCAATGGCGTCAGCTATGCTTTGAAAAGTTTGGGGTAAGTTTTCTGTGTTCTCTCAATACAATTCATGCACCCAAAGTTTATCTACTATGGAAATGTTTCGGCTCAAAATTTTATGCTTCGATTGGTGCAAACTTTTTGTAACTTGGCAGTAAGCGTTGCATGAGCATTTTTAAGGTGTTTGCATGCATGTCTCTGCACTCAGAGCTTCTGGAAAGTGAGTCGATATGGAAGGAACCTGTGATACGAGTCTTAATGTACACGGTTATTGGGTAAAGAGTCTCTATGTACATAATAAATATTTTTCCTTTGACTCAGTATCATGATAAAACCTAGCACAGCCACAGTTTCTGGGATCATTTTGATGAGGAGTATGGACTGTGCCAAATAATGAACTTAGCTTCCGAACTCTCATCTGTCCTGTGCTTTTTAAAAAACCACTAAATATCCAGTTTACTCTGATGTTGTCCAAGCATGAACTTCTTTGGATACACTATTGCTTCTTGACAAGGGTGCTCCTATATATTTTACGAGTGCATGTAGTACCAGATATGTAAGCAAGAGTAAATGTCGTTTTTTCTATCAAGTCTGTCTAGGTGGTTCAGTCGTATTTATTAAAGTGTAGCCGTTATATGTTTTCTGTACTTGATAATACAGAATCCTATTCCTTTCCCATGTACGTATGCATAAGCAGATTTGGGTCAAGTCATCCATGCATATGTCTGCAGGCATGGATAACCTGATCTGTCTCCTAAGCAACTCCACCTTGCTTACGGGTCTCTTCAATACTCTGTATTGTTTGAAATGAAGTCCTGTAATTTCTTTTGGCATGTTTTGAAGCAACAAGACAACTGGATGGTGATATTTTCATGGTGCTTTAGATTATGTTTCCAGAAGACCAGTGTTGGTGGGACTGGCCTGAAGGGTTACCTGGAACTACTGGCTTGGTTAATTCTAGCTTGTTTATGCCCCAATGTAGTAGCCCAAGCGTCTGTCAGTTGGCTGGTTCACGTGGATGTCTAATGGGGCCCGGGAAGCATTCTGTCAATGTTGTATCATCAAATGACCTGCGTGCTGATAAGAATTTTGTCATTGACGGGTCACAAAAAAATTCCAGAGAAGCATTCAGGGTAGAAACACCCATCTTTCAGAGGGATTGCTGTACAGTTTGGACCAGAATCAGCATGCTGCAAGAGAGAATGAAAAATTGGAAAGTCAAAGGTCAAGATGTTTCAGCGCATCTAGTTCTCTTGCTAGAAAACCAGATAATGGGAGCCAATCTTCCTGTTGTATAGGCTCCATCAGGAAAATTGCAATTGCAACCAACGGACTTCCTTCTTTTCAGAAATCAAGAAACCTGGCTGAAGATTCAGGGACTGGATTCAGTGGGTGGAGAACTGCAAATGATTGTGTTTTGGTGGATAGAGATCCTGCTGCTTCAAAGGTTGAGTTGGGACTTGGGCAACCACATGAGCAAAATCGGACTTCAGGGAATTCATTCCAATCTTTCATGGGCTTAGGATGTTTAGGCTCATTGTATAATAAGTCAGAGACATCCCATGAGCAAATGGTACATAGTTGTAAGTAAACTGTTTGTACTAATAATAATGATCAGATAGTATCAATGTTGTCCTTATAATCATTCTTTCTGCTACTTTTTCAGTTAAGTGACTGACCAACTTAGTCCTGACTTTGATGCAGTGGCAACTGCTTATGATAGGGAGGAATCTTGGAAGAGTCTTAAAAATGGCTCGAGCTCATTGAGTGCCTGTGCAAGAAAAGAAAGACAGGTGGACCGAGGGAATCTCTCCTATAGTGTGAATAAAGCAGTCCATAATCATATTGAAATTGGTGAAGGAGATATAGACAAGAGCTCAGAAATTTCCTTGTTTCAACAATCTACTAATATTTTTGGGAGTGGACTATACATAGATTCAAATGACAATATGAAAGGCCGCCACGAAGTAGTTAAGCCTGTGTTATGGCATTCCATCTCTGATACTGCTAAGCGTGATTCAGTTGATGTTCGCCCAATTTTTTATTATGGTTCAAAAGTGCCATTTGACAACTCCTGTGTGGATTTTCATAGAGTTGTGGACAAAGGAAATGTTGTTAAATGTCTTTGTGATTCCTCTGGCCTTCCAAAAGCATCAAGGTTTACGATTCATGGAAAGGAGGAAAATGTAGCTGCTTTTACTGGTTTTACGGTTGGAAATTCAGCAAAGAGGAATCACTTTTCAGATAAATTACTCGATCAGCCTCAAGATGCTGCTTTTAAGAGAGAGAGTAATAGTCTCAGGGAGAAGTTCCCCTCACATGGTAGTGTTCATAATGGTGACAACTTCCTCAAGCCCATGATGTCACCCATGTGTTTTAGGCTCATTTCGCCATTGCAAGCATCATCATCGGACTTCCGTCTAGAGCCAAATATGAACCCAACTTTGTCAAAACAAGAAGGCATTAACACTACCTCATGCCTACTTGATGACAATATGAGATTACTTGCACTGAGGCAAATATTAGAGTTATCTCAACAGCATCGAGAAATTTTGGGGTTAATGAGCCATGGTAGTGAAGGGTACAGTGGCTCTTCTTCTTTCCAAATGCAACAGACTCTTGTTGATGCAATAAAAGTAGCTGGAGAGGAGGGGACGCAATCTACTTGTAGACAGAACGATTTTGGGGTGGACACCACCTTACTGCCAGTTGTTGCTACTAACAGGATGTTTGGTGTTCCTCCTGAAACTGGCAAGCTAATTTGTGTGATTTTAATATCAGTGTTTTAAGTTTAGAGGTTTAGATGATTGTTTGTGTTCTTGGTGAGTTGTGAATCATGTAAAGTTTACACTTCTAATTTTATCCAGGTCAGGATTCAATGGCTACAGCAAGTTTATTTTCACTAGAAGCTAATACGCGGTGTCAAACTCCACAGGGGCCTCTTCAACATAAACAGCCCTCACCAAGGTCGTTCTCATGATTGAGTATCGGGTTAAGTTAGTGAGTTTTGATATCATAGAGTTGAGGCTATGCATTATGGCTTGTCAGATGAGTAACATGTTTGAACTGCACGCCAGTGCATGAGCTCTTATGAGCTAAAATAGTTGCTTTCACTTGAGAAAAATTAAATTTGCATGGAATAGAACCCATAGTGCGTCTAACAGGTCAAGAACTGCAAGGATATTTAGCATTGGATCTGTGTTCCTCTAATTTATAATGCAACATGAGATTCTTTCCTCTAACTTATCAGTTTTAATTGTCAGACTTAACCAATCTGAGAGAATATTCCCTGCACCAACCATTGTTGAGAGATGCTGTCCCATTTTGGGATCTATGTGTTCCCCGAGCATTTCTGTTGGTGCTAGGCAGATGAAACATCCAAGAGGAAGTTTTGAATTTCAAGCTGACAGAACTTCCAGAGAATGGACAGAAAGAGCTGGTGGCCAACCTCACATGTTTGTTGCTGCAGAAAATGTCAAAGATAAGGCTCGTTTGGAGGAGAAGCATGTAGCCTTAGATCAGACTGTTGACTTGTCAAGGAAGATTCTTGGGAGCAGTGTCAATTTTTCTGTTCAATGTAGTGATGGTACTAGTGAGGTGGAAGGGAAGGGCAATACAACGTGCATGGACCGTGTGGGACATTTGGTGGGTGGAAGAGGAAATGAAGTCCAGTTTGATAGGGCCGATAAATGCTTTGATATGGCTGAGCGGACAGTTGAGACTATGAAAGAACATGAAAAATCTATTGTTTCTTCTGGATGCTATGCCCCTGCAGTGACTCAAGCATCAATTACAGTTAGCACTGCTAGCACTTGTGCTGTTGATGCTCAACATGTTGAATGTGCAAATCAAGAACGTGAAAAATCTATTGTTTCTTCTGGATGCTCTGCCCCTGCAGTGACTCAAGCATCAGTTACAGTTAACAATGATAGCACTTGTGCTGTTGATGCTCAGCATTTTGAATGTGCAAATCAACTTGTAGTTGATGAAGTATCATGTGTTGATCAATGCTGCTCACCTGATCACCATTCTGAAAGCAAAGGAAGTCCTGAGTTTCATTGCACCAGTCCTCCGGCCAATGCTAAAAGAGTTCCTTCAGAAGTAAATAGTGATCACTTGTCTGATAATCTTCTAGGTGAACTGAAGTTCTTGGGTTCCTTGACAGGGAACAAAGGTCGAGATCGCATCCATGAAGACCTTCCTGTTCATAAAAGGTCAAAGTATCTGCATAAACCAAAGACTGTGTTGAAGATTCGGAAGAGACAGAGGGTGATGAAGTTGAGTGAACTTGGGTCATCTTTTTTCCCCTGCAGAACAAACTACAAAAACAATATTTAGTGGTTATGAAGACCATGACTCTTGCTTGTTCAAGGACAAACAGATGTTTCTCCATTCTGGCCATCGAGCATCATGTTCAGATGATGATTGTTTTTGTAGAACCAATGTAAGGTGCTACCAATCTCCCTTAGGTCCCTCAAAATTATCATCCCAGAAAAGAAACCTCCAGAGAATATACAATGACGAGGAGGTAAGGAATAAACAAACAGCACTGAGAGATCACATTAATTATGGTAAAGATCCCCTAGTTAGATGTGTGAAGAAGTTCAGGGGAATAAGTGCTAGTGATGCGTCTGGGCAGCCAGAATTGAATGTGATATGTCATGACAGTGCTGAGAAGTTTCCCGAGCACAAATCAATTGGTTTCAGAAAGGCATCTCCACCGCAGGTCAATGCCGGTCGAAAGACGGCAAAGCCTATGGTATATGGATTATATGGTGAATTATGTAGCGAAGACTTGGATTTATACGTGTCAAAGCCAGCAAAAATCGTTTCACTGAGCAGGATTCTCAAAAAGCGAGAAAATGTGGAGCACTTGGAATCTGTGGGGATACGCTAGCATGCACGGATGGGTTGAAAAAGGCTGCATATGGAGGGAGTGATGCATCGGCCAATGAAATATCTAATTTGGTGCAAAACGAAGACGGTAAAAGCCATGATGTTCAATCCTGCAAACTGTTGCAACGTTCTGCTGCAAAAGCATCAGTTATTGCGTGCCTGGAAGAAGACGAGTTATGTGCTGGAAAATGTGGGAAAAATAGTGTTGTTGGTACTCACGCTCAACAGGAATCAAAGTTTGGGAGAGTGCGGGAGCGTACGCGTAGCCTTAATGAGCTATCTTTGCCAGGTAAAAGTGCTGTCCCTGCCATAGATTTTCACAATTTTGATGGGCGGATTGCTCTTTATGTTGAAAGAAGAATAAAAAGGTTGAGGTCGATGCAGTTCCTATGTAAATGTGAAACTGTGGCAGGTCTTTGCATTCCCCTATAATTTGTGAAAAGAAACCTGTGGCTTTATAACAAATGTAAGAGTAAATCCCTTCCCATCCATGTTAACTAATATTTTTTGCTTCCCCTTTTTGGTTTTGCTTTCTGTGTTTTCTACTGAATAGAATGAATTTCCTTCTATCCGAGCAATACAACTAACCACGTTAGATCTGATGTATATATCTTTGACTTAATAATATAATCCACATCATTCAGAATCAGTATATAAGCCAGTCCTCAACAGGTACCTTACAAAAGTATTGGCCTGAAAGACGTATGAGTCTGTTAATATTTGACCTGGTCACTGGGCATATCTAAAAATCAATTGAGTAAAAATTTTGCCTTTTCTAGTTATTTAAGCAGTTTCCAAATGATTATACTGGTGGATAGTGGCTTAAAACGTGTTTCTAACAAGTGAAGATGAGCCCACTCTCTCTCTCTCTCTGATGTGCATCTTGCATGCGCCCCATGAACCATTATATTCAGTTTTTCTCTTTATTGACTTTTCTCTTGCCAGATAGATTTTGCAGTGGGAAAAGATCATTCTGGAAATTGATTGTCTTCTTATTGACCTTTGATTGATGTTATCGCAAATGAGTTCTAGTTATTTAGTAGAGAGAGTGCATGCGATTCCGTCACTAATAAAATTAAAATAGTCATATAGGGAAAGCCCAATTCGTGCCTATCTGTGTCTTTGTTTGGTCAATGGAATCTGCACTTTTCACTAGTCCATATGGATGTCCAAAAGTCATTGTGAGAACTTTGCTTCTGTAAGTATATTCTAGATTGAATGGATTGTTGTCTGTCGTATGCAAGTGAGCTAATTGACATTAGGTGAAGAAGCACCTTTTAAAATTGCATCAAGATATGTTTGGGCAACCAGTGGCATTTTCCAATTCAGAAAATGATGAACACTTAATCATGTAACAACTAAGCTCTCTCTGGGTTTGCTTAAGATTAAGAATGAGGGTTCTAATGCAAATACCATTAAATAAGGTTGGATCAAATTCATGGGGTGATACTCTATGCTAGGGGAAGAAAAAAGGTTCAGTAGACTATAAGTGAATTGGTAGTATCACACTGAATTTTTGCATGCTCTATTAACATTATGTCTTAACTTTCCTTTCCCAAGTGACTCATTGTCATTATTTTTTCTTTTTAACCAATGAAAGTTGCCTGCCTTCAGGAGTGAGCCACAGTTCCAAGAAATTTTCCCTGAAGAATAGCAGAACTGTGACAACAAGGAGATTGAGTAAAATCTTGAAGGATACTGAGATAGCAAGAGTTCCTGCATGTGGGATGTCCAATGTTACCAATATTAAGTGAGCAATGAAGTAGTTTGATTACGTTACTCTTCTTCTGCTTTCATATTATATTGCAATTTGGTCTCTAGATCTTTGAGATCATATTCATTGGATGGTGCAGCTGCTGTGCTGGGCTGGATCGGGCGTCAAATTTGGATGCTGGTGCATTTTGCTGCATATGTCGAAGGTTGAAGCAAGACAAAGCTAATTGCTTGTTGGAGGGTAGCCAATGCTTGGTCCAAGTAAGTTCATAGTTTACTTACTCTGTTTACATCTTACATTGATTCTGTTTATTTTTCCCATGAGATCCCCCCACTTTATAAATCAGACAAGACGGGAAGTCTAGCCTAGGTGGGTGCATGTTGGATTGATTCAATAACACCGATTATCATTATAGTAAACAAAAACATTGGTAATGATATATTATTCCTACAACGCGTAATAGGGTTTCCTTTTCTGCCTATACAATGGTTTGTTATAAACTGTTGTAAATCTCCAAACAGATCTGCTATGATCTGCCATTCGTTTTAATTCCCAACCTTTCTGAATTGTAGTCTTATTGAGCTTTAAAAATCATTTACTTTTCAATCTTGTTGTGAAGCAGGAGAAAGATTTTGTTTGTTTGTGATGATCTCTTCTGTCCGTTTGAGGATTTAAGTTGGGCGATCGACTCTTGAATATTGTAGTTCTATAATTTTGGAGATGGCTATAAGTGACAGTCGTAGGAAATTGTACTGACTAGGAATTTCTTTAAGGTTTCCCAACCGTATAGATAATGTAAGGATCTAATCGAGTCGACACAGTTTAATTATTGAGCACAAGTCGACTGGAATATTCAAGGCTTGATACACAACTTGAGCTTGGTTGAGCTTGACCCAGTTAATTTTTTAAAAAGCTCAAATTCAACTTGGCCTGATTCGTCAGTAAATACTAATTTGAGCTCAAGTTAAACTAAGCTTGAAGCCGAGCTCGAATTCTAGAGTTCTACTAACATTGATAATCGCGACTAACTTTGTTATTTAATGAATGCGCAATTAGGCTTGTGAGTTACTCAAGACCAGCTATTTTAAGCATGAATTCCACCCAACCAAGTACTTGAGCTACTCAAACTTGAAAAGAATCATGCCTAGTTCGAGTAATTGATGGGTCGAGCTAGAATATCTCACTGTTAATTTGACTTGCAAGGCCAATTCTCTTACATTCCTAAGATGATCCATAATGATCCTCTAATCTTTTATGAGAAACAATGACTTTTTCTTTCCTATTTCATGGATATGCATTGTGCTTTTTACCATTTTATAATCAATGGTTGAAGAAAACAGTCTAGTCTTTGATTATTTAGAAGGTGAAGGGTATTTACAGAATTGCTTCTTTGGACCTTGTTATTTATAGAATATATGAGCTGGAAAATGAAGATACAGCTCCCTTAAGCTTCTCTTTGTTTATCGTAGGATAGATGAAAATGTGTTTCCCCGAGTTCCACCTGTTAAACCTATGCTTACTTCCAAAAATTAATATTTTAACTGAATATCAATTGACCGAAAAAACAATAAAAAAATAAAAATACTGGCTTTGTAAATAAATATCTACTGGCAGTAGCATACGGTCTATATTTCTTCGCTCAATTATTAGGTTGGAGAGTAACATAAAAACCTCTATGATGGTAATGTAACTAATATGATGGTAGGGTAAAAAATGCAATACTAATTATGAAAGAAAATTATAGTCCAGAAATATACCTATTGACATAATGGTAGTTTCCATTGAAGTTTGCAACTGGTGAGTGGTTAGCATGGCTAGGAAGTACCCACCTAAGGCTTCTCATCATTGTAGACCCAAAATAGTCATCAAGCCGGATAAACAAGAGAATTTATTCATAGGCTCTAATTGAAACCAGAAATCACTTGTTTTGTAACAGTATCGATGGAGAGATCTTTTATCGATAGGAAGTTCAATTACAGGACACCAAGGGGGTGCAAACCCACACCCCAAAAGAGCCCAAAAAAACTAAAGTCTTGTACAAAATAGCTCTCAAAACCAAAAAGAGCTCAAATACAAGATAATCGACTGTAGCAACTGAGGCATTTACATCCATATGCAAGCTTTCATTAAACCAAAAGTGTATTACTTTAAGCCAATTTTCAATGAAAATAGCAATGGAAAGATTCGTATCTATCAGCAGCTCTCTTGTTCCGCTCCTTCCAAATTAACCAAAAAACAGAGAGGAATGGAGATAAACCTTCTTTTTTTGGGCGCTATAGAGAATGCCCTGCCAAGCCCGAAGTTCGTGCTTGGTTAGACCTCCAATACCCAGGACAACCTTGTTCAAGCATAGGAACCTGTCCAGACCTTTTTGTCCAAGAACAATGGAGGAGATGCTGCACGGACTCTGCTTACTTTTGGCAGAGGAAACACCTATTAACCAGTACTTCTGTCCTCATATCATAACAGGGAGAGCTGAAGATACGTTTTGTATTGTAAATGCTGACTGTAAAAACTTCTAGCCTATCTGGTAGTGGATCACACTTCTTTGGTGCAAGCTTATGTGGGTTCAATATCCTCCACATGCAGAAATAAACTTTGATGCTGGCGTGGAGCTTGCGGAGAGCCTGTATTCTAGTCACACTGATGACCTGCCCAAAATACTTAATGAAGCAGGCAGATTGATTTTTGTATTCGGACCAATTGTTTGTTCAAGTTATGTGAGGTTGGTCCTGGCATCATTCCAGTTTCTGGGGCTACTTGGCTGGACATTGGTTTCTTGTTAGTTCGGTCTGAATGGCCACTGCAGCTTTGAAATCTCTGATGTTTATCAACTTCTTATTTTATCCTTTGTGAATAATCAGCATTTGGATAAACAAAAGTTATAAACACTGTCCGAACTTGTTGTTTTAGAAGTATCCCTTGCTAAGCATGTTAACTATGGATTGATAGTGAGTTCTACTGGAATTTGTATCAAAGTAACATTGATGCACTAGTAATTTATGATCCTACAATTTCTACTTTACTCAAATGTGTTTTCTCTGATGGCATGAAGGATCTACTGCAAAGTGAGGTTGAAGGTGTCAATGGCAAGAATGTTCATTTCCATGGGAGATGTACGCATCATGATAAAGATGTTGATTATGGATCCACAACCATTGTCGTTTCTGATATTGTCTGTTCTGGAGATATCTTGAGATGTGCTCGGACAGAGGTGCTTTCTGCATTGGTTCCCTTGTTGAAATTACCGACATAAGAGCTAGCAAGTTGACATTGTACCCATATTTTATCCTTTTCTGCAGGGTTACAAGGTAAGGAAACGGTATAATGTCCTCAGTAATCTCCATGGCCTTTACCAAGGCAAGTGTGGAAGCCTTGTTCCCCAGGACCAGATCAATGCTTGGACTCACATTCATGGTCAGAAGAAATGCTCCCAGGCCATCTTGCGGCTGCCACACTCAGTTGCAGGATCTGATTGCCGAGTATGTTAATATATACTCTGTGTCTTATCTCCAACTGATATAATCAATTTGCATTCATCAGATGTGGATGACAAGTGAGATTGTCATATCAAGTTTTTTATTCCTTTTTCATTTTCTGTTTCTTTAGTGTCATCTGCTAGGTTCATGCATAATATCTGGATGCTTCAGTTGCGACTTTTAAGGTTTATGGATGTTTAGTACTTTATGCGAAGGAAGCAATTTCCCTTTGCAAGTTACCATGCAGAGGGCTTAGTATTATCTGTGAATGTCACACTAACGATTTCTGTTTCAAACACCTGCAGAAAGAATATGGTCGTTACAGACAGGCAAAAGGTTGGAAGCGTCTAGTAGTGTACAAGTCCGGCATACATGCCCTAGGACTTTATGCCTCTCAGTTCATTTATACAGGAGAAATGGTTTGGCCTCAGGACCCTAGTTTAAACATTGTTCTTTCTCTGCTTGTGGAAGTCATTATAGTTGGGCAGGCGCTTTTGTAGGTTGTTGAGTACATTGGTGAGATTGTTGGGCTACGTATTGCTGATAAAAGAGAGAGCGAGTATCAGTCTGGGCGAAGAATTCAGTGCAAGAGTGCATGTTATTTTTTTAGGATAGATAAGGAGCATATAATTGATGCTACACGAAAAGGGGGGATTGCTCGTTTTGTCAACCATTCTTGCCAGGTAAAGTTTTCTGTTTCCCAACTTTTACTGAAGATCTGAAACTTATCTCCTCGTTGGAATGTGGCATTATAGAATATCATTATGCATAGATTGTAATGTAAGTGCAATATTTGTTCATCGAAATGAGGGATTCAATATTTGAAGCCATGGAATGGTAGGAATAAAAGATCTAAGCCTTGTAGCATATGCCCAGGATCTGCCTAACAGGGAACATAGTTTGAAGCTGAATGAGTTGGTGAAGTTGTCTTGGGTTTTCACAATTACCTTGTCAACGTTGTTGAGAGCATACCTCACTCTGCAACACTGTAGGCTAGTATGTAAGCATCAACTGACTCATCTTTGTTCTGTGCGATTTATGTGAACAGCCAAACTGCATTGCCAAGGTGATTTCAGTGAGAGATGAGAAAAAGGTACGAAAATAGAGCACTTGTGTATATATTTCATTTGAGAGTTCTGCCTTGAGAAAAGCCAACCCATCGCACATGATGCAAGCATCAGAAGAGAGTGCTAGAAAAATAATTAAAAGATTGGAATCAAATTTTGAGGCGTAAATACAACATCTTTAAGGAATTGTTTGCTCCACAAGGTTGTTAATGGTTACTATTAAAAATCCTCCAGGATGCACAGGAAAGTCTCAAAATGAGAATATGAGATAGCAATTCTAGTATTTCTCCAAAAATGCTCAAAATGAAACAATTAGAGAATAAATGATGAACTTTTTTTAACCCACGAGCATGCATAGTGCTAAGTGCACCATTATTCGGGCATCCGCACGTGGATACGAATGGTCTAGTCCACTTGGCCCATGGCATTCAATTGTAAGGCTAGAAGCCTTTCACTTATATAGTGGTCCGCACATTCATGTCTTTTTGGTGTGGGACAAGACACCTCTTTGTTTGTTTGTACAAACAAACTATCAACACATAGTTCATAATCAAAGGGTACAATGTGTGCTCGTATAAAGTTTGGAGGACTTGTTGGATTCTCTCGAGGTATGGGATTGGTAGCTTTTTTTGGCCAAATGGTATTGTAACAGTTGAAAGTAGCATTCACTAAATTATCTGACTATTGAATTGCAGGTGGTCTTCTTTGCAGATAGAGATATTCTTCCTGGGCAAGAAATCACTTATGACTACCACTTCAACCACGAAGAGAAAGGCAAAAAGATTTGGTGTTATTGCAAGTCGAAAAACTGTCGGCATTATTTGAATTGATGGTCTGTAAATCATCTATGTCACACACTTGTAAAGTTTGCAAGACGCTTGAAGAACATCAGTTCTCAACTATTTTTCTTTTTTGTTATGTGAGGGAGATAAGTTAGTCTGATCTGTCCATTTTTACCATTTCAGCAAAGTTGCCTGGGCATGCGCAATGATCAACCTGAAAATGTTTGTCTCGAGTTTCATACTTCTGTTTCTGTCACGCGTTCGTTGTCTAATGTGGCAAAATGAGCATGGATCCATGTTTTAACTCATTTGTTGAATTGGGTGAAATATGGGTTGCCTAAAATATAACATGGGTTAGAACAGATCTAATAAAGCAAAAACCCAATTTATAATTATTTATAATGGGTTTCCAAAGAACTCAACTTCAATCTATTTAATTAAAGAGCAACACCCTCCTCATGCCTGTGCTCGGGTCTGTAGAGGCTATACTCACGCTCATGCCCAAGTCTTCGGAGGCCATAAGGTGGGAGTCATTGGTTTAAATCCAATAGCAGGTCGATATTGGTTCTGAATCCCAAGTCACTGGCACTTGCCGGGCTCAGTTCCTTGATGGTTGGGTTCAGGTTCACAAAGGCTGGCCCAGGTCCTTCGAGGTCGAGCTCGAGACCCTAGTGCCAATGCCTTGGTCCACGGTGGCCGGGCTTGAGATCTGGGTGCTTGTGTCTGAGGCTGGCCTAGGAGTGTTAAGGTTGAGCCCGGTTCCTTGATGATTGGGCCTGTGTCCACAAAGGCGGTACACGTCCACAAAGGCTGTCCATGTCCCTCAAGCCGGGGTTGAGACCTTATCAACCAATTCGATTTGACAAAGGCGTAGGGTGTTCACCAAGCCAAAGGTCCAGGACGACAAGCGGCTCTTAGCATGCTTATAAAATGACAAAGAAGTTATCAATGAATTGAACTATGCATCGAACAATGGGAGAGCGTCTTGAGATATTTATGTGAAATTTTGCAATCAACACACAAAAGGCGCATTCTGATGCAATGGCCACACTTAGTATTGGAACTGCAAAGTTAAGCAAAAGAGCACTACCTAGATGGGTGATCTCTTAGTAACGTGCCCACCAATATGCCAAAGAATAAAATTGCGAGACTCGATATGGGACTGGCAAAAGCGGACAATACCTTGAATGAGTTAATCTATTAGTTTCACAATATGGTATCGAGCAAGACCCTTTCCAGTAGATGTAGTTCGTGGAAAAACCACGCGAAAGCTGATGGGCATGTAATAGCCCAGTCCAACATAGACGGAGAGTGTTCGTTGGGGTCAAAGGTTCCGGACAAGGAGTTGCTCCTGGTAATTTTCCCAATTTTCGAAGGGAGTACGAACCGAAGTGTGCACCAAACAGGTTTCACCGAAAAGGGGAAAAACATTACCAAGATGTGTGTGCATGTGTGAGAAAAATTGGACTTTAACTTATAAGAGGTGACTCGATTAGCATTAGAACTCCAATATTAAGTGTGTCCTAATAAGTGCACTTTTGGAATGGGCGACCTTTTCAAAAAGTGCCCATTTGTATGCCAAATGACAAAATTATGAGGCTCGATATGGGACAGTTCAAAATAGATGATACATCGAGTGAGTTAATTTAGCGATGTCACACCTCGGTGCTTGTGCCTAGCTCCCTGGAGACCGAGGCTCGGGTCCCTCGAGGCTGAATTTAGTTCCTCGACAGCGAGCTCATGTCCATAGGGGCCGGGCATGAGTCCTTGAGGATGGGCTCGGGCTTCGTGCACGAGTCCTCGATGACCATGCTTGGTACCTAGCTCCTATACCCAAGTCACTAGTGCTCGGCTTGGTTCCTTGATGAGCGAGTTGAGGTCTATAGTAAATAGGCCTAGTTCCTTAGAGGTCGGCTTGAGTCCCTCAAGGCTTGGCTCGAGACCTCGATGCACGTACCTAGGTTCTTGGTGGCCTTGCTTGGGTACTTGGCTATCGCGCTTAGGTCATTAGCACTCAGCCTAGGTCCTTCAAGGCTAGGCCTAGTGCCCATGCCATGCTCGGTCTTCGATGGTCGTGCTTGGGTACCTGGCTCTGTCACCAATGTAACTGGTGCCCAACCTAGGTCCATCAAGGTCGAGCCCGGTTCTTCGATAGTCGGGCCCATATTCAAAGAGGCTGGGCCCAAATCCCTTGCGATCGAGCCCGAGACCTCGGTGCTCATGGCTGGGTTCAAGACCACGGTGCCCATGCCTGGGTCCCTTAAGGCTGATTCTAAAGCCTCTTCATTTAACTGGAAGTAACTTGCATGCACAAAGAATCGAAATATGGTTCTCAACATGAACAAACAACCATGATCACTTTGATCAATATATACATTTTTTAGTAAACGGATATAACTTTTACATAGTATTTTGAGAATTCGATTTTTTTTTCCATTAAACTAAAATGGATTGAGCCATCGGTGCGGCTCTCACCCACGTCTTGATGTTGCTCATGTACCTTGTGAAGTCCTAGCCCATGATTCGATCGAAGCGCCTAAGCTCCCTCACTAGCTTGGCGAGCAAGTCCACCGAGTCTATTCATCATTTTCAACAATTTAAGATAAAAAGCGTTAAGATGTGGAGCCCGAGTGGGGTTGGGCATCGGTTGGTCGGGGTCGGATCCGATATGAGTCACTAAAATTATATTGCATAAAAATTAAGTCAATATGAGTTAGATAATTTTCGACCCGATTCTACGCACTCTTTTGTAGAATTAGTACAATCAAATTCCTATGTCAACTCCATCTTATTTAGATACAAGGGGAAATGCTCAGGTGGGTTTTGTTTTTTTTTTTTTTGGTCACTTTTTCAGCACGCATGGTGTTACAATCTGTGGTGTGGCGAAAAACCTTGAAGATCTGAGATGTTTTTCATGAAGTGGATCCGGTAATGTGAAGGGGCTTTAAACTCCTACGCATCCTCCAAACATTTTAAACAACTATCTGCTCCTCCATCTCCTTCTTCTTCTTCCCTAAACCCGACCAAAGGTGCCCGCTTCTCCTCTGCTATAATTTCTCGCCAAACCACACATATAACAAGTTGCCACGCTCGAGTTCAAACGACATTCCTTCGAGATCATCGTGGTGATTTGGTTTGTATCAACATCATGGGACAGTTCGGTCCATATCCGGTGTGGGCATTATTAGAGCATTGAGAGGAACTTTTCTTAGTATGAAAGGATCGGGAAGGACGCACCTCTATTGTATGGTGTCCATTTGCAGAGTATAATTGCTTTGCATCTCTCTCGTTTTCACACTTCCCTTCACGCGACCCATCCATCAAGCTCCTCCGTTATTTTTTCAAGGCAACAAAGCCAAACCTAGTCATAACAATGCTATATAATGCTTTGTTTCTAGAACCCCAGTTGAGTGAGAAAAATAAAAATGCTTAAATTGTATAAGATACAAAGGCAAGACGATCGGGCTGTTCTACTTCGCCACCAAACAAGTTGGTAAAATTTGCAAATACATGTTTGTAAATTAAGGCGGGTAATTGGTAATATCGAGTCAATCTTTGGTAATTTTCTACGGGAAAAAGCCACCAAGAACCTCAAGCTATACCCACTATGATATTTTTACCCTGAATTTTTTTTGTGGCATAAAAAATCCCAAGCTATGTCTACCGTGACCCATTTATCCTTAATTTTTTTAAAAAAAAAAACTAAAACTTGTACCTATGTGAACCATCAAGGCTCTATCGGATGATTTTTCAAACAAAATAACGTCGTTTTTATTTCACTTAATGTCAAGTCAACACCATAACACATTTATCCTTAATTTTCAAAAAAAAAAAACCCTAAAACTTGTACCCATGTGAACCATCAAGGCTCTATTAGATGATTAATTTTTTAGACAAAATAGCATCGTTTTTATTTCACTTAATGTCAAGTCAAGACCGTAAAACATTTATCCTTAATTTTTTTTAACTAAAAAAACCTAAAACTTGTACCTCTTTGAATGTCAAGGCTCTATCGGATGATTTTTCAGATAAAATAATGTCTTTTTTATTTCACTTAATGTCAAGTAAACACCATTTGCTTTTCAGGGTCCATAAAAGCAGATTTTTTAGCAATATGCATTGACGGAATCTTGATGGAGGATAAATGCGTCACACAAATATAAGTTTGAGATTTTTTGTGTACAATAATTTAAAGTAAATTTGTCACGACAGTTATAGTTTGAGATTTTTGGTGGCTTTTGCCCTTTTTTATTATTATAAAAACTTGTAAATTACCATCGTGGTAATCTTAACAAATAAATGTTGGCAAAGTATTGGCAACGTTGGGTAATTTCAAACAATCAAATAAACAGTGGGAAAATGACCCAAATAAGAGTTGGTAATTTCTTATAACACGTCCGTAAGTTCGGCCAGTAGGTGTTGGTGAATTACCAAAACCATTAGGAATTTGGAAGCAATCAAATAAATATTGGTAAATAAAAGTTAATGAAGATAGAACTAGTTGCTAACGTAACAAGTGAAAAGTTGGTAAATCACCCAAATGAAGCCCGATAGTTTCCTACAAGAGGTTGTAACTCTAACGCATTGGAACCTCGTAATTATTAGAACAACTGGTAATTTCAAGACAAAAGAATAAATGTTCGTTAAATACACTCATATTAAACCTAGTAATTTTAACACATTGATAAGGTATGTATGTAAATGTGGTACATTATTGAAGAAGTCCACAATTTTAGACGATCTAGTAAGTGCTTGTACTTTGTAAAAATGTTACATACTAAACAAGTTGCCAACAGGTTTCGACGGCTATGGACTTTTAACATTTTATTAGCACGAAACAATGTTCCGATTTTTGTCAAATGGGACAATAGAATAGTTCCATTCTAAGTTGACGTTGATTTAGAGTTGTGTTTTTGCTCCCAATCAAATTTGGCTCGCCACTTCGAGACTCCGTCATCCGGCATCGTCTTCGGTATCAAAGTGAACGTTGCTAAATATCAACCTATAATCCTCACCAACAATGGTGGGCAAACACTGAATCGAATTCTAAGTTTGGAGCTTTGCGTGAGGAACATGAACACACAAAAGAACATTTTGGGTAAACTTGGTCGATGTTGACGAGATTTCTACACAACTAAAAGTGAGTTTGTTTCGAAAAAAAGCGTGAAAGTGCATAAAATAAATTTTTTTAACACTCAAACTAATGCACCCTAAATAATACTTTAGTTGCAAAAGAGTTGATCAAGCTTCTCTTCCCTGGAAATATGACGGTTAGAGATATTCAAGAGTTAGAAGACGATCCATGCTAATGAGGGAACAAAAAAACAAGATTTAGCCAGATTTGCACAAAAATACCAAAATGCGCAAAAGATTGAAAAAAACGAAAAAATTCGTCGCATGCGCAAACTTTAGCACGAAAAAAAGTTAGCGCTAAGTTTAGCGACAAAAAACAACATTGTCACTAATTAGCAATACGAATACCTATCCGTGCTAATTAGCGACAAAGGTTTCGCGCTAATTGGCCACAATTTGCGACGAATACCCTCCGTGGCAAATTAGCACAAACTATTCGTCGCTAATTAGTCACAATTTTCCCACGAAAATAAATTTTGTAGTGAAATTTAGCAATTTATGTTCGTCACTAAATTTAGCTACGAAAACACAATGTTTCGTCGCTAAATTTAGCGACACCGATTAGCCACAATTTTTTTCGTGGCAAAATTCGTCACAAAACCCAATTTAGTGACGAAATTTTATTTTTCATATGATAAAATCATTTCTTTACTTTTCGATTTTAAATTTAATTAAAAGCGCGCCGGTCAACTTAACGGGTTCGGTCGCAAGGCCACGTCCACGACGGCAATTGATAGCGCCACGACGGCTAGGGCTCGGTAGGGCCGGAAGGCCGGGCCGGGGACAATGGCGCGACACGACGGCCGCCGGCTGCGGTCGGACTGGGCCTCACGGATCTCGAGCTCCGAGCTCAACGCTCCAAGCGACGGCTCGAGCCGTGGCGCATGGTGATGGCGGTTGGAGAGGCGCCGGGCCGTGGCGAGGGTCTCGGGTTGCAAGTTGAGTGGCGCGCCGACAAGGGTTACGATGATTCGAGTGGCGGGTTCACGAGCAAGGAGCCAAATCGTCGCGTGACGGCCGTCGTCGATCTATGGGTCTCGGCTAGCCGGTGGCAGGTGGTTGGGAGCGTGCTCCCGCGAGCTTAGGTGGAGAGGGTCGGGCGAAGGTCCCGGTCACGCAACCAGGCGACGAGGCGGAGGCTCCCAGGCCGGTGGCCGAAGGCAGGGGACAAGTGGATGGAGGGTGGTGGGCAGAATGGTTGGGGAGGGGGTCGCAACCAAAAAGAAAGCAAGAACAAGAAGAAGGAAAATAAAGAAACGAGCAAGAAGAAGATGAAACGTCGCCCAAGGCAGGAGAGAAACGCGCCAAACTTAGGCAAGAGGATTTAAATTAACAATCTAGCACAACAAAACAATCAAATTTAGCACAAAAAACAATTGTCATAAATCGACAAAAACAAATGCTAATATTAATATTTTCTTTTTATATATATATCATATTAGCGACAATAATACGTTTCGAAATTAGCAAAAAAAAAAATTAGTTCACGCTAAATTGAAATATTTTCTTTTTATTTTTATTCACAAGCTAATGTTGCGACGAACAAAATATTTTGTCGCTAAATTAGTGATGAAAAAGCTAATCGCACTAATTTTAATATTTTATTTTTACTTTTATTTTTATTTATAGTATATTAGTTAGCAAAAAAAATAGTTTATCACTAATTAGCGACGACGATGTTAATTGTCAGCAAATTGAAATTAGCACAAAAAGGATTCATCACTAATATTTTCTTCTTATTTTTATTCATAATTTGCGACAAATCAACATTCGTCGTTAATTAGCGACAATGGAAAGTTTCGTCGCTAAGGTTTAAGAAAAATTTCACAAAAACGTTGTTCGCTAATTAGTGACGAAATAGGTTTTCGTCGCTAAATGGTAGCAACATATTTGCGACGCAATTTTTTTTTCGCTAATTAGCAAAAACATTGCTTGTCTCAAATTATATTTTTATTTTTATTTTTATTTTTATTTTTATTTATATGGTATTAGCCACAAAAACAAATTTCGTCACTACCGTAGTGACGAAAAAGCTAATTCGCGCTAAATTGAACATTTTCTTTTTATTTTTATTTCTATGATATTAGCCACAATAAGACGTTTGGTCGCTAAATTAGCGACAAAATAATGATTCGCCGGTAATTTAAGATTTTCTTTGTTATTTTTTCAAAGTGCTAATTTGCGACAAAATAAACGTTCATCGCTAACTTTTACGAAAAGAATTTGCGACAAAAAGATATTCGCCGCTAATTGGCGACAGCCTATTTTCGTCGAAAGGAGATACAAAATCTTTTCATCCGTTGCTAATTGATGACAAATATGTTTCGGGCTATTTTCGCAAATTAGTGACGAAATATTTTTTGGCTATTTTTGTCGCAAATTAGAGACGAAATAGTTTGTATTTTACAAAGTAGCACAATTATTTTCGTGGTCATTTTGTAGCAAATTAGCGACAAAATTTTTCGCGCTAATTAGCGACTAATGTTTCGCACTAATTTCGTGCAAATAGCACAATATTAATTTTGTCACTATTTTCGTCGAAATTAGCAACAATTTTTCCGTCGCAAATTTTTCGTGACTAAATTCGTGTTTTTTGTAGTGGAAGAACTTGAATCACGAGACATTGACTGACTGTTGTTAGGAAACGATCAACAGTGACTACTGTTGTCAGGAAACGATCAACAATGTTGAAGAACTAAGCAACGATGATGGCATCACTAGCGCGAAGATGTTTGCTAAGGAAGAAAAAGAAAGAGCTAACCGGACGACATCACGACAACGATGTGACCAGACTTGAGGAGATTGATTATCCGATTCCTTTCATGTTATAAGTGAATAATACGAAACACTTTCCTCAAAGAACGTCCTTCCAACAAACTCAGCTTTTAAACACTTCCAAGTTCAAGCGCGAAGTTTTCTCTAACCAAGGGAGAATGATTCAATCTACAAGATCAAACTAGTCGAAACTTGTTCGAACGTATATGTTTTGGACCATGTTTCAGTGAAGATGGACCATTGCATCAGCTCACTACTCAAAAGCAATCCGGGTGCTTTGTTTTCCCACAGCCATACCATTTACCGTGTGACGAAACATCCTCACCGAAAGTTGAAAATTTTATCTTGTGGAACAAGGAAATTGAAGTGAATCCTGTGTATATGGCGTCATTTACATGCTTCCTAAAGACATTCCATACCGTTGGACGATAATACAAAAGTTTTACAGCGCACGTACTCATCTGCAGAATGAGGATGATTCGAAACCTTGTATTCCTGCAATTAACAAAAAGTAAGTACCCACCCTCAACAGTGCGTAGGATGTTAACACGACACCAATTCTCACTCCGCTGTGCTTGTTAGCCGTGTAACCTCTACTATGATGAACCCCCGGTGAACCTTCCGGTGGCTGCAAAAGGCATATGATGTCTTAGGATCCCCAGTTTGGAATATTTGCAGTCGCTTCGTTTACCATTTTCACCAGAGTCACCTGCCAGAAATCAAAGTTTTCACTGGAGATGACGAAGACCGAGGACATAAAAAGGGATAAAAAAAAAAAAGAGTAGCAAATAAAAGACAAAAGAAAGAACAACTCCAACAGCAAACCATAATTGAGCTGGTGACCTTCACCTCTATGCAACATTGCTTATAGAATATCCAAGGAGTGCTTCACATTAAGCTTCAATATTAGGATTTAAAAAATTCTTGGCATAATCTATTGGCGATCACTTTCTATAGGCATTGTGCAGATCTATATAGTGCCTGGCTAGATTGATTGGGCAGAACTTCGGGATAGTGTAACTCATTGCTTTGGCATCTTTTTCGGGGTGATCATTTTTTTGATTGTGCATAACATTCCAAGGGGATCTCCCGGCAAATAGGAAATTACTAGGAAACTGAGCAAAAAAGCTTATAGTTAGAATCTGTTGCTACACCTCCAAACACATAAAAATTGACTGGCATATGCTTTCCTGACTATTCTGCTTTCAATCTATTGGTGGCAAGAATCCTCTAATTTGTGAAAAGGCTTCAATGAAACAAATCCCTATTCCAAAGTTGTTAGTTGCAAAGGATGAAGGCTCTAAAAAATCACACAAGACATCACGAAGCAGAGGCTCCTTCAACAGACACCTGATCAGAAAATAGAATTAGATTTGTAAATTCAGTGATCCTTCCTTTGTTTGAACTATACTCTTCTAGATCTTTTGGCTTTAATGATGCTTGCTCTCAAAACGGGGAAGCAATCTTTCAAAGATAAAACTAGACATACATGGAGGTTTCCAGGGGAAAAAACAAAAAGCAACCTAGAACAACATGGAGGGATAATACATACCACACTTTCTGGAACACCGGGAGGAGGTAATGGTAGGTTCTTTGGAGGAGCAACCCTATCATAAGATCTCTTGTCAAACCTCCATTCTCCAATCTTTCCATAAGTCAACTCGCCCTAATTGCCAAACCAAAGTTGAACTTGAGATATGATGCAAGCGGCAAAATAATACACCGGTCCCAAAAAAATTGCTCTCGTTCTATCATTTTCAGCAGTTTCCCCTCATTTCCTTATAAGTTAAACAGTGACCGAAATCACCTTCATATTGTAGTCACATCCATAAGTGTAATGAATTATGACCTTCTCCCCAATTTCTTTGTCCCATGGAGGCTGAATACATAAAACAGAGAGTGATCAACACATCAGTATATTTCCCTGGTTAAATGATTAAGCGACCATATGAAAATAGATAACAACAAAGATCAACAACATTGATGGGAATTATTAGTAATGCAATCCAACAACCTTTAAAAATAGAAAAAGTTGATCCCTATTGATGGTAATACCTGCTAATTAGCTTACTTATTAGTGACAATATGCATGTCTCAATGACCATGACCAGTTATTGCA
The DNA here is from genome assembly GCA_021437795.1 of Rhodamnia rubescens. NCBI lineage: Eukaryota > Viridiplantae > Streptophyta > Magnoliopsida > Myrtales > Myrtaceae > Rhodamnia > Rhodamnia rubescens. Next base: position 4,703,573 of record JAILYA010000010.1, on the reverse strand, counting down.
GTATGATATCATAGTTATGAATACTACCTTATAAGAAAAATAGTTACGAACAAAAAGAAATGCAATAAGAATTTGCCCGTCTCTCATATCATTTATAAGCATTAATATCACGCTTGACAACATGTAAATACCTCCTCATTAACTATCTCTTTTCCAAAGTCAGAGGCTTCCTTTGAAGAGAGATGTACGAAGATGCAAGGTAAATTTAGAAAATATACCAGGAGACATTAATTTTAAGCCAGTGACCTAAAAACCAGTATGAGGGAACCCAATCAATGACTGAAAGCACAGGATGACAAAAGCCACCATAAACCAGAATTTGGAAATAAACAGATCACTCTTCTTCATATTTCCAGTTCTTATAGACTTCTCTTTGGGATCTTAGACGATATGGTCCGAAATTGGTAACCTGAATAACCGTTTTCTGCCATGATTAAGAATCTCAACTATGGGGAACTTTACTTCAAGATGCTTTAGCTTCATTAGTCGTAAGTTCACATGTTAAACAGAATCTTCGTTGATATTCCTTGCTGCAGACAGTTTAGTACACCCTCACACATTAGCTATGTAGAGTGCAACTACTTGTGACATTCTTAACATTTTAGGTTGGCCAATTCATCTGGCAAAATTAGTCGGAACAAACTAACCCTTCAGGGCTACTTACGTAAATCTTATGTTGTGCAAGTTTCTTGCATGGGTAAAGGTAATTTGTTTGCGTAAATTTCAACGTCAAGTCTATTTTTGTCAGCTTTATTTTGATCCGAAAGATCTCTCACTTGTGTATGTTAACATATCATCTCAGTTGCGGTATCGGCATTATTCGACAATGCTTCAATAAGTTTATTTATATGTGTTATTTTGGTGTAGCATAGCCAATTGACTGATTGACAGATTAAAGCAAGGGGATGTAAGATGTCTTAAGAACATGGTCTCCGATTTTGTCATTACAATCATGAGCAGTCACACAGGCAACACAGAACAGCAGCAATGCCTAACCTAGTTGGCAAGGCAACCTCCATCAATAAGACTTAATGTCATTGACTTACTATAGTTACCTGTTGAAAATTTAAAATTAATGAATCAAATACTCAACTCAACTACCAAATTTTTTTGGCCATTGTACGTTTTCTCTTATGTCTTTCAATCGAAGATATATTTTGTCTAAACTCATAGTCAAATGAAACAGCAAGCAGGTTTTTTTAGTAATTTGACGTCAAATTTCAAATACTCGATCATTAACATGCCATCAAGACATAGGATTCCCAACTTTAACCAAGATCTTGCGCCATGTCAGCAAAATCATTAAGAAAGTACGAGCAAAGAGATGATTATCTGTAAACCTGAATCATAAAATCCTTGTATAATATGTTGCCAACGCCATGAAGTGCCGACGATACAGCATAAGCATACCTACATGGAACATAAGAGATGAACTCAAAGCAAGTCCAAATTGAGTATTCAACTTGAAAAAAGTATGATGTTACATGGCTGAGAAGAGCTCACATTTCAAGCACCCAACCGAATGCTTTATCTGTTTCAGGATCTTTCTTCATTGCCAAGGAAACATTCATCCAAGTTGGAGCAATTTTTTTAAGAGATTCCTGTAGAGAACAAGAAGAAATTTAATGGAGGAAAATAAAAGGAAAAAATGCATAGTCATTGATGGCACTACCTTCTGAGAACTATTGGTACCAAAACTTCACATATAATAGGAACTCACTAAGGAAATTCTACACCTGACATGAAAACGAAGGGCACTTGAACTAATCTAGGTCTAAATATGCTCCTTTTCCAAGTGACTGAACTATGAAAGTCATACCATATTATATTTACAAAAGAACGAAAGACCAAGACATATGAGAAGTAATACTATTCACTACCTCTGACACTGGATCAGAAAACAGACCTTTCCTACAATGACAGGAGAATTTCCAATCGGATCGATATTGGTTATTGGTCCTTTATCTTCAGGAAAAAATTTCCGAAGGACAGCCTCATACTTCTTAGGCTCAATATAAAAGAAAGGAAATGCAGCTCCAAGTCCATCTCTTGACAAGTTTGGTATTGGCTTGACAATGATATGATCAGGCTCTGACATCAGTATGTAACTGGACAAAAGGTAAGAACAGCAAAGTTAAAGCCAATTGCACAAAAGAATACAGAAGAAAGTCTCTGTTGATTCACAAATGCCACAGTATCAAGAGCTCATACTCTTCTTTAATGTCAGCTTGTTGAAGCCACTGTACAAATGCCCATGGTCTGTTGAGGACTATATAACCCTGAAAATATAAATGCGATGCCACATTGTTAGGATAGGCAAACGATCTACTTATTGTAACAGAGATTATTCTCAACTTCAAGTTCACTGTTAACCATCCACAGAGTTACCTCTGGCCGAATTAATCTGGAAGCTCAACTTAAATTACACTCTGCACAGACATTTTAAATTTCAGAAACCAACCCTTTGGGAAAAACAGAAAAGACTGATCATAAGGTTAAGTTGCCTATCCCGCAAGGATGCGAGTCAAATCTGAGTCCAAAATTGAATTCGAGAAACCAGATTCTCAAATTTATTTGGGCTGTTGACTGAAGGAAAGAAGAATAAAGGGAATCCCTTGACATAACATACTAGCAAAAGTAGCTGGGCAAATTGATTACGTTAGCTATTACTAGGTCTGAGTAGACACGTTCCCTGCCACCAGCAACAGAAGAAGTGTCATAGTCATATTAATACAATTTCTAAGCCCAAGTAGCACATACAGTTCAGTGGTAGCAGTTGCAGAGTTCTATTCCCAGAGACATGCCAAACCATGAAGAGGGGTTACCAAGAGGAAGAATTTCCTTCCGTTTACATTTTATTTTCTGTACCTTTGTTATGTATTTTTCAGATTGTCCTTCACGTCTTATGATCTCAATGTATACACAAACTTTCTAGCCGTTCCATTGCTGGTAAAGAAGCCCCATGTGTTTAACCAAGAGTACGTTCCTATTGTCAGTAGAAGGTGCCTCAATTCAACCACTACATCTTCTCTGTTTCACAATATTCTGCAGGACTATTTTTAATTTAACTTAGACAACCGACATTGGTGAGATCACTTTGTTTATAGAATAGAACATCATGTTTTCTGATTGTCAAACCATATGAATCTCTTTCTATTATCCCAGAGCTGGATTCCGAACAATATGTCAACAAGCATTATCAATCTGACTAAGATGCAATAAATCATTGACACATGCAGTTTATGGAAGATCAACACAGCAGGCACAACTGTCCTAGACCGGACTTCAGTATATCAGGTTCAATTTCTTCGAGTCACTGCTTAAAAGCTTTCACAGATAAAGTTCTCATGTGGAGCTCGTCATATTACTTGCCAAAATATATCAGCAAGCAATAAGGGTCCGCATTGCTTTTCTCACTTCCAGTAAACATAGCTCGCATACAGCAAAAGCGAGGTTCTCTCATTAAATCCGCAGAACCACTGCCATTGTCCGCATCACCTCTAATTACCTTCGTTATCCCATCCAGCAGGGACATACACAAGACAAAAATGGAAGATAATTCCACAGAACTAAGCATCTCACAGCACAATCAACCAACTTACTATCAGTCAAAAAAAAAAAAAACAACTTACTCACTCAAACACCATGGCAATGGCTGGTCATTCTTTCAGAAAGGGGAAACAGAAAAGCAGAAACTCTTACCTGATCCATCCCAGACGGAAGTGGCTGAGCAACAAAAGTGGGGATCTCATCCATGTACCTATCAGGCTTCCCCGAGTGCAAGATCCTGGTGAACCCACCCATCTCCGAATTGGGCCCGTTCTGGTGCTTCTTGAACCAGTAGTACATCACTCTACACTGCCAGGTGTTGTACACCGAGTCGGAAGCCGTGACCGCCGTGTGGAACAGCCGCCTCTGGCCGCCGCCGCCGCCCCCCGAATCTTCTCGATCTACCAAGAGGCATCTTGATCACAGGGTCCACCGAGAATCTGGATGAAGGGTCGGAAGGGCCGGGGAGTTCTTGCTTGAGGGGAGCATTTGCGGAGATGAGGATGTTGTAGGTGATGAGCGCCACTGAGAAGGTTATCAGCAACGAGAAGAAGGTGTTCCCACAACCCATTTCGCTCTAGCTCTGCAAATGGAAACTCTTTTTCACTTCTTTTTGCTCAGTACGTGGGGTTTCAAGTTCAACCCTGTGCGCGATTTCTTGGTAGACGAGAAGAGGAGGAGGAAGAGGAAGACTCGTTCGCGAACAGGAAGTCGTCACCTCTCGGAGTCAGGACATGAGAGGGTGGTTGAAGACAGTCCAGCCGAGTCCTTTAAAAGCATTTCTTTAATTGCAAAGTGGTCCCTGAATTTTTTGGCAAGTTATGATACGAGCTCTCTCTCTCTCTCTTTCTTTGACATTGAACTCTCCATTCATTTTTATTTTTTCCGCTTTGCAAAGCTTTAGCACGTACTTTTTCAAGAATAAAATAGTAATTTTTCTCCACTTTGTTCAGTCCAATTATTATTTGGCCCACAAACTTGACAAAGAAAAAAAAAATGAGAGAAAATGCAATAATCTTTAATAATGATGACAATAATGGCTTTCATTGGACCTAAATAAGTCCTCAAATTGCTTCGTCTAAAGATCTTATCCTGGTCTCGAGATATCTTGGACGTAAAGTAATTAGAAGGTACTCCTCATCATCAAGGAAGAAAAATATATAATTTGACAATTGAGGATGTAAGGTATGTGGAAATCAAGATGCATTAAAATAAGAAACGCATCCAAGTAGCCCGCGTGTTCCCGGACAGGCACTCGAGTCCCCAATAGGAGCGAAATAATGATGCAAAACCAAAAAAAAAAAAAAAAAACCTATGAAAACAAGACAAGACTAATTAAAGACGTTCGCAATAAGCTGATTACCCATGCAAGGGTTAGGGTGACATATACTCTAATAATATGTCAACCGAGTCAAGCATTTTGGTGGTAAAAAGATGGAAAAAGCCAATTCAAGTTTCGCATGGATAGGGATTGCACGTTCGGGCAGAGGAAAGCTAGCAGCGGCTCCGCGACTGCAAATTTCGCAAAAATGAAGGACGAGTTTGCAAAAAGTTAAAAAGAAAAGTTGACAATTTCATTTACGATCATATTCTATGGAGGACCAATTTGCAATAAATTCTTTGAGATTGGCCGTACAAAATATAATAAATGGAAGAAGTCTTCTTGTTTAGGCACTTCTGAGCCGCAATCACGGACCACCCCTCGTCCATTATTATCTCTTGTTCTCCTCGTAGAAAGTCAACTTTGGAGTTGTATCTTGCAATGAGACGGCAAGAGCAATAAATCTGGATTTGGAAGGAAAGAAGAAAGAGAGGAAAAAGAAAAATTGAGGGATGAATCTTTAAATAGAGAAAAATGCGGTGCTTATTTTATAATTTCATGAAAGTAGAACTTGCTGTGCAAGTGGTTTCTTACCCTAACTGCAGAAGGAGTCGCTTGAGAATAGAGATTCATGGTAGACATTGTCAATGACTCAATTGTCTACTTCATTCTGATTTATTAGTGCTAAATCCGAGCATTTGACACGATGAGAATATTACCATATGTAATTATCCTAATCAATCCTTGTCGATGATTAAAAAGTTGTATCGTAAGTAAATCTTATCGAAAGGAGAAAAAAATGGATAAGTGAAGATATTGGTATTTTAGGGCGCGCATGATAACACTTTGAGAAATTAATGCATAAATTCATTTGGTAATCCAACTTCGAGCGGAAATCCATTCGGTTACGCAACATTACATTTTGACTTACAAGCAAATTCTACTTCGTAGTTGTTTTCGAGCCAATTTCAAAAGTTAAAAAAAGTTACTTCTCTTTCGAAAATACAAATTTCTCAACATTAATATCTTTCTCATTTCAACCTCTTTTCATTTTCAGTGTCTCTCTCTCCCAACCACGCTTTGTCGTCGCACCAACCGCCGTTGCCGCCCTCGACCAAGACCACAACCGGCCGAAGCCCGCCACCACCACCCCGTCGCCAATCGCTATCCCCCATCGACCACCATCGTCGGCCTCCGCCTCCGCAACCATCGCCATCGACTTGCTTTGTCTTCGGTCATTGAAGTAAAAAATAAATAATATATTTTTAATTTTAATTTTTTTAAAGAAATTAAAAAAAATTAAAATGAAGTAGAAATTTTTCTCTTGCCGACAATAATATTTCATAGAAGATTTTGTATTAATAATGTTTTGAAGTAAAGATTTTCAACCGTTTCTAAAAGAATTTCGTTCTAAAAGCGAAATTTTGTCATATTACCAAACGCTTTTTTCTAGTCGAAATCAATTTACGGAGGAAAAATAAAAAATCAACTTATACTCGAAGCAAAAGTAAAAAAATCAGCTTCTCGTTAGAAGTTAATTTACGAAGTGAAAGTGTTGCCATGCGCGCCCTTACCCTTTTCGCTTGATAATGTTTAACATTTTACAAGGACGTGTCGCTTAAATGTATTTTCTCTCGCCATTAAAATATACAATAAAATAGTATATTACCTATGTCATTTTCATAGACTCAAGTTCAATGTTACCAAGAAAATTCAAAGAGTTAATATCATGAAAAACCCTAAATTGATACACCTGTGATGATTTATCAAAAACTGTATTTTTATCATAAAAAATCCCAAGTGGTACATCCGATAAAAATGTACCCAAACTATTTTATTGATTACTAAAAATTTCAAATTGATACACATGTGACAAATTTACTTTCCGTTAGTTTTCGTTACCACGATAAACCCCAAACCGATACACTTGGGTAAAAATCTCAAAGTGGTATGCCTATTAATTGTCACGTATTATCCAACTCAAGAATTTGATGGTGAAATTTAACAAAAAACTAATAAATGAGGGTAAATTTATCGTAAGCGTACCGGTTTGAAGTTTTTTATGGTCAAAAAAATGGTTTGTGATTAATTTGTCACATGTGTACAAGTTTGAGATTTTTCGTGATATTAACACTAATTCAAAAGGCTTTCCCTTATTATTTTGTATGCACAATTAACACTTTATGTACTTTATTTGGTATTTCAGAGTTAATATCTTGTCCTATCGGGAAAGACATGTGACTTTTGGTCAAGGTTATCCTTGAGATACTCATGCTTTTATGTAAAAATAGTACGCTGCACATTATCTTGAACTTAGGAAAAAATACCCGTTCTTCTAGAGTTAAAATCAGATTATACATATATAAAACATACATATTTTATTCAGGTAAAAAAATACTTCAATATTTTTATTTTTTTTTCTAATATCTTTCTATAATAGCCTGCTTATAATGTCATGTGATAGTTATCATTTATATGCCAAGAATATCCGTCGTATCGTATAGATTACTAAACTTTATGTTTGTGTCTCATTAAAAAGCATAAAGTGTTAACAATATTTTCTTTTATAAAAACTAGAAATTTGAAACGACGTTACTTTAACATGCTCTTCATATGTAATCCAGTTACTTTAACATGCTCTTCATATGTAATCCAATTGATGAAAACTTACAACTTCTTTGCGATGGCATAGATTTTTTTTTTTGTCACGTACTTTTAAGGGAAAATGAGTATGAACATGCCTTATTTCGCACGAAATGAATTTCATCAAGTATATTATTGATAGGGATCGAGGTATGTCCTCATTTCATTCCTCATAATAATCAGGAGATTAGATCAGAAAAATTACAAGTTTCGGATAGGAGTAATCCAACAGTTAAACGAATATTAATTTAGTATGAAAAGCGAGTATTAATTTAGATCAGTGGGCCTCATTGAGCTTTCTGCTACTAAATGTTAATTAAGGTGATTTCAATCACACAATCAATAGGATTAGATTTAGATTCGATCCCACTAAGCGTTTTAGCTTTATGAAATCTAGCAAAGTTGACCGAACTCTGCTTTTTTTTGCTTCACTTTCGACAGGGACCGACCCTGTGATCTACCTGAACGCCCCAAACCTCCCAAACCGCACCACCAAAGCCTATAAATGTTACCTAACTTGCTACCTGCATTCTTGGTCCAATGCCAACATAACTTCTACACAACTTGTTACATGCACTCTCGAGCTATAGGTTTGACCTAACTCTTCATGTTTATTATAACCGTAGTAGGCACATCACATTGCATCGGAAGGGAGGAGGGAACCTTACAACTATCCGGTACCACGTTCCTCCGGATATAGACTTACGACGGCACCATCTTGAACGGAGCATCACTCAATGCATCTTTCAAAGCTAAATTATACATAAGGAGAATGCAATTTAGCACTCCCAGCATGCCGAGTGCGACAAAACACGAGCACTACTAGAAAGCTTGAGCTGCCAAGCATGGAAAGATGATCCTTCCGCATGCAGTTTCATCCAAGCCGAACTACTAGACAGAGAACCAGGTCTCTTTTTGAATGTATAAAATTACAGATCTAACGCTCTTTGCCGAAGAAATCAAGATAAATTACATTGAAAGAAGAGATGCTACATGTTTCTTGGCCTCTTCATGATTACACATTCGACGCTACATAGAATTATATTTCCTGGCTGCACCTAGAAACTGGATGTGATTTACCTCTAAAGAACTGCATAGGATGAGATGATCTCACTAATTACCTGATTAAGATGGGACCAGACAGATGCAGAGGAAAACGAGTATGGCCAGGTATTATATTAGTGCTGGTGAAATATTCCTTTCCGACGACATTCTTTCTCCAGTTAGCCAATCTGAAGATGTTGGAGATTTGGATAAACCACTTCCACGTGTACTGAGATTAAGTGAACCATGAGTCACATATGATGACCAAGCTCCCTCTCAACCGCGCCTTGTATATAAGGAAAACGATGTGACCAACGGGAAAATCCTGCACAGCTTGCTGTTTTAGCAATATTCTGAAGAGATGGTAAATGAACATTAACAAATTAAAGTAACAAAGCGATGGGTTTTGATGTTGGATCCAAATCTTTGAGCTGAACATCGGAATCACCGAGAAGGCAATAATAGGAATTCACAACTTAGGACCTACCCGACGAGATAATCTCTTGAAGATCCAAGTCTGCTCTAGCTTCATCAACCATATCCTGAGATAAATTCAGAAAGTAATCAAAGATGTAGTCTGTGAGGTGTTATCATAGGATAATGGAAAAAATGAGAAAAAAGAAAGAACAAAGATGTTGTCATTGGATCTCAGCGTACAGCATAAGGAGGTAGGATTGCACCATAGAAAACATTGCTGTCATTGCCAGCATCAACTCTACATTAACCATGACAATCAGAAGAAATTCTCTGAGCACCCTTACCATCTCATTTGAAGCAAGACTTTTAACAATGAGCTGACACAAGCTATGAAGATCGCTGCGATTAAAATTTGGATAACCTAGAAGAGCCTCTTCTGAAGAATGATCTAATATCAGTGAACATATGCTTGACGCCATCATTGTCACAGTTGGGTCACTAGAATTCTCTGAATCACAGCCAGAAATTCAAGTGGAAAATCATTAGTTTTCCATGATAGTATCATAGTCAGGTTAAAAAAAATAGCTTGGGAAAAAAATAAACAAGAAAATTATCTATTTCCCTGATTTAGTTATCTCTATTATCAGCATCAGCTTCTTTCTGTCTCACAAATCCTTCTAGTATCTCTGAACACTTTTAAGACTTCCCAGATAAGGACAAAGAGACCCATGACAAGTCACTGAAGACATGCATGAGAACATTTTACATTACAATAACATTTAATTGAAGTGCTACAAATTAAAGAGGAGAAAAGGAAGACGCCAAAAACATCCAAAAGCCACACAATAGGCTAATTCTAGTAAATATTTTCTGCCAATACTCATCATCTAACGACAATTGAAGCACCAAAAAGACCATTCCGCAGTCCTTTCTAGCTCTTACAGACATAAATAGCAAAGCCAGAGCAATTCTTGTAGGTACACTAAAGCATCAGCAAAGGAGTAGCTTTTATTCATGATACAAAAAGCATTCGCAACAATCCTAAGGGTTTAGCTGAATAGGGAATGCACATGAAACCCATGATAAGTCATGAACAAGAGGTTTGAAGTTTGAGGTACTATTCCAACTCATTGTAATCTCTTGGACCAGGCCAAGAGCAACTAATTGCACTTGATTTCCTTAGTACTTATGTGGATAGTTTGCCTGTGCATCAAACTGGAAAGGCAGGCTTAGTTTGAAGTGTGAAAGCTGGGATAAGATACCACCCGGCCCCAACATGAAGCAAAGACAGAAAGAAAAAGGAAAAAGCTTTGGTGACAAGAGAGTAGTAAGTATGTCCATTAAGAATTCACATCAAATAGCAAAAACAGAAGATGAAAAAGAGCGTTGGCAATAAACAAGTGAATACATTATCCCTCAAGAGTTCACATACTCTACCTGCCCAGCTTACTAATGTTCGCAACAGATTGATGTAAATGGGCTCCTTTAGTGACAATGGCACCTTCTCTTTCTGTTGTAAAGAGTTGAAACGGTCATTGCACCACAAAGATAAGAGTAATGGTCTGATGTAATGAGCAGACAGTACCTTCAGAAGGAGGTTCATGATAGTATCACAAGCCAGGAAGATGCTGTCAGTATCCTCCACTTTGTAAGAATGTGTACCAATCATTTTAATGAGACAGTCCACAACCTGCAAAGTCGAAGGACAATAATTACTGCAAACAACTATTGATCAGTTTCCCAGATTCACAAATGGCAATTACGTGGACAGTCATTTATTTCGCTGCCCCGGTATAGACTCTAAACAAGCAATTTTCTGCCAATAAATAATTATTAACAAAAAAACAGTTTGGGTTAAAGGTGATGTTGATGTGATGTGAAATAATTATTAACAAAGAGGAGCCATGCCACAGATGATAATTGACTCTAATGTGCCTTCTTTACACCACTGCCAGAAATACGGAGTAACATGATCTCAGAATACATGGGATAAGAATCTCGTTGCTTACAGCTTTATCCCCTCCAAAGGAGGCTAAAACTTGACATCCTTCCGTCTTCATCGTCGTTTGACACAGCATAGGTAGCAAAAAGCATACAGAATAGAATGGACTGTTGGAACAAAATTAAACAGATGTTATTCCAGAGGATTTTTCCTTTGACTTGAACCAAAAGTCACGCGGTGAATCCAGACCTAGGCTCATCGTTTCCTTCAATTGATAGCATAAAAGGTAGGAGCTCCTGGACTTTCTCTTTGCATGCAACAGGCGTCTCTGCAAGATAGCTGAGAAGATCCGTATAAGCAGATTAAACCAACACAATAAACATATAGAATTCTCACTAGAATAAATGATTATGGGAGCTGTCATTCAACCATGTGTTGCTCAAGCAAATTATTTGGTCCCACTGTCTAGCACATTGTTTTGTATAAAAGATATAAGAAACCTAAATCATATCCCACTAACTCTGATATAATCTCACAGAGCAACACAATATGAACATTAAAGTGCATTGGTCTCTCTTTAGGATTATTCATCCTCCAGTGAACTGGTATCAATTGACATTCTTTTATACAATATGAGTGATTTAGACTCTTCTTATTCCCATCATACTAAGATTTTTCTCCTGTTTTGAGTCAGGTCATACCAGGACTGTTTAAGAAAAGTAACCGGTGCAGGATACCTGGAGGACTAAATCAAAACTGCTTAGAGTGGTCATGCAGAGCACTCCAAGAATGAAGAGAAGGTTAACTTCCAAACAAGCCCTTAAGATATTTAAGTGGTATAGGTAGTTATATCTTGTCCATGAAAAAAACTGAGAACAGACAAGTAAGCTACCGTAATATGGACATCTAGGAATCCAAGGATTACATGGAATTGCATGGATATATGGTGTACATGGGGTCAAGGTGCAATTTACCTAACTACCTTGAACTTAGAAATCTGTGAAACTAGCCCAGAGGAAAAAAGAAAACATAAGTCTGTATTACTTGCATGCATCCTGATTTACTGAAGAAATTCTTTCTAGAGTACCATGAGAATGATGGAAAAATATACCTCCCAACAACTCGCACTGACGCAAGGAGATCATCTCCCTTTTTCTCTCCATGTTCCTGCAGGATAAAAGGCAACTCAGAGCACAGGTCACAATGCTGCTAACACCAAACAATAAGAAGATAATTTAAATGTTCTCGAACCCCCACCTTTGCATCTTGTAAGTACTCCAGAACCACACCAATCGTCTCATTAAGTCCGTGGATCACCTTTGTGAAGGTATTCTCGTCAATAAGATCTCCTGTAAGATTGAAGAACAATGTCCATAAAGATCCCACAAGATCATGATATTAGACATGCATGATAACTATCAGTATCCATGATGTAGCTACTTACCTTCATCTGCACCCGTATTTGCAACTAGTCTAATTATCTTCTCAATCAAGGAAAAGGCAATAGCCAAAGTTCGCTGCTTTGAAAGGATAGAATCCACATTGGAGGAGGAGGAACTCTTTGAGGCTTCATATTTCAAGTAGGCCACATCATTCAGCAATACAGCAATTTCAACCCTAGAAGATTCTAAGACAAGCAACAGACACCTAAAAAGAGAAAAAGGAACAAATTAGTGTGGAAACGAACAAAGATGCCAACATGACATTGAGTATTCCACTAAACCTACGATCAACTGAGAACGATAGGGCCAACATGCATCACCTATCAGCTGGAATGGGCTCCCTTGCATCAGGCAAGTTTACTTGATTAATGAGCCATTTCTCACCCATTATTGAGACAGCAGACTCAGCCAAAATGAGGGCATGAAACTTGTCAGCAGGAGCTAAATAGAAAAAGGAACCACATCAACATGCTTTAAATAGAAACAAAAAATTTTCCTCTCTTAAGACACTCAAAAGGACATAATCAAAAGTAATTGTTATTGGTAAGTGAAATAATCAGATATCAGCTTAATTTTCCATCTAAACTAATGTTTAATTGAGAAATCTCATTCCTTACAGTTTTGCTACGAAAGTTACCTTGCTGCAGAAAACCTAGAATTATAACCATTAAGTTCTAAATTAGCATGCTTGACTACAACAAATTCCCCGCCTTACTTTAGGTAGTTAAAAATAACTTTGCACTTAAAAATGGAAGTGCAGTCGACGATAACTTAGAAGTGAGAATTAGTTTGCTACGCATAAGCATTTGATTACTTGCAATATACATGGAAATCACCTTTGCTTACATACCAACGCGGTTTTGTAGGATTGCTGTGGTGCCGATCCTTAAATTATTGGACCAAATACCATTTGGCATTACACGAAGTGCCTCATGAAGCGATGCCTGTGAATCCCAACACTACCAGAATCAGTTTCATTAATCTAAAGAACACCACACTGCTGATGGAAATAATACGTAATTGGTAGAGATATAATGCCAAAGATGGCCATAAAGATTATTGTCTTCAATTATGTCCTTCCAAGGACATATACACCAGATAGGTTTCAATTTGATAAGTTTAACGAATAACTCATGAAAGCATTTTCAGAGAATCTAAAATCACGCAAAATCCAAGTAAATGCAAAAATCTTCAAACTTTAGGAGATAAATGCACTAAACTCCTCAAATTGAAACATGATACTCAATTCGGTCTTTTCAATTTTCAATGCAGCAATAGATTCTTTTAACTTTAAAATCCAATGAAAACATTCTGTTACATCTTAACAAAATGGCAATAGGAAATTCGTGATGCCAATATGGGAGACCCAATGGCATTTTTGGGAGGCTTTGTAACGAGAGGGGCAAGCAGCGATGGCAGCTCGACCTTAGGAAGAAGTAAAGGGGGAAGATGGTCTTATAAATCTTTTGACGAACTGATTAATCGGACAATCAGCTACATTAAAATTACCTTCTGGGGAGGTCCTTCAAATATTTTTCCTTTCCAATATTTTTCTATTGGAGTATCAGGAAATGGATCCTGATCCACCAACATCACATCTTTATAGCGGGCATTTTACCAGAGGTTTATATTGTATCAATCTACCCTCACCTCAGAGATGGATAGAGAGGTAGGAATTTATCGAACGAGAATTTTTTGATTGTCTTTTTCCGAGTAAGAGGCGAAACATAATTAACTTCAATTCACGACAGAGGGCCTTTGATTTCTCAGTAGAAGGAGCAAAAAAAGAGCTTCAGAATGAAACCCAAAAAGTGCATCTTCGAAAAGAATTATTGCAGTAGGATTATGGCTAGGAGGATTTGATGTAGCCAAGTGGATCAAGGCAGTGGATTGTGAATCCACCAGAATTTGGATTGTACGAGCTTAACTGAAGCTAAACCCAATTAAAAGAAATGATGATATTTCGATCAAGTTGGGTTCTTAGTATGGACAGTCTTCTGAGTGGAGAAGACCGAGACGGCGAGTGAGAGCGGATTGGGGCTTTGAAGAAAAACAAACACAAAGCTGAGGAACAAGGATCTTTTTTCTTTTTTGCCTGGAGGCTTTTTTGGAGTACTGAAATTAAAAGGACAGCAAAAAATTAAGTTGCAGTTTTTTTTTGGGATTGTAGTCCATACCTATTTGAGGATAATACAATGGAGTCCATCTAAATCAACTGAAAAAAGTAGACTTGTGTTTAGTTAGGCTTTGTGTTTTCTGCAAGAATTTTAAAGATTTCTCGACTTCTAGATCCAAGATAAGTTTAATGACATACACATGAGTCTTGATGAAAGCAATGTTTAACTGCAAACAAAGCTTGAAATTTGTTAAATTTGATCAATAAGAAATCCATTTCTTCAAGAAATGGATCTTTTCATCCAACTAGAGGTTGGAAAAGAAGTTTACTTATTTAAGTGCCACCGGCATATTCTCAAATTTAACTAACAGAATCAACAAAAGGACTTAATTAATTAAATTTTCTTTTCAAAATTAAGGATTTGATTGGTCATAATTTGCATTTAAGACACAAGTTTCAGAACTTCTTGTGCATTTATTCCAAATCAATACAGTCAACCAAGCACTGAATTCTGCATCCAACTCTCACATCAAAATAATAAACAGGGCACGGTACCAGATCCTCCATCAATAATTAAATACACACAGTTACTCCCTTAATGAAAAAATATAATAGACACAGAAGCACATAAGGGAATTATAGTTTTCAGGAAGGCATAAAAGAAACATTTGCAGAGGAAAATACAAACCGAAAGTTCTGAAGAGAAGATAGCTGATAGTATATGCAGCGCTTCGAATTTTAATGCATTGTGGAGGACAGCAAATTGCCTCGCTATAGCAGCAACCTGCTTTCAGAAGAAATTAATCCGTTGCTAAAATCTAAGAGCAGAATGATATAGATTTATAAACTCAATATAAAAGGACTCAATACAAATCAAAACTCACAATTATTGAAAGCTCCTCAAGACTAGCATTGCTAATAAAGCCCAGAGACAGCTTTCCCAGCAACAGTTGCACAACTTTCATGGCTAGTTCCATTGGACGAGAACCTGCCAAAACTTTTGGTTCAATTAAGCTCTGACAGAAGATCCATTTTCAGTATATCATCGGACAAAATATTGTAGAAATATTCTCAAATGGTATCAATCAGAGCAAAACCCACAAAAGGCAAGAAAATTTGACTGGTGATTACAAAAGTCCCCACTGGAAACACAATCCAGTCAAGGTGAGAACATTGGCAGTCACAACGATTCTTAAGTACTTGTTTGCAAAATCCATTCAAGATGAGAACATTTACCATCTGAAAATGTAGACATTTGAGTGGCTAACACCTTCAAGCCTCCGGATTCAAAGAAAGAAACAACTCCATCTTCATTTGCAGAGAGCACTAGATATAAGAATTCATAACATTCTTCAAGTGTAGAGGAACCAGATCTGTATTTGATATATTAAGAATCAATAAAGCACCAAAAGTATTGGGATAGGTGAAATCACATAGATCCAAAGGAAAGAATAATGTCAGGATCAACCACTGTAAGTTTCACCCAGAAAAAATAATCATAGCTAGCTAAGTAGCCGCCTCAGTACTACATTTTTTTTTTTGGCTCTGCAAAGACCTAACACACGATCCTGATACATCAAAGAGCAGCTCCGAATACATTTTCAAGGTTATGAGGAGCCCACTAACTTTTCTACTCAAAATTCGTAAAATGTATAAACTTTAAGTTAAGAAAGAGAACCTTACTTGTTTGACAAAATCTCAAGTATGAGAGGGATTTTTGAAACCATGTCATTTGAAGCAGCAATCTCAATAACACGGCAGAATGCAGCTAAAACTGTTACCGACAGCTGCAAGTATGCATCGCGACTGTCACTGCCATCTGTAGATCCTTGTCCCATTCCTTCCCAAATTGGAGAAATTATGAAAATATAAAATGAGGAGAGAAATCTTATGACCATATATCTAGGCAAAGAAAGAAAGTTCAACAGTGAAAGAATTTCCAATTGATATGTTTTTGGTGTGCCCTACTTAATGAAATCAACCTCTTAGTACTCAGCATATGAAAGTGAGTTTTAGGTCTGCACAAAACTTACGGTCCAGGATTGACAAAACTTATTACATCCGGTCAGAATTGAGACACCGGCAACCCTCAACAGACCCAATAAACATTAGATCATCATAAATTGCCTCATCTATGTTCTACCCATGTCTAAAATAACTCACCAATGTTCACATATATCAGTATGAGCTTTTAAACTCATCTGTACTGGCTTTTTAAGTAGCCACACTTTTCCATAAAAAATCAGCGAAAGACTCAGAAGTACAGCTGTAAAAACTTGCATTTTGTTTACTTAAAACTGCTCGGCCAGTCACTCATTGAGTCACTTTAGAAGTCTGTACTTCTAGACATGACTTTAGAGGACCACAATGTCTAATTTTGATGGAATTTTGTATTAACTTAAATTTATCAAGTTTACAGAGCAGACACCAACGGTTGTTAGACTCACCTGAGGAAGGTGCTTCAAGATCCTCAAAAGCATACACATAAACCTATTAAAGAGATTTTCACAAGACCAGTCCACTTTCAATGCTTCTATTCTTTAGTCATTTAACTAAACTGAAAGCCCACAGAGGTCTTTCAGCACTTAGAGGTTACTCTAGAAAGTTCATCCACCACAATGGTTCCCATCAACAGAATTGTCAGACATACTCAACGACAAGACCATCAAGTAGCCAAGTGAAACAGAAATCCCTCACACCAGGAGGTTCAACTTACTGAAACTGATGCCCATACAGTTACTACCAATTTCACCAAGCCTTTCATCTAACTGATGCTTTAACAAGGAGAAAGCTCCACAAATGCAAACTGATAGTCCATTCAATTTTTTTTTCTGCAAATCCCCGCATTAGCAAAGGGTTCTCTTTGTCATAAAACAAACCATGAGAGATTATAGCATCTCTTGATAAGCGTGGCCTAACTTCATTGCTTGCCAAAAAGCAAGTCACAATAAAAATTAACAACCTTTACATATTCCAAACCTCTTCTCGCATCATGTACACATGGTACCAGAGACAAATCTTTTCGACACAGTTAAAATCTACCATGTCATTATCGCAGATAACATGTTCTTAAACTTATGTGGACAAAAGTTAATTCAAGTCACGTGGAACTCACGGATTCCTCGAAGCATTGCCTACAATTCCCAAAATGCTGATATTTACTTGAACATGCCATCTCGCAGGTCCAATAAGTAATTGAAAAGTAATTCTTTTAGCCAAGTCATGGCAGTGCTACTCCCGCTAACACCAGAACTGAAACAAACAGGGTGCCACCTAAATTACCGGTTCTGAGGAGGCGGTCAAGGAACTGCGTCCCGACGGCATCGTAAATCCTGCGCAGCGAAGTGAGATCGTCCCCTTTGCAGAATTTCGTCACCAGGAGAAGGCCAGCTAGGCGCTGCTCGTCTCTCTCGCCTTTCAATAGCTTGAGGCAATCGTCGAGCGAGGAAGATTGCTGGTCCGGCGCCGCCTCCTGCAGACGAGCAACACAACAAGAGAAACCGCAGGATACTATGAGCATCAAAATGTAACTTCTTTCAATCTCTGGCCACGCACCAAGACTGTAACTCGATTGTTTGATGAAATGCCACAGAGAAGCAGCCGCTCACCATCTAAACAGAAGAAGTCGAGGGTCGAGCTCCGGATGCTCGATGAGATTGTGGAGAACGAGAACTTAACAAATTGCTCGGCAGATTTTCAATTTCTGGCTTGTTTCCGCTTTCCACCGGTTGAGGAGACGCTTCGAGAGCAGTCTACACCGGGCGTGAGCAAATGAAATCAACAGAATATGGGCGGCTCGGAGTCGGGGTCCCGGTTCGGTGTTTTCTTGTCAGACCCGGTTTGGTCTTCACGAGCCGGGTTCTTATGAAAATCGACGGTCGAGGACGAGGACGAGGACGACAGGCCCGACAGTGACACGGCGCTTGCCGAATAAACGTCCGAATGCCCGGTCCGAAAGTTGAAGCCGACTGAGCCGGCTTGAGATGCAATCAATATTACATATCTGCCCCTTTACATTTCTAAACGAATAGAACGACTAGTCGAATACGTATGCGCATTCGATGTATAATATATACTATTACATAAAGTAAAAAGGACATTTTATTTTTGAGAGATTACAAGCTCTTCTCACTTCGCTAAATGTCCTCAGTTATTTATTTTTCAAGTATTCTATCAATGGACAAATATTTAGATTAATAATGCTATTCTATTTCTTACATATTTCAATTGTAAACTATGATTCTTTTTTAGACCCAAAAGAAAAATATGATTCTTTTTCATATTATAAAGGAATTATTTAAAAAGTAAAAATTTGCAAACAATTTTCTCTTTCTACATTGTTTTTTTTATTGTGGCAATAATATCTTTTAAATCAATTGACAATTCAAATATTAAGTAATATGGTTTGATACCACGAAAAACTTCAAACGAATGTATATATAATAAATTTACCCTAAACTAATTTTTTTGTCACGCAAAATCTCAAATTAGTACATCTATGACAAATTCACCATTTGTTCGCTCACATCAAATTTTGCCGTCAAATTGCTTCGGTTAGATAACACGTGGCAATTGACGAGATACCAGTTTGGGATTTTTATCATCGGTTTATCATAGTGTACTAGGTTGAAGTTTTTCATGGTATTAACCCAATTAACGAAAGCTAACGGATGGTAATTTTGTTACAAGTGTACTAATTTGGAGTTTAGTTTTGGGGTAATTTTGTAATAAATGTACATATTTGAATTTTTTGTGGTCAAAAGATTAGTTTAGGGTTTGTCATGGGTGTTGTTTGGAATTTTCGGTTGTATTAATCCTAAGTAATAAGATATTGCAAACTCTTTTAAAAGTCAATTTTTTACATACACAGAACTCGTCTGCACTTCTGCTAATACAATATTATGAGAACCTTTACATGGTAATATGTTAGTCATTAACAGGAGATTTTCTGAATTTACATATAAAGATAAGTATTTATCCACTACAGCGTAGTATAAAGTAATGATAGATAACCTCCAATTGTAGGAGATCTCAATCATTTTCCCCTCAAATAACCAAATTACTTATTTTACAGATATTACATCCAGGACGAGTATGTAATTGATAACTTACATTATCTCTTTTTTTTTTTATCAATTACATTATCTTTCAATTCAATTCAAAATTTGAATATCTTTCATATTGCCCAATCTTCCAAGAAAAGTTCCAATTTGAAATAATTCTTCTTATATATAGTTTCTTTCAATTGTAAATCTTTGTCGTGATTTCCATCAGTTTCACAAATATTTATTAATGGGTGATTTATCTTAACTTTCAACTGTCTCTTTATGCATACCCTAAACGCGGGTACATCTTGGCAGTTGGGATACAAAACACACTCTTCCATTATTATAATCAGAATAGCCATTACAATCAGTAATTTTCTGCAACTTTAGGCACCTTGTGTAATTTGTTAGAGAGAGCATTGTGTTTTGTTTTGTATCCTTTCTTCATCAATTAATGTACTTCGATAAAAAAAAATTCTCAACTTTGTAGTGGCGGATCCTTTAATTAGAATTGATCTATTAATTTTGTAAAATTTATGAGAAAAATTTCAAATAAAATTCTCAAATAAGGACTTAAAGTAGATCTTGTTTCAAATAAAGGCCTAAAATGCCTTTATTGTTTCAAAGAAGGATCTTACTAAGAGCCATTTTTAATTATTTCTTCCTTTTTTTCTTTTTTCTCTCTTTTTGTGATGACCTTGACGGTTTAGTGTATGGTCGAGCTTGGAGTATTTAAGATGGTGATTTGGGATTTAATTATTTTGTGCGGTGGATTAGACTAGTTTAATAATATAGTCGGATACGACAAGGTTAGACGGATCGTTTGTGTTTAGTTGATAGTTTTGGCTTGAGTAAATGGTTCGACACGAAATTGGTTCGCGATTGGAGTGCGAAGCTTGCCCCTAAGCCCACCTACCTAGTGCCCTATATAAGGGGCCCCTTCTTCTCTCTCCTCATTTTTATGTGGCAAGAACCCCCAAGACTCTCTCTCTCTATTCTCTCCTCTCCCTCTCACTTGGTACTCCCCACCCGAGCTCTCAATCCTTCATCTTTGGCCGGTGATTCCTTGGCTCGATGACAATGAACCTCGAGCTCCTAGCCACGACCAATTCTCCCCAAACGTCACCCATCCCTCTCTCTTGCACGAGTGTGACCCACGTGGCCAAGGAAGGAGGAAGGAGTTTCGCGGCTTCGTTGGCGACGATTTGATTTCGGTTTCGCTATGCTTAGGACTTGAGGCAAGTGGTATCTCTAACCCATCTACTAGACTAGCTATTTGTCGATCGATTGGGCGTGAGAATATCATTTGTAATTGGGTATGCCATAGGGAAGTTTGGCTTGCATGTCGGGGTAAATGACTTTGCTTGTCCGATCCGTCACTTGATCTAGCATCCTTAGGTCTTGGGTGACTAGAATATAAAGTTTGATCGTCTTATTTGTCATTGTGCTAGCGTGAATTGAAGTTGGATACATGGGTATATGGCCGTGAGCTCAAGGGAATGGTCCATGGAACTTGTGGGTCGCCTATTGATGCCATTGGTTTAGCTATGATGTCTTAGCCATGGGTAGTTCGAATTTGAGGACTAATTGTCAAAATTATCGCTAGAGCAAAGTGAATTGACATGGAAGTGCATGTAAGGGCGGGTTGGCCGAGAGTCCTATGAGGGAATTGTGCACTTTGGTGCTTGCAAATTGAGTTCACGACCGGTATCGAAGAGTGGTGATCTCTATAGAGAATTTTAGGTTGATCGTGGCGCTTGTAGTTGAAACAACGAGATTTGAGGAGGAACGGTTCTTGGTCATTTAGTCGGGGATTATGGAAGTGGTTCGTGGAGATTGTAGTTTGTAAGTTATATTGCTAGGGGATATTGATTGATCTTGGCTTAGCCTTAGCCGTAGCCTTGCCTTTGCGTATTTCATGTGGAATTTGCGTTGCATACTTTAGAGTCTATTGTTGTGAATTTACACCTTGATTTTGTTATAATTGGATAGTTTAGTTGTTCGGTTAGATGTCTTGTTTGCTGAGCTTCGGCTCACTCTTTAGTTGTTGCCATCTTTTTAGATATCCAGGTTCCAATGGCTTTGGATGATGGTGATAGTGATATAGCACGCCGTTGGTGATAGTACTTGGGAGTAGATGTTTAGTTGTCGAATCCTCCCAATGTATTTAGGTAGTCATTTGAGTAAAGAAACATGTAATCAAACGGTTATTTATCATATAAAATTAGTATTTTTTGTGTTCGATGTATGGTACAAGTTAGTGAACCCTAAGAAAGGTCATACCTTCTATTATGTATAATATCATATTAAAGTGGAGTTCATTAGCGAGTGATGCCCTAGGATGCTACGTCCCGAAATTTTGGCGTTTGTAAGAAAATTGAATTTGATGAATTTTTAATCATGAATTCCAGCTTGGTAAATAAAATTGAATATTTTTGAGGATTTAATGGATAATAATTGCATTATCTTGATACATTGGTCGAGAAAAGTCAAGCTCGGGTAGTCGAGCCGTCGATCGTAACATCGATACCCTTCGCGCTCGAGCCTAACCCCGGCCGAACCCTAGTTGTGAAAATTTTCAATTTGCCTTCAATCGCTTGTGTCAAATGACTAACTTTGTCCCCATTTATCAAATTAATGAAATGCCCTTAGACATTACCTATAAGAGAAGAAAATCATAAATGTTGACCTAACCTGGACCCCCTGGACTCCCTTCTTCGATCAAATCACCATCACCCTCTCTTCTCTCTCCTCTCTTTCTCTCTCTTTCCCTTTTCTCTCTCCTCTCTTCTCTCTCTTTCTCTTCTCTCTCTTCTTCTCTCTCTTGCCCCTATTCCCCTACGGCACCATCTTCTTCTTTTTCCCCTCACCATGTGGCGCCACCACCCACACTAGCTCGCCACCGTTACTCTTTGGCCTCCCGCTATCGCCACGCAAAGACCACCCGCCACTGCCGCATGCCTCGCGCGCGGTGCCGAGCCGCTATTACCCTACCGAGCTCACTGCGCTTCTAGCCTACGGCCCTAAGCCTCGCCTTCGTCCGTCGCCCTCCATCATCGTTGTCCCGCCGAGCTTCGCCTGGCCACCAATGACCCCCGTCGCCCGAGCCATTCACCCGGCCCGAGCGACCACCCATCCCCGCCGTTCCCCTCACCTCGAGACTCATGAGCCCGGCAGCCGTGACCTCGCTAGCTCAAGCCGTCATCTGTCCAAAGCTCCTTTGCCCATAGCCACCCAACCGCAAGCCACTCCATCGCCCGCCGAGCCTTGTCCAAACGACTCTAGCCGAGCCCAACCCGAACCTATTGTCTCGAGACCCGTTGCCCCCGTGGACCCAAGCCGTGCCTCACCGAATGGAGCCTTGCCGTTGTGCTGTCGTAAATCGACCATAGTTTAGTTTGTGAGTTAACCCATAATCTTTGATTAGGACTTTAATTACATTTAGGGATAGATTAGTTTAAGTTAATTGTGATTAATTTAGAATAATGGTGTTGGGTTAGTTTAACTATGGTTATATTAAATTAATTAATCATGGTTAGGTTAAGTTAACCTTGATTGGGTTAAAACAAGTTACTTTTAATTAATCATGGTTATTTTTAATTAACCATAGTTACTTTATTATTAACCATAGTTACTTTAATTTAAGTGTAATTACTTTATTTAACCTTGATTACTTTAGTTAATCGTAATCGAATTAATTAACCGAAGCTGAATTAATTAATTATGGGGTTACCAATTCACTGTGGGTGGTTAATTGAGATGAGTTGATCGATTAAAGTTGGATTAATTAATTAATATAGAATTAATTAATTATAATTGGGTTAATTAATTACATTTATACTAATTAACCCTGGTCGAAAATAATTAATTATCATTTAATTAATTATTATTGGATGATTGTTTATTGACTCGATATATATACCTTGATTGTGTATATATGTATGGTTGAGAGATTAATCACATTATATAGATGCAAAGTGTAGTGGATAATGCATATTCATGTGACAATATGTGAATTGAGTTTTGAGCATGAAAATGGCATTGAGCCGAGTTTTGAGCACGATTGTGTGTGCATGGGACTAAATGCAAAGATATAAATTGGCTTGATTGTCTAGCGTGCTTGTGTGGTCACATGATGGTTACCGTCACCCTTGAGTACTTGGGGACAAAGCCGACACCCTCGGGTACTTGAGATCAAACCCGGTATGTTCATGCAGAGGGTACTTGAAACCACAAGACTTATCGGATGCCAATCATGGCAAGGTACGGACCGACGCTCCTACTGAATGCCTAATTGTTAGTCCATGCCGAGCGTACTTAGAACCACATAGCTTATCAATCACCGTTGCTAAAGGAATGGAATGATACACTGATCCCGCTGGGAAGAGCATGATTTTCTTGTGACCAGGATCGATCGTTAATAACCGAAACACATGTGATGCATTATGCCCGAAAGTTGTTATGAGTGTTCAAGTTGTGTGCCTCGGATATTGTTGACGCCTAAATTTTGACTAATATATATTTTGCATAAAAATTAGAACTAATTTTAGTTCTAAACAAAAATCATCTCACATATTCATTTAGCATTGGCATACAATTTGAGCTTAATTTAACAGGAGTCTGGACTAGGCATGCGGTGGAAAAATGCACCAAGAAGATTTGGGCTTGAAAGAAATATTTTCTCGGGGATCGTATTGCAAATACTCAAAACTTCGGGACAGATTGCAAATACTCAAAACTTCAGGGACGTATTGCAAATACTTAAAATTTCAGGGACTGTATTGCAAATACCAAAAGAAGATGGAGAAAGGAAGATGGTGAAAGGAAGATGAAGAAGAGAAGATGAAAATGGAAGATGAAGAAAGGAAGATGAAGATGAAGAAGAGAAGATGAAAATGGAAGATGGGGAAATGAAGATGAAGAAAAGAAGATGAAGATGAAGAAAGGAAGATGAAGATGAAGAAGAGAAGATGAAAATGGAAGATGGAGAAATGAAGGTGAAGAAGAGAAGATGAAGATGAAGAAGAGAAGATGAAGATGAAGAAAAGAAGATGAAGATGAAGAAAGGAAGATGAAAATGGAAGGTGAGGAAATGAAGATGAAGAATGAAGGATGAAGAATTTTGCCTATAAATGAAGAGAATTTTTGGGTTGAAAGAGAATTGGAAGAATTTTTGGGGGTGAAAGAGAATTGAAAGGGTTTTTGGAGTGAAAGAGAATTGAGGAGTTTTTTGGAGTGAAAGAGAATTGAGAGAGTTTTTTGGAGTGGAAGAGAATTGAGAGAGTTTTTGAGAGGAATTCTTTAGAGAGGAAAAAGAGAATTCTTGAGAAAAAAATTTTTGAGAGAGTTTTGAGAGGGCTTGAGTGTTTTGAAGCTCGGTCTCTACCATTGCCAATTTCTGCACCCATCAACACAAGCCACAAGTTCATCACCATCGTTCAGCTCGCCGCAAAAAAGGAAAGCTAAGTGATTTCCTAACTTCCTCTAAGTTCGGATACAAATTAGCCCAGATTTTCTACACCGATTTTTCTCTCTACGTTTTTATGTTAAATAACAAATTGCATATCAACGATGTCAAGAATAGAAGGAGAGCAAAATGGAAAAAATATCAATGCCCGGATTGCGATCTAATGGAATTCTAGCGAGATGAGAAAGAAGCGTCGAGGAGAGATAGGACCAAGAGATTTCTCGGTCTAACGAGTCACCAAATCGGTTCAATGATCAAGACAAGCCCGGAGCATAAGTTTGGTGCACGAGTTCAAATTGGGGAGTAATCTTGAACCTATTTCACCCTAATTTCATGTAATTTTTTTATTTCAAAAAATGTCAAGGGAAGAAAAATCCAAAAAAATTGATTCTTTGATCTTCAAGTAGAATTCATCAAATTTGTCAAATCCATTTTTTTTTCATGAATTTTAAGGTACCGAAAGGGCATTAGTTGTAATTAATGTAACCAAGTCCCCGGACTCTTAATCTCCGGTTCGCAAATAAGATAGTTTTCTCCCGCTATTTTATTTAGGTTTCTAATCGACCTACCGAAAATGATTAGTGGCGACTCCAAATTCAAATCACATTGCATGTTAATCATTCGAACCTTAAGTTGCGATTTGGTATGGACTTGGGAGAGTCCGAGTTAGCTTAGTTAATTAATTAACCCGATAATCCATTAGCCCGAAAATGATAACTTGTTTATTTTTTTTTAGGTCGCGACACTTAGCGACTCATTGGGAGCCAAAGAGGACTTAAGCCGGATAAGTTCATGAAAAGGAAAATTACTTGATTTGGCAATCTTGCTTGAATTTTAATCTCTAGGTGTTAAATGGTTTTGCGGGAAAGGGAGTTATAAGGGGAGGAGTCCTGCGACTAACCTCTCTTTTGCGAGCTTGGTGATGAGAATTTTAATTTTTGAACTATCGGAGTCTTGATTGCCTTTAAAATGTCGTGCATGCCCCTAATATAATTGCACTACACCACCTTGACTTGTGACCGAACCCGGGTCACCCGATAGTTTCAGGATGGTATTTATGTGGTTCTTTAACCTTGGCGGTAAGGCTTCGCTAAAGGTTATCCCACTTGGATCCCGAGTTCTTCAAAAAATGGCTCAAGGGTTGTTCTCATGCACGTGAGACTATGATGCATGAGAGTTGCCCTTGTCGACCGAACCAAGCCGAGATGATTGGACCCGACTAGTCATGACTATGTATGCGAGGCGGCAACTAGTCATGATGAACGTGCGCGAGACTGCGACATGTCGTTCGTCCTTCATTTCATTTTGCTAAAAGAACTAAAATCGAATCCACGATTCATGCGCATGTCTTTGTGATTGACATTTTCTTCCTATGAGCGGTAATTTCCTGTCTCTTACGCCATGTTATCTCATTTTTATTTTGGGCTGGTCCATGGTTTAGGTTGATTGTTTATGAATCTCATTGTCTTGTTTCCAATTTCACACTTTGCTTCCATAGTTTTTACAATTTCATCGGTTGTCCTCAATTCCGATTTGGCTTGTTCCTGTTGTACGATTTTTACTAAATTCTATGATCGAGCTTTGAGTAAGTGTCAAACATGAAAGTTGTAGACCTATGTTTCAACTAATATCCTACAAAATTTCAGAATTAAATTCATAATTTAAGATGGCCTTTCGTTTTTTCAACTACCTGCGGTTATAACAGTTTTTTGAATGCGAATTTTCGGAAAGACACATTAAACTGATTTGATCCGCTCATTTCTAGTCCGATTGGCCAACATAAAAGTTGTTCATCATCTTCTCAACTATAAGCTCGTAAAATTTGGACGTATTTTGACCAACGTGCGAATTAATACGGATTTTTTCGTAAAAATCAACGAAACTGAAAATTGCCCGATGCGATCTTTTGGTCATGTCTAGTTCGTTCATTGAGTCTAGAAGGAAGTCATGGACCGGCTCTCTATCCTCGCTCGTTGTACTTACTCTTGACTTG
This sequence comes from Rhodamnia rubescens, assembly GCA_021437795.1. Taxonomy (NCBI): domain Eukaryota; kingdom Viridiplantae; phylum Streptophyta; class Magnoliopsida; order Myrtales; family Myrtaceae; genus Rhodamnia; species Rhodamnia rubescens. The sequence goes on along the minus strand of JAILYA010000010.1, from coordinate 4,676,594 downwards.
TCGTTTTTCAGGAAATTTATCACGAATCCTCCGCATATTACTCAATTGGTGGTGAAGAGAATGACCGACATTAACGCCGCTGTCCATGAGACTTTGAATGAACAGCTCGGTGCTCTAACCGAGCGATTTGAAGGGATGATGTCTCACAAGATGATGGATAACTTCATAGCCAAGCTTCAGCCGTCCAGCTCAAGCCCTCCGCCGATTGTGCCAACTCTAATTCCCTCGGCGGCAATTCCAAAAAGGCCCCGAAGGTGTTCCTTATTAGGCTACACCGCTGGAAGATATTATTATAACAGGCACGAGTTCGAGCATACCACCCTCGATTCCAGCTCCCCAAACCAACCCGATGACGATAACCAACGACCAACAAGTTTGTCATCATGGGGGATACATGAGGAGGGAAATCTAGTGGATTCAAAGTATACGACCCAGATGAGTTCAGTCCAGATTATGAGGAAGTTCGTCAAGATTTCGAACGACATGAGGAGGTCAAGCCCTTGACCGGTGAACAAATTATCTCGGTCGGCCTAGGCGATGCGAAAAACCCTAAAGAAATATGCCCGGTCTTGACCGTTCCATTGTCGAGCATTGTTTGCCGATCGATCCTTCGGCAAAGCCGGTCGTGCAAAAGTCAAGGAGGGCCGGACCGATTAGTGCGAGAAGATCAAAGAGGAGGTCATGAAGCTTCTCGATGTAGGATTCATTGAGACTACGAGAATATTCCGATTGGGTCGCTAACATAGTCCCCGTCATGAAGAAAGACGGCCGCATTCGGGTTTGTGTCGATTATCGAGACTTGAACAAGGCCGATCCTAAAGATGATTTTCCCCTCCCGCATATCGACGTACTTGTTGACAAAGATCAGCAGGGTTTGAATTGTTTTCATTCATGGATGGTTTCTCCGGGTACAATCATATCCTGATGAATGTCAATGACAAGTTGAAAACCACTTTCACCACACCATGGGGAATGTTCCATTACCGGGTAATGCCGTTCGGTCTCGAAACGCCTGGAGCCACTTACCAACGAGCCATGGTTGCCCTTTTCCATGACATGATGCATAATGAGATTGAGGTTTACGTCGATGACATGATAGCAAAAACAAGGCATGGAGAAGATCACGTCGAAACTACGAAGAAATTGTTCGACAAACTTCGAAAGTATAAGTTGCGCCTCAACCCCGCCAAGTGTGTCTTTGGGACCAGCTCGGGCAAGCTACTCGGATTCGTGGTAAGCGATAAGGGCATTGAAGTCGACCCTTCAAAAGTTAAGGCTATTCGTGAGCTTAAGCCGCCGACGACGGTTAAAGAAGTTCAAAGTTTGATGGGTAGGCTAAACTATATTGCTCGATTCATCTCTCGGTTATCGAAACCGCTAAGCCATTCCTCAAGCTATTAAAGAAGAATGCGCTAGTCCAATGGGATAGCGAATGCGAAGAAGCTTTTGGAAAACTCAAGCGAAGATCTCATGAATCCACCCGTGCTTGTTCCTCCAACGCCGGAGCAACCTCTAATCCTCTACCTCACAATCCTTAGTGAATCCTTGGGTGCTATGTTAGCCCAAGAGAAGCAAGAGGATGGGAAAGAACGAGCTATTTATTATCCGAGCAAGAAATTCACAATTTCGGAAATGAAGTACTCCGAAGTAGAGAAAACATGTGCGGCGTTAGTCCGGGTGCTGCACGGGCTTCGGCAATATACCTTGCATCACCAAGTGCTTCGGTGACGGAATGCGATCCTATCAAATACTTGCTTAATCAACCCGCCTTGATTGGTAGACTTGCCAAATGGCAAATCCTCATCTCCGAGTTCGACGTTCAATATTTGTCCCAAAAGTCAATCAAGGGACGAGCTATAGCAGATGTCCTAGCTGAAAATCCGGGGTAAGATGATGATGCCTATCATTCCGAGGATCGAATCATGTCGGTGGAGGATTACATCTGGACTATGTACTTTGACGGAGCTGTCAATTTATCGGGGTCGAGCACGGGCGCGGTTACCGATATCTCCAAGTGGTCGACATTATCCCGTGGCAGCAAAATTAGTATTCCCTTGCACAAATAACGTAGTAGAATATGAGGCATGCATCCTCGGTCTGCAGGCTGCGATTGAAATGGGGATAGCCCGACTCAAGGTGTTCGGGGATTCCGCTTTGATTATCCTTCGACTATTGGAAAATGGAAGACGAGAGATGCTAAATTGCTACCTTACCATGAGTATCTGGATGAATTGGTGGAGGAATTTGAAGATATCTCATTTGAGTATTTGTCCAGGACTCATAATCGATTCGCTGATGCATTGGCTACCTTGTCTTCAATGTTACAAGTCACCAATGGACTTGAGGTTGACCCACTGAAGATTAAAGTACTAAAAAAGCCAGCATATTGTATGACCGTGATCAATGAACCCGATGGTAAGCCATGGTACCATGACATCAAGACTTATATTCGAAGCGGGGAGTTCCCCGAAAAAGTACCGTATCCGACCAAAAGTACATAAGGAAGATGGCCTCAAAGTTCTTCTTGAATGGAGAGAATTTGTACAAGCGGTCATTCGATTCTATCCTACTAAGATGCGCTCGACTCAACCGAAACAGTTCGTCCGATGATGGAAGTACATGAAGGGATCTCGTGGTCCACACATGAACGGCCACTTGTTAGCTAAGAAGATTATGAGGTTGGGTTATTATTGGCTCACACTCGAAAGAGATTGTATTCAAGATATTCGGAGTCGTCACAAATGTCAAATTCATGGTGACAAGATTAATGTCCCTCCAAATGAGTTGCATCAATTATCCGAACCATGGCCGTTTTCTATGTGGGGCATTGATGTTATCGGTCCTATCAACCCTAAAGCGTCCAATGGGCATCGATTCATCTTGGTGGCGATTGACTATTTCTCTAAATGGATCGAAGCCGCATCCTATTTAGCGATCACGGCACGAAATATCGCGAAATTTATCCGTCGGGATATCATTGCTCGATACGGTTCATCCAAGAAGCCATAACCACCGACAATGGCTCGAACTTAAACAACAAACTAATGGACGAATTGTTTAAGGAATTCAAGATCAAGCATCCGAACTCTTCCCCATATCGTCCTCGGATGAATGGAGCAAGAGAAGCCGCCAATAAGAACATTAATAAAATTTTAGCGAAGACGGCTGAAAATTATCGCGATTGGCATGAGAGGTTGCCATTTGCACTTATGACGTATCGGACCTCGATCCGGACATCTACCGGGGCAACCCCGTATTCGCTTGTATATGGAATGGAGGTACGTTCTACCGGTTGAAGTGGAAATTTCTTCATTACGTATCTTGTCTCAAGCTAAGGCGACGGAAGCCGAATGGATCCAAAGGAGAACAAGCCAATTGAATCCGATCAACGAAAAAAAACTTAAGGTCATGTCATGGCCGGTGTTATCAAGAAGAGAGTTGCTAAATCATTCAACAAAAAAGTTCGGCCTCGATATTTTCGGATCAATGACTTGGTCTTGAGAAAATTATTGCCAATAGTCCCACTCCCGGAAGGGAAATTCGCTCCAAACTATGGTGGTCCATATATAGTAAAGAAGGTGCTCCCTGGTGGTGCTTTAATTACGGCCGAGATGGATGGTCGTGTCTTTACCAATCCAATAATTCGACGCCTGTAAAGAAATATTATGCTCGATTCACTCGATGTTTTCATAATCGAGTTATAATATTAATACGGATTCACGAGTTGTTCACATTTGAGCATTCGTTTGTTTCCTCGCTACTAATCTTTGTTGAGAGATTGTTTCGAATGGGGGCCTCTCCCGCCCAATTGGATTGACCATCGGGAGCGTGAGATTTATATATTCGCAGAGTAAAAGGGGTTATCTTGCGAAAAAAATATGACGACCAAGATGAAATGAGTAAAAACTTGCATTCATTTCATTCATCGAAAAGCCTTACAAATAGATCAACAGGGTGGGAACGTAAAGCCAAACCGAGCCCTAATGAGCATCACAAAGGAGTTTAATTGACTCTCCATACAATTGATGCTCCGCCTACACCGATCGCTCCGAGAATCAAGATCCACCAACTTAAAGAGGAGGAGCTCACATTTCTCTTTTAGGTTGGCTACCTTGTCCTCGTGATGCTCAAAGCGGATTCCGTGTCATGGATCGGCATTCTCCCGCGGGCTATATCCAGGGTCGATCATCCAGCCTTTCTTCCAGCCATGTGCATTGAAATTTTAAAACAATATTGAGCGGATCGCGCTCGAAGATGGTCCGGGACATGGCCAAACATCCCACCAAGTTTCCCCTCTCACGAATCAAAGGGAGACTTGTTCGTTACCGTAGTCAAGGGCCTTCTTGTAATTGTCGGCTACAAGATCGCTGAACACTAAGCTATCCGACCGATCCCGATAGCGTGCCTTCACAAGGTGGGCCAAAGTAACATTTTGATGAGCAACATGGTAAGCCTCTTAGGAAGTTAGTGAAGAGGGTGGGGAAGATCCTATATTCCTCCTCTAACTTGGTACCTTCGATAGAAGCGGTGTCCATATCCCTAAACATAAGACGAATCTCGGTTTCGACCTCCGGATGGTTGGCTATATAAGAGTAGCCCTGGCCTAGGAGATTATAAAGTTTCTCTCACTTGGCCAAAACTTCAGCGAGAAGGCATGTCTTGGAAGGGAAGCCATTGTTGTTGAATGGGCTAAAAAGAGTGGATGCAAAAGAGTGCTTAGAAGGTTGGAGATGAAGATATGAAAGCGATAATTGTCTCGGCGTTATATCCTAATTTAAAGGGCAGGAAAAGCTATAGCAATAATTATTGTGGAGGCCGAGTTAATTATCTCGGGCAAAACTACGGACGTTTCGTCCGTGAATCACTGGGATCTACCATCTCAAGCCTCACAAATCCGAAAAAGTTACGAAAAGATTTGAGAACCCCACCATGTTGAAAACAGAGTGGGAGACAAGCATACTTTTCGAGAGAAAAAACAGCAATTCTTGCGAGCCACGTTGGTTACTCGGGTGAAACCACGGGCGTTTCGTCCGTGAATCACGGATCTACCATCTCAAGCCTCACAAATTCGAAAAAGTTACGAAAAGATTTGAGGACTCCACCATGTTGAAAACTGAGTGGGAGACAAGCATACTTTTCGAGAGAAGAAACAGCAATTCTTGCGGAGCCACGTTAGTTACTCGGGTAAAACTACGGGCGTTTCGTTCGTTGGATCCTAGATCTATCGTCAATCCGTGATCTCGAGCATCACAAATCCGAAAAGTTACGAAAAGAGTTGAAGTCCCACCATGATTGAAAACTGAGTGGGAGACAAGCATGGTTATCAAGAAAAGAAAATCGGTGGGAGTGGATTTGGGGTCCCATCACGTTGAAAAAATAAGACAAAGCGGAAACACGAAATCTTGGGAAAAAGCGTCGGCTTAGTGATTTTCATCCGCGTTTAAAGGGAGGCTTTGGAACATACCCGATTACTCGAAAGAATTTGGAGAGAGTAAGCATACATCGGAGAATAGAGTGAACAAAAGGCGGTAAGAGGTATTTCAATCCAACATGTTTAGAGGCCATCAGCACTTACTGGAGGCAACCAACCTAGACATCCCCGAAAGCGAACTGCTGGATTTCGAGACCAGATCCAACGCCGAAGCCGTAAAACCCAACTCTCTTGGCAATGAAATTCAAGATTTCGACAAAGAACAACAATGGCGGAAATGCGAATGACCAACCCCGAAAAGAAAATATCAAATCAAAGTGCTCAAGCTGCCTTCAAGGAGTGCTCTTACGTGAATAGGAGACGCAAAAAATGAATTGAGCCGGATGATAGGAATGGAGCCCTTGAAGGTCAAGTTTTGGTTTCAAAACAAGCGGACCCGATTGAAGGTTAAAAATGAAAGTCATGAACTTACGTTTCGAGGAAGAAAGTGAAAAGCTTCGAGCGGAGAACAAGAGGTATAGGGATGCTATCAACACCGCTTGTTTGCCATGTCCGTAGCGGCCCCATCTCCTTTGGTGACATGTCCCTCGATGAGCCACATCTAAGCATTGAAAATGCTCATTCACCGATTCATCCCCCGAGCAAGTTCCTCGTACAATCCGATTTCGTTAGAGATACATCCCAGAAAGTCGGTCTTGCGAGAGGCGAACCGATGCCCTTCGAGGGAAGAGACATGCATCACTACAATTGGAGTTTTCTTGATGTCACAAAGCCAATTCAACGCTGATGGAACTCCGAATGTGTAGCCTACATGAAGCTTTAGTTTTTTTTATTATGGGCTCTCAAAATATCTCTTCTTTGAGCATTACTAGCCAGCCCTTACGAATCCTCAAGAGAAGTAGTGACATGTACGAATGAATGTACTGTTTGTTACAAAATCCCCATGTGAGACATTCTTCTTTTAATCCAGGGGCAAAGAACAGATACTATCCACGAACATCATCATGTTTAAATGCGTGAATTCCTCGCATTTGACTAAGCATTGAAAACCTTCACGTAAGTAAATGCGAAAAGATTTGAGGAGGGAAATAAGCGCCTCGTTAGTGGAGAAAGCGAAAAGATTTGAGGAAGGCAAATAACTGCCTCGTTCGTAGGAGAAAGCGAAAAGATTTGAGGAGGGCAAATAATCGCCTGTTCGTAGGAGGAAGCGAAAAGATTTGAGGAAGGAAATAACTGCTCGTTCGTAGGAGGAAGCGAAAAGATTTGAAGAGGGAAATAACCGCCTCGTTCGTGAGAAAAGTGAAAAGATTTGAGGGCTCCTCCATATCGAAAAAGTAAAAAAGAACGACGGATTGAGCGGGAGGTAAGAGTTATTACGAAATGGATTCAAGGCACTAAGAGCGAAAAGGAGAGGAAAAGGCGTCTGCATGAGACTAACGGATCGAAAAAAAGTTTATAAAGAACTTGAAGTCTCCATGCACCTCCGGAACTCGTCACGAAAGGCCATCATCGCTTTTGTGATTTTACCGGCAATATATCTTTGCAAGTCCAAAGAACATCTAAAGCCCAGTCTTTAGTCGAAACACCCATTTTTCGGTCTACATATGGAAGGTTTTGAAAGGAAAATAAGTATGCGTCCATTCCAGGCGGAAGTATGGGAAGCTTCCTATCCCGAGGATCTACGAGTCATGGCCATTGATGGCAACCCCGTTTCCCTCTCTATCCTCGTTGCCATGTTGAGAAAGTGCATGTACAAGATTTCAAACTTATGTGAAAGCAACGGAAGCCTTAGAGGAGGCCGGCGGTACAAATATGATTTCGACATCGTCGTCACAGCCATGGTAGGGATCGATATGGACGGTCTCGGTCTCTTAAAGATCATCGATTCGGAGTTGGATATACCGGTGATCATAACATCAACAAGTGATGATCGGCATTCATAACGAGGGCCATATTGCATGGTGCTCGGGGCATCCTAAAGAAGCCGTGCAACGTTCGAGTGCTCCAAAACATTTGGCAGCATGCTTGTAAGGAAGCAATTACTCGAACAAAAGAACTATGGCCAAACTTACTACGACGATTTTGTCGGAAAAAAAAAGGCCCATTTGGTCCGCCGAGCTTCATTCTATATTCATCGAGGCGGTTCGACGACTAGGAATCAATTCAAGACGACCAATGGTTGTACTCAAAATGATGAATATAGACGGACTCACCCTACGAAGTGTCACAAATCACCTTCACGATTTAGAGATAAGTCAAGAAGCACGATGTAGCTTGGAACCAAGGCGACCGGAGCAAAGTTGATCGGAAGATCAATCCCAGGGAAAACCTACGGAGCAAAAAGTACCCGACCACTTCCCAATCAAGAATACCGGCCATACCGACCTTCGCACGGTGTTTCTAGCGGCGGACCGGTTGATCATCCCTACGAGTTCCCGAGCGACGGCGGAGGCTCAAGCTCAAGGAGTCGACCGTTCACGGCAAAAACAAAGTGGAAAATCTGTCGCCGGTGTTAGCAAGTAACAATGCCCAATTCGAGTATCAATTGCCCGAAAAATCAAAAGGTTACTTTGATGATGAGCTCACCGCCTTGGTCGGCCGGTTCGGAGCCGAAAGACCTCCGAGTTGTGATCCGAAGCAAGTGATTATGGATCCTCAAACAACGATCGTTGGTGTATGATCCAAGACAAAATCAGCCAATCATTTGAATAGCCACAAAAAGAGTGGAACCAATCTCGCATGAATACTCCTTTAATTCCATGTATAGTTCCCTGCGTGGGATACTTTTACTTTCTAGTTGTCTAGGAATTTGCCTAGAGTTAAAGGGGCGAATTTTTCTCCTCTCTTATCAAATGCGTAAGTTCCTTATTAAGCTAGGCTCGTAGCAAATCAATTTGTGGACAACGTCCCTGAACGCCCGTAAAGAGATTTCGAATAGCCTTACTTGGGAGAATGCAAGTAAAACACCAAGCGGGCTCAAAGATCGGTAACTCCGTATCGTCCCAATTGGCTCTCGGTCGTTTCAAACTCTAAGTTAAGCTTATTTTATTCTCCACGAGGAGATTGCCAACTCGCTTTGAGAACAATATAACAAAAGCGAACCACCCGTGGGCGCCAACAACACCGCAAGATAGTGGTTGGGGGAATGACGGTGGTCCGAGGCGTCCGGGGTCGATCCCGGGATTTGGCATCAATGTACAAAGATTAATAAAAACTTTTTTGCTTCGCAGATCGAAGCTCAGCCCGGTGAGTTATAGAACCTGGAGAGATGACATTCCGGACATACAATCCGATCCAGATGAATCGATCTTTTCAATTCAAAGTTCGCGAGGAATACGTACATGGGTAAAGTGGTATCGTTTCAATTCTTTTTAGAACATGAGGACATACATTGATGCTTTCCCTTTTGATTTTTACAGGGTTCACTACTGTCCAAAAGAAGTATCCCTTCTCCATGAAAAATTAATGAAATGAGAAATTCTTGGAGCCTTTGACAATCTCATGTCTCGAAGCGAGACAATGAAGTTTTGCAACGCATTTGCATGAACAGGGGGCAACTCACGATCATGCCCCTAAGAAATTTTTTATGTACTTGCGAACTTTGTCCGCCAAGATAAAAAGTTGCTGCATTTTATATGCTCGAAAACACTCATACACTGCATAGTTTGAGCATGATTGTTCCTCATGTTTAATTTACCAACTACGAATAAGGAACATGAACTACATAAGATACATCGAATGTACGAGGGGGCATGACAGGATGATGAAAGGCAATCCTTTCCCAAACACCTCCAATTTTTTCAAAGCGAGATGAACGATGGCTAAATTCCGCACTCCCCAAGGTAAAGAGTTTTCTCGCGAAAGGTACGATAACCGAAGTGATGGAGGCATTTATTTCTCTACCCTAAACACTGCAAGTTATCCGTTGATCAACCCATTTGAGCGGAGATTTCACTTCCACAACCCTGTCAAGAACCACCCCATTGGGGCAAAACAGAGGTAATTCCATCAGCATCACGAGACAAATGGTTAGAAATCTTCTTGCTTGGACTAACATCAATCTTCGGGTGGTTCTTTGCATTGTACTTGCGCTTTAATTCAAGTGCCTTAGGGTGACGAAGAGCATTTCTTTTTCTATCCCACACATCTATATCCATTTGCACAATCCATTTGAGCACGCAAATTCGTTTCTAAAAGCCCTTATTGGTGATCATTGTTGTCCCAAAACAAATATGGCCCATCTTTGAGTAGAAGGACTCGAAAAGCTGGATCCATAGAAAATCTCCCAATGAACTCATCAAGATACAATCGTAAAAGAGAGTTGGGAGTAAAAAAAAAGGAGAAGAAAGAGGAAAAGCTGATTCCACAAAAAAACTCCTGGGCATTTAAAAAGCAAAGTGCCTACCAAAAGCAAGGCCAATGCCCTTTCAATTCATTGTTCATTTGTAGAATATTTCGAACTTGAATGCACAATTTTCCTGTATATCCTAAAAGGGTTGAGAGAAACATCTCCATGAAGTGTCAAATTGCAAATGCAATCTTCAGTTCATACCATCCTCGAGCAATGATGGTATCATAGAAGGCCACGATCGGTGACAAGATTGTAATGATCACCAACATCAAGCCCCTTCTCAAATATCTTCCGAGCCAAAACGAACCCTTTCGTTTCTCGGTTCCCAAATCATTACCTCCATTACAACTCTTTAAAAGCCTTTTCCGACTAGGGCACTTGAATTAATGTGGAGTTCAATGATTTTAAGCATCACTCGAAAAAGTTCGAGCAAGATTACTTCTCTCTCATTTTTGCGGGGTTCTTGACTTGTAAACCCGGAGAGATGACGAAGGAATTCATTTCAGCGAGCCTTGACTCAACTAAAGTCCCCTTTGTAAACCTTTGACCTAGCCCTCATTACGGTACTAATCAAGACCTCCCGGATCGGCTCGGTCGTATCAATTGCGAGATTACTCGGATCCTTATCGAATGCGATGATGGAAAGATTGAGTGATTTCTTTTGAATCCTGCGACAGGGATAAATAACTTTTCTTGAGAGTGAGAGAAAATCCTTTCGGATGAAGTCCCCCCATTCAGCTCACATTCGAGGTATTCATAATGTGAGAACATCCCTGGACAGGATTGATAATGCAAACTTGATAGAATGGTTATGCATAAACCATGGTATGAGTGATTGCATTATACACATGTTATTTCTAATCATTGCAAGCTCGGTAGGAAAGTTTTGCATGAACTTATTGTTGAATATGTTTGCGCATGTTACCTCGACATTCTATGATGGGTAATACATTCTCGATGTTCGATGTCCCTCCCAAGGTCTCGAAATTCATCCAAGGATTATTGAATGAGCAAGTTCTCTGGCAAATGCCTACCATGTAAGATACGAAGCGATGCTTTCGTTCTTTGATTAATCGTTCGGAGAACCCGGGTAAGTTTTACGAACCCATTTTCAAATCAACAACTCCTCCGATGATAGTTGTTACGATTCAATTCGGCAATATGCCTCTCCTGTCGAGTCGTGTGAGACATATGCACGCGATCTTGACATCTTATCATGACGACGTAGCTCTTATGATTTCGATCTCGAATCACGAAGACATATGCACTGGTGATCTTGACCTTTAGTCGGCTCATAATGACATAGCTCTTATGATTCTCGGCTCCTTTATCAAATCACGAAGACATAAGCGCCCGTGATTTTGATCCAAACCAAATCATAACGACGTAGCTCTTAAGATTTTGGTTCTCCTTTGTCGAATCACGAAGACATGCCACTGGTGATCTTGACCTTTAGTGGCTCATAATGACATAGCTCTTATGATTCTCGGCTCCTTTATCAAATCACGAAGACATAAGCACCCGTGATTTTGATCCAAACCAAATCATAACGACGTAGCTCTTAAGATTTTGGTTCCCCTTTGTCGAGATCACGAAGACATATGCGCTGGTGATCTTGACCTTTAGTCGGCTCATAATGACATAGCTCTTATGATTCTCGGGCTCCTTTATCAAATCACGAAGACATAAGCACCCGTGATTTTGATCCAAACCAAATCATAACGACGTAGCTCTTAAGATTTTGGTTCCCCTTTGTCGAATCGTGAAGACATATGCACTGGCGATTTCGACATTTAATCAACTCACAACGACGTAGCTCTTGTGAACTTGATTCTACTTCTTTCGACTCACAACGACGTAGCTCTTGTGATCCGGAAGGATACACATATCTTGCGCTTGTCTCGCATTAGGGAGAAGTCTCGATAACAGATAGGCCAAATACCTTAAGGTCCTCGTGTTTGCAAGAAACTTGGAAATTAAGGGAATCACCAACTATGAGGTATTTGGTAAAACAGGTATTCTCGTATGCGATCCATGTGCGGGTCTCTCTAACATGGAAAAGAGAAATTATGACACATGTTATTTACGATCTTGCATGCCATGCATCACTTCATTACACAAAAAATGGGATTAAAACTCCCGCAAAAAAAAAAAAAAAAAAAAGTTCATCCATAATTTGCACTATCAAAATTCGGGATTCAATTTTATCTTTGAGCGGAACCTCTACGAGCCTCCACTCAAAGAGGGGCAGCTGTTGACGCCTAAATTTTGACTAATATATATTTTGCATAAAAATTAGAACTAATTTTAGTTCTAAACAAAAATCATCTCACATATTCATTTAGCATTGGCATACAATTTGAGCTTAATTTAACAGAGTGCTGGACTAGGCATGCGGTGGAAAAATGCACCAAGAAGATTTGGGCTTGAAAGAAATATTTTCTCGGGGGTATGTATTGCAAATACTCAAAACTTCAGGGGATCAGTATTGCAAATACTCAAAACTTCGAGGGCGTATTGCAAATACTTAAAATTTCGAGGACCGTATTGCAAATACCAAAAGAAGATGGAGAAAGGAAGATGGTGAAAGGAAGATGAAGAAGAGAAGATGAAAATGGAAGATGAAGAAAGGAAGATGAAGATGAAGAAGAGAAGATGAAAATGGAAGATGGGGAAATGAAGATGAAGAAAAGAAGATGAAGATGAAGAAAGGAAGATGAAGATGAAGAAGAGAAGATGAAAATGGAAGATGGAGAAATGAAGGTGAAGAAGAGAAGATGAAGATGAAGAAGAGAAGATGAAGATGAAGAAAAGAAGATGAAGATGAAGAAAGGAAGATGAAAATGGAAGGTGAGGAAATGAAGATGAAGAATGAAGGATGAAGAATTTTGCCTATAAATGAAGAGAATTTTTGGGTTGAAAGAGAATTGGAAGAATTTTTGGGGGTGAAAGAGAATTGAAAGGGTTTTTGGAGTGAAAGAGAATTGAGGAGTTTTTGGAGTGAAAGAGAATTGAGAGAGTTTTTTGGAGTGGAAGAGAATTGAGAGAGTTTTTGAGAGGAATTCTTTAGAGAGGAAAAAGAGAATTCTTGAGAAAAAATTTTTGAGAGAGTTTTGAGAGGGCTTGAGTGTTTTGAAGCTCGGTGCTACCATTGCCAATTTCGCACCCATCAACACAAGCCACAAGTTCATCACCATCGTTCAAGCTCGCCGCAAAAAGGAAAGCTAAGTGATTTCCTAACTTCCTCTAAGTTCGGATACAAATTAGCCCAGATTTTCTACACTGATTTTTCTCTCTACGTTTTTATGTTAAATAACAATGGCATATCAACGATGTCAAGAATAGAAGGAGAGCAAAATGGAAAAAATATCAATGCCCGGATTGCGATCTAATGGAATTCTAGCGAGATGAGAAAGAAGCGTCGAGGAGAGATAGGACCAAGAGATTTCTCGGTCTAACGAGTCACCAAATCGGTTCAATGATCAAGACAAGCCCGGAGCATAAGTTTGGTGCACGAGTTCAAATTGGGGAGTAATCTTGAACCTATTTCACCCTAATTTCATGTAATTTTTTTATTTCAAAAAATGTCAAGGGAAGAAAAATCCAAAAAAATTGATTCTTTGATCTTCAAGTAGAATTCATCAAATTTGTCAAATCCATTTTTTTTTCATGAATTTTAAGGTACCAGAAAGGGCATTAGTTGTAATTAATGTAACCAAGTCCCCGGACTTTTAATCTACGGTTCGCGAAATAAGATAGTTTTCTCCCGCTATTTTATTTAGGTTTCTAATCGACCTACCGAAAATGATTAGTGGCGACTCCAAATTCAAATCACATTGCATGTTAATCATTCGAATCTTAAGTTGCGATTTGGTATGGACTTGGGAGAGTCCGAGTTAGCTTAGTTAATTAATTAACACGATAATCCATTAGCCCGAAAATGATAACTTGTTTATTTTTTTTTTAGGTCGCGACAGATATGTGCTATTGATTGCCGTGATATGTATTGTATAATGTGTGCACCAAGGAGAGGTAAGATTGCATGTGATTGATGATTGATTATTGGGATGTGCTTGATCTTGTGGTAGATAAAGTGTAGCGATAGTTGCACGCTATTGATATGTTATGGACACTTGTCCTGTGTGTTTAGGCCGCCCAAGCTAATCAACGCCCTATTTGGATTTAGGCTTTGACTCATGGAGATTTATATCTCACCTATTTTGTTGTTAATCTTTTTCAAGACCAAAGTAATGGAAGTTCGCCCGATGAGGTTTGGGTTACCACTCGACTAGTCCTTCGACGTCATATAACATCCGATCACCGGTTCGAATCAAGTGCGGGAACATCATGTGCCGACCCTTTGGGTCAAGAAGGGATTGGGGCACCTAGTGTTCCATCGCTTCAAGGCTTGGCTCATCCGTCACGGAGACCAGCTCTTTAGACCGATCTGCGACTTTGACCGTTACCGTCTGCGTTCCCCAAGATCCAAACTTGGACCCTATGGATATAGATATCCTGGATGGGAAAGTTGAGGTCTCGAGTCAAAACTAGACTACGACCCGGAGTCACAGCGCTCGGCTACTATAGATGGTGGGCGTAGGAACGAAGACCTTTTTTATGGAGACCTATTGATATGGAAGTTGAGGGTGACGTTGGCCCTCTTTTGGAGTAGATACGAAGTTAACCCTACCCCCGATTTTGTATCTTTTTTATGGTCATAGGGAGCAACACCGAAGAGTGGGCTTGTAGATACTTGTAGTTTGCTTAGTGTTAATGAGTATCTATTAATGAAAATGGTCTTTTCGCCGATGTGTGATCTAATTTCCTGTTTTTCTATCTTTGTTGTTTATATTATTGTTTGGAGAGTAGCATGTTCCGTATACACTTCATAAAAAGATAAAAAAAATAGGTCGATGACGTACCTAAGACGTTGTCCTTTTATGACCCGAGGCATTTTTGATAGAGTTGTTGCGTACCCAAAAATCGGGGCTTGACATAGGACGTCACACTTTTTTTCCTGTCTTTGCCTTCCTTTTCGTCGGTGGCCGATCTCAAGATTGGTCGTACACCAATGAGGGCCGGGCGACGTGACCCCTCCATTAATCTACCAAGGGCTTCCCTCGCTATCTAGGAGAGGATCATCTTGCTCTGTGGTCGACGAGGGTAACGGGCCCTCGCTACCACAAATAAATAAAAAAAAAAAAAAGAAAAAAAGGGTAAATCACGAAGATGCCGTTGGTCATGCCTTCATTAGAAATAATGAAGGTACTTCGATCCCTTTTTAAAATAATATTCACTTTAAGCCCTTATTTGAGAAAATTAGGATAATTTGAGTCCTTATTTGAAATTTTTTCAAATTTATGGGGCTCATTCTCCCGCATAAGTGTCCCATTAGTGTCTGGAAAATAGTGAATAATGAAACCCATATAATATTAGGCATAGATAGTACCTAGAGGTGTCAATATGGGTTGAAAACTCATATTTGACCTACTTTATTGAAAATGGGCCAAATATGTATTAATCAAGTTATAGAAAATGTGTTATTAACGGATTTTCCTAATTATATGTGGATTGTAAATGGGGTTGTCTTTGAACCCATTTACAACCCACTTAGCTAGACAAGCCCAACCTAACCATTTATCTGTTTATAACTTTATTTTAAAATTTTTTACTTTTATTTTTATTTTTAATAAGTAAAAGAAAGTAATAAAAATTAAAAATAAAATTGAAAAATATAAAAAATGTTAATGTCGCCGTCCGTCGCAGCTAACGGAGAAAAAGGAAATTAAAAATAATTTTTAAATAAAATGTAATACTTTTTTATAATAAAAATTAATTATTTAGTATTTAAAATTTTTTTATTTTTTAGAAAAATTGCAAAAAAAAAAAAAAGTAAAAAATTTTCATTAAATTTGTATTACATGAAAGTGTTTTAACAATGTCATTTTTCATAAAAAAAAATGTTAAGAAACCAATATTTTATAATTTGGTTAAATATTTAAGTAATGTGGATCGGATCGGGTATGGATTGGATATGGGTAAGGGTCGTTAACTTTGTACTATATGAAAATGTATCAAAATGGGTTAAATGGATCAATAGGATCGAACCATATTCGATCCGATCCGACCCACCCGTTTGACACTTCTAATAGTACCCCAATGGGGTTCTATTCTTCAAGTAAAATTTCATGATAAAAGTTTGAGAATGGACAACTTTGACATTCCTTATGAGCCATGAAAATCTGTTCCCTTATGCTCAAATTTATTTTTCCATGATCTTTTCTTGTGGTAAATAAAAATGACTAAGCATGGAATATTTTCCTTGAGATATATCATTATTGGAAGAAATCATATTATTTGAGTTGTTGAATGAGCAACATAATCCTATAAAATCTTGCCATGAAGTACTTAGAAATGATAGAGAACCGCGGACATGATTCCACTGAACACTAAGGGCGCAAATGATAACACTTTTGCTTTAGAAATCAACTTCTAGTCATTAAGTTGATTTTTCTACTTTTGCTCAAGAAGTTGATTTCGATCATAAAAATTCGTTTGGTAATAGTTAAAAGTTCTACTTCTAAAACATCATTAACAGAAAATCTTCTATGAATAATTATTGTTGACCGTGAAAAATTTCTACTTTATTTTTTAACATTTTAAATTTGTTTAAAAAGTAATTTTTATTATAAAAAAGATCATTTACTTTTTAAAAATGAAAATTTATTATTTATTTTTTACTCGGTTGCCGAGACAATGACTCAACGGCGGCGGCCGGCGAAGGGTGGTGGTTGGAGGTGGCCGGCGGTGGGCAATGGTCGGTGATCACGGCTAGTGTCTAGCGGTGGGCGGCGATCACGGCGCGAGCGGGAGGCGGCGGATGATGGTCGGCGGTTGGCAATAGTCGCGAGCGGCGATGGGCGGTGGCCGCGGTGTTCGGCGATTGTCGGCGGTGGGTGTCGATGGTCGGCGATTGGCAAGGACAAAAGTCGGCGGAGGCGGGCGTGATCGAAAAGATGGGAAGGACGTAATAAAAAGAATGTGAGGCAATAAGTACTTTGTGAGTTTTTTTTTTCTTTCCAAAAAGCACTTTTTGAGTTGAGAAACTACTTTTTTAACTTCTCAAATTGGGGGAAAATTCACTTGAAGTAGAAATTTTTTTAGAAGTAAACGTTTTTACCAAACGGATTTCTACTTCAAAAGTTACATTACCAAATAAAAATGACTAAGCATGGAATATTTTCCTTGAGATATATCATTATTGGAAGAAATCATTTTATTTGAGTTGTTGAATGAGCAACATAATCCTATAAATCCTGCCATGAAGTACTTAGAAATGATAGAGAACCGCTGACATGATGCCCTGAACACTAAGCAAACTCATAGAACAACTAACCGGGCACATCTAACCTCACTATGTATCTTCCACATATATGACTTAATATAATTTCCGTAGAAAGAAGTCCTTACAAATAGACGTATATATTCCCAAAATTAACTTGTATACCCACATGATTCCAGCTTTTTCAATATAAAGCTTGAGCTGGATCATATCTTCTTTCCCATTTTTTGGTAAATCGCGTGGAGTCTAGCTCGAGAATCTCAATATTCTAGTTGAATCGAACTCGAGCATAAACTTTAGTATTCGATTAAGCACTAGTCGAGTTTTAAACACAGTGTAGATGGATGGAGTCAAACCGAACTCGAAGGCACTGTATCGATGCGACCCGACTCAAATACGTCCTGAGAGACAAAAGGCCGATGTTTACCCGATTATTTACCCCCTGATTGTCGGGCGAGCAAGCGTCCGGCGGCGGGCACCGAGGGTCGGATGCATGAACCATTTCCTCGGACGCTCGCTCCCCACTCCAATCCACACCGACGCGTGGAGCGCTCTCACATGCTGGGACTCGCGCTTTGAGGAGCCACGCTGACCCAACAATAACGCGAGACGCTCACCTCGTAAATGACCAAGAATCCAAACCAAAACATGACTTCCCCCCCTCCCAATCTTCTTTTAATTAATTACTAGTTAATCACAATGATTACGTTGTGGGTTACTGAGTATTAGGGAACATTCATCGTACTCTCGTCTCGTTCCGTTCATGCACCACCGGCAAAAGATCTCGTTTATTCTAACCGGAGAGAGCGTCCAATTCTAGGCATGTGCCAAAACCGGGTTCGAGATCTATGAAACCACCATTGGAAAGTGAAGAGCTAGGGTCACATGAATGAGAGATTAAGTAGTGACGAGCGAAATAGTTTATTAAACCAGTATTTAGCGAATTTTAAGTATTAATGCTCCATAAATATGAGTATATTAAGTTCAGTTAATCGTGCGGGGAATGGAAGATGTTTCCACGGCGATGTCTACCTCAGTTGGAGTTGGAATGAGTTTGAGACGGTGGTGGTACAAAACAAATGATTCAATATTATCAGTTTTAACTATTGGAGTAACTCAGGTCGAACACCCGATTTAAGAACTTTATGTCTGTGTGCCGGTCCATTTATGTGACACACTTTCTCAAACTTTCGGTTGATTTGCCCATCAACACTATATTTAATAGATGCATGAATGCATCAACAACGTATTGGTTAGATGGTAAGTGAGTTTATTTATCTCCTTATGATATTGGATTCAAGTCTTATCGAGAGTACAATGTAAGATATTGAATGCACTAACGCCGATATGTGGGGAGTATACCCCTAATATAGATCGGGTTTATGATTTAGGATTTAGTTTATTTTCATTTTTACTGTTATTTTGCAAAAGATCATATATATTTGTGGCTTCCTCAGTATATTTATCATCAAAATAATGTCAAAATAAAATCAAGATAATCGATTTGATTTCTTTTTAATTTATATGCCAATTTTTTTCTTTTAGCACCCTCGGATACCTTTTACGGAAGACGCATCTAAAATTCGTATACAACATGAAAAAAAATTGAAAACAACCGAAAAACATTTAAATTCTTATTTGAATTTAATGCGTTGCCATCTACATATTTATTTGATGATACATGAATTTATGTCTTTAACACTTTAAGAATTTTGGAATGAAGAATAACCCTGAAATTATTTCCGATGACAAAAATGTTACCAAACGCCCCTAATATCTTGACAAATAATTTTTATGATTGTAAATGTGAAAAGAGCTGATCATAATTCTTTCTATTCGATTATACTATTTCGATACCAATGTTGAAAATATCCAACTTCTCGATTCTCACATGAAACCTCTCGATCCCCTCTCTCCTGCCCTCCAAGTTGTACTCATTTTAGTCCGTGATATTCCAAACCTTATGCCGATCGATAGAGATATGGTTCGCCATCACGCGACGGCGAAGGGTACGCCGCATTCCCCCGTTTCATGTTCCATCTAGATCTAATCACGTCCATCACATTCCCAGGATTATGCATTCTCCAATCTCAAATAAATTAATGTCTTCCGCACTGTAGCTGCCTCACGAGACTAAGGTCACGAGTCATGACTTTGAAGTCACGATTCCGTTCTTGGCGTTTTACTCTCAATTCATACCGTCGTATGATAAAACCCATTAAGAAAGTTACTTAAATTTGCAACTTTGGTAAACAAATAAAATAGATAAAAGCATTAGCTATGTGGTCCCTCGACTTTGCTTAATTGCCAAACTGCCCAAAATGAAGTTAAGAAAAACCGAAAACGAAACCTCACGCGGTATTAACGCACAAAAAAAAAAAAGGCTTCTCCACTCGCTCCACGAACCTCCCACGGTTTTTTCTTCATCACTCGCACTGCTCTGCTGCTCCCGCCGCCACACCACGCGGCCGCGTCCTTATCCGTCCGCCCTATAAATACCCACCACCTCATCCTCTTCTCCAACGTCTTCCTCACCTCATCACCATTCCCTCTCTCACTCTCTTCTTCACATTCTTGCACAGACCAGACCAAAGACTCCGAGTCCATCGCCCTCTCTCTCGCCCAGAATGTTGTTCAATCCCAAGCTCAGATCATCCTCCCCTTGCCTCCTCTTCTGCTGCTTCCACGACGGCGACTCCGCCGTCTACCAGGAGGCCGCCACCTCAGGCTGCGACGACGACGGCAACCGCCGTAGGGCTACTCGGTCGCCCCGCTCGTGGCTGCTCTCGACGGCCCAGGAGCTCCCGCTGCCGGAGATCCGGTACAAGTGCCGGAGCCTCATCGCTCGGATCGGGAGGCGCCGGAGGCAGGGCCACGTCGCTGCCCCGGAGTACGGGTACGATCCGATGAGCTACGCGCTCAACTTCGAGGACGACCGGAGCCGGGAGTCGGACGAGGAGTTCCCGGCGAGGAACTTCTCGGCGAGGCTGCCGCTGTCTCCAGATCGGTTGCAGCCGGCGAAGATGCCGAGGGAGGTCGTAGCCGTGTAGTTGACGTCCTCTTCTCTAAAGACCCTTCGTGATTTTCGATGGACAAGTTGGGCTGTCACTGTCCTTGGAGGGATCCACGGTGCCCGTACTCATGTATATTTCGAAATCGCGAATTGATGGACAATCTGATTCCGAGTGACGAAGACATACAGCGAATTCGTCAATTGGCAAATACATATGTGTTTTGCTATCCAATGAAGAAGAATCGAGGAAGAAGATATCACGGTCGTCTGAAATATGTTGCCTTTTTTTTTTTTTTGGGTTGATGTGGAAATTAGTCAATTGGCAAGAAGTGTGTCAAAAAGTTTTCATCGGAATAATGCCAAAGTCAAGCCATAACGAGGATGATGGCAGTTCGATGGATGTTGAAGTCATAGCTCTCAAGCCCAACCAAAACACATGTCAAACAAGATACGACAAAGTTATAGAAACAAATCCCACGTTGAAGACAATGTTGGTTGTGTCGTTGGTGCTTATTGTAATTCTAGCAAACACGTAATTTGAAAATTTGAAGATGAATGATGCGATGGGCTTGCCGTACCCGTAAGATGTGTCAATACCAATTGTGTTATGTAAGCCGTTTTAGCATATGTTTTGAATCTGTCAACGTGGAGTATGAACAAGTTGTTTGCAATCTCCCTTGTTTCATTTGCAATCCAATTCTCAATCTCAATATCAATGTCAGAGACATGTGGCCAAAAAAGTACTCGTCCATTGAGTATAAAACAGCAAATGATGGCATGCACAATCTCACCACTCCATGAACAAAAAGTTGCAATACAATATGTGAGCATTCGATAGTTTCAATAAAAGACATGAATAAAAATATCAAAAAAATCCTAAATCAATTATAATTATACTAATTCAACCTCCAAGTTTCATCGCCGTCATGGCTGGGCGAGGCTCGACCGACCTCGGCCTCACCTACCGGGAGGAAGAAGGAGAAGAAAAAAAAAACAAAAAAAATAAAATAAAAAAAAAAAGAAAGAAAAAAGAAAAAAAGGATAAATAAAAAAATAAAAAAATTAAAATTTTATTAAAAATTATCATGTCAAAGCCATGTCAATAGCCGGACGATCAAAGTTGGCTTGATAGACGATTTGGCACAAATGTAAAAAATTTAAGACTCAATTGGCACAAAAAAAAAAAAAATTAAGACGGGATTGATACAATTGCAATTAATTTAAAAATTTTTTGGTAAATTTCTCAAAGATATGACCTCGACTAGCAGAATCCAGCATCACAAGATTTAAGTTAATTTTATCTAACTACAACCATAGAAGCCTGGATTTTTATATGTTAGCATTGATGATGTATAAACTTTAGATTTAAAATGATGTTTGTCGATCTTTAATAACCTAAAATAATGACTTTGTTGTATTGTTTGAGATAAAAGGTATTGTGCGTTTGTAGTTTTGAGTTTGTATTAACCCCTAAGACTGAAATTACTAAATTCATACATCATCAAAGCTAATATATGGAAATATATGCTTTTGTTGTGCATGCCGATAAAATTAACTTGAATTTTACAATGCTCAAATCTGCAAAAATTGTAACGAGTCAGCTAGAAAAGCAAGTCATTAAGGGTCCGTTTAGTTGAGCATTCTAAAACCCCCATGAGAAAAATTTAAGGTATTTGGCAACCACTCCCAAGAGGCTTGTGATCAAAGTTAGTCTTGAGAAGGCTGAAAGCTTAATACTAATAGGGGTCAACATTGAGCTTTCAAGATTTTCAAAATGTTGAAAGGCTCATTAATGAAATATAGTTAATTGCCTAATTTGCCCTCAAAACCTTACCAAAAATTCAATTTTACCCTTCTTCAAAAGTGACACCCTCAATCACTGTTCATCTTCCTTCTTGAACTAGGGCGATCGGGGAGGACAGATCTAGCCGGCCACCCACGGCGAGAGCGCCTAGGGTCAAGTGACCCCGGGAAGGGGAGGCTGGGTCACGTGACCCCAACAACGGTCCCCTAGGGTCGCACAACCCTCGTATGGTCGCCTAGGGTCGTGCGATCCTCGGTGACGGTTGCCTGGGTCACGCAACCACAGCGATGACCATCCGAGGTCGCTTGACTCCAACAACGGTCTTTAGGTCCCACGACACAAGTGAGTATCGGCGGGGGTCGCCTGACTCAAGCGGCCTTAGGCCGACGGTCGCCGACACCAAATCGCTCCTCGACGCCAAAATTGGCTCTCAGGCGGCTTGAGCCCTTCATCGGCCGAAGAAGGGTTTTGTGTTTTTTTAATAAAAAATGAAATAATTATTTAAAAGGACCAAAATCGTAATTATATTTTGCATGTATAATTTCATAACTATTTTGCTAACAAATCCCTAAAAGAAGAGAGACCCGTAGATATCCTCACAATTAACTTACATGCCCACAAGATTCAATTTTTTTTTAGATCGAGTCACATTGTTTCGTGGATTGACTATAATCATGTCAAGTCAATCTCGAATATCTCAATTTTCTAGTCTAATTGAGCTGGAGCATCAATTTTAACACTCAGATTAGGGCTCGAGTCGAGTTTCGAGCATCGAACATGCCAATCGAGATCGAGAGTACCGTATGGACCGAACTCGACCCGAACACAACCCTAGAGACAAATGCTATATTGCCCTATTACTTATACCAAACTGTCGGGTGAGCAAGCGTCCGGCGGCGGGCACCGATGGTCGGATGCATGAACCATTTCATCGAACGCTCGCTCCAATCCACACCGACGTGGAGCGCTCTCACATGCGGACTCGCACTTTGAGAACCTCACGAAGCTCAACAGTCACGCGGGACACTCGGCTCGTCAAATGCCTCCAAT
The DNA here is from genome assembly GCA_021437795.1 of Rhodamnia rubescens. NCBI lineage: Eukaryota > Viridiplantae > Streptophyta > Magnoliopsida > Myrtales > Myrtaceae > Rhodamnia > Rhodamnia rubescens. The sequence goes on along the minus strand of JAILYA010000010.1, from coordinate 4,653,603 downwards.
CCAAACTAAACATGTCTCCCCGTCAATTATCAATTATCAATTAATTAAGTACTAATTATGATAATGATTATGTCGTAGGCTACTGAGTATTAGGGAACATTCATCGTCCTCTCGTTCCGTTCATGCACCACGGGACAAATCTCGTTTATTATAACTAGATGGCAAAATGGTAGAACACATTTGACATATTTGATGGTGGTGGGTCAAAACCGGGCTTAAGTACCTAAATGGGTTATAAATGGGTTACTTAGAAATTCGAAAATGGGTCAAAAATGGGTTTTAAATGGGTCACAAATGGGTTAACAAAGAAAACCATCTTAAGTGAATCATAAATAATTTTTGTGAATATTTTTAAAAAAATTCTATTTTTAATATTTTAATAATTTATTTTTATAGTAATTTTTCTTTTCATTTCTTTATTTTATTTTATTTTATTTTCTCCTTGTCACTTGCTTTGTGCCAATAGCCGTTTAATAAGCATTCCTTTACTTGTCATAAAACCAAATATTATTTGAAACTTCAAAGATAATGGAAAAATTAAAAAGGATTTTGAGTTATATGAATCTATACGTGAATTATATGCACACGCAAAGAATGCGGGTAGAGGTGGTGGGCGGCGGGCGATGGTAATGGTGGGCGACAGCACGGAGGTGGCGGAGGTGGAAGGCGCTAGCGGAGGCGAACGGTGGTCGGCGCGAACGGAGGAGTGCTATGCGGCCTTATAATAAAAAATTATTTTTAAAAATAAAAAAATTTAAATTTTTCAAAAAAAAAAAAATTCAATTGCATATTTTAGCAATATCATTTTTCTTAACAAATTAAAAGAAATAAATATTCCATGATTTATTTGAATATATAAGTATTTAAGTAATCTGGTTGGGTATGGGTCGGGTCGGGTATGGGTCAATTAAATTTGCATTGGATGAATATGGGTCAAAACGGGTTAAATGGGTCAATATGGGTGGACCATATTCGGCCCGACCAACCGACGACCCACCCATTTGACACCTCTAATTATAACTCGGAGAGAGCAAGCAATTCTAGGGATGTGCAAAACCGGGCTCAAGATCTATGAAACCACCGTTGGAAGTGAAGAGCTAGAGTCACGTGAATGAGGAAAAAAAATTCTCCCAAAAATCATTAGCATTTTGACTAATTCAATCTTAAACCTTTCAATTGTGCCAATTAATTCATAAATCTTTTCATATTCCGTCAATCGACATCCGATCATTTTTTGCTTAAAATTGCTTGGGTATAGTAATTAGCGATGATCGTCTTATGCGCATGAAAACGCGGAGGAGGTGGACAACCAAAAAATTATTAAAATATGTCCACGTCTGTTTTTCGTCTATCAAAAATTGGCAAGCTAGACTCAATTAGCAAACCGTGCAAATGTTTAGGATTCAATTGGCAAAATTAAAAGTTTTAACCGAATTGACCAAAGTACAATAAATTTAGAAACTGGACAATTGTCCCCATGAGTGAAATAAGTGGAGATGAGTGCAAGGGCATGTAGGGAATTCCCGCTCGTGTAACTCTACTATATAAATAGCTTGTCGACCCATATTAGTTTATTATTAAGCCAATTTTAAGCAAACTTTTTAAGTTTTAATGCCCTATAATATTAGTATATAAGTTAGCTAATCGTGTGGGGAATGAAAGATGTTTCCATGGCAATGTCTACCTTAGTTGGACTTGGAAGAAATTTAAGAAGGCCATAGTGTGAAGAAAACGACTCACTATGACTAATTTTTATAGATGGCGGAATACACCAATAATGTGTGTTTAGATGACAAGCGAGTTTGTTTAGAGGTCATAGAGGGTACGAATATACTACTTTGATAACATGTGAAAATCTAACGCCTCAATCCCCCTCTCTTCTGCTGTCTTGCCTCCAAGCAATACTCGTTTTAGTCCACGACATTCGAAATCTTATGTTGATCGATGAAGATACAAATTCACCAACACACGATGAAAAGGGATAAGAGGGATCGAAAACTGCTAATTCATATAAAGCCATTGAACCGGCCCAACCAGCAATCAAAGTTGTATGCATTATATGGACAGAAAGCAAACGGCCATGATCATTTAATACGACAAAAATTAAGCAGACAGCATGAACACGATATTAAGGAAAACCCATGTAAATAACTCTTTATCAACGACAAATAGATACTATTTAACTTTGTTTCATTGGAGAAAAATATTTGCATCCCCCCTCGTTTGCTTTTTCTATCTGGATCTAATCTCGTCCATCACGGTCCTAGGATTTATGCATTCTACCAGTTTCAAATAAATCAAACATTTTCCGCTCTGTAGCTGCTCCACGAGACTAAGGTCATGAGTCATGACTTTGAAGTCATGATTATGTTCTTGGCGTTTACCCTATCTATCAATATGGTCGTACCATAAAACCCATAAAAGAAGGTTATTTAATTTTAAATTTGATCACAGATAATCCTTAAACTTTAATTTAACATGCAATATAGTTTCGAACTTTTAATTCAAGATTAAGAATAGTATTGAACGTTTTCAAAAAATTCAAAAAATTAACTGAGATATGCACCAAAAGTTCAAATACCTTATTGAACAAATTAAAAAATTCAAGAATCAATTTCATTAGGCTAAAATTCATAAATTACATAGAACAAATTAAAAGTTTCGAGATAATTTATGGCATCAATCCAAACCGGTAAAAAGCAGCAGCTATCCGGTCCCTCGGCTTTGCTTAATTACCAAACTGCCCAAAAATAAAGTTGAGGGAAAAAAAAAAAGAAACCTCACGCGGGATTAACGCCAAAAAACCGCTTCCCCACTAGGCCACGAACGTCCCACGGTTTTCTTCCTCACTTGCACTGCTCTACTGCCCACCCCCGGGCCAGGCGACATGACGGCGTCCTTATCCGTTCGCCCTATAAATACCCGCCCCATCATTCTCTTTTCCATCTTCTTCCTCACCTCATACCACATTCACTCTCTTCACTCTTCTTGCATAGGCCAGACCAAAAACTCCGAGTCCATCGCGCTCTCTCTGTCGCTCTCGCTCTCGCCCAGAATGTTGTTCAATCACAAGCTCAGATCATCCTCCCCTTGCCTCTTCTTCTGCTGCTTCCACGATGGCGACGCCCCCGTCGCCGCCTACCACGAGGCCGCCTCCTCGGGCCGCGACGGCGGCGACCGCCGCAAGCCGGCTCGATCGCCCCGCTTCTCGACGGGTCAGGAGCTCCCGCTGCCGGAGATCCGGTACAAGTGCCGGAGCCTCATCGCTCGGATCGGGAGGTGCCGGAGGCAGGGCCACGTCGCGGCCCCGGAGTTCGGGTACGATCCGATGAGCTACGCGCTCAACTTCGAGGACGACCGGAGCCGGGAGTCGGACGAGGAGTTCCCGGAGAGGAACTTCTCGGCGAGGCTGCCGGTGTCTCCAGATCGGTTGCTGCCGGCGAAGATGCCGAGGGAGGTCGTAGCGTGCAGTTGAAGTCTTCTTCTCTAAAAGATCCTTTTCCGTTTTGATCCCCAGTGCCTGTACAAACTGTAGATTCCGAGATCTCGAATTAATGGAGAAATCTGATTCGATATGTCGTCATCGTCTCCCTCTTTCTTTCGCTTTTTTGTTCTGAAGTGTTGCGCGTTCCGAGCATTTTAGCTATAGTCAGTGTCGCCTCAATGAAGTGCGACGAGAAGTAGAACTTTGCCTTTGGATCGAATGAATTTTCTTTATGGATAACGTGGACGCAACTTCCTTTTTCTTGTGCTGATAGGGATGGGTAGTGGCCCGTGCCGACCCGGGAACGGCGGGACCCGGCACGTTGTGGGCCCGTTCCCGGGCATGGCCCCTGAGGTGGCGGGCCGTGTCATATTCTGTGCCTAGGCCCGGTCAGGTCCATGAACCCTAATGGGCAGACCTAGATCCGAGGGTCGGCACGACCCAGCACGCTTGGCCCCATGCCCAGGCACGGCCCTTAAAGTGACGGGCCGTGTCAAGTTCTGTGCCTAGGCCCTGTCAGGGCCATGGGCCATAATGGGCCGACCTAGATCCAAGTGTTGTCACGGCAAGCTTGTCACGTTATGTGCCTAGGCCCGGTCAGGCCCACGTGCCCTAATGGGCCGACCTAGGTCCAACAATTGGATTCCGCCTTGGGGGGATAATTCCGGAGGTTGGGTCCATGCCCAAGCAGGCCCTCAACAGTCATGATCTTTGCCGTCGACCATGACATAGTTTTTAATTACCTTGTTTTTTAGCTCTTATCTATTAGTTAGTTTATTGCTCTTCTGAACTTGGCAGTTTTCTAACGTTAGAATTCAAAGTTATTCAAGGATCTAATCACTCAAGAGGAATTTTGCACATTAACTTACTAAGCAAATTTAGTTGGCGAAGAATGTTTAGCATTTAACAATAGAAAGAATAAGAGAAGTCTTTGGACCACTTGTGTTATTGATGTAGTAGATGATCCAAAGAGTTATGATTATGCCAAGTCTAGACTGGATGCACATTTGTGGAAAATGGCAATGGATGTTGAGATAAAATCTATTAAGCAAACTAATACATGGGATCCGACCCCAAAAAAAAAAAAAAAAACTAATACGTGGTCATTAGCTAATCTTCCTCCAAACACTAGAACTATAGGCTCTAAATTGGTGTTAACGAATAAATTAATACCGGCCGTACATACAAAAGTCAATATTAGTGGCTAAAAGAATTTAAAAAAAAAGAAAAATTGTTTGAAAAATTCTAAACTTATTGCACTTTTGTCAATTCAGTCCTAAACCTTTTCATTATACTAATTGAGTCTTAAATCTTTTCATATTTTGCCAATTGATTCCATTTAGCAAATTTTGACTGGCAATCTCTAACACGGACGCCGATAATCCTATGTGACCCGATCGAAGTTGACATAAATTTTTTTTAGAAGAAAAAAAAAAGGAAAAGAAATAAATAAAAAAAAAATTCAAAAGGAATATATATTCAAATATTGTCTATGTCGGTGATTTTCGGCCAAAATTGGCCGGATGGACTCAAATTGGTAAAACGTGAAAAGATATAAGAATAAATTAGCACAATTAAAAGCATATGACCGAATTGACAAAAGTGCAATAAGTGTACGATTTCTTGGACAATTTTTCAGAAAGAGGAGGGCTTGGTTACTTTGATGTTTATTCTCCAATAACAAGGGTTACAACAATCTAGAACAATGATGGCTTTGTCTTCAATATAATTTGGTAATTCGTCAAGGACGTTAAAACTGCCCTTCGAAATAACAATTTAGATGAAGAAATACATATTCATCAACAAGATGGCTATAAGAAATTGGTACAGAAGGTAAAGTCTTTGTATGGACTTAAAGAAACACCTATACAATAGGACAAAAAGTTCAAGGGAGAGATTAAACAAAAATTGGCATTAGAACTAATGAAGCTGATTTTGGGAATTAAGGTAATTGGAAATGATAAACATTTTTTAGCCAATCACGCTGTAAAACAAAGTGCTTAATAACTTGGTTTTTCTAGCTAGGACAACTGATGTGCCTTTCGGTCCTATTGAGTTAGTGAAAAATAAAGATAAATCAATTGGAAAACAATATACTAGGATTAGAGGATGCCTTACCTATATTATGAATGCAACAAGACCCGGTATTGGGTGCGGTAGGATAATCGACTTCGATTTACTAAACCTTTTTCAATGTGCTAATTCCGTCATAAAATTTTTGCAATTGTGCCAATTTAGTCCTAAACCTTTTCACATTTTGCCGTTGAATCTATTCAGCCAATTTAGCGAGAAAATTGATGACATGTACGCCGACCGTCCTACATGACACTACTGGCAGCCGACGTGGAAACTTTTGTAAATTTTTTTTTTCTTTCCTAGCAAACTATTATTTGAATGTGGAGAACCCGTCCAGGCCGAGAATTTTTAATTGGGGCATGGAAAGAATTGAATTTACCGAAATTGTTAAAACTCAATTAATTTTAAGGAGAGAGATAAAACCGACTCGAGTGAGAGGGTGATGACTGGATAAATCTTTGGGCATGACGTGGCACGGAGAAATCTAGTTTGTGGAGATTATTTTGGAGGAATTCTTTCTGAGAGACATTTCTAGAGGAATTTCTTTTGAGAAAAAAGAAAGTCTGATTGTGGGTTGAAAATAATTAAGCTTGCTTAGTTAAAAATCTTAATCAAGCGTCTTGCAGATATTTGATAGCTTTCTATTTCTATTTTGCCAGTAACAGAAAAAGCAAGCCAAGTCAAGATGCACCTCTTTAGATTTTGTTGGAGTTGGCGAATACTTTGAGAACCCTTATTTTTCATAAAGGCAGCTATCCACGTGAACTTAGAGAAACTAAAGTATGATCCGACGACATGTGACCCCTGCGCACGGAATACGGAGGATTCGAGAGCAACACCCCGATATGGGTGTCCCACTGACCGGTCGGCGGGCGGGGGTTCCACCGAGGGATTAACAACAACGGGTTTGTACTTTTGTTTATGTTGACCCATTTCTTTGAGGGATTAAAGGGGTTTTGGATAGATTTAGGTTTTGGGCCCGTTTTAGGGCATATATATTTACTCTTTTTTGGTTGATCATTAAAAAAAAAAAAAAGAGTTATGCGGCTGTAAAAGCTAAATCATAGTGAAATCTCTTTGAAGGACGTAAGCTCTATTCCAGGGTGAACTAGAGTAAACCGTATGCGTCGTTTAATTTTCTTCTGATTTCATTGTGATCGTTCTTATTCGTGTGCGATACAACTCTTCCGGGTCCCGCCCACCTTCGAGAAAATATGCCGCGGAAATTACGCATGCAATAATTGACCATTGACCTTTCCGTGCCGCTTGCATCGCAGCGGTTCGATCAGCATGAAGAGTCTTGGCCTGTTGGATGGCCAGAACTCAGCAAAGTTCAAGCCCGCACCGTAGGCACAAATTGCTCCATTTTCTTCAGATGAGCTCCAAACGGAGTTCTGAGAGACATTTATGCTATTTCCCGATCTAGGCTCTGCTGCATCAATCCTTTTTACGGCTAATCCTCTCGGGATGGAAAGGGAAGAACCGGCTCATTCAGAAGATTCGTTGTGCGGGGCGTCTTCCTCGTCGACCTCTCCACATGTGGGTGGTGACGAAGGCGGAACCGAAGAGCCCAACGGAAATGACTACGAAGTGTTCTTGAGCTTCAGAGGGAAGGACACTCGCAAAGGCTTCACCGATTATCTCTATACTAGCCTCGTTGATGTGGGCATTAACGTGTTCAGAGATGACAACGAGCTCCGTGTTGGTGAGGAGATCGGTCCGGAGCTTCTCCATAGTATTACGCAGTCTAAGATCTCGATCCCGATCATCTCTAAGGGCTACACTTCCAGCAAATGGTGCCTTTGTGAGCTGGCTCAGATGTTGAAGTGCAGGAGAAGCAGAGGGAAAATAGTGTTGCCCATAGTTTACAAAGTGGAGCCTTTGCGAGGGCGACATCTTAGTAGGGGCTTGGGAGATGCTGTCAATACGCATGAAGAGGATTTGGATGTTGCGAAGGAATGGGAAGCAGCGCTTAAAGAAGTTAGTTCCTTGAAAGGATGGAAGTCAGAGAAAGTTGATAACGGGTACATTATTCTCCACCAAGACATTGTTTAATTTCTTATAACTAGATCTTTCTTGGGAAAATAATTTAAATATTGCCATCATCTACTGAAATTCATTTCTTAGACAGGCATGAAGGGGCATTGGTTAAAATTGTTGTCAGAAAAGTTATAAGCGAGTTGAAAAGAACTTTTCAATTAATTGTTCCCCAAGAGTTGGTTGGAATAGATGATCGTGTGGAAAGAGATTATGAGCTTGATAGATGCTAAATTTGACGATAGACGGATTATCGGAATTCATGGAATGGGTGGTATCGGTAAGACAACTCTTGCAAGGGTCTTGTATAACAATCTTTCCAATCATTTCAAACATCTTAGCTTTGTGCCAAATGTTCGAGAAACGTCTCAGCGCAAGGGTATGGAATGCTTACAAAAGCGGGTCATTTACGATATACTAAGAAGTCCATATGATGTGTCTAATGTCGACGAGGGAATTAGCGTCATCAAATCTCGATTTACAAGTAAGAAAGTCCTCATTTTTCTCGATGATATGGATGATAGTACTCACTTGAATGCTTTGGCCGAAGACCATAGCTGGTTTAAAGCTGGAAGCATAATCATCATAACAACTAGAAACAAGAGTATTCTTGATGAGGCTAGGGCAGGCTACATGTACTAGCTCAGCGAGTTGCCCTTGGATCAATCATTGATTTTATTTAGTAGACATGCATTTCGAAAGGATTCTCCGCAGAGTGGTTATGTGGATATATCTCGTGATGTCGTATTTACTATTGGGGAGCTTCCATTGGCTCTTGAAGTTACAGGCTCATTTTTATGTGGAAAGAGAAAAGAAGTGTGGAAAGACACAATAAAAAAAGTAAACATAGTGCCGATAAGAAAGTGCAAGCGAAGTTGAGGATAAGTTACGAAGCATTGGATTATGAAGATCAACAAATATTTTTGGATATTGCATGCTTGTTTATTGGTTCATCTAAAGAAAGTCCAAATTATATGTGGGATGCTTGTGATTTTTTCCCGGAAAAGGGGATTGAAGTGTTACGTCTTATGTCCCCGATTAAAGTTGATGAACATTGCAATTTAATAATGCATGATCAATTGAGAGATCTTGGAAGAGAAATTGTTCGTCTAGAAAATCAAAAGAAGCCTCAAAAGCGTAGCAAATTATGGATTTATGAGGAAGCTATGGATGTGCTTGATAGCAACAAGGTAAGAGATTTCTCTACTTATCTTAGTCAGTGAATATGCTTTTCTTGTTTGAAACAACAATATATTGATAGTCCTCAGTCCCCCAAAACTTGCTCCTTGAACTAGCAAAAGCGCTCTTTCAATTAATTAAAGATCTTGCCTGATTTTAGGACATAATAGGAGCAATTGCTTAGTTTTTGATGATCAATATATATCTTTATTGGCATTCTATTATGATGTGGATGCCCTCTATTATATTTAGACTTTCAAATTAGTGATAAGATTATTTTAGATCATTCACTTTGTCTTAAGATTTTTTAGAGGAGGGCTATAAAAAGGATATGTTGAATATTATACTACAACGCTTGTTTTTGCTTCCGTCCCAAAGCATTTTACTTCTATCTCGAAACCCTTTGTTTTTCAATTTCTTCTCGTCGGATCTTTAGATTTTGTATTGTATGTTTGTACTCGTTATCGAATATAGTGAAACCCTTCTCTCTTCTCGTGATTTTTCTCGTTTTGGGTTTTCCACGTATATCGTTTCTCGTGTTTTTATTTTACTGTCATACTTGCTAATCCGCGCTGAATTTGCGCATCTCTTGGCGTTTTCCGCAACACCCTCCTTTTGGTAATTTTTTTTTGTCAAAGCCTTTTGGTAACTTCAAGTGCAACAATGAACTACACAAACATAACGTTTGCGGGGCACTTTCAGAGAAAAACTGACATCTACAAACTATTGGGGCCATGCTTTTCCCACATATCTTGTTGATGCACATGTTTGATGTTTGGATTCTTCTTTTGATTTCTTGGGAGGTCTTTTCTTTCTTTTTATATTTAAATGAGTTTTGACTACTTATGAATTGTTTGCTATGATAACTGAGACCTCCGTTCATTTGTGATGCTTAACTATCTTTCTTATGGGCTATGTTGTCATGTAACAAACGATCCATGGGTGACATCTCATCACCCAAAACTCACATTCCACAAAATTTCCTAGTTGCAGGGCACTGGAAAGATTGAGGCCCTTCGTCTTGGCAAATATGATAGGGGAAGAAGATGCACAGCTGAACAATTTAAGGAACTAACCAACTTGAGGTTCCTTCAAGTGAATGGTGCGAATCTCACCGGAGATTTTCAGAACTTGCTTCCTCAATTAAGATGGCTTCAGTGGGAGGATTGTCCTTCGGATTTCACAGCGGCCAACTTTCATCCGAAGAAATTAGTTGTGCTCGATCTGTCGTGGGGTGGGATTTCAGAGGGCTAGGGAGGATGGAGCCCACTCAAGGTAAGATGTAGACGAGGCATTTCTCTTGTAAAATAATCACCTGTTGTCGTGGGCACCTAATTGACCAGAACCTTAATATCTTAAATCCATAATATCTTGACAACCAGTCATGCTTAACATCCTTCCAATGGAATTTTGTTGACATAACATTTTTCTAATCTTGTACATGTAACATCTGAAAACTGTTTCTCAGAGTTAACTTGCCGTTTCTCTTTGTGTTGTAAGGAACACATGGCGCCCAACGAATGCATCTGTCTTCCATTTGAATTCGTTATCTTCTTTCTGATAATAAAATGTGCTTATGTCTAGTCAATGAAGAACGGCATCGCCATAACTTGTAATTATTAGATAAGTTTCTTCTTTGAAATGTTGTCCTAAAATAGGTCCAATCTCACTGAGGTATCCTCTCTTTCTTTCAGATGGCAACTGGGCTCAAAGTTCTCAACCTTTCGCATTGTCATTCTTTAAGAAGAACTCCCGACTTGTCCGCTTTTGAAAGCTTAGAGATTTTGATTCTTGAAGAATGTTGGGATCCGGAAGAGATTCATCCTTTTGTCGGGCATATCAAGACTCTCATCTCGTTGAACGTCAGGAGATGTTGGAGGCTCCAGGAGCTACCGGCAACAATAGATAAAATGGAAGAATTGAGGGAGCTTCTCTTAGATCAAACTGCTATACAAGAGATTCCCATTACAAGAGGTTGTCTCATGAAGCTGGAGCCTCTGCGCGCCTCGTTTTGTGAAGAGCTTGCTCGACTTCCAGAATCCTTGGGCTCCCTTGTCTCGTTAACTCAGTTGGACCTATCTCAGACAGGGATTGAAGAATTACCTGAATCCATTGGTTTTCTGAAGAACCTCGAGATTCTTGATGCCTCTTATTGTGCATCATTAGCCTGTATGCCCAGCTCCATAGGCGATCTAGCATCTCTGTCTCTCCTTGACCTAACGAAATGCAATGAACTTGCTCAACTACCGGACTCTATAGGCTCGCTCGTGTCTCTGCAGTGCTTGCTGTTATGAGGATGCCGCTCGTTGAGAAAAAATCCCCCATTCGATTGGAAAGTTGGCTTCATTGACTGAACCGCATCTACCAAGGACGTCGATTGTGGAGTTACCCGAAAGCATCAGGAATCTGCAGAATTTGAGGATTTTGGCCATTCGTGGAACTCACGTAACAGAATATTGCCGAGGGCCGTCGGAATGTTGGCTCGGCTCGTGTTATAATTTCAGGCCTAGGTCGCTCCTAAGATATCCATGCTTCCTCTTCTTTGCCGAAGATGTGGTCTTTAAGCCCCAAGTTAGATGGGAATCTACACTAACTTATAAGAAGCTGTACATTTAATGAGAAACCATGGTCTTCTTCACTCACATAAATTCATATCTGTGAAATTTTACCAGCATATCTCCCTTTTGTAGACAGGAGAGGTCAAGGTCTCAAATCTTGGACTTCAAGAAGAGGTGAGGAAAAAGTCATCCGCCGTGCAAAACCACCGATTTTGATTTAAAAAAGTCAGAGATTTGATCGTTGAGCGTGTGACCTTTATTTTGACTCCGATGATTTGTCTGGAGCTTGTTCTGTTTTGAAAAGGGGGGTAGAAAAACCCACCGAGCTGTCTAAAGATATCTAAGAGCAGAAATATAAAAAAATGGGAATTGCAGTTAATCCAGTTCAAGAATTGGGAGTAGGTGGCGCAAACGTTGCAGGATCCTAAAGTTGTGCATCAGATGATTGCATAGATTGTATAATAGCGTGTATCGCATGCATGCCAAGAAGTCGACGATGGGAATAGCGAAATATAATTGCAAAACAGATAGATGGAGACATACGAAATGACGGAGAAATCATCAAACTGTTCATTAGAAAATGTTTTTGCGACACCAGGACAAAAGGGCGGTTCAAATGAAGCAATGTTTTTATATGCCCAAGTTGCATCAGAAAATTCCAATGTTCGACTTTTTTAATGCACCATTCTTTCTAGGATTCATCCTGCCAATGTGCATCAGCTGACTCCGCAATGGCCGGCCGAAGCAAATACCCAATACTTTGTCCTAGTTCATCTTGGAGAACACATGAGGAAATTTCTGGCGATTATTGGGAAGTATAGCCTTTTTCTTTTCTGGATTCCCTACAGACAAGCTCAAATAGGTAACTTCTAGGTTGCATTTGGACCGACCCCTGAGACCGTTTCCTTCTATTCAGAGCTCGGTTTGTCAAGAAACAGAACTTCGCATGCGACATAAGCCATGCTAGAGGTGATCACTCTATGTTTAGGAGTTCATGACAGACAGAAGTCGTCAAGGCAGTGAAGTTGTTTTTCGTTACATAGGAGGGGAAACATGATGCGTTATTCTCACGTGTATGAAGATGAGAGTGATATGAATAGAAATTTTCTGCTGCAGTCAGCATAATGCACAATTAATGCAGGATGAATGAAATGTGTAACCACGATATGAAGGGGCTAAATCATCACAAGAGCCGGCGATGATCTTTGAGGTTTGTAATACCGTATTGTTTTTCACACAAATGACCGTGTCTATAACCATACTCAGGCATTGTCTCCAGTAGCAATACAAACCCAGTGACCTAACAGTACACAACTGTATGTTCCTCTTACAGTAAATCTAGAGTGCATTGGAGAGCCAAGAAAAGCTACAAATGTAACCAGCATGCAGAATGTCGAGGAACTATGCAGAGATCAGTATACCGACTGTACATGAATACCTAACTATGCCTATATATTCACAAAATGCAAAATAGACTAGCAGTAGACACGATCAAACCGTCTGAATTTAATTCTAGTTCTAAACGTGTAGTTTCCTAGCTCAGTACCTCCTCAATGATCACGATCACGTCTATGGTCAATAGAGTGCCTTCAGAATTCCTCTCGCGAGGCGAAAACCGTCCTCTTCGCTAACATATTTTCTTTTTCCTAGAATCAAAGTTGTCTTCCAAATGTTCCTGTTTGATGAAGATTTTGTATGAGGCCGCTGGCCAATGTTCCTTGAATTAACTCTTTTTAAGTAACCGTTCTGGTGAAGCGCCAAATGTCGTCTGTCAGAACTTGATCGTACTCAAGTCCCGCATCAAGGGATCAATAGCTGCTGCTTTCACCTGCAGCAGTTTTTACAAACTTAGCATGCCATGTAATGGAATGTCAAGGAAGATCCGCATTGACGAGGCAATGTCTAGTGACCTTTTGCGCTTGCTTTTTGAGACAGATGGTGATGAAGCGTTGCTGTGCCAGTTCCTTTTCCTCTGGTTGATGAACCAATTGTTTATCTGCTTCAATTGCAAACCGGTTTCCTGTACCAGCTTCGCCTTGTCTTCCTCCTGTCAAGTCCCTAAACAGAATTACATTCTTCCAAAGAGCCAGATTAAGCATTTACATAGAACCAATTAGGAGGTAACCGAAAAATCACTTGCAACAATCTTTCACAGGTTCCAATTTTGTCCATAGTTTCTTTAGTTCCAACTTTCTTGGTCTCTTCACATCATTCTATATAGAGCGTACCGTAGGATATGGCCATTTAGCGTGCGACTGCCACCAGGCTTTTAGGAGGGACGTAGTATCCCCTGGAAGCTTTCCCGCTCTCCTCTTGCGCAAAATTTCCTCTCTAATATCGACGATTTTCTCCTTGTACCCCTGTAGGGAAAACGGAAGAATACAAGGGTTTACGATCAAGCATCCATAGGTAACATACAGGAATTTCAGGATTCCCACTGTTTACCTGTTTCAACTCGTGCTTCAATTCTTGCCTTACGCGTTCCATTAACGATCGCTCTGTCTCCGTTGGAATGAGAGGGCCGAATCCCATGCTGTCTGGACCATCCAAACTTCCATCAAACAGGTTTGGATCGCTATCTATTGGGTCGTCTTCGTCATCGGACATCGTCGCACCGGTTCCTTGACCGGGTGAAACTCCTGGGATAAGGCATTTCAGCAATGTCAGAACATGATGATGCTAACCTGATTCGCGATCACGGGACTAGACATCATTAGAATGTGCGCTTTAAATCCTTCCCTCTGCTAAAGATTACCTTAGGGGAAATGAAGATTGCAACGTTGCTAATATTCTTTTAACCGAGCAAATACTAGCAATAAACAGCCCATTACCTTAGCAAGAATAGTCATCATGCTCGCTGAGACCCAAAATGATGAGAAAAACAGAGTAAAATACGAGTCCTGGAAGAAGAACATCACCTGTTAAGCTCTGCAGGGACTGCTCAATCTCCCAGCAAGCCATTACTGCTTCCATGGCGTGGACTCGGACATGTTGCTGTAACTGCTCTCTAAAAGAACAGAGCAAGAGGACGTAATGCGTCTGCAATATCGAGAACAAAATGATCAATAATGTTGACCTGTATTGGAAAAGAATTTAGTTTCGGCCATTGCTTGCATAAAAAAAAAAAAAAATTGTGACAGTTTCATACACAGATTGGTCCTATTCCATCAACTGTAATCATGAACCTGTTACTTTGTTTCCCAGAATCCTTATATACAAACACATACATAAGCTCATCCATTGATCAAGTTTTGTGAAGCATGAGGAGGATTTGGTAGATGCAGTTGTCAATGTCATGTATCCTCTACACCGTCCACATCTCATGAAAATTCCGGAACAGGAAGCGGACAATTCCTTCGGGCTTTCTCGGTCGAACGAGAAAGATCATCCCCGGAAGTTTCTACAAACGGATTCAAGCACAAAGTTTCTCACCCTTCCGCAACCAAAGCACGAACTTCCAATCCCAAGTATTCGACCGGAGAGATGGGAGGCTATTGTACATGTAACGAAACACTTTAAAAAGAAACAGATCATGTGTTTGGCGAGTGCTAAAACGCGGAAAGAGGCTATTTTTACGAATTAGTATTGGACATAAAGTTGAAAGTTTTTCACGAGCCAAAAGGTAGAATTAAGACAAAAACTAAAATCGGAGGTTTTTTTTCTTCATATTAGGCCTGATGCTTTATGCTTACGGTCTCTGTTACATCCTTATTCAATCCCAATCATTCTTATATCAAGCAACGACCCAACAGATCCACTTGTTCCCCAACCATAACTAGAAAAGACCCATCATCCACAAGATCTTTCCTTCTTGATACGCTACAGAGAGAGAGAGAGAGAGAGAGAGAGAGAGAGAGAGAGAGAGAGGGGGAAACAAAACTGTCGGTGCCTCCGATTCATGTAATTCACCTAAACCAGACGTGCAAGATTAACTGCCAACTACCATTTCCAAGTGAAAGAAACTACAAAACACAAGAAAAAGGGAAAAGAAAAAAAATGAGGGAGACAAGTGAGGGTCAGAAATTTCCATGACAGAAACACCGGGAAGCAAATAAGCACAAAATTGAAGAACCCTCATGTCAGAAAATAATTGTGTATGTAAGAAGTACTTTTACTGCAAAAAATAAAAAATAAAAAATAAAAACAATTGGTCTGAGACACACAGACCCAGAGACCCAAAGAGACAGACGCAGACGCAGACGCAGACGCAAACGCAAACGCATTTATTGTCTCTTCTGGTTCATCAGTATGATTCGTACCTGGTGAATTGAATTGACCCAGTCACAAGCCAAACTCAAAGAACACAGACACAAAACCCCAGAAAAAAAAAAAAACCAATCTTCAAGAAAAACGCTCCAGGAACTTGGAAAAAATTTGCCCATGATTGATATTTGAGAGACCATTTCTGGTTAATATTAAAAAAATGATCTTTTTCATGTACGCCTTATCTAATCACAGTCATCAGTTTCAACGGAGAGCTATGGATAATGATTCTGATATTTATTAAAAGTGATTTCTCCAGAAGTACTCCACAGATTTCTGTATTCTGAAAAGTTTGGAAGTGTAGATTCTGCATAGATTGACCGCGTCGAGATTTTGTCTTGGAAAAGATAGGCAAACAGAAAAAAAGAAAATTAAGATGTTAGAATCATCGCTGCATTTGTAAATCACTTTTAAGCGAAATTACCATGAATTGGTCAAGCTCCTTGTCGTCCCCAACCCCGTCGTGGCCGGCGGCAGCGCCGAGAGCCGAGTACTTAGCCACGACCTGAGCCGACTGGGCGAGCTGCGAGTCGATCCTGGGAAGCTGGTCGACCGGCGTCGCTATCCGGAGGCAGGCCACGTGAGCCGACAGGAGCTGCTCGTACAGAGGGTGGGCTACGATCTCGGCCTTGTGCTTGGCGTCGCGCCAGTCCTCCAATGCAGCGGCGCCGTCGTCCCGGCGCCTTTCCCCCCCCGCGGGGTCGTGGGGAGGCGCGATGACGCCGGTCATGACGTCGGAGGGGAGTGGGTGGAGGTGTGGAGGTTGAGGAAGTTGGCTGTGGGGTTGTGGAGGAGGGCGGCGTTGAGCCAGTTGGGTGCGGAGGAGGCGCTGGTGATGGGGGAGGGTTCGTGGGGATGTGGCGGCGGCGGCTGTTGGTGGGGAAAGTGGTTGTGGTGGTGGTGGTGGTGGAGGTGGGAAGAGAGGTCGTCGGGAGAGAGGTGGTGGTTTGGGAAGGACATGATAGTTGCGAACTTGCTATGATATGAGAAGGGCAGGCGATGAAGTGAGGATGATGATGAAGGCGATTCCTGTCATATGGAGTTCATAGTTCGCGCAGAGAGAGAGAGAGAGAGAGAGAGAGAGAGAGAGAGGGAGGTTTATATATGATGGCTCCAGAAGATATGAAGAGTTCACATAGAGACACAGATGGATATGATTTTGTCAAGAGAAAGAGAGAGAGAGAGAGTTGCTTAGTGTGCTCTAAAATGGCTTGATAAAGAAATCGTATTTATAAGGCCTGTCAATGATTCGGTTCAGTTTAGGTTTTCTGAAACTCTAAATCTAGCTAAGTCGATAGGATGAGCAGCTAAACCAAATTGAATCGCAACCCGAGCCCAAGGGTTTTCTATTTTTGGAACCTAGAAGAGAGACAAGGATTAGGGCTCTGAGTGATTTTGAGAAGGGTGAGAAAGAAAGATTTTAAGCTACGCGTTCAATTTTTATTTTTAAATTATTTATTTTTCATAAAATAAATGGAGCTTAATTTAAATAATTTGACATCCCTAGTTTTTGGCAATAGCAAACTATACTTAACGTATGAGGAAAAGGGATCTACATAATTTATTGAGAGGTTGTATCATATGGTTATTGAACTTTGATGGCATATACAATCGACTTACTAAACTTTGACTATTTTCACTACAAGCTCCCGATTCTTTATAATTGATTCGCTTTGAATCAAATGATGCCGATTTTCCAGCGGATCGATGGCACGGCGCCTAGTAAATTGGCCGGTGTCCTCCACAACAACATCTCGATAGATACTTCATTAACCTGTTATGATACCAACCGAAAATAGCTAACGCAATCATCAAAAGTATGGGTGAAAATTAGTCGTTCGGAGAAAATTAAACCTTTTTTTTTACTTAAATAACTGGCGGATGTGTTTTTGCAAAAGGAAAACATTTATGCAAATGGAGTAGCTTTCATCAAGTAGATGATGGATGAGTTAAAAAGACAGAAAGATGCTGTAAAAATAGATACTTCACACTTAATAGTTCAGCCTTCCACTTGGCCTACGTTCATTCTCTCGGACTAACAGCCTTTTGCAACACTCGAATTCGTTAGTAATCTAAGCTTTTGAACTCAAATCAAATGGTAAAAAAGTCTTGAGTTTTCTAATCTAGGAGATGGAGAAGCACGTATCACGTCCTGCTTTTGCATAAGGTTTCTGTAGTCTTTTCATGCTTCACGCTGAATAGACTGTTCACCTTGGCCGGTCCCTCCAAGTACATTGATGTTTTCTAGCTTTCTATGCCAGTGTTCACCTTCACTTGGTCCCTCCAAACCTTAGACCAATGCACATATTAGTTATCTTCAGAACATTATAGGACATGCGTGATTAAAGACAAAAGAAAACAAATACATTTGTAATATGGGAAATGGTTACTCCAATAAAACATTAAAATTAAGTGAGATCAACACAAGATTCAAAACTTTGGAATTTTGAATAAAATGATAGGACATGCTTTGTTGTTTGCTTACAAAAAGGGAGTCACTATTTACTCCTTGAAATCGTACTCCATCGAAAGTCCTAAAATTTATTAAATCCATCAAAACAACTTATTAGAATAGCCTTCTTGCTTATATGCGATTCGCGATATCGGGTGGTTAACATTTTTCAAATCTAAAACCCTATTGAAGCCCATCACATCATTGTTGGAAAAATGGGATATGAGCAAATAGTGTAAGCCTATGTCCAATCTGCTATTTATATTAGGGAAACATATCTTGAGCATGTCTCTACGCAAAGGAGAAACTCTGCTTATTGCAAACATAAACGAGCTGTCTTCTCTGTTTAAGAAAACATAAAAGATGAAAGTAAAAACAAATGGAAAAGATTAAGATTGGCTAATTATTGTAAGCGCCATAAGCAATCGTTTAAGGAAAATCTTTTCCAAATCATTTTGAATTATTTTTTTTTTTGTCTGGTTCTATCCTCGTCCTATTCTATTATACAAGCTATAATATGTGCACCATGTACTGTGAGCACATGGTGCATATATTGTGGCTAATTATTGTAAGCGATACAAGATGAAAGTAAGAATAAATGGAAAAGATTAAGATTGGCTAATTATTGTAAGTGGTACAAGCGATCGTTTCAGGAAAATCTTTGCCAAATCATTTTGATTTTTTTTATTGATTCTATCCTATCATATTCTATTATACAAGTCACAATATGTGCACCATATCTTGTGTGCAGATTGCGAAACTTTACTCCCTCGTTCACTTTGGTCTCCACTCCCACCCCCTCGAGACAAACAATCATTCTTAGAAAATTATTTTTTTCAAATAATTTATCTTTAATGAAACAAACGGAGCCTTAGTTTATAAGTTAAATAACATGAGATTAGTTTAACAAAGACATGATCGGAAGCATTATACTTTGATAAGATGCTTTAACAAATTAAGCTAATTTTTTAGATAAAATTCTATTTGTGAAATACATTAAACAAAACTTGGAGAGTCATAACTCGAAGTTGCCGCATGGCTCTCAGATATTGCCCTTCACCAAATATAAATCATAAAAGCCACCAACCAATACCAAGAAGTAATGTCAAAGCATCATGTTTTTCTAGAAAAGTACAATTCAGAACCAATTAGCTATGTTAACCACGTAGCTTAGATAGTTTCAGTTTCATTTCAAACGGCCCTTTCTTATCAAAAGAATTCTGTAAACCAGCATAATATCCAAAACTATTGTCGTCTTAACTACAATTTAAATGCACATCTTGGAATGCAAATTGCATATGATCAATAAAGCAAAAGTCACATCTTGATGATGATTAATGATAAGATTTGTCACAAAACTCTAATGTGACATGTTTATTTGCATTGATGTTGAATAGTATCTTCACTTGAAACAAGAAAAAGAGAACATTTCTCCAATAAAACCATTTTATGAACAAAGATACTTTATTTGAAATTTGCTCGACAAGCAAGTAAATGAACGCTTGTATACTTTGATATCTCTATAGCACTAACTATTTCAACTTTTAAGTTCCCATTATAGAAAAAAAAAATTGAGGGATGATATCATGCAATGCGTGGGCCATTGTTGCTAGTTTTAACTATTTAAGTGTCTCACATAATTGCTAAATGGAGTCGTAAACGAAATTTTAAATTTATGAATCGAGAATCGAATCCTAAGATTCGATGAAGTATCTAAAATTTTCAAAGAAGATTACATTAAAAAAATTAGTTCCAAACTTTATATGTGATTTCATTTATCATAACATTATAATATGCATAGTAAATTACATGATCCGGTAGATAAATGTATGAGACATTGACTTACTCGGATCGATATATATGCACCAAACCATACCCTAATGAATTGCAATTTGGGAGATTAGCTACTCATGAACTAAGTGTCGTTAATAAAGGTGACCGGCTCCAGGTGAGTAGATTTCAACCTGAAACCTAAAACTTATGTTGTTAGAAACGGTTCTCGCTTTTTTAAACCTAAAACAATCACCAAATGTTTGTCTAAATAAAATACGACCCAAGAACCTATCCTATATTAAGCTCATTAAAGACAGTCCGGTTCCAGGGTCTACCTTGAACCATCTTCTTCTTCTTCTTCATTTTAAATAATGAAAAAAATCATGACAAATATTAGTTACAATAAAATAGTATGAGTGACAAAGCATCTCAAAGTAAAAACATCTATACAAAACAAATAGAAGTATAGAGTAACACGAAAGTTAAGCTCATTTAAGAAAGACAAATAATCTTCTTCCAACCTTATAAAACAAATCAATCCTAATCGGTTCGTGGGTTGGATTTAATATCTAGAACCTTGAAACCTATCGACACGATACAAGTTCCAAAAATTTGAAATCGGAAACCATATCTGTTTCGAGCGATCGACTCCATTCTCGAGCAAAATTGAACCATCTACACAGTCCTAATCGTCAAGGTTTCGAATCGACTCGACTAGAATCGTATTATTGTAATAATTATATCGATGGATGGGAGGGCCCAATCATTAAGCCGGGACAGCAATGTTGTCAGCGTAATCCAATCATAGCGGGACAAACATGGATAGGCCGGTTGCCATGGGCCCCGCACAATTTTCCACGGGCCAGCACGAAACCCATCGTGTCCCCCCCGTGGAAATTACAATGTATGGTCTCCTTGGTAGGTTCCTTTCTTTTCCTTTTTTATTATTTTTTTTGTTGCATTTATATTGTTATTGTCTTTGTTTTTTTTATTGGTGTTCTATTTTCTTTCCCTCTATGTCCATGAGATGGGGTCACCCGTTTCTTTCTTTTTTGCCTTATGATAAAGAGGGGTCCTCGTTAAAACGTTGGAGACAACGTTAGACTCAAGGACGGCCTAATATGAAAAAAAAAGAAAGGAAAAAGATCTTTTGAGTAGGGTTTTGTCTTTGTCTCCATCGTCAATCGTACGTTGGGATTACGTTAACACAATGCAACCGTTCGGCAGGGAGCTTCTGCCGGGTAGCGCTGACAAGACTTTCTAATGATATCTCCGCTCTACTCTCCTCGACGATAGAGTGCTCGGTGAGAGCCATAACTATCGCTGGGTTTGAGCAGTCTTTATCTCCTCCGCCCCCATCACGGTGCAACTGAGAGTAAAGCTAGGGAAATTTTTATTAGAAGGGAGCGTGATTTTAGGATAGAATCGAAAACTGAATCGGACTTGTGGGAATCGATTGGGCATGTAAGGTAAGTTCCACAATCCAAAAATTGGGAAAAGGTTTCGATAGGCAGGTTCAGGTCCATTTGGAATTTAAAATAAGTCTTTATATTTTTCTTTTTATATCATAAAATGATCATGCAGATTCATGATGTCAAAAAATAAGTTTATAATTGGCAAAATGATACGCTAAGTGTCAATATTTATGTACTGCATTTACTTGCTAATATTTTTTAGGATCACCGAAATGCCAAATCGGAGAAAAAAACATTACTTTAGTGCCAACGGCGAGAAATTCAAAGACTTCATCGGGGTTGACACTTAAATAATCATTTTCAAAAAATGACACTTAAGTGATCTAAAAAAATCACTTTAGTGTCAAATAGGAGAAAAAATCATTTTAATGCTAATGACGAGAAATTCCTATGACCTCACTAGAGTTAGCACTTAAATAATTATTTTTTAAAAAAAATTGATACTTAAGTGATCTAAAAAAAATTAATAGCATTAAAGTAAGCGCTATACACAAATATTGTCACTTGACGTATCTTTCTGCCATTTATAATTTGAAATGACTAGTCGAATATCCACTTAGGGATATGTATTACTAAGACTTTTACTTTGATGATGTTTTATATTTTTCGTGTGTCTAAATATAAATTGTAGTTAGTGAATTATAGCAGTAAATTATCGTCATTAGAGGTGATAGTTCACTACAATCGTTTAATTAAAAATACAAGTAGAACTTGGCTAGATCCTAGAACCTGTGATAAGGTAGGTTCCGGGTTCTAGGGTATGCGTGGTAAATTCCAGGCTCCAAAAAATTGAAAAATCGATTCCAACTGGTATGTTTCAAATTTCAAGTGAAATATATGTTATGATGCACATGTGAGTGAATTGAGTTTGAGAAATTTCACATTGAAAAATCGGTATGGTATAGAGCAATTAATATATTCTAGTTGGCCATAGCTCATTAACTTAAGCTTTTGAGCGAAGATGGGTCAAGTGTTGGCCTTCACTTTTCACTCTCAATGAATGGTGTCGGAGCCAATAATTGATTGGTAGGGTCCCCAATCGGTTCATCTTTTAGCAAATATCTCAATGAAGGAATCGGCAAGCTTCAGTTTAGAGGAGGTGGGCATTGTGATGTAACAGCGCTAGCCCATATGGATAAATTTGGTCAATGGAGATTTAACTTGAGATAAGTTAATGCGAGAATGATACCTTTTCAAGCAAGTGGGCGTTGCAATATAGCAACACGGACCCCTAGGGATGAAGTTGAGCGTTGATGAAGATTTAACTTGAGATAAGTTGATGCGAACGATACTTGAATTAAGGACTTCGACTTGGCCTCCCTCTTGGCGATCTCCGCAAGTGAAGGTATCAAATTTTTGCTTCGCGCTCCTAACAAACTGACCGACCCCGAAATCGCCCATCCTTAATTTTTAGGCCATTGTTGTGGCACGGTGGAACCACAACTTCGAGAGCGAGGAGTAACTTGAGAGTTTTAAATCCTCGACAAGAGGGCTTCGAACCATTTAGACGTAAGCCATTGTCATTATGCTAACCACCGTGGTGGTACCTCCATTTTAGGGGCGTGCAACTAGGCCGGTTCTATTTGAGAACCGGGCCGAATCGAGAATCGGTTCCCGATTTTCAAAATTGGTTGGAATTGGTCCGGTTCTCGGTTAGAATGAATATCCATCACGGAACCGAATCAATTTCATAACTTAAAAAGCCAAACCCTAATGTGTTTCCTCCTAAAATATAATTTGATCAGACGCGACTCGACAACATGGCAGCATTCATTCACCTTTCCTCTTAGCAATTGTTGCTTTTTGTACATAGTGATTTTTGTTATTCATCTTTTACTTTGAATAATTTCATTGCGGTTTATATTGTTTTGAGGGAAAATGAAACTAGAAAAAGAACAAAATAAAAATAAGTTCTCGAATAGATCCTGGAACTAAATTGAAAAAAATGCTACAACGTCTAGTGTAGTAAGTAAAATCATACGAAAAAGAAAAAGAATGGTACAAAATAGTCATATCAGATGAGTCATATGAACGTCTAAGTGGTAGGTATTATTCTCCCAGAGGGCCAGAGCTTCTTGTTTCCAAAGGCGAATCACATGGAGGCTAGGAATTGAAATTGTACGAGCATATATGGCGAGGGTTTGTTAACCATTGTTCATCGGGCACCTGTTAAGCATGCTTAATTACGGATTTCCAATTTTTTAAACAATGATCATGCATAAAAAAAATGGTGGATTAAAAAAATAATTCTTTTGATTAATTTAACTGGCGTCGTAAGATACTCGTTGGCAAAATTGGTATTGAACATTGATTCAACTCCAGAACAGGACGATTTTCAACTTGTTTTTAGCTCTCTCTTTTTCACTATGTTTAAACAAGTTCAAATATGACGGAGATGGGTTTCGAGCCTCGGAAACCTATCAATGACTTAACGACTATGCCACAAATCGATTACATCGCGTGTTATTCTAACATAGTTGTAAGTTAGACCCGGTTTCTCGCTTTGATCTTGAGTCGGACGGTTCAATATCAAGCTAGTTTCTAAGAGAACCGACTCTGAAAGGGTAGATTCAAGGTTTGTAGTCTAGAAGCAATCATCGCTACTTTGTCATCCCTCGCTCCCTCCTCTTTGAGGAAATTTACCAAAAAATCCTAAACCAATTATAATTATGCTAATTCAGTTTCGAACTTTTTTTTGTCAATGGAATCTTAACATTTTTGTATTTGTGCCAATTTAACCCATCAAACAATTTTGGCAAAAATCAACGACCTGAACGTTAGCCATCCAATGTGGCATGGTCGACAACTCGACACTAACTTGGACAATTTTTAGAAATATTTTAATATTTTTTCAAATTATTATTTTATGTTTTTATTAATTTTCTTTTTATTTTTATTTTTGTTTTTATTTTCTTCCCTTTCTTCTTCCTCCAAACTCACTTGGACCTCGACAAACGGCCACTAGCAAGGGCAAGGCCAAGCTTGCCACCGACCTCACTAGGGGCGGGCGAGGCCGACCTTGCCAATGGCCGAATGGGGCGAGCTCGCTAGGGAAAAAAAGAAAGAGAAAGAAAATAAAAATATATATAATATTATTAAAAATTATTCACGTTAGCATCGATGGATTGAATTGACATAAATGCAAAAGGTTTTGGACTCTTGAAAAAAAAAAAAAGGTAAAGGCCCCGTTTGGTTCAAAGATTTGGAAAAACAACAAGAAATACCTTTGAGTTAAAGACCTTTTTCAAAATGCAAGAAGTGTTTGGTAAAATGTATTTTAAAAACATATTTGAAAAACAACTTTGAGATAAATGTTGTTTGGTAAAAATGAACTATGTAAAGTATTTTTCTTTTGAAAAAAAAAACGGTGGCGACTCAACCGACGCCGGCGACACGGCAACACGATGACCGGCCGCGGCCCGCTGCGCGGTGGCCGAGGCGGCCGGCGACCGCGGCGGCGATTGTACTCTAATATGACAAAATTAAAATAAAAAAATAAGTTACATTTTAAACTTTAACCAAAGTATCTAAGAGTATTTTGGGTATAGGACTTTAAGAAATTGAGATGTAATTGTATCTTAAAGTGACTTAAAAAAATAGCCAAACAACATTGCATTTGGAAAAGACTTTAGAGCTCTTTCATTGCAATCTTAAACAAACGGGCCAAAGACTCAAGTAGCATAGTTATAATAAGTTTAGAATTTTTTTTTTTTGTAATTCTCTGGGTGTGCGTCGGATTGGAAACGAATAGAGATATCGTTCGTATCCAATAACATCAGTAAATAATTGTTTAGTTGTTAATGTACATATGTATCCGTCATGCGGACGTTATTCTTCTTTTCTCCATCTCTCTTGGTATGGAGAGAAAATTTTTCGTCCTCCGAGCAACGGCGTCGTCTCGTCCTTACGTCAAACCAATCACTATATATAGTGGACCAATAATATCAATTTTCAGAAATTTCATAAGCATAGAAGCTTCATGGATTTTTTAACACGATCTTTCTCCTCATTCATTTTATTTACATCTTTGATATAAAAGAGCGATAGCATTTTCTTCTAAGTCATGCGTAGATAGACTTATCAAATGGGTGGATCGGATCGGGTTTGGGTTGAGTAATGAATAATCCGACCAAAATCACTCATTAACCTAGTTATGACTCATTTATCCGTAGTGCAAAATATCTCGACTCAAACTTTACCCATACCATACCCGATTCATTTTACTAAAACACTTTCATATTTAATCAAATATGATAAAACTTAGTTCTTATAATTTTTTAATTATATTACTAAATCATTATGGACGAATTTTATAATTTGAAAATTTTAAATTTTAAAAATTTTAATTTTTTTCTCTTCTAAAACTGGTGAGGGTCGCCGGCTACTGGCTGATGGGGCCATGGGCAAGGGCCGCCCTCACCCGTTGCTGGCGATGGTCGGCCCCCACCCAGAGGAAAGAAACCTTGTCAAGGGACACAGCTAAAGAATGATTCTCAGGCTTTCACCAATCATTTCATTTTTTCCCCAAGGTGACAGCAATATATTTTCTTAGAAAGGGTATAAGAAGTGTCATTCTGCATAGGTACAATTCAAAGCCAATGCTTCCATTTTTGTGTGCTTCACATTTATTTCCCTCCGGCCACAATTTCTGCATTTAATCTCACCAGTCGCTGGCACGAACCTTGCCAGCAGCCAGCGAGGGCTTTGCAGCCCTTGTCTGGTGTTAGCGAGGGTCGACCGGCGACTGCCGGATGTCATAAAAAAAAAAAAAGCAAAAAAAGGAAAGGAAAATAAAAAATTCGAAAACTTGTTTATGATTTACTTAAAATAGTTAGGCAACTCATTTATGACCCATTTAAAATCTATTCAAGACCCATTAAGTTGTTAATTGATCAATTTATGACCCAATTAAGTTTGTTAAGTAATCCATTTATGACCCACATTTTATCCATATTTACTAGTGGTGGGTTATAAATAGGTCGACTTTAAATTTTAAAAAACAAGTTTAAGTGAAAAATAAAGAGTTATTTGAAAACTTAATGGGTCGTAAATGGGTTAGCTAAGATAACTATCTTAAACGAGCCATAAATAGGTTTTCCGAATATTTTAAAATATTCAATTTTTAGTTATTTTATTATTTTTCTTTTATGTTTTTTTTTCCTTCTCTTTTCTTCCTTTTTCTTTTCCCTCCTTCCTCCGCGATGGCCACCGACAAGCTTGGAGCTTGTTGGCCTCGGGCAACCCTTGAGCTCGCCAAGATCCTCGCCGGCATTGGGTGAGCTCGTGCTCGCCTGGATCGACCCAGCCTCGTGCTCGCTGACTCTATCGTCCCTTGGCTGGCTCACGCCAACGCGGTGTGATGGTCATTGCTTCTGGTACGAGGCCATAAAGGAACACACAAATACACCTACAAGAAAGCTGTTTTTGGTGGACTCGTTCTATGCTGGGAAATTCGGTTGCCTAGACATACGATGGCGGCTACGGCTGCGGCGGCTACGGTAATTGCTACTACTACTGTCACATGCATTGGGTCGATCTAGGAGACAGTTGATTCGGCTGATCTCGCATTTCTTCAAGAATGTTGAAGAACAAGAACTTGGTGTGAAATTTTTTTTTCCTTGTTGGACCCGACCTTGTTTCAGTTTACACAAAAAAGTAGCGAAGTCTTTATAATTGACACAATGTTGATTCTAGTAAGTAGATAACTTGAGGCCAGGTATGGTATGGTTATCGATGAGCTGCCGACTACGAAAAATTCTTGCTGATTAGCATGCATATCAATGACTACGACTATAGTTGTCAATATGTGATAAAGCCCAATACCCAAAAAAACTCTAACTTTACCATTTATGACAATTCTACTCAATTTTTTTTTATCTCATAAAAAACCTCTAACTTTTACATTTGTCCCAATTCTACCATAAACTTTTACTTTTGTCCCAATTCTACCCGCCTAGTATAAAAAAAAACCTTCAACTTTAGCATATGTCCTAATTATATCCAAAATTCTTTTTTGTCTCATAAAAAACCTTCAACGGCTACTTTTATCCTAATTTTATCATCACTAGCCTTCCGTTCATAATCACCATTAGTTAATCCTATGTGGCATTTTTGCATTGTTAATGAATTACATATCATTAAAACCGACATGAAAAAACTCTTGAATTTCTCTTACGTAGTATGCTTCCCCTACATATTGCCGGGAAATATAAAGTCTCTCAAGACGGCACGTTTCGTATTCTCTTCGACATTCAAAGAACCCAAAAAATGGCTAGACATGAAGATATTTGGACTAACGATCTAAAACCTCGCCGTCCCTAAAATATACTGCTTTTTAAATTTCAAAGATTAATTAGTAAATTCGACGAGAAAACTCGAGCCACGTAGGATTAATTAACGAGTGATTATGGACGGAAGATTGTCGGTGGTAGAATTGGGATAAAAGTAAAAGTTGATGATTTTTTATGAGACAAAAAAAAGTTTTTGATATAATTGGGACATATGCTAAAGTTGAGGATTTTTTTGGTAATAGGCTGGTAGAATTGGAACAAAAGTAAAAGTTTGAGATTTTTTATGAGACAAAATAGAGTTTTGGATATAATTGTTACAAATACTAAAGTTGAAGGTTTTTTTTTATTAGGCCTATGTGATAATGATTGGTCGACGATAATCACAGCAAATTTCACAAGTGTTGGGTGAAGTGAAGATACCGATATGAGCATGAAGTTCAAGTGTAGCAGCAATGAAACTTGTAATTGTTACAGATAAGGGGAAGGGATGAGAAAAAAAATTGGGATCCACCCAATCCGGACCAGATCATACCCAACCGGCTGGTTTTGAATGGTTCTCATCGGACACCAGTCCGGTTCCCGATTTCAATTTGCTAAACCGACCGGTACTGATTCGGCTCCCGATTTCAAGTTGGAATCACCCAACCGACCAGAGCTTTTAATATTTATATATAGGTAATGGGCATTATGTAGTGCCGGTTCAAATATGTAAAGCATATAAAGCGTTCAATATGTTATGGTTGGGAAGTTTATTTATCTCGTCATTGCAAATCATGATCTGATCACAATTTGTACATTTTGTTGAGACTGAAAGTTTCACCTTGTTCAGTGTGGACTGTGGAGACACTAAACTTGAAACAGATTAAACATTATTTCAGGGCAAATTGGTGTGGGAAGATTTCAACATTGAGATTGAAGCAGGTGGAGTTAGAAAGCCAATCATAAAAACATTTAATGCCACAGTGACCAATGCCCCAGTGATTTACCGAGTTGGTAGGACACGGTTCTATGGATCCATTCGAAAATCGAACTGGACCGCTAGTGCGATTCTCGGGAGAGTCCACAGAATGAGTGGGTGGTTCATGATTTTCATTTTGATAAACCGATATTTAGCAGACAGTTTTCGATTTTAGGATAGGAACCATCCATCCGAGAACCGATCACTCCTAATAAGGTAAATGGAAAGACAGAGCACGATGATTTTGATCAATCGAAGGCAAGATCGAGGTGAGATTTTGGAGGAGTAATCGTCTAGAGATAGGATGACTTGGCGACCTGAAGATGCGGAGCCAAAAATCCTGGAGACACGAAAGTATGATTGAAACCGCTAAAGAACTTACTATGGACAGTTATGTTGTGAATACCCTAAATAACCTAGTGCTTATGGACTATAGACACCCCTCCTTCTGCCCTTCTCCCCTCCCAACAAATAAAAAAAAACTTCTATCTTTCAAATCCTGTACCTTAGCCGTAGTTTCCGGATATTGCTCAATTCCTGTACATTAGCCGCAGTTTTCAGATATTGCATGTTCGATTAAATTATGGCTTGTGATTTCAATTCATGTTGTGAATATTATAAATACTAGTGTTTATGTACTGCGAAGGACTTGCCCAAAGCTATCGTGGCCTCACCAGTGGCGGTGAGGGTGGGAAGGCCCTCCCCGGATCCGGGCGAGTGCCTTTGCACCCTCGTCCGTGGCCGCCGAGACTGTGAAGGCCTCGCTAGCTGTAGACAAGGCATTCGGGGTTGACGATGAAAAAAGGAAAATAAAAATTAAAGGACTCATAAATTCAAACAAGATTTTTATAAATTGTAATAATTGTCCACGTTGGCGCCGGTTGTGTCACGTAGGACAATTGACATTCATGTAAGCAATTTTTGGCTAAAATTTATTGAAATGACTCAATTGATAAATTGTCAAAAGGTTTAGGATCAAATTGGCCAAATTAAAAGGTTTAGGATTGAATTGACATAAATGCAATATATTTGAGACTTTTTTTGATAATTTTTCCATTTTAGAACTGATTGGACAATTTCGTGAAGGTGAGTCGAGGATTTCACCATTCTTATTTTTTACTTTATCAATAGATAAGCATGGGAATATATCCAAAATCAACGTAAATGTTTGTTTTATGTTGTTATAAGAAGGTCAAATGAATCAAACGACATCATCGACAGCTACATCACTCCAATTAAGTAATTTCAGTATGAAATCTGAACTATAACATATTACTATCTCTCTTAAATTTCAATGGAAATTTTCAGTTATTCAATGTGCCTCTTACCTTAGGTCCTTGTGTTTTGCCAGGAAAATTATAAAAAAAAAAAAATTCCAAATCCATTATAATTGTGCCAATTCAGTCCTAATTCTATTTTTTTTTTTTTTGACAATTTAGCTCTATACATTTTGCATTTATGCCAATTTAGTCCATCCGATCAATTTTGAGGAAATCGCGATGTCGTTTAGCTATTATTTTGATTGTTTTTCATTTTTTTTATTTACTTTTTTTCATCTAAACTTGAGGTTGGGACGCCCTCGCTAGCACTAGGCGAGGATCGTGGCACCCTCGCCAAATCTTGCTAGGCAAGGGCACCGCAGACCCTCACCGGCCCTAAGTTTAGAGCAAGAAAGTAACGAAAGGAAAAAGGAAAAATAATATATAATAAAAATTCAAATGAATATTAAAATATTATCAAAAGTTGTTCACGTTAGCATTGGCCACCCAAAGTTAGCGTTGGTCGCCTCACATCGACAAATTTAGCCAAAATTAGCTGGATCAACTAATTGGTATAAATGGAAAATATATAAGACTGAATTGACTAAAAAAATAAGTTTATGATTGAATTGATACAATTACAATAGGTTTAACACTTTTTTTGTAATTTGCCCATGTTTTGCCAAGTGCAGTGTATCTCGAGCTATGCACGTGAGTTTAAACTTAATCCATTAGTTTTAGTATCCACTTCTCAAGAAAATAATTGGCCAATTCAATACTATACATTTCAAATATATCAATTTGATCATAAATCTTTTGACA
This sequence comes from Rhodamnia rubescens, assembly GCA_021437795.1. Lineage (NCBI taxonomy): Eukaryota > Viridiplantae > Streptophyta > Magnoliopsida > Myrtales > Myrtaceae > Rhodamnia > Rhodamnia rubescens. The sequence continues at coordinate 4,622,977 of JAILYA010000010.1, read as the reverse complement.
ATTTATCAATTTAATCCTAAACCTTTCAATTATGTCAATTTAGTACTAAATCTTTTGAAGTTTTGTCAATTTTTTCCTATACCTATTATTTGGATAGTTGGCAGAAAGGACTATATTGATAAATTGTCAAAATATTTAGAACTAAATTGGCAAATCGTCAAAAGATTTACAACTGAATTGACATAATTAAAAAGTTTATGATTGAATTGGTCACTGAATAACAGGTTTAGGACTTTTAGACAATTTCCCCACTTCTCAAGTGACGTACCCCTCATGCTATCTCAAACTCATTATTTAAAAAAAAAAAAAACAAAGAAAGTATTACAGATCATTAGAACTTCGATATCTTTTGTCGGTCACCTTGCACATCTCCTCACCTTTGCAATTTGTATTCATAATCTGGTTCGTTTCTTGATGTTTCTTTCCCGACGAGGGCTTATCCGGAACCGTTCCACATTGGACTAGGTCAACAGAGCTTCCGGTCACCTGGGTCCTCCACGGGTCTCATAGTACTTCGATCCCTATTGCATCCGGTTCACAAATGAGTTTTAGGTCCAGATAAGAACTTTCAGCGTTTCATCGGCAAGGTTTAGGATCGTCTAAAACTAAGAACAAGAAAGATGAATCTCGTACCGTAGGTCGAAAAGGAAACCTAGGGTATAACCGAGCCCCGTCTTCTTTTTTTTGTTCCTTGGCAGATGATTTTTAACTCCTCTCATGAACAGTAACCAGAATGGACAGAACAGATCCATCACAAGCTTTTTTTTTTCGGATGTGGAGACGTACCAGCACGATCCCACATCACACTGAATTGTCGAGAACAATTCAAAGTCCTCCAAAGATCGATGAACAGACGCCGGAAGAAAGAAAGAAAGAAAGAAAAAGAGAAAAGCGTCTGATTCCGTTACGCGTGAGAATGGGTGTCGGCCCCCAAGACCGGTGATGGGATCGCCTTATCCGTGCACTGTGGAACGAAAGGCTCCTGTTTTCTTGTCTTCGAAGGCCTCCTCTTCTTTTGCACGTTTTGTCTTTTGCTTTGATTCCGTTGCCCCCTTGTGGTGAATAACGTGGCACGTAACTCGGGAAAAAGAAAGACGGAATTTTGCGAATAGCGTTTCCCACGGACCGTCGAGGCCGGTTGCCCTATCCGAAGGAATTACACCTTCACGGTCCGAGGATTTCGATTCGAATTTGGCTAAAGTCGTCGTGTCTTATGGGTTGCGGACAGGCATTTAAGGTAATTATATTTGGCTATAAGTGAATTCCCCACAATAGTCACATGTAGACATGAAGATGAACGATGTGATCCGATGAGTTTAGAAAGTGGTAATTGCTAAATTTCCCCATAGAAAAAAACAAGTCCTAAGCATATCATAATTGATTTACCAAACTATCGACACATTAAGTGATGTGATATATTTTTGTTGGATTCTTATGGATAGGAGCCATTTGATAAAATGTCCACTTATAATTTGTCAGGCCATTCGATATACGCATGCCGTAACGGGTTTTTGTACAACAAGCTTTGCCGAAAGATGGGCATCATGTGGGAAAGATTGTGGAAGCGTTCGAGTCAAAAGTAAGTCCGGTGTAATATCACTTTGGTGACCATACAACGGGAAAATTCGCTGTCGCTTTAATTCGCGTGAGATTCACGAGAAGCTTTATGATATTGTTTAAAAGAGGTCTGTGTTGCCACGATATTGTTCTATGGAAGCGGGCGGGCTGATTGAAACAATTTAGAACACGAGGTTTCAATTACGGATTTGGAAGTGAGGGATGAGGCTAAATGGATGGATAGAAATTGAGTGATTTGTCCTATTAAATGGTGGCAATTCGGCATTTATCGTCCCCAACTTCTTCTTGCTTGCTTGTTGCTTCTTCCCACAATCATGGTTCCTCTTTTGCTTTCCTTTCACCTTGAGATTAGGCTTTGCAAATGATGGACCACAAGACCACCGGGGTGGAAATTCTCTCTTCTCTCTCTCTCTCAGGACCACTAGTGCACTTGGCTTGAGCTCTTGCTCTCTTCCTTTCCTTTTCCCCTCCCATGTTTGCTCCTAATTGGAGTGACTAGACAAGACCTTAACACGGTGCACGCGATCAACGTCAATGAGCACCAATGGCCTGGTACCACAAGTACACTATCCCTGTCGAACCATATTCTGATTGTTAATACGATATATAAGGATCGTTACTACAAATAATACTACAATCTTGATTGTGAAATATCGACCGGTTGTTAAACTCCATGAATTGAGTGAAAGTAGGATATTCCAAATTTGGGAATCCAAGAGTTTTAGAGAACATTCTTGATAGGAAAAAATGTGAATAGTATCGACTTGGTTCATAGTGCTTTATGTGGTCCAAGAACAAAGATAATTTAAATACCCGATGGAAACTTGTTATTGTTTCTAAATTTTCGGCCACTTAGGATGCAAATAATAATCATTATGTTCTCGGGAATTATTTCTGGCCAGAGTTTCCGTTTCTATTCCCTAGACGAGTTTCTAAATAAAGAAGCATATTTGATAAAGACACAAAATTTCTTTCCCGCAACGTGCTCGTTTAATAACATCATAAAATTTTTATGATAACCGACGACCGGCAGCCATTAGACAACCGACGGCGGCCCGGCCGACCGGCGAACCCGGAGACTCAGGCCGAGAATGCAAGAGAGAGGGAAACCACACACGGGGGAGAAAGAGTGAACGATGAGAAGAATTCTTATTTCGATTCCGTTAGAGAAATAAAAATATAAAAAATTCTACTTCTCATTTTTATTCCAAACCCATTTCTAGGCTGAAAATTTGTCTTGTAAATAGGAAAATGAAATTGTTTTACCAATTAGATTTCTATTCCAAATCTATTCTCGGGAACAGAAAAATAGACAAACAGAGAAACCGAATGGTTATCGTTCGTGCCTTTAATAGCTGATATATGTTATATCTTGGGTAAGCTCCAAGACATACTCGGAAGTACCCGACTTAGGCGAGTTCGTTGCTCCATTCCTCATTGACGAGTTGCATGTGAAGCCCACAAAATCTAATGGCTCGCACAAGGGGGTCGCTTGAGGATTACCGTCTACCTTCTTTCGTCTATCGTACCTTTTTCAAGGACCCGATTCGAGTATTGCCATCCTGATGCTCTCCATACTTCTATTTGTAGAGGAAGTGGGACTTTGTGAGTTGGGCAAAATTTCGAGATGTAGTTTTGGATTTTTGGGGTAAAAGTGTTTTGAAAGGCAAAATTTGGGCTTCAAGAACTTTAAATAATCGAAAGTTTCTGAGAAAACGAATCAATCTAGTTGTCTAAACGAAATTGAGGTAAGGAAGGGGCTTTGACTATGTCCTTGGATGTCATTTGGGATGCGATGACCATTGTCAATTAAGATTCTAAGGAGCCAATTAGGTTGTATTTCCCTAGTAACTACATGGGATGAGATGATGAATTATATAGAAGGGACAATGTGATGGTGGTACTAGATGGATTTAAGGATAGCTATTAGGATGTGTTGTCATTATTGCATTAGGATATTTCTCAACTCGATTAGGAGACTAATATCTGTTGATGGTGGGGATTAGTTGAAAAATCCAACAACATGCGCATGTATTGCTTACGCATTATAGTATACGGTTTTGCATGATTGGGAATGTCAATTGAGCCATTTTGAATATCCTCTCCCAATCTCTATTTCTCTTGTGAGAGATATGTCTTTTGTAGGCCACGGAAATATGGCACGCCCCAAGAACACCGTAACCAAAATCTAAAACACGTTACGATAGAGGAAAGGAGATTTGCACACCTCATTTAGAATCCATCGATCTTGATATGGAACGATCACGATTCGAAACTCAAATGCTTTTCCTCTATTCCCCTCGTCGGAACACTAGCCAAATGGGAGCATCACTCACGAACGGGTGCGTTCTTCCATCATGTGAGATGATTTTGTGCATTTAAGGGTTAAAAGGATGGATTTGAGTCTTATTTATAGAGTTTTCAGCTAAAGGCCCTCCCATCACGGGCCTAGCCTAACTCGGACAAACACTAACCAACCCCATATGAAGCTATTAAGAATCTGTATATCCTACCTTAATATACTAATCCCGTTAAATTGTAAATATCAATTTCAATTAATTTAGCCCACATCAGAAAAATCCTCACACCTTTCCCCTAGTTAATTTCTTAAGGAGCTAGTAAGTGACAAAAATTGTCGATAAGATAGTTGCCGATCACCTCATTTCTCGGTAACTTAATGCCTATAATTTCGACACAATTATGAAATTACCAACTACTTTGGACGGCATGCAAATCATCAACTTTTCTCATCTTTTACCAATCTCCATTTAGTAATCTTACCAACCTTAATTTCCAACTGTTACGTAAATTGACCAATCTTAATTGGATAGAGTTACCGAATGTTTTCCAATTGAATTACAAAATCAATTTTTGTTCACCAACTTTCATTTGAGTTACTTGCCAAAGTTCTTTTGATTTGTTAAATTTATAATTTTTTGTTGTGGTTTGTCAAATTTTTTTTGTCTTTCGTACAAACGCCTTAAACATATCAATTCTTATTTATTGTACCAATCTTTATTTGTGTGACTTATCAATTTTTCTCCGGTTAGGTTACCAATTAGTTTGAATTTACCAAGTCTAATTTTGATTGACTACCAACTTTTGTTGCCGGCCTTTCTATTGATTTACTAACTTTCATTTGAGTTTACTTGGCTTTTTTCTAAATAGCCAAATTTTCTTATCAACAAAAAAGTGATTCTCTTATCTTTTACAAATTTTTATTTACTTTTTTTACCAGCAACTTAGGTTTATCAATTATTACATGAGACAACCTTTATATAGGTGAATTACCAACTTTGTTATGATTAAACAAATAACTAATTTTGTGTTACTGGCTTCCATTTGAGTTGCTTACCAACAGTCATTTATTTTTTTCTTAATTCACCAATTTTTTTTTGTTGAGTTACCATTATTACTTGCCTTGCTTGCCAACTTTTAAAGTTCACCAACTCTTTTAGAGATTACCAATCTCAATTAGAGTGATTACCAACTTTCCTCTGATTAAATTATCAATTAGTTTACCATCCTAATTCATATCAATAACTCTTACCCCTATCACCCATAGGTAGGTTTAGTCAAAATTCTGTCTGCCAGGTTTTGAGCATGTGGTTTGACAATGGCTCCTCAATTACGCCGCAATGGGTTATGCCTCTCCAATTTGTCAAAGCTTCTAGAGTTTGTCTCCACTTGGTTATGATCCACTCTTTTCTTCGATCAAAGGAAAACTTTCACACCACTACCAATCATTAATTGCCATGTTCAAATCGATCAAAAGTTAGTTTTACATATTATTTAGAAGACTGCACACGTATTGCGCTCAAATGTTATTTCATATTGACCACGAAGTCAATCGCTCGTTTCCGAAGGACGCTAGTCAATTCAGGGTTGACATTAACCATTTAGGGTTGAGGTTTGGACTTAAGTTCAGAGTAACTTGAAATGATTCGGAATAATTCAGTAGTTACATAAGAATCGAATCAAACTCAAGTTGCTTTCCATTACGTATCACATGCTATTTTTTGTTGTAGCGATCAAGTGATATGGTATCGGCTTTTAATACCATAGTAAGTCCAATACTCAATCTTACTTATACCCCCACTAAATTTGACGGTCTCTAAATGTTCGGGTCAAATTGTTATCGGCATCAGTCGCGGAGCAATCTTTAGAGGTCCCATTTTATATGAAAACAACCATTAATAGTGTCTTCTCCTAATTATTAACAAATGTGCCCTCGCATCGCGTGTGTGAAAAAATAAAAGAGTTGCCACTTTTTAAAGATTGGCAAAACAACTTCATTATTAAATGTTTGGATTGATTGAATTGTGTAGAATTACACCATTTAAGAAAGTACACAATTGATGAAGAAAATATACTAATATATGTGGAAAGAGCCAAAGACTTGAAAATTCCTAAAGATGCTGTTTTTTAAATGAAAAAAAAAAATTAAATGTTAATGTTAAAGTATATGAGATTACAAAGAAGTATTGGCTTCCGTATTTTTCCATGGATTCAAAATTTGTAAAGCAAGTAATTGAGGGCATTTTGAACAGGAAAAAAATGATTGACATCCTTTCTTAGTAAGGTGCTCTTTTTGTTTTTTTATAATAATGTAGCTAGATAATATAGATTATGGCTTGGTTAGATGTCCAAACGTATTAAGCTTATCGTATGGTGACCAATTCACTCCTAAACATTTCAATTCTACCAATTAGTCCTAAACCTTTTGACGATTTGCCAATTTAGTCTTAAACCTTTTAATTATGCAATTAACCTTTTAATTATAATTTAGTTCTAAACCTTTTAATTATGTCAATTTAGTTCTAAACCTTTTGAGTCCTCGCCATATCCGATGTGGGTCGCGATGCGGGCCCTTGCCTATGGTGGTTCGCCTACCACATGAGAAAGGAAAAGAAATGAGAAAAAATGAAAATTTTAAATAAATGCAAAAATTTCCTATGTTAGCGTTCATCACGTCACATTGAATGGTTGGCGTTTATGTCAATAATTTCTGGCTAAAATTGGCCAAAATAACTAAATCGACTAGTTGTCAAAAAATTTTAGACTAAATTGGCATAAACAAACGGTTTATGAGTAAATTAGCAAACCATCAAAAGATTTTAGGATTAAATTGGCACAATTGAAAAATTTAGTACTTGAATTACCCATTGTACAATAAATTTAGGATTTTTTGAATTATTTTCCTGACTATTGCACAAGTGACAAACGTTTAATGGTTTCGACAAAAAAAAAGGAAATGTTAAATGGTCTTTTTGCAATTCATTCCAAAATTTCCATGGTCCAGGCTCCCTGTCTATGCTGAAAATGAACCTGAATTGAGTGGAACATTGGTAAAATTATCCAAAATTTTTTAAACATATAGCATTATTATCAATTTAGTCATAAACCTTTCAATTTTGACACTTGGGTCCCGAATCTTTTGACAATTTTTTAACTAAGTCCTATTGGCTGAAAACCGCTAACGTAGATGTTGGTTGTCCCGCATAGCATGGCCAAAGGTGGCATGAATAATTTTTTTGATTGAATTAATTAATACTATTTTGAATTTTGAGTTTTTATTTTTTTCTCTTTATTTATTTTTTTCAATTGCGCCAACAAGGGTCACCGCCGACCCTTGCCGACCACAAAGGTCTCGCTCGAGCTAGATAGGCCACGAAGGCCCTATGGTGCCCACGAGCAACTAGGCTGTGAAGGCCTTGAGTGAGGCCATCACAGTCTTGCCGACCGCAGGTGAGGGTGCCATAGGGCCTTTGCGGCCGATGAGGGTCACCGATGGCTCTTGCCAACACAATGAAAATAAAAAAAGCTAAGAGAAAAAAGAAAAAAAAAATTCAATAATAAATATTATAATAAGAAAAAAAGTTAAGAATAATAAAATTTTAATAAACATAAAAATTTATCCACCTCAATGCTAGCTACGCCACAAAGGACAAATGACATCCACATCGCCGATTTCCGGTCAATAAGACTCAATTGGCAAATTGCCAAAAGGTTTAGGACTCAATTAACAAAATTGAAAATTTTAGAATTGAATTAGTAATAATGTAATAGGTTTATGACTTTTTGGACAATTTTCCCGTGAAAGAACAATGAGGTGACGTTTGTTCTTAGGTTTATAATGAATCCACCAACAATATATGAACTTATGCACCCAAACTTATTTTCTTTCGATTTGCGCTGCACCATCAAATCTTATTTTTCTTTTGGTAAATTATATACTGTAAACGCAACCTTGATTGCTAATATGTCAGTAACATTAATTCTGGAAACTTTCTTAAACCAAGCAATCGACATATTTATCTTTTATTTTGGAAGTTTAACTGGTAATCATCCAAATACGAAGCATCTTCCAATATTTTTTCAGATATCGTTATAAGCCAATGAGTTAAATTTAGATATGAGATATTCGCTTCTAATTGAGAGCAAACTCTTACGAGGCGGTTGGTGAAAAGTGTGGTTTTATTTGATGGTAGACAGCATGACATAAATAATGAATCAAATATTATAAATAATTGAGTTCTTAATTTCGGAATATCTGTGCTTGGCCAATATATATTGCTTGTATGACCCTAAAAGTTCCGATAATCTAACTTTTACCTGAAATTATTGCAAGTTTATGTCTATTGACTCATGAACCATGAAAAAGTTCCGAAAGAACGCGATCAAACTTTCTGAACTACAAGTGATTGAAAAAATAAATTCCTAAAAATTATCGATTGCATCACTTACGTAAATAAATGAATGCAATTTTTTTCACTGTCCACAAAAAAAAAAAGATGATTTTCAAATCATTCACTTTTCGCTAAACAAACAAAGCCTAAGATTAATGCCACATTTCCAGCTGTTAGAATAAATAGAAAGTGAATTGTTCATGCAATTAGCCTTTGTGCATTCATGTTCTTAAGATCCATTCATCGAAACGGAAGGAGAAAAAAGCACGATCTCTCCATGTAAAAGCGTCGGCAGAATAAACTGCAAGAAAATAACAGTTTAATATGGTTTTGCATACTTTTTTTTTAGGAAAAAAATTTGTAGAAGTGCAATAGAACATGCATAAGAAGATTTGAGCAAAACTATGGTTAAGTAAATCGACACTTTGTCGCCAAGAGTATGACTCGATGGTGCATAATGTCATACACCTTCCGGGCATGAAGGGCCCGGCCCGATGCAGAGCCTCTCAGTCGTGCTTGGAATGACCACCGTAAAAGCCTTGTTGATCGTGAAGCCCACGTAGGATGCACAAAAACAGGTTCGGCCCCTTTTGGCCGAAGGTGTTTCTATTCCGGACACTGGCTCGGCTGAATTTGCCAAACGGTTTAAAACGAGGAATTTGCTGTGCGAACCTTAGGCACGCCGACTTCCTCTTTCCATACGAACGAGCACGAGTTTCCCTTATCTGAACGAGAAATAGCCGGACCGCGGTACATCGAAAGCGTCTCGGCCTAGGCCTCTTTTTCTTAACACCCTCATTCACCTTTCTTCCAGAGCTGCCATAACACGCGCTCATCATTCGGCACTCGAAGGTTTACGCTCTAATAGCCACCGTTTCACTGGCTCTAGCATTTATCTGCTAGGTAGATGCTGGATTTTTTCTGTTTTGTCCCAGCCCAGAGGAAACGAAACGAGGAGGTTACTGTTCTATATTCAAATCCTTCGAAGCCCATGTTAGCTCAATGAATACCAACTCAGACAACTTCATATGGCCTTAAGCTTTATAAGGATCCAATCCCCAATCTAATGGATCTTTGTGTTCTTGGCCACTTCTCCCTTATTTCATTGGACTCGTGAATTATAAGACCTTATGATCAAAATTGGGCCAATTTCCTAAACTTTCCCAATTTTAGATTTTATCCCAATTTTAATGAATTTTTTTGTCTAAAGAAAGGGAAAAATTTCAAATAAGAGTATGAAGTGCCCTTAATTTCTCAAATAAGTTCATTTCAAATAAGAGCCTAAAATGTCCTCATTGTTTTAAATAAGGGCATTTTTGTCCTTTACTTTTTTTTTGAATTTTTTTCTTTTTTTTTATTTTTTTTCTCTCCCCTCCAGCCGCCAACGCCGCATCGGGCGAGGGAAGCCCCGGCCAGGCGAGGGCTACCCTCTACCTCGCTTGGGCCGGCCGGAGTAAGGGTCACTGCCCATCCCAACCCTCACTTGGCGCTGGTGATGGCTGGGGAGGGAAGAGGGAAAAAATAAAAAATTACAAAAAAGTAAATGATGAAAATGTTCTTCGAGTAAGCCTTTCTTTAAAATAAGGGTTAATAGCATGAAAAACCCCAAACCGATAATTCCGTGATAAATTTACCTAAAATTATTTTTTTACCACAAAAAATGCTAAACTAGTACGTATGTGATACACTTACCCTAAACTAAATTTTTGATCACGAAAAAATTCAAACCCAGTATACTGCGACAAATTTACCCTTTGTTAAATTAGGTTAACATCATGAAAAATCGCAAATTGATACACTTATAACAAAAAGAGGGTAAAAACTCCGAACCCAGACACTCATCAACTACTACGTATCATCTAATTTAGGAATTTGACGTACGGATAAAACGAAAATTAATGAAAGGTAAATTTATTATAGGTGTACCAAGTTGGGGTAAATTTATCACAAGTGTGCCAGTTTAGATTTTTTTTTGTCAAAAAATAATTTGGGATAAATTTGTGACAAAGTGTCTTAGTTTTAGGATTTTTCGTGGTATTAACCCTTAAAATAATGGAGACACTTTTTGCTCTCATTTGAAACAAAATCCATTTCGAATCCTTATTTGAAAAAAAAAATATTTCAAGCCCTTATTTGAAATTTTCCAAAAAAAGTAAAACTCTCAAATTTGCCCACATAACTTAAGATTACTACTAGTTTCTTCATAATTATTAACTTCAAGGGTTGTTGTTGTTCCATACAAAGATGGAATGTTGACGAAGACGCAAATTCTGATAATTACTCTTTAATTGGCCTCGATGTTGATTATTATTGAGAAAAATAGTGGCGATTTTTGTATTCCCAGCAAATTTGAGACTAAAATGAAAGTTAAATATTTTTTTTAGAGAAAGAAAATAGAATTATGGTTAGACCTAAAATTAGTTTTTTTTTCCGGGGGAATAAGGCCGATCGAAACTAGACTCGCTCTCCCAGGACGCCTCCGGGCTTCAACGGGCATTTCTTCGCGGCTGCACTTCTTCATCTTCTCTAAATATCCCAGTGAACTGAAGCACAAGGTCTTCGCAGCGAGCCAGCCCTCACGTCGATGGAGGCCACGGCGAGCGGCTCCGGAGTGGCCCTCTCGTCTCCTCCTAATCCTCTCTTGCTTCGCCTTCGCGACTTCCTCAGCTCTTGCGCCAAGGTGAGTCTCCCTCGCTCTCCTTCCCGTCCCCGATTATCTAGAAGTTTCGCCTGCTTTCTCTGAGAAATCGGGACGTGATTGCGGGGGTCTCGCGTCCCTGTCTCGTGATAATCGCTTCAAGCTGGATGCGACGCGCTCGATCGTTGTCGTGTCCGGAATGGATGATTCGGTTCTGCTTGAACGAACACTCTGGACGAACGCTTTGCGCTAATGCGAATTGAAGTGGCCGGCTTGTCAATTTTTTAATTGGATTCGAGGGAACTGATAAGTTTCTGTACTCGATGGCTGATGGTGACGCTTTTGGCTTTGCCTTTCCTGAGAGAAGTTGATTTTTTTAAAACTCTGTACTTCGCGCTTTCAATTGGTGATGTTCCTACAGTGGCTGGTTGGTGCATTCAAAGGGTTGTAACACTGTCCATTGCCTCTGTACATGTCTCAGTCCGTCGAGAGTGGAGATAGCTATCAAACCGAGAGGTTGGTCTCCAAGCTTGCTAAGTTTCTCGGCGATGTATCTGTGGCCGCAGAGGACGAAAACTCACATGAAGATGCATTCGAACTGCTGTCGCATGTCTATGAGTATATAAGCTCCTCTTCAATTGATCAGGTCTTGATGTTTTTAGGGCTCATTTAGTTTATTAGCTGAGTTCATCTTTATTTTAACAATGGGTCTTCTGTTATATGGTTGAATAGCAGGAGCTTCTTGATGCGCTCTCTTTTGAGCTTCCAAAGGCTGTTTCAAAATTTTCAGGGGTGTCGAGACGGTTTTTGACGATTGCGGAAAGCATAATCCATCAGTTTTTGGTGAAGTGTAATTCGCGGGACCTGTTGCCAATTCTCTGCGAGGTTCGATGCATACTTATTTTGAATAATTTGGAGGAAATATACTTATTCTCCCTTTTTATCTGTGTTTGCTTAGTGACTGCACATCCAGACGCATGTTTGCTGTACATAACTAGATTAACTTTGATGCACCAGTACTCTTGCAAATGATGTTCTTCTAAACATCCTGCAAGCACGTGTTACAGTGATAGATTATATAACTTCATGGTCATTATTACGATTTTCTCATGTGACCTCATTAGCTCCTTTATAGCATTTTGCATTTGTCAGTGTATCTAGTGCTGTCTTTTATTGTTAGATGGTGAGTTAATAATTTGAATTAGGAGATCGAGTGAGGACTGTTTGTTTGACCCTGCATTTCTTCATTAGTTTATGTCGTACAACACGTGCTCGGGTAATCTCTCTAGCTGTTAAAGGTTGAGTGGACTCTTTGGAACACCTATCTAAACATGTGTTGGTAGAATTAAAGTGGGGAGTTTTGAAGCTGTTTACTTGTTATCAGCAAAATTTAAGATGAGGAGAATATATGTCATCCCAGGTTTAAAAATGTGAAAGCATCATAGGAAGAAAGCCTTTCATTTCCATGTTGCTTCAGCTTGATGAGTGAGTTTGCACACACACTCTCCAGTGCCTCTCAAGTTCATGGTGAAACATGCAAGTTAAGCATTTTGAGAAATAGAATGGCAAAGCACTGAGTAGAAGAGTCTATACGTGCTGTCAAACATAGTGGACATGTTGATACTTTCCCCTGTTTTAGCAGGATGCTTTGCAAACTTCATGAAGTTAAACTAATTAATATACAAAAGTAATACTTCCCTGAGTTCTTTCATGAAAAGTTACTTTCTTGCATTTCCTCATCAAAAGGAGGCTGGTTTGGATTGAGCTGTCATTCTGGCTTGAAATTGTTGCTTGTTCTCTTGATACTCAATATTAGAAGAATACCTTGGCGCAAGAGGATTCTCCACTTGCAAATACCAGTCGAGCTGCATATAGATAGTTCTATGGGAATAAACATGAGATGACCTAACAAGTTACTCACTCCTCTCATGAAATTCTGCTCTCTTTTTCATTTTCTATTATGAGGATCTAATTATTCTCTTTGAGTGATATGACCAGAAAAGTGGATTAACCATTAACTGAACGTGCTTTTGGTAAATCCTGCTCTTTAATTTGATTCAAACCTTATATGATCTTGATTTTTCTGGATGATATGGTTAGCACTGATAAATTCTTCTCAAGTTTGCTGGAATGAGATCTTGCTAATCCTCAGTCAATGTTTGGAACAGGCCCTAGATTCCTCGAGCGAAGGTGAAAAGATTAAGCTTTCTGGCTACTTTGCCCCTCTTTTGAGTGGTCTCTCGGAAGGTACATTCTTTCTATTCCTTGAATAGGTTATGTTCATATTGTTGGAGATGATTGTTTTAAGTATTTTATCTCCTCGGACATATCTTCGAGTAAAGAAGTCTTGATTGTAGTATCAAAAGTACTGTTTGGGTTTCTTTTCTTTGAAGTGGATGCTTTTGTCGATATTGCCATTGACATGACAAAGATGACTCTAGTACTTGCCGTCCAACCTGCGGACCCATTGTGCAAAAGTGTCTTGACCACCTTGGCATTATCACTACTTTCTTAATACAACTGTCCTCCAATCATGGTTTCAAGTACTGAATATATGCCCATCTCATTGTGCAAAAGCGTCTTGACCACCTTGGCATTATCACTGCTTTCTTAATACAACTGTCCTCCAATCATGGTTTCAAGTACTGAATATATGCCCATCTCTTCAGTGTCAGTAACTCCTGTTGGCACAATGCATGCTTAGCAAATTCAGTTTTGGATCTGACAGGCCTTCATATAGCTACTGTAAAACAAATGTTTTCCTCAGTGAGCTTCTTATATATTGATTAGATGTCCATGCTGATTGTGTAAATAAACAAGATGCAATTCCATTTCTGCAATGTTTTGTGCATTGAGGTGAAAAGCTGGTAGCACACTGCACTGTATGCAGCATGTACTCATTCAAATGTCAGGAAGCTTTTTCCACTTTGACTTTCGCTAAAGCAAATTAAATGTATATTCAAATGTTATTGTGGATGTTGGATGCTGATGAAAATATATCCTGTCCATCTTTCAAGTTTAAAACTGTTTATTCGTAGTAATATATAGACAGTTTACGTGCTTACAAAAAAATGTCTTTTTCATATTGTGATCAACTTTTTCAATGCTTATCAATAAATTTTGAAATAATACTGGGGGATTTTTTATGGTATTTTATTGCTTCTGGTGATATTCAGACTGTGTTTGTGTCTTCAAACTCTAATATTCCCATGGTAACTTTTGCCTCCATGATTTGCCCTTTATTTAGACTTATCTTATATATAGTAGACATGCTTTGGCAGCTTGAGATTGTAGTTGAAACTATTGTATCAGTATATGATACTTTTATTAATAATAAAAACTCATTCAGTCTGCATCAAACTGTAAAACCACTGCTCCACATTTTCTGTATTACAGTTCTCCTTATGATTAAAAGGCATCACTTTGAGCAAATAAAGGAGGTAGTTCCTGCAATCCTTCGTGTTTGGGAGAAAGTATCAACTGATGCAGATGAGGAGGATTCGGATCTTGAGGATCTGTTCAGAAGGGGTATAAATATTGCTAATTCGATGCAAACTGTTCACCTGAAGTTGGTGTGTGATCCATAATCATGAAATTGTTTACATGCGATTTCTTGTCCGATTCTAGATTAACGGTTTAAGTTTAACAGGACAGTGGATCAGCTGAGAAGCTCCTCACTCTGCTTGGTCTGTATGTCTTGCAGATGATGGTTAGTATATTTATTTTTGAGGTCGTGTAAGAGTGTAGAGTATCTGACTGTAAATGAAAGATTTAACTTCCTTTTTGAAAATAAATTGTAGATGATTCTCCAAGTGGTTGCTGCCCTTCTACTCTCTCTCTCTCTCTCCCCCACACCCACCCCCACACAGTCGAGCACTTGCATGTATTAGATGATTTGTCAGCATGAAGACATTTGACGTACTCACATCTTAGTATGACTTTTGTATGTGCAGACTCATGTATCCATTTGCATGGATGAGAATGTGTCCAGCTCTCTCCGGCTTGTGACTGAACTTTCACACTTCTTGAGATGTTGCCGTTTATCTTACATTGCCTTGATAACAGGGTCTTCTGTTGACATAATGACCAGCACCATAACTGGTGGTAATATGCTGCGCCATCTATAATTTTATATTTTCCGATCTACAAGCTGGAAGGAAATTCTTCACTATTGGAATCTAAAGTGAATTTTTTTTTTTTTCATATGCGTAGAAGAAGATAGTTTCTGGGTTCCTTTACCCAGTATCAAGCTTGGAGCAGCTCTTTCTGGTAATATTCTCAGTGCATTGACAGTGTAGTCTGTTGCAGTTTCCCTTGAGATCTTTCTGATTCGGGCAGTTTTCCTTTATTCCTTTTGTAAGTTCAGTTTTGTTTGCTTCCTGGTACAGTTATATGGGGTGATATGTCTAACAAGGTTGCTCATAATGCTGAGGAGGATTTAACTGCGGTAAAGAATGAAATTCGGTGTAGTCAAACTAGAAGGTGGCAAGCAATTGGCATGCTGGGGCATGTGTTCTGTTCGGCTACTCTACCTTGGAGATTAAAGGAACATGCCATTGACTTCTTGCTTTGCATCACAGAAGGAGATATCTCACAGGAGTGTGAGAGTGAAACTCTAGATTTCTCATCATTTGTTTCTAGCCATTTTACTGCCTTGCAGGTATTATAGTGAAAGATATTGAATGTAGGTCATTTCATGTTGTATATTCTTCTTATCATAAAAGTGCAAAATCTAGGGGATTGAGAACGTCATTATGTACACATCGGATGCTGTACTAAGGAAGAAAGCTTTTGATGTGCTGAAAAGGGTTAGTGTTTTGTACTTTAAGATGCTCTGCTCTTGCATCGCTAACCAGCTTGCCGCTCTTTTAGTCCATTTCTCTCTTGTTTAAGTTTGGCATTTATTTCCTAATCTCCAGGTGCTTGCTGATATTCCAATTTCTCAAAGGTTTGACATCTTAAAAGCCCTGATTACGAATTGCAACTCTTCCTCTATGGTAACTGCATTAGAGCCTGCTTATATGACATAAGTGTATTTTCACTTTACATGGAAGGACGCATAATTTGATCTGATTAACTACAACTTGTGTAGGTTGCCATCCTTCTAGATATCGTTAGACAAGTGAAGCATGCCAAAACTAGTAGCAAATTGTCGAATGGAAATGTTGATGAAGTTTTCCATGAGACACCTGCTGATGTGCTTGAACTAGTGGAATTGGTTTTGAAACCTTCTAAGGGAGGCCCTCCAAGTCTTCCTGAACAAAGTGATGCGGTATATATGACTCCTTATTATTGATTATTTATTGTCTCCTTGCTTTCACGATGGCCACTCCTCATTTCTTTTTTAGGTTGTGACGTTTTCCATGGCGTCAACTTTCTTGAATAGGTTTAAGCTCATTGGTCATAGGACCATTGAATACTCAAAATAAATAGGAATTGAAAGCTGAAAAAGCCAAATCAAAAGTATCCATCTTTCTATATTAATTTTGGAGATGCAAGGTTGAGGGAAGTTTGTATTTTCATGTGACGTGCAATAACACATTCCAAATGCTTTTCCAGATAAAGCTTATATCCACAATCTGTTACGTCCTTATATCGTACATGCCAACTGCATCTTATGGTTGTTCACTTTTCTGTATGAACCTATCTACTAGTCATTTGAACCTCTTCCACTATAAGCACACAACCTCTATGAGATGTGGTAGAAGTGTGCTAATGAGAATGTGTAGGCAAACACATTTGAAATGAATTGGCTGATACTCTTAAAGTTTCTGATAGAGTCTAATGATCTGAAATGACAAGCTTGCATTTGATCTTACAGGTTCTATCTGCCCTTAACTTGTACAGATTTGTGTTGTTGTCTGAATCAACAGGTAAAACATTTCTATTTGTTATTTCCATTTTGTATGTTATTCTTCTGCCTATGCTTCAATCACTTACATCTTATGAAAATTGCGAGTTTGTGACTCTTGCAGTTGTTGCATAGTTTTGTTTTTTTTCCCTCCAGCTGTGATTTTCAGACATGTTGTGAAAATTTCTTTAAGAAAGCATTTGTTCAAATGTACAGGTCTCTTCCACTATTTGGTATGATCTTGATTATTCTTGTTGATCGAAGAACTTGGAGAAACTCCTTCAGGAGAAGTTTTATTTCACTTTTATTAGTTTTCGTTTTTCTGAACCCGTTCGAATGGTCATGCATATAGGCATGTCAAATTAGTGAAAAAGTAGCCATAATAGTGAAAAGAACTCCCTGAAAGAGTTTCTCGTATGAGAAACTTGTATTATAGATTTATGTCATGCCTCCCTTGAATATCTGGATTCCAATTGTCTTAACATTTTCTTCCTTCAAACCCGGCATTGATATGCCAATGTCAATGCGCGTCGTCCCATTGGAATGGCAGTTTTGGACACTGCTTTTTAAACGAGGGGAGAAAAATTGCAGTTTTGCTACATCGTATCTCTAGACCAAACCACCATAAAGACTGACTATCATAGTATTTTGACCATGCATTGGACAATAGCATAACAAACAGTGACTTTATTTGCAAATTGTGGTGATACTTTCTTAGTAAATGATAATTTTGCATCGGTCATGCGCATAAAAATCAGATACTAGTGAAACATTATCTCCGTACATTATGGAGATTGAAAGATTTTTGCACTTCAATCTTAAATATGGGACATTTTAGTAAATAACTTTTCTAAACTTAATTTTTCATGGATTAGTATTTTCAATCGTCATAACTGCGACAATACCAAGAAGCACTCCTGTTCAATCTTTGTATAAGTGAATTCAATTTGAATATGAATTCACTTTAAGCTGATTGTCTTACAACTACTGTGAACTTCTGCATCGAAGTTTGTCCATGTCCCTATTTTCAAAAGCTGGCGCATTCCTGCCTTCTTCTCAGTTAGGAAAAAGATCTTTGGAGACCTTTCTTGATAAGGTTTGGCTGTACTGTTTGCCCAGTGTGATCTCATCAGCTGCATTCGTTGAGATGAATGCTAATGTTTGAATGTAGGTAATCATGCATATATTTGTATGAATGTACTTGTCCAGCGTGCTAGCCACCATCCCAGACTTGCGTGTACATGCAGTGTTGGCTGTACATATACACACCCACAGAAGCAGACTTGGAAATAAATGTTCCACAATAGGTTTTTTTTTTTTTTTTTTGGGGGGGGGGGCACAGGAGATGCATTGCCAGAAAAGATCTCTCTCTCTCTCTCTCTCATGCAAGTCGTCCTCTGACTGTTGAAACAGGAAAAACCAACTACACTGGAGTGCTGTCCGAGACCAACTTGAAGAAGGCCTACGATGAATGGCTTCTGCCTCTCCGGACCCTGGTGACTGGCATTTTAGCAGAGAACAGGAATGATGACGATCCATTCTCATCCGACCCCATCAGTGCCCTAAATCCGGTAGAATTAGTTCTCTATCGCTGCATTGAACTCGTCGAAGAAAGGCTCAAGCATCATTTGTAAGTTTGTCTTCTGCACAGAAGTTCTAGCTTGATCTTTTGTTGATTACAATCTCTGTTATTGAATGCTGACTGCTGGGCGGTGGAACCCTTTGCTTATGCATCTTTCTTTTCTTCTTATTCTTCCTGCATTTCATCTGATTCCTTAAACGGGCATTCCCAACCGTATGCTGCTAATTTGGGTCCGGAATATGAACGCATATCTAGTCCACATACCGAGGAAAAATCTCAGTTATGCCAAAATATTTCAAAGTCTTGGCCGGAGAGCAAAAGGTACTTTTGAGCTAAACCATACATGCCCGAGTCGGATTTCACGACGAAAGCTCAATTGGACGCATTCGGTATGATTTGGAGATGGGGACTTCTTTTCCCTGGTCTGAGATGTGATGGAATCCTACCCATCCTCAATGATTAAGACATCACTGATGGGGAGCTTCTTCCTTCCAAGCGCTCCACGCTCGCACGTCACGTCTGAACAAACCAAGGTTTCATGAGGCTAAGGAGCGATCGGGAAATTGTAATATGTGATCAGGGAGCCCCAAACTGCTTGAGAATAAGCCTTAGATCACTAGACCAACAACCACGGTGGTAGGATAAGATATCTAATGATGGTAGATGGTAAACACAAATTATTTGCTAAATTAAAATAGGATCAATATCACAAAAAATCTCAAATTTGTGCACTTGCGATAAATTTACTTTAAATTATTTTTTTGATCATAAAAAATTTCAAATTTATATAAATGTAAGAAATTTATCTCAAATTATTTTTTTGATCGCCAAAAATATTAAATGGTACATCCGTGATAAATTTATCCTAAGTTAATAATTTTGATCATCAAAATTTTCAAACTAGTACACGTGATAAATTTACTTTTCGTTAAATTGAATTAATACCACGAAAAATCCTCAATTGATATACCCATGACAAATAAAGGGTGAAAACCTCAAACGTGTACATACGGCAATTACCACGTGTCATTCAAATTTCGCGAAAATTAATGGAGGGTAAATTTGTCATAAATATACTATTTTGGAGTGAATTTGTCAAAGGGATACAAGTTCGGGATTTTTGTGGTCAAAAAGTATTTTGAGATATCTTTATCACAGTTAATTTGGAGTTTTTCACTGATATTAATCCGTTAAAATATTTTGTCATAGATTCTTGTCGGGTGATTAACTAGGTTACTGATGTGAATGACTGCAAATAATGTCCGCAATCAATTTCTAGAACTTTTAATTTTTGTGCAATTAAATCTTAAAACTTGGTTGCAAAGTGCAATTAAGTATGCCTACTAGTTCCGGCTAATTTCATTGACGCCATTTGGTTTTAATTTGTGTGCCAATGGCATCTTTGAATTTATCTTTTGTGTAATGGGCCCTTAAAACTATTTTATTGCTTGTTCGAGTAAGTCTTTCGGTCAAAACACTTGACGAAAATGCTGACATGGCATCCATGTCAAGGCCAAATTAGTTTTTTTTTCTAATTAGTTGCTGACGTGGATAAAGAAAGGGGAAGAGAAACCAAAAATAAACAAACGAAAACCTAGAGCTAGAGATGGGGGAGAGGGCATCCTGGGCCTTGGGGCAGTGGGGCGGCCCCGCAGCACGGCGGGGTCCTCCAGCCACCGGCGAGGGTCCAACATCCCTCACCGGAGGCAACGTGCCGTCGCTGCTAGTCCTGAATCACTAGCAAACACATCCTCGCACAGTGAGGTAGGGAGCCGAAGGGGAAGGCGAGCCGATGATTGCGCTCGTCGCTTGACTAGGGCCAAAATCTGTCTGGCGTTGTGCTTCGTCCCAAAGATTTAAATCATGAGGAGGAGGCAAGCCACCACCTGGACCCGCACCCTCCCAACCAATCCAGCCTCACCATCCCAAATTCCATGGATAAAAAGAGGGCCGTCAAGAAACAGAGTAGAGATTGAAAGAGCTGCGAGAAAGGCTTTGCTAGACTGAAGAAATAGAGAATTTGAGGCATCGGTGGAAATTGCAGGAGGTGTAGACAGCGGGAGGAAAGACGCATTAGAACGGGACTTGCAACTCACCGGAGAGGGCCACCGTCACCTAGCTCCGACCAGCATCCAGCTGCCCACACCGATAGCCACCACTGCCCTTTGTTTACCGTTCTCCATTGGTCCAGCTAAAGATGGTTTCCCTTAAAATTTTCGCTGTCCTCCTCACTCGAGTCCCGGCTAGGTTTGCAAGAAGATGGCATAATGGTTCTTAAATTTTGGTCTATTGCGCATCTCATTTTTGAACTTTTAATTTGTTAATTTATTCATAGAAACATTAAAAATTGTGTAATTTTATCTCTAAACTACAGAAAATGTTCAGTACATGCTTCTATAAATTCAAGCAAACTATATGAAAATGTTTAGTACGTACTTTCACAAATTCAAGCTAACATAATGTGCTGATATGACTTTCAATTCATTAAATTTAAATGATGGACAACAGAATTTTCACTTTTTTTTCCTTAGGCGATTTCTCTTCATAGAATAGAAATCGCGTTTCCTTTTAATTCTAATATGTTTCTTAATGACCATGTTAGACGCCAGCGCGGATCATTTTCCCTAGTGTTGACACCTAAATTTTGACTATATTTTTCAGTCACTAATTTGCATAAAAATAGGGAATTACTTTTTAGTTCCCACAAAAAATAATTAAGTCATTATTCATATTTAATTTTGTCATTCAAGGGCATTGCATCCATTGCATTTAATTGAACTAAAAATAGAAACAAACTTGAGCTAGTCGGGGACGTGGCCCCATACATTTCACATATTCATCGTGCCGATTGATGGGTTTAATTAAGTGATTTAGAATTTGATTAATTTGAATAAACCCATAATTCATTTAGGTGGCCTAAATCAAACGTGGAAGCTGAATTTTTGAAGCTTTTAGTCTGTTGACCAAGATTTGAGGGAATTAGCATAGCCCCATGATATTCGTGCATGACCGTTTACTGCGGGAAGAAAAAAACGGGAAAATAAAAATTAGAGAGATTTGAGAGGCTATTTTATTTGCACGATCACATGAAAAAGGAGGAGGAGGAGGAGGTCCCCCTTGGAAGGAATTGTGGGATAATATCTTGGGCACATGTGTAAGGCCAAGAGGAGGACGTACGTGCACGAAGTTGAAAAGAAGACTTTGGTTTGATATTTAGATTGATTGCTTAGAGATCTTCATGCGTCCATACCTGCAAGTGAAACAGAAAAGATTGCAATCTGATTTTTTTTTTTCCTAACTCAGTTCTACGCTGCTATAAAAGGGACTCGACTTCACAGATTAGGGGAGAAAAGTAAAGGACTCAGGGGGCCATTGGTTGATATATGTCACAAACAGATAAAGGTGAGAAGCGGTGAGAGCATAAAAAAGGTGAAAAAAAAGAAAAAAGAGAGATCAGACTTTCGGTTCTCCTTCGGCCAAAATTTCTCTAGCATTCCAGCCTCCATATTGTTGCGGTGGATTCAAGAATTTTGATTTCAACCTATGGTGGATTGCTGTTTCACTCCCTCGCTGACGCATGGAGTCTTGACGTCGGTGACCTTCCCTTGCGACGCTTCCCGACGGCTTTGTTTTGTCCCTGGCACAGCTGGTGATTCAAGAGCCTCAGCCGTGCCGTTGTTGCATCCAAGAACTACGCAAAATAGATCCTGGTGTCGACGTCCCAAAGCAAACTCGAGAAGTCGCTGATCAGTACCTAGCTCTCCCCGATTGAATTGACGACCAGAGCCAAGACAACTTGATTAAGCTCTATTCCGCGCCCACACGAGTTCCAAGCCGATCGTGATCTCAAAAGCTTCAACGAAATCGCTGAACCGGAGCTACCCTGGGCGCTAAGCTGATCCGAGGAGGTCCTATGTTGATCGGTCCAGAGTGCTAGGAGCTTCACAAGTTTGGCGCAAAAATTCGGGAGGTAATATCGCAATCTAGGTATATTCCCAAATTTAACTTTTTGGAATATTGGGTCGCCAATTTTGCATAATTGCGGATTTGATTGCATATTCCAATGATTTGATTCTAGGCATGTAATACTCAGTTATCTAACTTAATTGCATGTAAAAATTGGATCTCGGATATTATGAATTGCTGTTGCAAGGTTGATCGAGTGGATTGCCTTGTTTATAAAATTGCATTTGCAAGATTGAATATTCGATTGCCGTGATTGGAAGATTTGCATGTTAAATTTAGAAACCGAAAATTCTGAATAGATCTTGTGATATATCCTGTACTTGCTAAATTTGAAAATTATGTTTCGATTGAGATTTTTTTTTTTTTTTGAGTCCGGATGTAATATGGTTAATCAAAACAATCTTTTTGAATATTACTCAAGACACTCAAAATATCAAAACCTTTCGAATGTGATCGATTAGGAAAATCTCCTAATCCGCAACTTGCTCACGGGGAGCAAGGATTTGAGTTCAATCGTTAATCGTAGGATTACGAATTAAAGGACTCAAATATCCGCGAAAAATATTTTCAAAAATCGGTTGAGATATCTATTTTCTCGATTGATTTGATTGACATAATATCTTTAGAATGAAAAAATATTCTCTTGAGTGATATTTAAAATTCTAAAGATATTATATTGCGTTTTGGATAAAAGTTGCATTTTAGAATTAGAATCATGTAGATATTTGCACGTTTAATTTAATTTTAGAATAGTGTAATTTAGATTTGCAATCTAGGATAGAATTCGCATATTTGAGTTGATTTTCATGTCTAAAATAATTCATCTTTAATATGTTAGGGTTTAGGCTAATTTAAACCTTAAAATATGTAAGATAATTATCTTTAGGCATAGTTTTATTTAGGATCATTTATTAATCCGAAAATACAAAAAAATCAAAAACAATATTGTCATGTCATTTGCATGCTAGGTTTAGATGATATAGAATTGCATGCTTAGGTCTTTAATTCATATGTCATGTAGTTAATTTAATTAGATGGTAATCGCATGTCATCTAAGTTAGTCATGTAGTTTAATTGAATTCATATGCATTCTTAGGATAGTTTGCATTTACTTATGTCATTGCATTTAGAATGATTTCATGCATTGCATTTAGTTTATTTTTCATTAAAAAAAAAAAAATTCAAAAGCGAGAACAATTTGTCTTGCGCATGCAATTACTTTTGATTTCGGGATGTTCATTAATTGATTGTGCAAACCGCATGATAACCTTTTTTGTTTGGCTTAGGTTAAAATCAATTAATATTGCTGACAAAATCTTTTTTCATTAAATGAAATGGTACTTTTTCCCTGGACTTAGAATCTCTCAGTTCGATTTCTCATTCAATAAAATAAAAAAGATTAGTCGACTCCGATTCAAAACTCTTTGCATGTTAATATGCGATTTGTTATGGACTTGGGAAGTTCGAGTTAGGTTAGTTAATTCGTGTAATTAATCTAATAATCCATTAGCCCGGGAATTTTCAATTTTTAGGTCGCTACCTAGTTATTTCGACAGAAAGACCAGCTCAAACCAACGATCCTACAAATCCAAAAAATGACCGGACTTTTTGCACGCATACGTGAAAATTAAGTTAGGCTTAGTTTAGGATCCACTTCATTCCAAACAAAAAAGTAACAGATCTTCCATTCAATTTCAATGGTGGGATGCTTCCTTATTCAGATACCATTTCCATCCGAGAAAGGTGCAAGTCAGGGATATTAAAACAACAGACAGCATAAGGAGAGTAATCTGAAAGGAGATTCCTTTTTAGGAACAAAAATTTGAGATTGTATTCAAGTTGCTCTGCCAATTGCCTACAAAGAATGGCTTAGTTACCGTTCTTACAAGTTACGACGATCAAGAAGTGGCGAGGATATTACCCCCATCCAGTTGAGATGGAGATCTCGCTCTGCAATCCAACATCATCTCAGCTCGACCGCAGCGGCTAATGTCCATGACCTTCAAGAGAGTCATAAGTTGTAGCTCTTGCGGATATGGATATGGAGATCTGCTCCTCTCCTCTTTATCCGTTCCTCGATGACATACCCAGAACTTTGTCTACATGAGTGTTGCTTCACTTTAATTACAAGGAGCCGCATACCCATGATGTTCTCACTTAGCTCAATCCATAAAAATCTTCAGGCCTAGAATCCTCCTCAGAGGGCATCATGTTTAGATCAGGTAGCAAGAAGGAACTTTCAACGTCCTTGATGACAGTTTGAGGAAATTTGCAAAAGCTGGAAGATGGACGACACTTGCTCGTATCATGTTTCAGCGATGGCAATGAGGCAGGGTGGTCCGATGTAGATGCTTCCATCTTGTCATGCAATTCAGAGGTTGCTTCATCTCTGTCATCTGCAGTGGACGTGTTGCCCTTTCCAGAAAGCAAATTCAAATCAAGCTGCAAAATAGAGGCCCAATTGTCAGAAGTGCATTCTACAACAGCAGGGCAAGCACACAAGTACGACAAATATAAATTTGAAGAGGTTCAAATAACAAAGAGTTACAAGGGAAAAAAAAAATCTAATTTTGCAATTCGACAACTGATACACTCATCCAAAGGATGCCACTTTCGCTGATCACGATAGGGGAGTACTCCACCATGCATACACATATTGAGGCAAGAGACTACTATTCCCACCACAAACTTCAATTAGGATAAATGTCTAGACAATGACCACTTTGTTTTACAGAATTAAAAGCCCTCTCTTCACTGGTCACGCTACTCCCTTCATGGAGCTTGGGAGGATGGATAAATTTATTAGTGGAAAAAAGAATGTATATTTCACCAGTATTACTTGCTAATCGTTCGTGTATCCCTGAAGCGAGCAATACACAGTGACGATTAAAGAAGCAACTGAAGCACGGTTACTAGGAAATTATAATAAGCCGAGGAAAAAAAGAAAGCTAGATCACCTTCATCCTCTTCAAGGATTCGTTTCTAGCTCTCTGCTCCGTGAAAGTCGCACGCAGCCTTGCTATGTCCTGTTTTGGGTTTTGAAGATTTACAGAAAACGTTGAGAAACAAGAAGCACCAAACAAAGCCGAGAACGAGCATCCAGACCAAAAGCGCAAACAGATTAAGAGGGGTACCTTGTTCAAATGGATCCTTTCATTCAGCAAGTAGCTCTCCTCATCCTTGAGTTCGGCGAAAGTCTATCAAAAGACAAAGGAATAAAAAAACTAAAAGATCAGCACCCAGAAATGTATGCGCAGGAGTGAATGAACAAATGCCCTCAGCGGAGCAGAGATTTTTTCACCTTCTTCTTTCTGAGCTTGTTGACAGCCAGGGACGAGGCATCATTCGGAGCAATAACCTGAAAGATCGAAACCATCCAATCCCCCCATCAATGAAGTCAACCGGAATGGAGATTAGCATAAAGGGACCGACATGAAGCAACAAAGCTGACATTTCAGAAGCCAAACGCCCCCCACAAAACAGGCTGCGCGCGCGAGGAAAGATGTGATCTCCAGTACCACAAGAATGAAAAAAAAAAAAGTGGGGAATGATCGGTGGACCAATTGATTGGGTCGTGCTCGTGAATTAGTCGAAGTCAACGGCAGCGACCTGAATTGTTTGGCCGGGGTGGTTGACCCATCCCTGGTCGGAGCACCGAACGACGTGGCACGTTCTCATTGGACGACGCCCCCAAAGGAGGAAAAAAACCATAGAGAGTTTCGAGACTCTCTTCCACAAAATCAACCGAAAGAGAAATGGGAGAAGAGAAGCCGAGTCAACTCATTCCGCTTCACCAAGACCCACCCCCAGTCTCGAACTACGCGATAAAAACTGTTTTCTGTTTTTTCTCTTCGCTTATTCCTTTTTTCTTTTTCGAGCCAAAAAAGGAGACTGGGACCCACTTGACGTGTCGCCTCGCGCACTTAAATAAATGCCCAATCGCTCAACGCCACGTCACGCAGAAACACGTGGTTTCGCATGACCAACAGACAAACAGTTCCCCCCGAGCGTGGCTTGGCTCACGTGACCGCTCGCCTGCCCTGTGCTTTGCCCCAAACCATACAAGTGCAGCTCCCCGAGCTGAAAAAGTTCCAGAAGCGGGCGGGCGGGAAGGACAAACCCCCCACCGCCGTCCGATTTGGACCAGGTCAAACGAGCCGGGGATCCGACGGGGCCGCGGATCTCCGGCACTGGGTCCCAAACCGGAAAGAGAGAGAAAGAAGGGAGGAGAAGGGGCGGAGGGAGGAGAAGCAGAGAGAGAGAGAGAGGGGGGGGAGGGCCGGGGAAGAGACGCGAGTCAAACGATACGATGTGACGCGACTGGAAGCAACGCGACCTCACAACCGTCCGAATGGACTCAAAACGCAAACAGATCACGCGTCGCGTGACCCGAGACGGAGGCGCGAGAATGCGGAGGGGTCCCACCCACGCGAACGCACACGGTGCACCGGCACGTAGACGAAAGCTACTCCCACACCCCAGGGCCCACGCCACCCCACCCCCTCCGGGGCTCCACCTCGTAACGGAGGACCCACCAAGCGCACCGCCCGTCGCTCCCCAAATTGACCAAACTACCCCTCAACTCTAACCACCACCCCTACACAAAAAAGAAAAAAAACCTCAAACCAAAAAAAGGGGGCGATGGAGGGTGTAATTGACAATGAACAACGACAAATAAAATGCGGGGGTACCAATTCCAAATCTGGAAAAAAAAAAAAATTAAGAATTTGACAAAGGAACAAAATAATGGAAGAAAAGGAAAGAATGACGGGGGGGTACATCGTAACCGGCCACGAAGAAGTCACAACAGCATCCAACAAAGAAACGAAAAAGAGGAGGTGGTGGTTTCTCGAGGGCATTTTCGCCATAAGAATATGCTAAAAAAAAAAAAATCCCGCATAGTAATTGCCGTCGGAATCGCCAACTCCGCTTTGTAACAGTTGCGCCACCGCCGTCGTCGAGTCGACGAACGAGGCGAGACTGAAACTCACCGACTGATTTGCCCCCCGTAGGCGTAACCAACAGGTCAGGTACGTGTCAAGAGAGGGAGAGAGAAGATCGGTGAACGGAAAGTCGAAGACGACGACGACGAAGGAAACAGAAAGAGAAAGGGCAACGGGGCGAGGACAAAACGGTCATCCCAAGAAAAAGAGTGCCTGTGCTCTAGACGGCTCAAGAATTCCTCGCTGACAGAGCGCGCTTTCCCCCCGCACCTCCCAAAACAAAAAAGAAAAAAGGGGGGCCCTCGTGGCTTCGGCTTCAAGACAAAGAAGGACGAAATTACGCGCACTTGGGAGGGGTACTCCGGTCAACAAAAGAAAGCTATCCTGACACCAACCGAACCCCAGGTCACCGGAAATCTCACGCCAGAGAGAGAGAGAGAGAGGGAGTCCCCTGTTTGCGTTCAGTCACGTACCTCCCGACGTAGAGAAGAGTCAAGGGAAAGAAAGATAAGAGAGATATACCTTGGATCTGGCAGAGCCGGAGGAGCGGTTCGCCGGCAAGCTCGACTCCTCGAAGCCGTCGGCGGTAGCCGAGGGAGAGGCGGCGCCGCCGCTCCAGGAGAGCGGCGTGGTCGGGCTGTTCCTCGCCGAATCCGCATCCTTCCTCTGAGAGGCGGCGGCGGCGCCGGGGGCGTCGCATCTCGGAGCCGTCCTCGACCTCGGTTGCCGAACTCCCCACCTCATCGGCGGCACGATCGCCGGCTTGACCGGAGCCGCCGCCGCCGCCGCACGCGCCCGCTTCAGCAAGACCAGCAGCTCCGCCACGACCCCGCTGTCGGCCATCGCCGTGGCCATCCAGTCGTCCTCCGCTGAACTCATCATCGCCGCCGTAGCCTCCGTCCCCGTCCCCGAGGGGCCCAACTCCCGAGGGCTCGAATCCGACGTCGGAGGAGAAGGAAAGCAGAAAGAGAGAAGAGATGGAGGCGGAGATGTTGGTAGAGAGAGAGAAGGCCAAAAGCTCGTCGAGTGGGCTGTGGGGTGTTGTGTTGAATGCTGATGAATATGAGAGAGAGAGAGAGAGAGAAGATAGATAGACAGATAAGAAGGTCGATGCTTATATAGTTAGAGAGAGAGAGAGAGAGAGTGAGGGTAGATTCTAGTTATTCTCGTTTTTATGTTTTTCTTCTTTTTCTTCGTTTCCGCTTTTATCCTTTTCCCCAATTTCCTTCTTTTTATTCGGGTATTTTGGATTGAGTGTGGGGCTGTGGAGAGGGTAGGGTTCGGTGCGGGCGGCTTCACGGGTACGCCTACGCCCCCCTCCGCCTCCTTCCCTACATTTGACTTGACTTCAACATCCGCTCCTCCCCTCCCTCGTCTGAAGGAATTCTCCGTTTTCCTTTTTTTTTCCGTTTTCTTTTTTTTTAACCAAACCAAACAAACAAACAGACAAAAAAAAAAAAAAAAAAAAAAAAGGTCTTCTTCTTGTGGTGTGGGGAAGCGGGGCCCGCACGTGACGCCAAGAACCCCTGTTCCCGAATGAAATGTCGCTGACAATGTGTCCTTTTCTTTTTGTTTTTCTATTTTCTTTTTCTTTTTCTTTTTCTTTTTGTCCATTATAATCATTTTCTTTTTCTAAATTGACCCGCATTAGGAGTGGGGGACATTGAAAAGACTCGATTATACAAGCTTAAAAAAATATATATGTATATGTATACTCAAATTGGAAAGAAACAATATTTCGATTTAATTAGAAAACTAAGGCGCATTGCATATTTTATATTGCAATATGAAATCCTATTTTTAAAATTTATTCTTTTGCAAGAAATCTTAGGGGGAGAGAAAATGACTAGAAAAGCTCTTGTTTTTCTTAGGTCCAATACCCAAAAAAATCCCTAATTTTTTATTTATGCCAATTATATCCAAAACTTTCTTTTGTCTCATAAAAAAACTTCAATTTTTACTTTCGTCCCAATTCTATCGGTTTAATACCCGAAAAAATCATCAACTTTAACATATGTCCCAATTATATCCGTAAACTTTTTTTGTCCCATAAAAAACTCTCGACTTTTACTTTTATCTCAATTCAACCTTCATCAGCCTTCCGTCCATAATCACGGTTAGTTAATCCTACGTGACTTGAATTTTCTCGTCGATTTTATCAATGAATCTTTGAAATTTAGAAATAGTAGATTTCAAGGACGACAAGATTTCATATCGTTTGTCCAAACATCTCCATGTTTAGCGATTCTTTGAGCTGTTGAGTGTCGAAAGAATATAAAACGAGCCATTTTGAGTGACTATGTATTCCTCGAATATGTAGGAGAAACAAACAATAGAAGAGAAGTTCGGGGCTTTTTCATGTAAACTTTGCCTGTGTGTAATTTATTAATAACTTAGAAATGCCACGTAAGATTAACTAATTATGATTATGGACAAAAGGCCAACGGTGGAAGAATTGGAACAAAAGTAAAAGTTGAAAGTTTTTTATGGGACAAAAAAAATTGGATATAATTGAGACTATGCTAAAATTGAGGGTTTTTTTTTTTGTACTAGACTAGTAAAATTGGGACAAAAGTAAAAGTTGGAGATTTTTTACGTGACAAATTTTTTTTTTAGATATAATTATCACAAATGCTAAAATTAAAAAATTTTTAGATATTAGACGGATTTTCTTAATATGTGTTTGGGAATAGAAATATAAGAAGGAGAAAGGTGGAGAAACAATATCCAATTCCTATCAAGTGACACTTTTACCCTTTAATCTTTTTAAAGTTAAATTGGTCGCGTTTTAAAATTTACGGTCTTTGAAATTTGAATGGATGGTAGATTTCACACACTTTCTTCCCGCAAAACTTTGAGATTATCAATAATTGGCCTAGGCAACAACAACAAAAAATTTACTTTTTTTAACCTTTTCTATGTCCCTTGTGAAAAGGAGATGAAAATCGATTTTTAATATTTTTTTCTAGTTTTTCATTTTCTCTACACCTTTCCACAAAAATAGTTACAAGACACTGTGTCTCGATATGAATTGAATTAAGATCTTAAAATCAGCAAAGCAAACTTTAGTTACCAATTACCATGTGATTTGGCACGTTTAAAACAAAGCAAAAGGAAATGAGGGCGGTAATTAGTCATACAATCTATTATATGTGGTTAAGCTAGAGTTGATGCAAAGCTTGTTCCGGATTCTCGTCACGTGGCATGACATATGGCACCGTTCGCCACGCAGCGCATATTCGACCGATTGAGTTTTAAGCCCAATGATTTGTTAGATATGCATGAAAGAGTATATGATATGCCTCAATACCTTAAAAATACAATAAGATGAGTGTTCTAAAGCAACTTGGACTAGTCCTATATTTAAATAATTTAGTTTGCTCTAAAAAAAATTCATCCTTTTCCATAATTGAGTTGTGTTTTTAACTATCGTAATTGCATAATGTGTCCTAAATTCAAATGTCTCTCTTTTCTTGTATATATGGTGTGCATTTATGGATGAGTGAGGGCGCTACGATACCGACCAGTTCCAAGTCGGTTCAAATGGGGGCCAAGTAAATTCTTGGGTGAAAAATTGGAGAATCGGCTTTGTCCAGTTCTAGATTCTATATGGTGAATCTAGGAAGGTTAAGAAATTTATCAATGCCTATATCACTATATGGAAAATGTTCATATGATATTTTTTTCCAACTAAAATGATAGTTATACTACTTAAAAGTTAGATCCGGTCCTTAGTGAACCTCGAAATTGATCAAAAGCCGAGAACCGACTAGGACTAGGTACTTTTCAAGTTTTTGGTTTGAAACCTACTCACTTTAGGATCGATCATTTATGATATATTCCGAATCCGTAAACATTTCTCAAGGCCCTTCCTTAATATTCCTTAAAAAATTTTAAAATTATTTTTGTCCCTTTATTTTATCTTTCCTAGAACTAGAACAAATTTGTTGCCTGTCAACGCTTTATACCTTTCCCTGCCCTAACTCAACTTTTTCAACCCCGCAAATTTACACGAGTTACGCGACTTAAGTGATAATCCGACGTAGCAAGACTAACTATAATTATTGTTGTTTCTGGTTGTTTGTATTTACTCCTTTTCAGAAAAATCTAGCCCTGGTGGCAATTCCGTAAATATCGAGGCCATAAAGGGAAAATAGGTAAAAAAAAGCTCGGTAGAAAGGCAGTTTTGATGGCAAGGTACGATCGACATAACATTGAAACTTGAAAAGTTTCCACGTCCCAGTTAAAAGTTTGGGGTATTCGAGTCGCAAAATTTAGGATTTGAATATACGGAAACACGGATTTAATTAGCTATCGGTGAATGAGGAAAAATGTTATCTAGATGGCTAAATAGATTAACCTTAAGACAGCAATCATTAATTACTAGCTCGGATTTTATCTTTGTTATCTTTTCTTAATAACGAGAAACAATTCGTAAGTTTATAAACAATTAAATCATCCAAAGAGCCTAATTTGGAAAGCGACGGATGCCAATGAAGCATGAAAACGAGGCATAATGTACTAATGGCAAGATCAAGGAGATCAACCTCTTTAGCATAGAAGAGTAAGGAAACTTCTCCACGGAAAGGAAGATTTTAAAAGGAGCGATTGGATCATCTATCTATCGACAAGTTAATATACATTCGGTCTGAAATTTAGATCGAAAAGGGAAAATTCTACGAAAACTAATCTTATATATTATATCAAAATCGACTTTTGCACATTAATCACATTCGAGTTTAATTAAAGGAGTGCTTGTTTTTCAATGTTGGTAATTTAACAAGTATAGAACTTCAGTGAATTGCCACTTGCTAATATCATCTTTGAAAAATGTAAGAGCTTTGCAAAGAGAAAACAGCAGTTCAGAGGAAAATCTCGCAACAATAAATTGGGAAATTGGCTTTATAAGATTGAGGAATAATTTGTAAAAGGACTTTTGATCAGAAAATTTGATAAGGTATCGACATAATTATCAATATTGCATCAATTCATAAACATTTAAAGTACTAAGTGGTGAAGCTAATTCTACTAGGATGAGAAGAGTAAACGTTTTGACGAATATCTTGCGATAATGTATGGTAAAATTGATAAAAGTAAAAGTTTGGAGTAAAATTGAGATAAAAGTGAAAGCCGAAGAGTTTTATGAGACAAAAAAAGCTTTGGATATAATTTGCACAAATACTAAAGTTAGAGATTTTTTTTCGGATAATGGACCACACTAGACCGTCCATGCCCAAGGGCCAAAAGAGCTAGAACGGTAACTTTCCTCTTGTTAGAGTTAAAGGAAAGGCAAAAAAAGGATCGTATACTTAGAATACGCTACCACGAAAGGCAAAAAAGGGCGATGCGCAATCAAGACATTCATGCACACTGCCATCAACAGAGGCAAGAGCAACAAAGGCCACTTCTTCCTTGTTTACAGCAATCCATGAGTGACTGGTTGATTACTGGCTTTAATGAGTTTTGCCCCATTCTCGCTATCCCTTCTTGAATTGTCTCGTCGCCATTCCCTATGAAGCTAAACCTCGACTCTCGTCATGCACTCTTCAATCATGGGTTTTGATTTATGTGTATGCCAGATTAGGACGAAGGGAAATTGACTAGCCTAGAGTTTGATCGCCGATCGAATGTGAAGTACAACGTGATCAAGTGGAAGTTGTGCCAGCGATAATCAAACCCCCCCCCAATACCTAAAAAAATCTCTAACTTTAGTATTTGTGAAAATTATATCCAAAAATTTTTTGTCTCGTAAAAACTCTTCAACTTTCACTTTTATCCTAATTTTACCAAATTAGTACAAAAAAAAATAATTAAACTTTAGCATATATCCCGATTATATCTATTTTTTTGTATCATAAAAAACCTTTAACTTTTACTTTTGTCTCAATTCTACCACCGTTAGCCTTCCATCCATAATTACCATTAATTAATTTTACGTGGCATTTTCACGTCGTAAATGAATCACACCTCGGTAAAGTTGATATAAAAAGGCCCTTAAACTTCTCTTTTGTTGTTTGCTTCCCTACATATTGCGGGAGATACAAAGTCACTCAAGATGATGCGTTTTGTATTCTTTTCGCACTTAACAACCCAAAGAACGGCTAAACATGGAGATATTTGGACGAATAATCTAAAATCTCGTTGTCCTTAAAACCTCTTGTTTCTAAATTTTGAAGGTTCATTAGTAAATTCGACGAGAAAATTCGAGTCACATAGGATTAAGAAATAGTGATTATGGATGGAAAGGCGACGGTGGTAGAATTATGATAAAAGTAAAAGTTGAGATTTTTTATGAGACAAAAAAAAATTCGAATATAATTGGGACCTATGCTAAAGTTGAGGATTCTTTTGGGTATTAGATCGGTAGAACTTAGACAAAAGTAAAAATTGAGAGTTTTTTATGAGACAAAAAAAGTTTTGGATATAATTGTCACAAATGCTAAAGTTGAAATTTTTTTTTGGGTATTAGGCCTAATTTTTTATATATAATTAACATAGTTGTTTATGTCACATATATCTAGTAACATTTAAAGTAATAAATAGCAGTTTTTAACTTAAAAAAAAGGTAATAAATAGCAGTTGATCCAAAAAAAAAAAAAAAGTAATAAGTAGCAAAAGTAACTCTACGAGAATGAGAAAACAACATTCCTATAGATATACGTAAAATCAACTCTATAAGATAATATGGAGAGAACAAATTGACTTTGTCGCTTGCAATATAGTACACCCAAAAATTCACCTGTAACAAAATGCAAATTAGAGGTAATGTTACTTAAAAAACGATTACTTACAAAAATGGCCCAAAAATGTAAAGCAAATCCTTTATTCAACTATCAACCAAAGAATGTACAGTGTTTTCAAGTGAAACATCGTTCCATTCATTAACACTCATGGTTATTGTCACTTAAAAAAAAATTCATTTTCTAGATATCCGTTGCGATATTGCTTCATGAATAGAACACCCTTGCTAGTATTTCTACCGACGTAATTGGCCCGTCTCGGCTTCAAAGATCAATAGAAAACCCTGCAACCCGATTCTCGGAACAAGGCCGGCATTCATTTCGTCATTCATATTCATGGCGGAGTCTACTAAAAAGGGGTACATTGGGGAAATATAAAGGCTTCTCTAGCATTTGCTAAGAGTAAAGAAGCGAACAATCAATCTTCTTGGGTCCAACAAGGCTTAAATGGAGAGAGCCCACAATACATATAAGCCTGAGCTAGTAGTACCAAACTTAGCCCTTTTATAATTGGGCTTCTCATCTCGAGTCTTTCTACATCACAGAATACACAAAGACAACTCTCAAATTGATGTTTGTGTGTGTGTGTGTGTGTTTTTTTTTAAATTCTTTCTT
This sequence comes from Rhodamnia rubescens, assembly GCA_021437795.1. Taxonomy (NCBI): domain Eukaryota; kingdom Viridiplantae; phylum Streptophyta; class Magnoliopsida; order Myrtales; family Myrtaceae; genus Rhodamnia; species Rhodamnia rubescens. The sequence continues at coordinate 4,588,375 of JAILYA010000010.1, read as the reverse complement.
TTGGGGCCATACTAAATTGATGTTTATTGATCTTTCTCAACTTTTGAATGCTAGGCTTCGAGCTGCTCCGAATTACAGAACCCTTTTTCCAAAAGATTGGAAATGATTTGGACCGTCCTAGATCGCGATCGAACCGAAGTTCAGTCTATATATTGTGATACCCTAATTTGGATGGCAATATGTAGATACTCATATGAATTTTGCCTTTCTGGTTTTTCACAATTAAGACTCTGTTTCGTTTCACGAAACCGAATGATTTGGAAAACACTTGTTATAAGAAATGATCGACCGCATTGTTTACGAAAATAAGATTGGTTCTAGTCAAATAGAAATGCGAGTGGCAATGATCGATGCTACGTCGGAGCCAAGCCGAAAGGGCAAAGAAAAGACAATCTTGGACGAAAGCCCAAATGGAGACGATGCTCGTCTTTTCATCAGATGACTCTAAAAAACGAACAGTTCGTGTTCTGGAGGAAACGTACTTTTGTTTTGGTCGTTTCCCTCTCTCCCTCTTGCTCACGTACGACGCCGAAAGTGAGATTCGTAAGGCTTGGGATCCAGCTGATCGGACAGAGACGCATCACCCACCTTTAGATCTGATCAATTAGTGCATTCTCCACATTATAACAAAGACTTTAACGACTTTTAAATCTTAAAACGACTTGGAAATTTGCCCCCAGCGGCTTTTTTTAATTGTTGATTTGATAGTTATAACAACCATTATATATATATATATATATATTCTTTTTAGAAAAAGTCCCCTATCATTGTTCATCGCGTCAAGAATGAATAAAGTGTTTTGCAAAAAGAAATTTATCATTTTGACCGGAAACCTATGCAACATAAATTCCAAGCCTTATTAGAGGTATAGAAAAGAACCCCGGAGCTGAACCAAACCGAATCGATATAGACAAATAAATTTCGCGTCTTTTCAAGTTGGGTTTCTTTTCGATTCAAGCCGTAAGCTTCTAATGGATCGACTTGGTTTGATTCGGTTCGATTCTGGGTCGTAAACTTGAACCGACCCGAAATACATTGCTTGAACTTGCATCGGAATTAGAACAATTAGAGTAAATAGAGTTTGCTAAACACTAAGTATGTTCATGAACACATGAAAAGGAAACTCGATAAATTTGACCGGATCCTATCCATTTTCCGGTTCGAGTTCTACGTGTTAGAATTCGGCGCACAAACCACAAACGAAGTGAAGCGTAAAAGCGAGAAAAAAGAAATCGAAATACAAGACTTTATCCTAGTTCATTTTTAAACTAGAGTTATATCCAGTAGATAATTCCATTATAATTAGCATCTTGCACATCTTTATTACATCACTCATTTACAAAGAAAAAGAATATATATAGTAATAGTTAATTATGGGCTCAAGTCCATACTTGCAAATGAAAAAAATAAGGGTTCAAACTATAAAAGTTTTATCTTTGTTCGGGAAGCGCTTTGCCCTTTAAGTCCTTCGTTGGGCAGGCTCTTTCGGACTCCGATAAACCATTTTTTTTTTTTATCGATGGAAAGTATGAATTACATCCCAATACTATAAGGGTTGAGTCTCGACTCTCGGGTATGGTCAAAAAGACATTATCTCCGAAAAATTCGAATGGAACCGGCCACTACACCCCTAAATCTTTTCACATTCATCTCCCTGAATCTTTGATCAAGGCGCAAGGATGATCGTCGGGCTCCACGTAATCTTTAGGAAAATACATGTGCTGTATTTCATGAAGTTTGAGAATCGTCGGGAAGGCATGTGGGGGCCAAAGAAGGACCGTCCCGAGGGCAACGTTGTTGTATTTCAATTCCTCGTTCCTCGACCTTCTCACCTAACACGTGAGACTGCCGTTTTCTTCTCCGGCTTCGTGTTATACTAAAACATGACCCTCCATTGCGCGGATATAATAAGAAAAAAGCATAAATGATTCATAAATTTTTAATTTATTCAATATTGTTCTTAAATTTTTAGGTACATTATCAATTTATCTCTCAATTATATGAAAATATTCATTGTCCACGATCTTGAATAAATAGAATGATAACATTGAAAATTTTCATATAATCTTTTTAATTTTTTTATTTTTCTTTGTCCTTTTCTTTCTTTCTTTGTCTACCTACCAACGACTAGCCTCAGTTGAGGAACGAGCTCGCCCTAGGCCGGCGAGGCTCAAGGTCGAGCTTGCCCGTGGCCTTGCCTACCTCGAGCGAGGCCGACAAGGCAAGTCTCGGCCTCACTCGAGGCTAGTGAGGCGAGGCTCATGGATGAGCCTCGCGGGCCTTGGGCTAGCTCGTCCCTTGTTTGTGGCTGAAAGGAAGAAACAAAAGAAAAAAAAAGAAGAAGAGAAAAAGTTATATAAAATATAAGAAATAATTAATAAATTCATTTTTATACTACAAGAATTCTCCATGTTTGGGCTGTCCTATCATGTTAGCAATTTCCGACCAAACGATTACACAAAAAATCAAACGACGGACAATATTTTCTAATTCACTTTTACGTCCGAGCCAAGCACAAAGGGAGTCTTGGTTTTGAGATTATGATAGAAAATTCAATCCAAAAGCTTAAATTTTACAAGGTAGCAAAATGCATATAGACCCATCACAGCAAATATTTAAGTGATAATAACTATTAACAATATCACGAAAATATATTGTAATAGCAGAAAAAAGGTAAGAGGATATTTCGGGATTCAAATTTTCAATTTTAATACTAAATGAAGCTAGGAAATCTATTTTCCCTAAAAAAATTTAAGTATTGAGGGATGAATTCATAATACAGGTTAAGCATACTTCTTCTTTTTTTTTTAGCCATGATAATTCGACTCGATTACAACCTAATACTTTGATTTAAGTAAATAAAATGAGGGTATATATCACTAATTTTTTGCTAAACTTGTTTTTGTATTAAATTAGAGTAATTGAGATTAAGGATAATGATATAAATGGCTCATGAATTTTAGCTCAATGTTTCGTATGGTCCTTGAACTTTAGCCTAATATATAATATGGGCAACGAACTATTGTACATGCTTAATGTAATATATGAACTATATAAATATATTCAATGTAGTCATTCCATTAGTTTAAGATCAAGGGCAATATTGAACATTTTCATATGGTTCAAGAACTAAATTGAATATATATCAAAAGTTCGGAGACTACATTGAACAAGTTAAAAGTTTAAGGGATCACATTGCAAATTGATAAAATTGAGGATCACATTGAACAAATTAAAAGTTCATAGATCGTATTGCACATTGGGCTAAAATTCATTAAATATGTCATTTTCCCTTGAGACTACATTGTCGGAAGATATTTGATGATTATTTTCGAACCCATTACATATTTAGAGACAAAAATCTTTTCAAATTTTATATTTTTCTACATAGTTTACATCAAAATCCATTCTCACTTGTCGATTGGGATGGACATATTATAGTTCTCTTTATTGACATTATGTTATAAAGAAGTACTGTCAATCGTAGCTGCAATGTAATCGTATAATAGACGACATTAAACCATCTCATATGAGTTTTCAGATTGATTTATAACCATAAGATCCCTGAAAAGACCTCAGGGCCCTTCGGCATGCCATGCACCTGTCAATTTGCAGTCTTAAATTGAATTAGGATGTTTTATTTTAATCCATATAGTATATACCGCCCGTGTTTATGGTTTACTTATAAAAGATAAGGAAAAAAATATCCATGTCAACGCTATCCATGTCACATGAAATGAACGATATCCAAGTCGATGATTTCCGGTCCAATGTTGATAAAAGATTTAGAATTAAATTGATCTAATTAAATATTTAGAATTGAATTGGTAGTAATGTATTAGGATTACAACTTTTTTATACTTTTCCCGTGAAAAATAGATAGAAGCAAGAACGACTAGAGTCGACCGCATTTGGATGTAAGATGACATGCTGCCGCACCGCTGTCCTCACTAGCTCTCCATCACCGTTGGCGCTTGCTTCTCGCCATCAAACCCCCTCCCCCGCTCGCGCCTTTCCGCGATTGGCCACTGTCCCTTGAGAGCTCGGTCGCTATCCGCATTGGACATGACAGCGGGACATTGTCGGATGCTTCCGAAGCAACTGATCAACAATTCAAAATGTTGACATAGTGATAAGAACAGGGCCATCAAATGAAGTTCACATCTCTCGTTTTCATGAAAACTTCCATTCGTAACGAAGATTACGCAATAATGCTTCTGCCGTAGTGAAATTTTTTGTCTTATGCTTCCTCTGCGGTGCTTGAAGCAAAGGAGAAATTCACGATGCATTTGTATGGAATGATCGAAGTGGTGGGTGGGGTGGATGGAGTTCATCTGTTTACTTTTTCTGTACTTGGTATTTCATGAAGGGTCATTGTGGAAGTGACAAGAAGTGGGACCAAAAGAAGTTTTCCCACTATATATTGTTCATACCTTTACCCTGTTCTTAGACCAACGAGAAATCCGTGCATTTAATTTGGATGAAAGTGCTTTAACAAATTGGATTACTGGAAGGTTCTTGAAGTATCTCAAATCCTGTCTTCTCGAGAAAAAAAAAAACTCAAAAGAAAGATGTCATTCATATATAAGATTAATACTCGAACGTTACATCTTTCAAGTCTCGAAAATCCCAAATAATTACAAAACGAAGCTAAAGCCGAAAGCAAATAACAAATTACAATCTTGCAGCTCGAAGCATATGTTCATCCCACAAGAACAAATATATCACCGTAAAATCATCGGATTCAGTGATGAGCACATGTTGAGGTCTCACACTCCATCGATGTGCATCTAAATTCGACGTCCACATCACCATGGTCTTGCAGAGATGCCAACATCAATATGTTAAAAGAACATTGATCAAATATCTATTGAGAACTCCCAAATTTATATATAGATCTAGCTCGGAAAAATAAAATCCCTAGGTCTTGATCTAAATCTTGAAAAGTTAAATGTTTCATTTTTTCAAGGAAAAACTCCAAAATTTCTTTGAAATAGCGTTTGTTCGCCGGAGACAATTATGTTGCAGGAAATGTTCTCGTCACGACAATAAGTTCCATTACACTCTCCGGCACATCTGTAGTGACCCTCTATCCTGGTCTTTCGATATATGCATAAAACCCCAGCTCTTTCTTTTTTAGGACAAATTTGAGGCTTTTCGACCTTTTTGATGCGAATGCGAGTGGTATGGGAAGAAATGTGTCCTCTTTTTTTTTTTTTTTCACCAGAACGTCCCTAGAAAAAGCGCGAAACATGCACATGACGTATTTTTGTATGGGAAAATATTTTCATGACAAGATCTTATCATGGATGGTATAATCTTAATCATAGATTCACACATTATAATTTCGTATTTTGCATAAAATACTCATTAATTAGAAGATCGTGTGGGCGAAATAATCCACAGTACTATCTCGATTATCAAGCTAGCGGCTTTCTTTTGTGTAAAGGGGAATTTTGAGAAATGAGCGCCTCTTCGGGGGGTTATTAGGCCAAATTGATCGGGCTCACGGGAGTAATTTGGACCAAAAATCAAGTTCGAGAAGAAATTTGAGAAACGAGACATTATTTCAACATGATTTTTTTTTTCTTATATTCCGTTCATTTCGTGGAAAATGAGGTGTTTATGAAAAATATTTTTCAAAAATAATATCTTTTGGTGTTTGATTGAAACCCGAAAATGACATGAAAAATATTTTTTCACCATTCGGTATGGAATTTGATTTTCCTATATGTTTTTAATAAATTTTTTTTCTTTTTAACCATTTTTATTTTCTTTTCATTTTCCCTTTTTCTTGACCGATCGCCGACCACTATGACGACCGGTGACCGGTCGCAGTGAGCTAGAGCCTTGCGCAAATCGGCAAGGTCGAGCTCGCTGGCCGTGGCCTTTGCCATGGATCGGCATAAGAAGAAGGGAAAAGAAAAAGAAAAAAAAGAAAAAAAAAAATAAAAATTTTGAATTTTTTTAGAAAAATAAAAAAATATAAAAAATAAAAAAAAAATAATTAAAAAGATAATAAATGTGAAAGAGTGGAGAAAAGAAATATGATGAAAAATATTTTTCTCTTCCCAAAAAGAGGGAATCATTTTCCTTACTTTTGAATGTGTTTTTTCCATAAGAGAAAAACATCTTCCTTGACTCATTTATTTTCCATGAGACGAACGCCGGAAAATCCAAAAGACATTATCCTAAAAGTTATTTTCCCGCAAAACGAACGGAGGCTTAAACTCTTTTATTTAGTTATTTTGTATCACTAGGTGTCCGAACCTTTTGATTCGACTACTCTTCTCGGTTGGGCACAGACTGTCCCATCCATGCGTGCACCGGATAAGGATCCATTGAACAAGCGTGGCTCCCGGACTTTCTTCCGCCGCCTAATCCGGCGGCGGATCTCATAGGGATCGAGGGTGTCATTCTCCCTCAGCAATCAAGACAGTCCCCTGTCCAGGATCAATTCAAGCGGACGCGTGCTCAACTGCTTCCTCCTCCACGCTTCAAAGGCCCGTTCGCAGCTTCGTCCGAACGAGTCCGCGTCGAAGAGCGCCCATCCGTAATAACTGAAAACACTCAATGCAGTCCGAAGGCTTTGACACCGACTGATGCTTCGGCCGATGGCAGGAAGGCGTCCCACCCTTCAATTTCTCCGGCTCTGATGCTTTACTTTTTGGCCTCCCCTTAACCTTTCAGCCGGGGATTAAATGGCCGGTCTTATTAGTTGCGGTTCCCATTATGTAAGCTGCAATCAATGCCGGTGGCACGAAACTCGATCCCTCGAGACTTTCTTGATCTCTTGATCCAAATCGCCTTAAAACAAGGTTATGATGATAAATCGAGATGAACTTATTGAAGTATCGTTCCGTATCGATTCACAACGGGCCTTAAAATACTCTTCATATTCACGCAAGATCTCTTCATTTATCAACTCGAGCTTCAGAATTAGAGTTTCGACATGATATCGAGTGAGTGTTTAAGAGATCATGAGTTCGAATCTTTTAGGGCTCTATTTGCCTACTCAATTACGTATTTTTATGCGTGCTATTTTTTTTACCACAATTAACCGCCACTTTCTGCTATCTACGTGGCGAAAACAAAGTTAGGACATTCGTGTTAATCTAAATCATGCTTTAATAACTCTTGAAATAGGTGTCTAATTACACCGGTTCAATAATTGCCTTGGAAATTAGCCATGAATTGGGTAAAACTTGGGCGGTCCTTTTCTCAAAGAATGCTGGGCATTGTCGTTTGCCGCGTTTAGGCCGCACGACTCGGAAATCCACGAGGCGCTAAAACAAATGTCTGTCCTTTGTCGTTCCCTAAAATGTCATTCCCCTTTTCATTTCAAATTTTGTATTCTGCTGCTTTTTCAGCTTTGCTGATTTGACCAAACTATTCCTCTATCAATAATTACAAATAAAGCAGAAAGCAACATTTATTATAATAATAATAATAATAATAATAATAATAATATAAATTCCAAAATTCAACATAGGTCTGCTAAAAATAAAGTACCAATAATGCGACAAAGCCCATATACCTGCCTCCTATTTAATTCCAGTGAATAAAGATGATTTGTATACATTATCAATTCCTACTTCACGTGGACGCCATGATTTTCTGGCTCTTCCATGTTCAATCCCCACTTTTGAAAGGGGGGGGATTTCATGTTAGTGAATGCAATCCTACTGATGAAGTGATTGGAAAAATTGAAACCTTCAGGCCTTTTTGCATTAGATATGAAAAAGATATTTCATAAACTCGGAAAATCATTAATAGATTTTCGGAATTTCCTAACCCGACCGTTTGGGAAAAAGGTGGTTTTTTTCGAAAGGGGTTGCGACACGGCAATGTAGGGGTGTGCACTTTGTCCGGTTTAACTTATGAAAGAGATCGAATTGACTGGCTAGTTCTAGGGAGGAGCGGTTTGGCTTTCGAGTTTCTAAATCGGATTTGAAGAATCTTTTAGGCAAAAAAATACCTTTTCATCTATTGAGAATTTCGAAACATGATGTTCAACACGAAGAAACAACGTGATCACTTAAAATTAGTGCTACTTTTTTATCGGTTGCGAAAAAAGTCTAGTTTTTTACACAACACGAAAAATGGGCTTGTTCGATGCCTGGTTCCAGTCATTTAGAGCCGAGAGTCGCTGGGCCGATTCGCCCGAGAACCGATCCCTCCGTTCAATTTAGAAACTAAACAGAAGCTTAAAAACTTAGAAAAAAGAAAAAAAAAAAACGATCGCACACACAGAAGAAGAATCCCAATTTTCTACTTGTGCTATTTATTGACAACCGAGTCGGGATTCCCACATGATTGTTGCGGGCTCTGTCCCCGCTTTTCTTTGCATAAACGCCCTCCTTTTCCTCCTTTCTTTCTTTCTTTCTGCCTTTTCCCCTTCCTTCATCAAACAGAAGAGAAACACAGTTTTCAAAAAGAAGAATCATCAAGAAAGAGAAAAGGACAGAGAGAGAGAGAGAGAGAGAGGAGAGGAGAGAGAGAGAAAAAGGCTTTCAAAAATCAAAAGGACATGGAGAGGGACTAGGAGATCCAAGAACCACCACACTTCCCCTCACCTTTCATTTGCTCAGACACACAGGCCTCACGAGTTACAACAAGGCGTTCTCTGTCTGAGCCTGAGCCTGAGCCTGAGCCTGAGAGGGTTGGGTGTGTCGTGTCGTGTGTCCCCTGTTCTTCAAGCCCGCAAGGACGAAAGAAAGCCGGGACTCGCTCCCTCGCTCAACTCGCACATTTCTCTATCTTCATGTGTTCTTGGAAAGAGAACAAAAGCGGAGAGAGGAAAGAATCAAATGAGAGGAAGAAAACAGAGGATGGAGATCCCTCTCCTCCTCCTCCTCGTTCTTATGATTCCTGTTTGGACTTATGCAGTGAGTAGTGACCCACCTCTGTCCTCCATGTCAGCTCCTCCTGATACCTCTCCTCCTTCTCTTCCCTCCTCTCCAGCTTCCACTTCAATGGCTGCTTTCTCTCCAGGTACTTTGTCAAGCTCGTGATCCAGAGTTTCTTAATTTTCTTCGAGGGATTTGAAAATGCTGCAACCAGTGAGTGGCCGGATTGTTTATCATGTTGTTGAGATTTTGGTTTTGGTGCTTTGGTTTTGCGGCCCATGACAAAAAGATATCACATTGGTGGATGAATTGTGTGCTCTAGGCAAGTTTTCGGTAAAGTTTGAAACTTTGGGTTATGCAGGGCTTCCAATGGGAGGTAGGAAACACCGGTTGGATTCACATGAGAAGTTGCTCATTGCTCTCATTGTTTCTTGTTCTCTACTGGGTGCAATCATCTTGATCTTCATGGCCCTTTGGGTTTATTACAGTAAGTTCACCCACAAGTCCAGCAAAATGAGTTCTCAGAGATCAGGTAAACTACTTTTTCACTTTTCCCTGAACCTAAATCCCAATTCTTTCTGTAATTCTCATTTGGGTTAAGCTATAAATACTTTCGAGGATTTGAGTTTTGACTCTAGTGATGATGCTTACAATGTGATTCCCAGCGTGCTTTTATCTCTTCTGAGTTATGGGGGTTAATTCTTGCAGAAGCTGAAAAGGGGCTTGCATTAGCTCCATTTTTGGGTAGGTTCAGTTCTTTGAGGACGGTTACTCGGAAAAACTCTGTTGCATTCTTTGAATACAAGCTTCTGGAGAAGTCAAGCGACAATTTTTCGGACAGTAACATTTTAGGGGAGGGTGGATTTGGACGTGTTTACAAGGCACAGTTGGATGACAACAAGCATGCCGCCATCAAGAAGCTAGATTGTGGGAGTCAGGACGCCCTTAGAGAGTTCGAGGTACTATATCTTGGTAAAATTACATGATGGGCGTTTTCATTTTGGATTCTTCTTACTGTTCCATTGCACAACTCTGGTGTGACATCGCAGAATGAGGTGGATTTGTTAAGCAAAATGCAGCATCCGAATATAATTTCCCTCCTGGGTTATAGCATCAATGATGAGACAAGGTTTATTGTTTACGAATTGATGCAGAATGGCTCGTTGGAGACTCAGTTGCATGGTAAAAAATTGTTCTTTTTATAATGCTTCGGTTTTTATATCGACACAAGTACAAAAAATGGTCGTAAGAGAAGGCGAACTGGTTTTCACTCGTAGAAATTTATTGTATCAGGACCTTCTCGAGGATCAGCATTAACTTGGCATATGCGGATGAAAATCGCTCTAGATTCAGCGAGGTAAGCTTATGGTGTGGCACCCAAAGGCTGATCTCCTTTCATTGTCATTAAATCAGGGGGATTTAAAAAAATCATTTGTATTTTGACCAGAGGATTAGAATATCTGCACGAGCACTGCAATCCATCAGTCATCCATAGAGATCTGAAATCATCCAATATACTTCTCGATGCCAACTTTAATGCTAAGGTACACTATGTGTATAATATTGCAACCTCTCCCATGTTCTTAGTTTTATATTCCCACTGATATGTTATGAAATTGTTGCTATACCTTCTTGTCTGTTTATTATATTCAGTGATTTCTCTCTCATCATATTCTTGTTCAGCTTTCAGATTTTGGCCTTGCTGTGACTGACGGATCCCAAAATAAAAACAATGTCAAGCTTTCGGGCACGCTGGGTTATGTAGCCCCGGAGTACCTATTGGATGGTATACCAACTGTATTGACAGATAGAGTTTTAATGGCTTGTGATGTCTTATTAATCTATTGCTCACTCTTCCCAAGCACAAATTAGTTAGCTTCTCCTTATGGATCGTCAGTGACCTCAATTATTTTCCATGATGATTACTGAGTTCGGTTGATGGATCGCGAGCAACGTCCCGCGTGAAGTTGTCTTGAGCGCCTGGCTACACATCGCACATGTGCCTCTGCCTCTGTGCAGTCCACCCAATACACACATGATTGAAGCTTTGGTTAGATAAATAAATAATTTTACTCAGGACTCCATAAGATCTAAGTCCCATTCTTATAAGTCCTTAGAATCTCCCTGTACGCTCTTGGAGTACTACACACCGAATCTCAGAACACACTGACTGTAGGTGGTTTACTGTTCAAGTTAGAAGGAACAGTGGACATTCTTTCTTTGCTTCCTTATGATTCAAACATCGAACATCTTAATTCCTCTATTTTGTTCGTCTTGTTAGCCTAACCTTGGCCGTAATTTACTATTGAGAAAAGGAGGACAAAGCAAGGAACTTTGGAATTCTTAATCTTGTTTAAGATGTATCTGTGCACCGACATGTTTTTTTAGCTAGCCAGTGTGCCTAATGCTATCACCGTTGCGGTCAATTGTGTTATCCCAGGTAAACTGACGGATAAGAGCGATGTGTATGCTTTCGGGGTCGTGCTGTTGGAGCTTCTCTTGGGAAGGAAGCCTGTGGAGAAACTTGCACCAGCTCAATGCCAATCTATTGTCACATGGGTAAACACCCACTCCTAATCTCCATCATATGCCTAATCTGATGGGCGAGCAACCATTTATGGTCTGAAATTATTCAATCTTAGTCATGAGCTGTCTCCTTAATGAATGCAGGCCATGCCTCAGCTTACTGACAGATCAAAGCTTCCAAAAATTGTGGACCCTGCGATAAAAGATACTATGGATACGAAACACTTGTTCCAGGTTCATTGACCCTTAGTTTCTGCTTAAACCATCCGAATTCAATAATTTAATTGCCAGACTTGACCTTACAAAATCCGGATCAGGTTCATTTCGTAAAAAAGCCGAGTTTAGTAAATCTGTTGAACATTCAAATTTCCTACTTTATTTGCCATTCTTGATTCCGGACGTGTTATGTATTTGTTTAGGTCGCTGCGGTGGCTGTGTTGTGCGTGCAACCGGAGCCGAGCTACCGTCCACTGATAACGGACGTGCTACACTCTCTCATCCCACTCGTGCCAGTCGAGCTCGGGGGTACCCTGAGAACTGCAGGGCATTCTGGTAACTAAGATACATGCGTAAGAAAACGTGTTTACAAGCATCTTTTTAAAGAGTATCAGGTTCTCTAGAATGTTTAGAACACGGCGGCTGAGCAGTTTCGCATGTTGGGTTCATGGTCATCCCGGGCATCGCCCCGAAACAGAAGTGGGCCGGAGAGGAGAAAGTGCTTATCTGTGTACTAATCTGTAAATTGTAGGGACTATATAATGAAGTTGGTTTCATATGGCATTGCGAAATAGTTCACTGGGGCGAAAATGTCAACCCGTTTTTCGCTCGAGTTTTCTGTGAATGGTCCTCGAGGTGTCAAACATTTGCATATATACGACATATTGTTTGATTGGCCTATTCCCGTTTATATCAAACTCTTACCGAAGAAGAATACTTCAAGCTAATCCTTGTCATGCCTATAAGCTCTATAGGGTCGGGTCGGGTCGGGTTTCCATGGCACCCTATGAATCTATGATGTCTGGTTGTCCCATACGTGGGCCGCGCCTCCGTCATGTCATGCTGGTTCGCGGCCAGGCCTTGTACCAAATCCCATGAGACAGGCTTGTTCATGGGCCTCCTTCCGAACCCGCTGTTCACTTTATAGTCTTTCTTCACCAGCAACTGGGGACAGGAAAATTTGCTGATGACTATTGTACTTCAAGATGTTACCTAAGATAAATTCATTATTGGATGATGTTTTGCTCGGAAAGCATCCCTTCGAGTCGTCGACAATAAGAGTTATCGCGCTTCGACTAATTTACTATTCGGACCAAGCATCGAGGTCATTGTAGTTCGAATGGCTTCTACATCCTGAAAGGAACGAGAACGAAGAAACTAATGACCGAAAGTTAATTGCTTGAAAATGACTCGAGTAAAAAGCTACACGAAGATAAAAATGCATCGACTGAAGTAAATCTTCTTCTCTAGCTGTTCGTACGTTCGGTTTTGGTTGCATGTGAAAGAGCGAAATAGGCTAATAATAGGGCAATGGGACACTAAAACTGCCGAAAATTTCTTACGGCGCTCGCTGTGGTACCAAAAATTTTCTTCGGCTCACTTAAGTGTCTCTGGCGATAAATTTCACCAAATGATGTTACATGGCTCTTATGATAAATTGTTTAATCAGACATGGACTTTTTTTTTAATCTCAAAACTGAGTCCAATGAGAGCTTCTGGGGTGGCTAGCTTCTGCCTAAACAGCATCGCACGAAGCCCATCTCAAAATAGACAGATTTGCGAAGCTTCGTTCAATTCTTGCATTTTGTTCTTAATCCTAGATAAACCGAGACAAAAGGTTTTGAATCCTACCTTACCAAAGAGAAAATCTTGATCGTGATTGAAGGTTGCGATGACACGAGGAAGTGCTAGAAGCTTTTTCTGCGAAGTCCGGAATTTTCTATGGTCGGAATTAACATATGTAAGATATAAGTATTAATTGGCTTGGAGTTTTAGAGACGATTTTCTCGGACTATAGTCGCCTGTAGCACGATGCTTTAAGTTTAAATTAATTGATGTTGACATGTACGTAGATCCTTATAGTGACAGCAATCAACTGATACTACGGCGGCAAGTTGATTGCTGTCAACTGATACTACATCGGCAAAATAGAAAGTATTTTGTTATACATTCCCGTCACCCAAATGTTAGTGGTGCCTGTCGATACATGAATTTTTATTGACAATTCAAACTTTCGTTGTTATAAATAAATGTATAATATAGACAAAGAAATGAAGCCCGGTCCATCAATGCACACAGCCCAATTCATAAATCTAGCCCAAACCCATTTGCCCAACAATTTGGGCCTTTAGAGATTAAGTCGAAGTACGGGATCATTGGACCCACGAAATTTGGATCATGAAGGCCTCAGTCTGCACATGGGCCCATGTCTAGCCCATAAGCCAGCATCAAAAGCTAAAACAAAGCCTAGCTCTCTTTCCTTCTCTCTTTCTCACCCTAACGAGCAAAACACGCTCGCATGGGAGAAGCAATATGGGTGAGCAAGATGGGCCTACCAAAGTGACGGGTCGGTCCGATTTTCGGTTCAATAAAATTGGAGCTGATGATATTCAGTCATGTTTCTTGTTCCAGGGAGGAACTGGACCTCCCGGACATGATCGAACATTCTTAAATATAAATCTAATAAGCTAATGGTAATTTTTTTTTTTATTTTTTAAATGTACATCTAATCTCCATTAATATATTAAAATTAGAGTTCGTCTTGCTCAAACCTATCAATTATCCACCCGGAACCATTAGACTGCACAGGAACCTGGATTCGACCAAGCCGTTTGGTCCAGTCTCAGGATCATCCGGTTTAGTTTCCGATCCTAAAAATTAGGAACTGATCCTTTCGGTTTGATTTTTGGTCCTTGAGTGGGCTAGATCGAACCGAGAAACGATGGTCACTGAAAAGCAATGGGGCGACGCTCATAATCAAGGACAGCTTCTAGAAGTGCTGAGTCAAATGAATTGACAACGAATTTTGTGCTTTTAGTGACGGGGACGGGCACCGAAGAAAGACAAAAGATTTATTCATTGGGGGCGTAACGGAGGCTGCATAACATAAGGACACAAAAAGGACACTCAGGGGGGCAGAACGGAGGGGACAGGACTGGAAACATCTTCTCTCGAATCGATCCAGCAACCACTCCCTCATCGTCCGTCATCCTCTCGACGTCGGAATCACCGACATTCATCGCCGTTCGCCATTCTGGAGTCTCAATGCTCAGATCTGAACGTATTCCAAAGCGACGAACGAAGACCCGGACCAGCCAAAAGAATCCAGAATTCTTGATTAAAAGCAAGAGTCAATCGAGAGAAGCTATCAAGGTGGTCCTGGGATGTCGTCCGATATTGTCGCTCTCCATTGTCACTCTCCATAGTCACAGAAGCTTCTATAGTTGACTCTAATAGAAAATAGACTTGAACTAGCTTTTGGTATGGGCTCGTTACTGTTTTAAATTAGTTTGGGCTGATTTACCTGAAAAGAGTTCCGGTTCGATTTAGTTAATTAAAAAAAATTAAAGTAAAAATAAAAAATTAGCTGAAAAATAGGCCTTGATTAGGTGGTCAGAATTTAGTATTAGAGTTAGCTTAGAATTAGTGTAGTTTCATTTATATAGCATGTGGTTTAAGAAAATTCATGGTTTTCTCTAGCTTTTTTTTTTTTTTTTTTCGGGTCGAAATGATTTTTTCTAATTTAGATATTGAAAAATTAGCTTATTTAGAAAACTGAATTCGATTTGATTGTAGGTCATGGGGGTTACTGTCTCGGGGCTTGATAACAAGGCGATGTACATTCTTTGCCCGACTTGTATCGGATTTTGCTTTCCCGCATTTACTTTTATGCTATTTCAATACTTGAGTGTTTACTTTATCGCGACGCACTTCAATACTTTGCTTGCTAATTTCTTTTTCTAGATAAGATTAGCTCTAGCTTAGAATCAAATAAAAAACCCACCGGACCAATTGCATGGACACTTAATTGACAAGATCCTTAGCTCTCATAATTGGTAAAAAGACGCATGGACACCTTAGTCGACAAATAATCAAGTTGAGGTACCGAAATGACGCTAGTTAGATAATTAGTGGAATTAAGTACCGGACTCTAGATCTCTAGTCGCGTAAGAAGTGAGGTACACTCCCATACCAGGCTAGGGGCAGCTCCTTACGTAGATTTCTCATAGGGTTAATTGGAACTAAAATTGCAAATCATCAACATTGCGCTATGTAAGGGCTTGGGAGAGAGCTCGTGCTCATAATCCAAGAACCATTTGGACCTGTCTTATGGGTAATCCTCTGAACCCTTTACGAATGTTGCTGACTTCATTGTCAGATGTGGCATTTCCTATAGGAGGGTCGCGACATTGATGATGCCTCGTGTGTCGGGTTGCCTCGGAGTAGAGATGCTCGGGATAGACACACATGTCTGTTAGTAAATTAATTGGTGATATTGAGCCTCGTAATATGTCATGCCATCCGCTTGCCTTTGAGTGAATAATCCCAAGCAATGTTGTTATCGATTTTCATCGACATATCATGAAAAGATAATTATGCATTTACTCCCGCACTCATCATAGATAGTAATTTTGTATTGTATCAGGTTGAGTAATAATCTGATCTACTACCTTAGATTTGAAGATTTTATTTACTAGGTTTTCGCTCATTCCTTATTCTTCAGATTTGTAGGATGGATCACCCTCCACCGTTGCGGTTTGGAGTTCCTATATATTTTGGCAGTGATTACCACGAGGTGCTTGTACCCAAATCGGCAGTAGTTTATATTGAGTTGTAGTTTTTGTGGTATGGGTTGACGAGGAGTTTGTTGAACCACTTAAGGGTTTCGACAAACCCCTGACTTCGATGGTGATGGCTTGTTGATGGGCGAGGTTGTCGATTTGTAGCGCCGACCTTGACTTTTGTACAGGAAGGTTTCTGGACACACGAGTGATGTTGGAGATAGGTGACCCTGACCCTTCTTAGCACCGTACCCGAGCTCCTGAATTCTCCTTGGTTGGACCTTGCCGCGAGCATTCGTGATGTGAATCGCTATTAAGATTCGACAGATCTTCAATTTTACACTTTTACGTTCAACATTGGGGCATCACCTTTTACGGTTGAGATCAACTTCAGTGATGAGGCTTGAACCTAGACGGAATCTTTTCAAGCTTCACGGCTGGAAAACAGAGCATTCGTTGTGCTTTCTCAAACGTGGTAACAAATGGTGAATGAACGCGAGTCAGGGAAGAGTGGTGACGAGCAGCGACGGGCAATGACGCAGAAGATCGAAGTCTGAGTCCAAAAGAGACATTTGATCGAGGTTCGGGCTGCGCAAAGCTCTCGATCACCGCAAACGAGGCAGTGCACTCTAATGTCATGATAAGAATCTCTTGAAGGCGGCGATGACGAACGGCCGACGACTTTCTCAGGCGATTACCCATAGAAAAATCCGAAGCTTCGTATTCTAGCCGTGTTCTTTCTCTCTAAAATCTTTACGCCGCTCTCCTTGAGAAAACCCAATGCCCCCACCCTTCTCAATGACGTCCAACAAATCCGAAGCTTCGTTGAAACGAATTTAAGGCTCTTGTCATGCTCCTGCTCGCCATTGCAAGATTCAGTTGTTAATTTCGAGGGAAAATGGAATTAGGATTTCGAATTGGAGAAGGGATTAATTGTTCAATTTAGGGTTAAAATTTGGGGGCAGAAATGTAGATGACTGTCATTTAGGGGTATATATGCTGACTGGTTATGCCGGGTTGATCAAAAAAATTAATACAATATTATCATGTCGGATTTCTAGCAACCCAGTCCGGAGTTGACACTTAAGTATTTTTTTAGTGATCCGACAAAGCTTTTGGCATCAAAATGAGCGATGTACTGAAGCTTTTGATACTTCTACTGTCCTTATGCTCTTATAATAGTATGTTCAAGGACTCTCAAAACTTTTGGCACTAAATACTAGCCACATGCATAATATTGATAGTTTAAGTTTAATCGATATATTGGGTGATTGGATAAAAGCTAATAATACTCAATTTTATATTTTTCGTATCTATCTAGTTCTATTACTGATATTTACAACTTCGCAATTCTAAGCGTAAACTTCCCAATCTCGATAAGTTATATCATTTAATTTCCAATTATTTTCTGGCCAAAGATTTGTAAATGATTTGTTGGTTAAAACAATACAATATTAAGTAGTGGGAACGGGTGAGCTGAGAACAAGAAAAAGAAACAAAATAATCTACAATTTCACATTCAATCGTGTCCATAATTTGTTATAAACGGCATATTAGTGTAAATGAACCTAAAAATTACACAAACGAAGATGTTAAGAATACTTCACGCCACTCTTGTGTGCTTCATTTTTATTTGCTTAATTTTTTTTATTATTTTTCCTCTTTTTTTTTTTTTATATAAAAATTATTTTACTTTTTTTTATTTCTTTTCCTTCCCATCATTCTCTAATAAAACTTTAACAATTAGCAAACTATACTAATATACCTAAAATACAATATGAAATTAATACAAATATAAATATATTTTTAAAAATTAAAATTATATTATAAGATAGAAAGAAATTTGAATATATAAATAAAAATAAGAAAAAATAAAAATGAAATTTTTGTTACTTTGAATTTCTTATAGTAGAATTTAAGTATTGTTTATATTCAAACATCATTATACTTTTATGAATTTAGGAAGTTTGTTATTCGAGAAAAACAACTCTTATGTTATGGATATTAAAAATCATATCCACCTCTATCCCATCTCCCTCTTGGATAATTTCATCCGGGTAATATGCCTCTTACTTCCGTCTTTATCCTGTCTTGAGCAGGCATCAAACACGAGGACATAATTAATTTTTATCATATCCTGAATTTTATCATGACTATCAAACATGATTTAAGAGTTTAATTCGATTTTCTCTTTCGAGGAACTGTTCATTTAATATGTTACGATGGATGTATTCCTCTTTTCAATGATAAATCAGGGCACGATTTATGCTTTTGATTCTAAATTTGAGTTTCATGGACCCCTAGAAATTCGGATTAATAGACCAGGCTTACGTGCATAGAGATGATGAAAATTCATTGAAAATATTATCACTCCACCAAGAACAAGATCACTTATATTTTACACAATATAATATCAAGAAAAGGCAGTAGATTATTTAAATGTGTAGTCTAAATAAAGTATAGAAACGAGAACGAGATTCGAAAAATGATTTAAAAGATTCAAACTTTTTATTCGAATTTTGAAGAAGTACAAAATTTTATACTTCCTTACGTTGTTTACTTTTCCTTTTGCATATTCATCGATAGATAAATATTTCTTCTCGTCCTTTTACCTTAGTTCACAAAATCGAAATAATCTCTTCGTTGTTTTCACTTTTTTCTCACGAACCTTCTACTCTCAAGTACTTTTACATCTATATCACATTATGGTTGGCTCGGAAATCTGTAAGGCTTTACACTATTGTACGTGCACGCCCAATCACTATAGAGAAAACAGAGATTTGGGGACAACTAAACCGCATCCCATTAACGAGTTTTCGCCAATTGTTTCAATAGTACAGAGACACGGTGTGCATATCCAGATAACTAAACGCTTCTGGAACACTTTTCTAGTTTTATGAACCGATTAGGACCAGACCTTTGGCAATTATCATCAAGTGCAGGAGCTTCGATTCTTCAATCATGAAATGATTTTCCTTTGTTGGCACCTACATTTTAATCCATTTAAGAATTAATTGCATAAAAAATTTAGAGACCGACCCCCGGCTCTTAGCAAAACGTATTTTATCATTTCAAGGAAGAGTATAGTTTAATTTTAATTTCAGCATAGCATCCATTTGTATTTAAATCGGATCGGGAGTAGAAATGGGCCTAAAACAGACACGTGGACTAGGTCAGCACTTAGTGAAAATTTTGCCAACTAGATAGGGACTAAATTGAATAGAATTTCCTCCTCAGGGACCGCATTACAAATATCTAAAATTTGGGGGACTATTTCGTAAACATATGAAAATTGCGAAACCTTGGGTTTGTCTATTTAAACGTTTATGCACCATTATTCGAGGTCAGCAATTTCACAATTCAGAATACACGGTGAGAACATATAGAGAATAGGGAGCGAGAGAGAGGTTTCTGGTCAAGCATCCTTAGCCGAGACCCTTCTCCTTCCTCTATTGCCGCCGTTCGTCAACCCTGGTAAGTCATCCGACAACGATCCGCAGCTGCCCCTATTGACGCGTGACAAGGCCTGATGTCATCATTAGCCGATGCTGTCCAACCGCCACTACGCCTTCCGACGATGACGAGGCAGCCACATCCAGCCGTGCTTCGCAGCCCGGTGTTCACCCGCAACTCTATTGCTCCCTGCCCAAGCTAGCCCCAGCTGACGATGATCTCCACCCGAGGTGATCATTTCAGTTGCGACAACACCACGCCTCGTTATGTTCCACGATCGAGCCTTCAGCACCAACGTTGATCCAGTCGTTGCTCTTTCGTCAGGCCGAGGAGTTTTTGTTTCTATTTCGTAGGTTTCCAGCGAGACTCGAACATCGTGGACTCTAGACACCGAGCTACCATCATTGAGATACTGCCGCCGCGAGTTTGCACCCCCGGCAACCAGTGCGCGAGCATTCCTGAGAGTCGTGAGCCATCCCATCATCGACATCACGAGCATCCCCTGGAGAGCCGTATCAGCCTCTGCTGCCTGAGACCACCGCCCGTTGTGAGACCATCTCCGCCATCGTCGCTTCAGTCGTCCCCGGAGCAGCCTTCCCCACGCGTTCTTGCCGATCATTCGATCTGTATGCGCTGATTCAGATCGGGAAACATTATCTTGCGTGGTAGTGAAACGAGGTAAAATTTCTTATTTGATATGTTTTTTATACTGTATTTCCTAACTTGAACTAATTCTATATCTTTTCTCATATTTTCTAGATTAAGATAAACAAGTTCAAATTAGGGATTATTTTCCTTTCGACAACATGTATAATGTCAGTGGTCAGATCTCGACGATGAGATAACACCACCAATAGCATGGGAAATTGGACAATCCAATCTACAACCAACATGGTTCGATTCATAGATTTTATTCATCATCAAATTTGAACTAGATATATTTCAAAATCATGCATTGTCTTTTTTGTATATCTTTTTATATTGTGGAATACTCATCCATATTTGCTTCATGATTTGAAAAAAATCTCACAAAGATTAAGCATTAGTAAGATAAGATTCCTCGTGGGATAGCATTTTTATCGAAACATAAGATTTTCTAGAGATCTTATTTAATAACTTAGGTACATTTTAAAAAATTAGCATATATATTAGGATTACATTTGCATACAGATAGATATACACATTCATAAAACATTTAGAATTAGAAATGGTATTTCCTAGATAATTTTAGAATTTAATCTAAATCATTTCCTAGACAATTTAAGATAATCTTCATTTAGGAATTTTTTTTGCATTAATTAATAATTACAAAAATTAATGACAAATACCAAAAATATCTTGTGCATGCATATCATATAGACATACATGCCATGTCACTTAACTTGCCACATCATTTGCATGTCACTTAGTTTGCCATGTCATTCATGTAATTTCATGCATCCTTGCCATGTCATATTGCCACTTCATCATGCCATGTCACCACACGGATGCCACATCCATGCCATGTCATTAATTTTGCCAT
The DNA here is from genome assembly GCA_021437795.1 of Rhodamnia rubescens. Classification (NCBI taxonomy): domain Eukaryota; kingdom Viridiplantae; phylum Streptophyta; class Magnoliopsida; order Myrtales; family Myrtaceae; genus Rhodamnia; species Rhodamnia rubescens. The sequence goes on along the minus strand of JAILYA010000010.1, from coordinate 4,567,247 downwards.
GTCACTAATGACATCATCATTTGCATGCTAGTCAGTTTGCATGTCTAGGTTCATTCATATGTTATGCATGCCTAGGTTCATTAATTCAATTTCCAAGTTTAAGTCATTTAATCAATTTGCATGTCATTTAGATTAAATATCATTTTTGCATGTTATGAAGTTTCGCATGGTAGGTTAGTTTATTGCATAGCTATTTGCATGCCATATAGTTAGGTCATTTAGATAAATTCTCCTGCATTTTAATATAGTTGCACTCATGCATCGCAGGCATTCTCATCATCATTTAAACAAGAACCCCCAAAGGAAAGAATGCATTAGTATAAGTCTTGCCTTGGATAAAACGCTAAGAATTAGGCTGAAAGATGTGGTGTGACATTTAATATGCTAATATTCCCCTCACACGCGAGTTTGAATTTGGCATGAAACTAAAGCCTTACACCTTGGTAAGATATAAAACTCAAGAGCTTATGCTCTGGAATTTGGTAAGATCTTATTGTGACCACTGTCAATGTGTCTAAAATTGTAAGTGACAATGCATGACTAGATGTTAAAAGATTGTAGCGGTGGAAATGGACAATTTCACCACATGATTGTGCGTTTGCATCGAGAAAAGTTGGCCAAATTTTTGCATCATTTACTCCCCCCATATCCTCTCGCGTTGAATTCTAGCATTTAAGAATACGAGCCCGCCTCCAAATGCTAATTCAAGATAGAACTGGATAGAATATGATAAGAAATCCAGAATGTTATCATATCTCGTTTGGTGAATTGCCATATTCTATCATATTCATTGTACGGTAGAAATTGTATATCAATATACAAGACATATATGTCCTTATGTAGTGGCCAAGAGAACATATATACTTAAAAACATGCATAGATAATTAGACTTACAAACCTTGTTGCAAAACCAAAATAAAATTAGGCTCATAAACCAATATATTTAAACAATTCTTTGCATTATTTAACACATGCTTCTAATTAAATGAAGTTTGTAATCAAATCTAGAAACATATTAAACTATCTGTAAGCATGTGGAATTGTTAAGTAGGCTCATGGCAACCCCCAAGCACCACACTGCAAAAATATCATAAGTCAAACTGATTTTTTGTAAATAGCAAGTAAGATGTATATCTATCTATCCTAAGTTGTTCCAAACAATTCAAGTCACCTCTGTTAATGAGGCGGTCAAGGTAATCTAAATGAGTTTGGCTTCTAACAAATGTGCGATTCTTCAATATATGCTTATGGTAGTAGAACCTTTTAGCAGCAATGGACACCACAATCGTATACATCATACACAAAAGTAACATCTATAGGTTCATCTCCTCTAATATCGAATGCTAAAAATTTCCTCTTTATCATTATGAACCATTTCTAATGAGGAAAAAAATCAATAACATTAGGCAAGTACAAACTGGCAAGTTAGATAATAGCAAAATCATAAAAAATAACAACTTTTTATAACATATTCTCACAGAATCAATCCATGATTATTGCTAGAAATACACAAACGCAAGGGAAACGAGCTAAAGGTGATTCATGCTTATGAATGACTCTTTCTAACCTCTCTCAACACATAGGAAGCGAACTCCCAATATCAAATCAATCAACAATTTAAGAACATGCAATGAACTACACACTCAAACTTAATATCGTGCATAAGCAGTTTAATTGCTGCTCCCTGCCTTGGTTTTGCTTTCCTTTTGATAGAGTTTCTATGGTTAGGAGGACAAGCTGCATTTTAATTGTTGCTCCCTGCCTCTAGATCAATTTTTTTTTTGTCGGTTTTCTTAGTATCCTGACAACTAGCGATGAAAACTGAGCCTAATGTTGGTCGTAAAGCATCTCAAAGCTGCGTTTAGGAGGACAAGCTGCGTTTTAATTGCTGCTCCTAGCCTCCAGATCATTTTTTTTGTCATTTTTCTTAGTATTCTGAGAATTGTCTATGGAAATGTGATACAACGGCAAGTACACATGCCCTTCAGAGCCGAGCTAACCAAATAATTGTTTGACTTTGCTAAGCCCAGGTCACAGTGCTTCTTAAGTCACTAGAATTGAGACCAACTTCTTAAGGCCTGTATTTAATGCAGATTGTTCAACAGATGGATCAATCTTACTACGATTTAAGATTTAAGATCTTTCCAAACAAAATTGCGCAACGCCGAAAAGAAATCCCCACTCAAATCGTTCTTAACACCTTTAACAATGCTTATTTGAGCCCTACACAGAGAGAGAGAGAGAGAGAGAAGAGAGAGAGAGAGAGAGAAAAAGAGAAAAAAAAAAAAAAGAGAGAAGAGAAGAGAGAGAGAGAGAGAGAGAGAGAGAGAGAGAGAGAGAGAGAGAGAGAGAGAGAGAGAGAGAGAGATTATTTTACATTCAAGAATCAGAAAAATATGATGCTTTACTCTCTCGTCGCTTCCGTAAAGTTTCAGTTTCGATGTGAACCAAAGAGCTATAGAGAAGAAGACGCTTCGACTCTCGATGCATTAGTTACAAGGAAGCTGCGGGTGAATGAAGGAGAAGGAAAAAGAGAGCGTAGGATTTTCTGAAACATTGATGAGTAAGAGAAATTCTATCCGGGTCTATCTCACCCCATTCTCTAAGTTTTTTTTTTAATCCACACTATATCCTCTTTACATATGATTTTATCCTATCCTTGATTGTTACCAGCCACATGATATGACTTTTATTCAGACGACAAACTGCAACCTAAGTTGACAAGAGGACTTTGGAGGAAGGATTTACAGCGACTTGAATGGTTGATAAATGATGTAGGCCCACCCACAAGAAACTCTAGCCAGGGAGTTGAAATTTTGTGAGGCAGAAGGAGCAAAAATTCCACGACCAATGCGAAGACTTGAGAGATACTTCTTAGTGGACTTCATCCATTTGCAAAGTATGCATGGCGTTATTTGGAACATGGTCCAATATACGCTACTTCCTTATTATTAATGTGAGGAGATTCATCATGTTAAAAGATAATTCCTTGTAGAACCAAATAGTATGAGAAGTATATCGAAATGCAGTGACATGCATATATAGTCAATAAAATCATTGAAGCTGGTTTGCCTAAGATTGTGTCCTAGAGCATGAATTGGGCAAAAAACAAAACTATCATTTGCTCGCTGATGAATGAATTTTCGTCCCAATTCTCAGGATTATCTGAGTTTTGAAGATGATGCTCAAGAAGGAGTAGTCTATCTACTCACCAATTTCTGCAATATTGAAACCAAAGCTTGGATTTTTGGGCTTGGCTTTTCCGAAGCCTGAAAGAGATCACTGAAGCCCATTATCAGCTTCTTGAAGAAAGTATGGCTTAGAAAAGTCTAGCCTATTCAAGAGAGTAAGCTAAGCCCAAGACCAAACAGTTGGGCCACCCCATATCAAGCCACCCACCATCCTACGAATCCCCGTTGCCCGACGAACTTTAACCACCTCTCTCTCCCCCTTGCTCTCTGAATCTAGAGATTGGCACCTCTTTTGAAGTCGCGGACCATTAGCTTAAGGTCCACCACCTCTAATTTCGGGTGATTGACTATTAGCTAACTTGAATGAAAGGAGGGAGTGACTTTCCCCTACATTCTCCCCAAAATCTAGAGATCACCGTCATTTTTAATGTCGAGGACCTTTAATCTGAGGTCCACCATACTCTAGTGTGGGCTCATCGATTATCTCCTGGCTTAAATGAGGGAAAGAGGATAGGGTGTTAGGGAGAGCGAGAGAGAGAGAGAGAGAGAGAGAGAGGGTGGTGCATGTGGAGGCGGTGCTGCTAGTGGAGGCACAACTTTTCTTGTATAGCAAGAGGTGAAGACAAACAGCGCCATAGTGATGTGGCGATGGCTCAATCTATATCAAGATGAGAAAAGAGAGAGATTTAGGCAATTAAGATAAGTTATCTTTATTTAAATGTGAGTCAACACTTTAAGATTTAAAAATCCTACTTCCTTAGTGTATACCCATTGAAACACTACATTAAGTAGTTTCTGTCTTCCTTTTCTCCTCTCCCTCTAGCTTTCACTCAGCTTTCTTCGTTAATATCCATAAAGAACGGTTTGAGTTAAATCTCTCCCTCCCTACCCCTTCCCTTCTTCTTAGGTTATTTTGGCTCTTTATTTCCTTTTCTTGCTTTTCTTCTGTTTGGGAGTTTTTCTCTTTCGATTTAGTCTAGATCCTGGAAGCTTCTTTCTCTCGTTTTGGAGAAATTTCTATCTCGATCTATTCTAGATTTGGGGTTTTTTTTTCGTGTATATTTTCCGATTTTCGCTTTCCTCGAGTTTTGTTGGTAAACAGGTATAGTTGAAGGAGATTAGAGGAGTTTCGTGAAAGTTTCACTCTCACGGTATCATATCTCGTGTTTATTCAATATTTTTACTCTACTTGATGATGGTGTTAAAGATGCCAAACCTAGGCGCACATAGCCGAAAGGCAAAGCCGTTGCAACAGATGAAGATCTCAATGTGTACTTATTACTGAAGAACGATTCGATGTTGGTCATCTATTTTGATGCGCTAAAGTCATAGATGTGCTCTTTGAGCATGTGACCATAACCTTATTATAAAAAATCCTCTTGTTATTTGGAAGCTTGTTTTGTTTTGAAATTATCTCGGGATTTGTCCCGATTTGCCGTTGAACTATATGTTTCTCTTTTGTATTTCGAGAAAGTGAATGAAATGTTATTTAAAAAAAAACATTAAGTGGTTGTATTTGTGTTTTTTTTTATGGTAATAATAGCCAATGAGTCAGTTACCCAATCCTCATCTCTAGTTGTGGGGTAATCTACTGAGATAACCATCAATTGATGAGTTGATAATCCTCAACCCCTTACATTTGGGCCAATGAACTTTGTAAAACAGCTTTATCAACTTCATATCTAGCACTATTAATTTATTCTTGCATGCTATTATTTGCGGGCAAATCTCCAACTCCTCTACATAAACCCAAAAAAATGACCTACCTATATCTGGCCTGGACAAAAGTGTCCCGACCAATAAAATATTAACAATGTTAACCAAGTTAGCAGCTACCTAGGACATTTTAAACGAAGAAAAATTATTATTTTTGTCTCTTGAGTAAAGATATTCTTTTGTAGGACATTAAAAAGTTAAGCCATTTTTGTTTCTTAGGTGTAATTACGTGACTTTTCCAGTGGATTTGGCCGTGGTTCTTGAAAGATGGTAACAAATACGAGAGGCACAAGAAACTCTTAGGCTTGTAGCAAGAGTACTAGTTAACTTTTTAGCGGAAAAAAGAGAGAGTACTAGTTACCTTGCATTTTTGTTTCTTGAATGCAACCGCTTTGCCTAGAGAAAGGGGAAAGAGAATGATAAAGAGTAATGCTCCAATTTACAAAGTATTTTCAAATATGGGTATTCAAAATCTCTTATACCAAAAAAGCATATGACATAGACAAAATCGAAATGCAAGCAAAAGTTCAAAAAGGATATTTGTTTTTATCGTCATCTTGTAAAGTTCCTGGTAGTCTATGCAAAGTTGCATACTACCATCGTTCTTTTTAACAAATAAAACAGGAACTCCCGAGGGCGAAACATTGGGTATCCTAAAGCCCTTATCCAATAGTTCTTGCAATTGTGCCTTCAATTCTTTCAATTCAGCAGGTGCCATTTGATAAAGTGCCTTAGAGATAGGTTTTGTGCCAGACATCAAATCAATACAGAACCCTCGAGACGTCTTGTCGAAATATTAGCCATGGTTCTACAATATTTGTAAACTTCCAAGTGTAGTTGTTCCACAAGGAATTAAACATCTCTTTCGGAAATGTATGAAAATTTAATAATATCAGTTTTCATCTATATATTTGGTAAGATGAAAATGCAAACTTCCCGCCTTTCATTAACGTAAACTCTATGTTATCTAAAAAGGTAAAACCATTTCTTTAACATGATATTAATTATTCACGGATATTTCCACGAGAAAATTGTCTTCGTTCAACTGGGCTCTTGTTGAGTTAAGTTGTGTATTTCCTTCGACGTTTTCCCTTTTTGCTTCATTCCCCTAACTAAACAATGAATCAAAAAGAAAAGTCATTCTTAAAGAAATAACTTCTCATAGGCATCTGCAATTTCTTTTGAAATGTACATTGAGCGCAAACGGAAAAAGACATTCAAATGGCACAAATAAATGATGAAGAAAAAATTATGTAATCACACAACCGAAGAGAAACACGCTTAGAGCGGCCATTCGATAGACGGTGATGGAGATCGGTGAGGGTGAGCAATGATGTTTAGCTTGCAAGATAATTTCTGGATTGGATACGAAAAGCCACATCAGTCTTTTCCTTTTGTCAAATTGAATAGAGATAATTGAGATACTTGATTGCATCAATTTGATAAATTTGATGATTATTTATATTTTTTTGAAAATTTTAGGATTCTGTTATACTTCTAAGATAAGTTTTAAGAATTTTTATGTACTTAGTCTATATATTAATATGAGTTCTAATAAAGATATTTTACGAATAAAGGAAGTGAGTAAAAAATTGGCTCTGGCTTAATATTATAGAGAGAATTCCATCGCGACCGACTCATACTCCGCCCTTTAACCGGAATGCTTCGATTCTGTAAGGCTTTATTTTCCAGCTTTGGCCGAGTCAAATTTTGGAGGCCAACCGTACTAGAAGCTCCATGAATTTTATATGTTTTGGTAATTTTATTAATTAGTCACTTACAAGATAAGCTTAGAAATTGTACCTTCAAGACAATTTTTTTTTTTTAGGCTAGCATTATCACCTAGAGAGGGTGAATAGATGATTTTAAGGATTTTATGAAAATCAATGCGCTAAATGAGTATGCTCGGAACTTCGTTTAGGCGAAGATAACGTGCACAATTTGACTATCACAACATATAATCGGAGAGAGTAAGAGTAAGAGAATATGCACAGAGGATTTATAGCGGTTCGCTTTTGTACAAGCTACGTCCACTTCTTCACGCCGGGCAAATCAATCGGCCGGATTCCACTAGTGAATAGCTCGAGGTTAGAATTTGGTGAATAGACTTTTCGTCTAACACTCTTATACTCGTATGTTCTTCTCTAAGTATTACAGTGTAGGATCAAAGGTACATCAAGGATGTGAAGCACTTTTTGTCGGGTCCCGTGCCCGATTGGCCGACCAACATCCCGCAAGGTCACTAGAGAACTCGCAACTCACCGGGATCCACAACGAACGTAGTGTATGCGAGATGCAACGCAAGCGAAACGATAAAAACAACCCGCACAACTTAAACAACAGAATGACATGGAGCACACCGTTAACGGACATGGAACACAACTAGGTAAAGTCAAGGTTCATACGGACCACCGTAAATACAACGACTACGACTCGAGATACGACACGGGAACACAAAAAGAAACCACTTGAACAAAAGTCGCTCGTCGGCACACGAGGATACAAAGAGGGGATGGGGGTCTCTAAACTCCTAAGGGTCGGACGTCCTCATCGGTGGTCTCATCAACAGGGGGAGCATCTTCTCGGACAGAAATTCGCTTCAAGGGTGTCGTCGCGTCTCGGTTCCAGCTCCTCCTCCGGCTCCGGGTCCTCCTCGATCTCCAGCTCGTCCTCTGCCTCGGACTCTCCATCGGGCTCGCCCATCTCGCTGGTCCCGCTCGGGATCGACGACGTGGACTACGTCCGGGACAGGCTCGGGAAGCATCGGGGTCCATCCGCCGGCCCATCGAGCTCCAATATCCCTCCATCCAAAGCGGGAAGTCCGGTATGGGAAACCTCGGCTCGGGAACCGGTCCGACTACGGGTCCAAGGACGGGGAGTCTTGAGGGTGAGGCTATCGGGAGTCTAGGTCCAACAAAGCATCCAAGACATACTCGGGAATCACTTCCTCCCTCAATGGCCCGGATACAAAGTCCCCATCCTTATAGGTCCAAGAGAGAAAGGAAAAGGGAGTCGGGAGTCCTCTCGCGTCGTCTATCCATAAGGTGCTAATCCTCCGATAATAGGTATGATCGGGTCCCACTCGTACTCGGTGATCACGGGCTCGAACCGAGTCGGTAGTCCAAAAAGTAGCGGCATCACGACGGTCGGGGCGAGGGTCTCGAAAGTGTGGGTCCCACGAGGGGTGAGATAACATCCCGAGTAAGGTAGGTTTAAGCCAACCCTAGGTTACAAGATACCTCCAAGCAGCCTATTCTTTGACATACTATCACGCATCCACCGACGGACCAAACATGCAGGAATTATGAACATAAGCTAACATACTCGAAACTTTCCATTCAATCATCGAACCTTCTACGATACATTTCAACCACGCATGGCATCAACCTCGCACAATTCAAATATTCGGGCCCGCATCTCTACGCCTCGTGCTCATAGCATAAGATCTCAACGAATAGGCCCGCGTAAAAGCGCATCGGCTATGCGATATACGTATACATATACATGAATGAGCTCAATCCATGGACCCGCGTAATGACGCCTCGGGTCGGTTCCGCGTTTAACGCATCGGGACGGGCACAAACCCCGTGTTTAACGCATCGGGTACAAAGTGCATGCGGATATGTCATAGTATAATACGATCGCTCATAAACCCCGCGTATAACGCATCGGGGTATCATTGCACACAATCCACTAGGAAAATTCCATTCACAGCTTTATTAACATGACAATCCGATCGCATTATCAATCATAGGTCCACGCATCACAATTTAGACCAAACTCAATCATGACATATCCAAGGATCACACATACCATTAGAATGGTCACGGCACATATGAATATATAGAAATTCCACTTGGTTCAAGCAAATCACATGAGAGTCCCTTTAGTCCGAATTGAGTCAAATTTTTCCCATCGCGTTTTTGACGCTCCATACCATATTCCACATATTCATCGGACTACATAGGGTCCCAGCTCAGCAATTACGCCATTGTCCCTCATTAAATTCGGCCATTAGACACATCTCCACAAAACAAGTCATTTCGAGTCCAAACACATCCAAACGAGAATCCCACATGAATAACCCATAACCACCACTTTCGACCCCTCTTCTACCCCCAAACTAACATAGAAACAAGCTCATTTCACTCACCAAAATTTCGGGTCTTAATTGAGCACTCCAAATCAGAACCGGTTTCTCCCCCAATCTCACACAATCAGCCTCTATTAGCTCCAAACTCAACATCTAACATACTCTTTGGTACTTGCAAGCCTAAGGAAGGATTAGAACCACTTACAAGTCCTTTTGGCGAAGAAAAGTAGGCGATCAAGCCTCCACCATGCGCGACCAGAATCTGTCCAAAGATGTCCCCTTCGATTTAAGCAAAAAACAACTTTAGTCGGAAACTTACAAAATTCAAGTATAATCATCCCCGTCCTCCATAATCTATGGTCAAATCCAAGACATTTACCTCCTTGAAAGTCGAAGGAACCGAATAAGGCAGCCCCTTTTTCCAACCGGTTGCTGTTCCGGCATCCAAGGGAGAGATGGCGGTGGTCCGCCGACGTGGAGCTCCGGTGGTTCACGGCCGTAAAGGAAAGAGGAAGGAGCGGCGATGGTGTTCCTCCTTGCACGCCCGAAGAAGAGAGAGCCGAGAGAGAGGGGATGAGCTTGTGAGAGTAAATGAGAGAACAAAAATGAGAGAGGGAGAAATGGAAGTGTTCGGTCAAGTATATGGGGAGAGAGTGGAAGAAGAGCTCAAAAATGGCTAAGGGAAAGAGAGGGAAAATGGGGAAAGAGAGGGAGTGGTTTCTCTAATTTCCAAGGAAGAAGAGATAGTGGGTTAGGTTTATAACATGAATAGTAGGGAATAGTAGTGTGAATAGTGATGGAAGGTTGTCCATCAAGAGGACTATTCTAGTCAATCAAGGGTTGTCATTCACTACTAGTCCATCAAGTTGCTGTCCATGAAGGTGTCCAGGGTTCAAGGGTTTGCCCTAACTTGAAATCTAAGAGTACATGGGGTTTTGGTGGCTTCTAGAATTTCGACTAACATGGGGGGATTAATATTCCCTAAACGCGATTAACCTTACTCTATGTAATTAGGCCCTAAATCGATCGAGATTAAGGGTTAACCAAATTTTAAAGGGGTATTCCAAGGTCCAAATCTTCGATGAGACGATGTCCAAAAATTTATTCGTTGGACCTCTCCAAATTCGATCCCCGAACCAATTCCAATTTCACTTCCGAATACCGCCGATCTTGATTCCAATTTATCTCGAACTAACGGGCGGCTTATTAGGCACGTACGCGTAGCAACCTTGTGATTCCCATCACTATTTAGAATACTCGAGATTTGGCGACTTCGATTGTCCCAGGAATGCGAGGGTTCGTCGCTAGTTCCGATTATCCCGATCGTCATCGTTCGAATTAGGGAGATTTTGGCAAATTGTAGGTTGGCGAGCGGAATCACCCGCGACCCAATTGTACAACACTAGCCATATGTTCCTTAATCATTCTTAGGCCGGTCCTTAACGGTCCAAAACTTTTCCTCGACGATTCCTAGGGTCTATGTGCCATTTCTCACGCGAGTTTCCTAGGTCTACGTCGTACCTCCTAGTCAGCCTTTCCCCTTCGGTTAGTCGACCCATGAGTGATCGGTTCAGGGCGAGATATAATTGGAATGCATTGTCGGATATTCATTCATTCATTAGTTCTAAATCGGGTCGAAATTTTGGGATGTCACAACTCTTCCCCCGTTACAAAAATTTCGTCCTCGAAATTTACAACCCAAGTCACCTACTCAAACAAATGGGGGTACTAACATCTCATCGCTTCCTCGCTTTCCCAGGTGGCTCCTTCGGTTCCGTGGTGCTCCTAGGGATTACCTTCACCAACGGGATCGTCTTGTTCCTTAGTACTTGCTCTTTTCGTCCTCGATCCCGACGGGCCTTTCCACATACGTCACTATTTCGTCTACTTCGATGACTTCATGGTCCAATACATGTGTCGGGTCCGGCTCGTACTTCCTTAACATCGAAACGTGGAAGACATTGTGCACCTGTGACAAACTTGGCGGTAAGGCGAGACGATAGGCCAAGGTACCGATTCACTCCAAAACCTCAAAGGGCCCCACATACCTAGGACTCAGCTTTCCTTTCTTGCCGAATCTTGATAGTCCTCGCATCGGCGACACCTTTAGGAATACACGATCTCCGACCTGAAATTCCAAAGGCCTTCGTCTCTTGTCCGCATAACTCTTTTGGCGACTCGTGCCGTCTTGAGCCTTTCTCTAATCACCTTAACTCGCTTCCACGGATCTCTCCACCAACTCCGGCCCAGCTTATGCTTCTTTCACCAACTTCGTCCCAACACAGAGGGGTTCGGCAAGCCCTACCATATAAGGCCTCGAAAGGTGCCATTTGGATACTACGTTGGTAATCGTTGTTATAGGCAAACTCCACTAAGTGTAACCGATCCTCCCATCCACTTTTGAAGTCAATTACACATGCCCTTAGCATGTCTTCCAAGGTCTGAATGGTCCTTTCGATTGTCCGTCGGTCCAGGGATGGTACGCCGTCACATCTTTGCCGCAGTTTTGTTCCCAAGGCCTCTTGTAAACTTTTCCAGAACATAGCCGTGAACTTCGGGTCTCGATCGGACGTAATCGTCACCGGGACTCCATGTAAGCGCACTATCGCCTCATGTATAACCCCGCATACCTCTCCATATCAAAATCCTTTCGTGCCGGTAGGAAATGTGCGGACTTGGTCGGTCTATCCACAACCACCCATATGGAATCGTGTCCTCGTTGACTCCTTGGCAGCCCCATTACGAAATCCATGGTGATGTGCTCCCACTTCCATTCGGGAATCTCTAAAGGTTGTAGCATTTCGCCCGGCTTACAAGATCGTGCCTTAACTTATTGGCACGTCAAACACTTCGCCACATGCTTGGCGACATCTACTTTCATTCCATTCCACCAAGTAGTGTTGGCGGAGATTTTGATACATCTTCGTACATCCCGAGTGGATACTATAGTTACTTCGATGCGCTTCCGATAGAATCCTTTCTCGGAGCTCTTCGTCATTGGGCACGCACAGCCTCCCACGAAACTTCGGTATTCCTTCCCCCGACACTTGAAACTCCGGTTTCCTCTTATTTGCCTCCATTTCCAATATCTTTTGGAGGCCGGGGTCCGTCGACTGCAATGCCTTAATCCTTTCCCGGATCTCGGGTTCAATCCTTAGTGTCGCCATCAAGCCGGATAACCGACGGACCTCCAATTTGAACTCCGAATCTCTTATCCTTTCCGAGAGAGTCCACTCTTTCACTAGCATATGCGCCATACTCGACTTCCGACTTAGCGCATCTCGCTACTCGATTTGCTTTCCTAGGGTGATACGGAATGTCGTAGTCATAGTCCTTGAGTAACTCTATCTACCGACGTTGTCTCATGTTCAACTCCTTCCGGGAAAATAAATACTTTAGACTACTGGTGATCCGTATAGATCTGAAATTTCTCTTCACACAAATAATGCCTCCCGGATCTTCGGGGCAAAGACTATAGCAGCAAGTTCCAAATCGTGCGTCGGGTAATTCATCTCATGGGGTCTCAATTGGCGCGAGGCATACGCCACTACCTTTCCATGTTGCATTAGCACACAGCCCATTCCTTTCAAAGACGCGTCACTATAAACCTCATAGCCTCCCCGGTCCGGAGGGAATAGTCGATCGTGGTGCGATAGTCGGCTGTGCTTAAGCTCCCCGGAACTCCTTTCACACTTGTCGGTCCAATCGAACTTCATTTCCTTCTTCGTCAATCTAGTTAAAGGCATGGCTATCGAGGAGAACTTCTCCACAAACCTTCTATAGTAGCCTGCCGGACCCAAGAAACTCCTCACTTCGGTCACCGTTGTCGGTCTAGGCCAATTCATCACCGCTTCAATCTTAGAAGGGTCCACTGAGATTCCATCTCTAGAAACTACATGCCCAAGGAACGCCACTCTATTCAGCCAAAACTCACACTTACTAAACTTGGCGTAGAGTGAGTATTCTCTTAATGTCTGCAAGATAATCCTCAAGTGCGCCTCATGTTCGCCATTACTTCTCGAGTAGATTAGGATGTCGTTTATGAATACTATGACGAACTTATCCAAATACTCCTTGAACACTCGATGCATCAAGTCCATGAACGCAGCGGGGGCATTGGTCAATCCAAAAGGCATCACTTGTAAACTCATAATGCCCATACCTTGTCCTAAAAGGCGATCTTAGGGATATCTTCCTTCTTAATCCTTAATTGGTGATACCCCGTCCTTAGGTCAATCTTCGAGAACACCGAAGCACCTTGCGGTTGGTCGAACAAGTCATCTATTCTTGGCAACGGGTACTTGTTCTTAATGGTCACCTGATTCAACCGTCTATAGTTGATGCACAACCGTAACGACCCGTCCTTCTTCCTTACAAACAGACTTTGGTGCTCCCCAAGGAGAAGCACTGGGACGAATAAACCCTTTGTCCAATAGTTCTTGCATTTGCACCTTCAACTCCTTCAACTCGGATAGGGACATTCTATAGGGCGCCTTCGATATCGGCTCCGTCCCGGGGCTAATTCAATAGAGAATTCCGTTTCTCTCTCGGTGTGGCAATCTAGGTAAATCTTGAGGAAACACATCGGGGTATTCACGCACCACCGGTATGTTCTCCAACTTAGGTCCTTCCACCGTCGGATCCAACACAACCGCTAAATAAGCCTCACATCCATCATTCATCGCCTTAGTCACCTCAAGTGACGAGATCGAAGGATCGACGTTCCTCCCCGACTCCCGACAAAATCAAATCTAGGGCGACCAACGGGAAAGAATTGAATCGCCCGCTCCCACAATCAACCACAGCTTTTAACTTACCCAACCAATCCATCCCGACTATAACATCAAAATCATACATGGGTAACACAAAGCAAGATCAATCAATTCTTCACTACCGCTAATCACTATCTTACAGTCCCGACATCCTAAGGAAACCAACACTCCACTCTTTAAGGGTGTAGCCACATGCAATATTGCTTCCAACGGTTTTAACTTTAACTCGGCTAAATCAGCAAATTGAACAGACACGAATGAATGCGAAGCCCTAAGGTCAAACAAGGCATATGCAGCATGATCGCATAATGTAACCATACTTGTGACCACGCCGGGCGTGTTCTCCACCTCCTTGCGTGCCACAAAGATACACTTGTCCTTGAGCTGGCGGCCTACCCAAGTCGTTACACGGGCCGCTCCCGCCGGCGATCCATACCGAGGCCGTTGTCCTTGCGATCGCTGTTCCGAGCTTCGACTTGGACAATTCCTTATTTGGTGACCCAGCTGGCCACACTTGAAGCATGCGCCCATCTTACTTGGGCAAGGTCCACTCCCATGCCCCTACCACATAAACGACGCTTCGGCTGGGCTCGACGGTTAGGCTTCCCAATATTCTTCCGGGGTGGAGGGACGAAGCGCCGTTGTCCGCCATTGGCCTCTTGCCAAACCAGGCGACGGTCTCTAACGGGAGCGAACCGCGAACCGGATGCGGCAGCCCTTTCCTTCATGTCTCTTTCAATCATTTGACCTCTCTCATACATCTCTTCATAAGTCCTCAGGGTTCGGTGCAATCATCTAACTGCGAAGGTCGTCTCGATCCATCCCTAAATCTTCGCGCCTTGTCTATTGGGTTCTCCACCATCCTCGGCGCGTACCTTGACAATCTAGCGAAACTCCGCCTCATATTGGTCGATCGTTAACCGGTTCTCGCGAAGTTGTTGGAACTCTACCAACTTCCGCTCCCGAACGGTCTCCGAGAAATACTTCCCATTAAATGCCTCAGCAAAGGCAATCCAAGTGAGAGCAGCGCCTTCGAGAAATACCCTTCCTCCGGTGGCCTTCCACCAATCATCTCAACGGTACCCTCTAGTTGGTAAGCCGCTAGGGTCACCTTTTCCTCATTAGTGCACCCAAGAACCTCAAAGGCCTTCTCCGGTTTCTCAATCCAACGAGGTGCCATCTTTGGATCTCCAAAGACCATCAAACCGAGCTGGTTTCGCTTCTGAAATTGTTCCACCAAATGACCCATCGGGCGATTCCCATTCCCGTTTCCTCCTCCATGGTTATTCCCGTTTGCCACATTAGCGGCGGCCACAAGCCTCTGCGGCTCGAGCCACGGCAGCAGCTCTTTCCCGAGCTTGTCCGCCCATCAAATTACCGATTTCTTCCAGGGCCCTAAGAACTCCATCAATTCTTGGGTCCTCTACCACAGGCGCTCTCGAGCTAGAAGCTCCCCTCGTTCCTCTAGTTCCGTCGCTCATCTTCGTTAATCCTCACAACACCCGAACAACCCATAACCCCACGCGGAAGTCGAGACCTAAGTTAACAACTAGCCTACCAGTGTCTACGTAACAACCCACGGTGACAGCCCACAACAAGATACACGCTTCACACAAGCAAGCAATCGGACAACCAAGGGGGTTCACATTCAAGGGTTCGAGCTCTTACCTCGAGTCCGGACGCATCCGTAACTCGGTAAAATCACAACAAGCACCCACATGTTTAACAAACCATACATCAAGCCACAGCAATTAACGCCACGCACGAAGCCCCCATACAGTCTTATAATCACCAAGGGTGATGCCAATCCAATATGTCGATCACAAGCGCCAATTCATATGTCATGCAATTCGTGCCTAACTCTAGCGGATCTCCTAAGGTCTCACTACCCAGGCGCCTCTAAGTCATTCCTCCTTATTACTCCAAACCTCAATTGTCCCGAATCGAGCTGACCTTGCTCTAATACCACTCGAACGGGGATGTCACGTCCCGTGCCCGATTGGCCGACCAACATCCCGCAAGGTCACGGGAGAACTCGCAACTCACCGGGATCCACAACGAACGTTGTGTATGCGAGATGCAACGCAAGCGGAACGATAAAAACAACCGCGGACAACTTAAACAACGAGAATGACATGGAGCACACCGCTTAACGGACATGGAACACAACTAGGTAAAGTCAAGGTTCATACGGACCACCGTAAATACAACGACTACGACTCGAGACACGACACGGAGAACACAAAAAGAAACCACCTGAACAAAAGTCGCTCGTCGGCACACGAGGATACAAAGAGGGGATGGGGGTCTCTAAACTCCTAAGGGTCTAACGTCCTCATCGGTGGTCTCATCAACAAGGGGGAGCATCTTACCCGGACAGAAATTCGCTTCAAGGGTGTCGTCCGTCTCCGGCTCTAGCTCCTCCTCCGGCTCCGGGTCCTCCTCGATCTTCAGCTCGTCCTCTCGCCTCGAACTCTCCATCGAGCACGCCCATCTGCTGGTCCCGCTCGGGATCGACGACGTGGACTACGTCCGGACAGGGCTCGGGGAAGCATCGTGGGTCCATCCGCCGGCCCATCGGGCTCCAATATCCCTCCATCCAAAGCGGGCAGTCCGGGTATGGGAGACCTCGGCTCGGGAACCGGTCCGACTACGGGTCCAAGGACGAGGAGTCTTGAGGGTGAGGCTATCGGGAGTCTAGGTCCAACAAAGATCCAAGTACATACTCGGGAATCACTTCCTCCCTCAATGGCCCGAATACAAGGTCCCCATCCTTATAGGTCCAAGAGAGAAAGGAAAAGGGAGTGAGGAGTCCTCTCGCGTCGTCTATCCATAAGGTGCTAATCCTCCGATAATAGGTCCGATCGGGTCCCACTCGTACTCTGGTGATCACGGGCTCGAACCGAGTCGGTAGTCCAAAAAGTAGCGGCATCACGGCGGTCGGGGGCGAGGGTCCCGAAAGTGTGGGTCCCACGAGGGTGAGATAACATCCCAAGTAAGGTAGGTCTAAGCCAACCCTAGGTTACAGATACCTCCAAGCGAGCCTAATCTATGACATACTATCACGCATCCACCGACAGGACCAAACATGCGGGAATTATGAACATAAGCTAACATACTCGAAACTTTCCATTCAATCATCGAACCTTCTACGATACATTTCAACCACGCATGGCATCAACCTCGACAATTCAAATATTCAGGCCCGCATCTCTACGCCTCGGTCTCATAGCATAAGATCTCAACGAATAGGCCCGCGTAAAAGCGCATCGGCTATGCGATATACGTATACATATACATGAATGAGCTCAATCCATGGACCGTAATCCCTTAACGAAACCCGCTTTAAATCGGCAAAGTGCATGCGGATATGTCATAGTATAATACGATCGCTCATAAACCCCGTATAAGCATCAGTATCATTGCACACAATCCACTAGGAAAATTCCATTCACAGCTTTATTAACATGACAATCCGATCGCATTATCAATCATAGGTCTACGCATCACAATTTAGACCAAACTCAATCATGACATATCCAAGGATCACACATACCATTAGAATGGTCACCACACATGAATATATAGAAATTCCACTTGGTTCAAGCAACATCCCTTTATCGAATTGAGTCAAATTTTTCCCATCGCGTTTTAGATGCTCCATACCACATTCCACATATTCATCGGACTACATAGGGTCCCAACTCAGCAATTGCGCCATTGTCCCTCATTAAATTCGGCCATTAGACACATCTCCACAAAACAAGTCATTTCGAGTCCAAACACATCCAAACGAGAATCCCACATGCACAACCCATAACCACCACTTTAGACCCCTCTTCTACCCCCAAACTAACATAGAAACAAGCTCATTTCGCTCACCAAAATTTCGGGTCTTAATTGAGCACTCAAAATCAGAACCGGTTTCTCCCCCAATCTTACACAATGAGCCGCTATTAGTTCCAAACTCAACATCTAACATACTCTTTGGTACTTGCAAGCCTAAGGAAGGATTAGAACCACTTACAGTCTATTTTTGGAAAGTAGCGAATCAAACCTCCAAGACCAAATTTGTCCAAAGATGTCCCCTCCTTGAAAGTCGAAGGAACCGAACAAGGCAGCCCCTTTTTCCAACCGGCTGCTGTTCCGGCGTCCAAGGGAGAGATGGCGGTGGTCCGCCGACGTGAAGCTCCGGTGGTTCACGGCCGTAAAGGAAAGAGGAAGGAGCGGCGATGGTGTTCCTCCTTGCACGCCGAAGAAGAGAGAGCCGAGAGAGAGGGGATGAGCTTGTGAGAGTAAATGAGAGAACAAAAATGAGAGAGGGAGAAATGGAAGTGTTCGGTCAAGTATATGGGGAGAGAGTGGAAGAAGAGCTCAAAAATGGCTAAGGGAAAGAGAGGGAAAATGGGGAAGGAGAGGGAGTAGTTTCTCCAATTTCCAAGGAAGAAGAGATGGTGGGTTAGGTTTATGACATGAATAGTAAGGAATAGTAGTGTGAATAGTGATGGAAGGTTGTCAATCAAGAGGTATTCAGCAATCAAGGGTTGTCATTCAAGAGGACTATTCTAGTCAATCAAGAGTATTGTCCCCTAGTCCATCAAGTTGTGTCCATGGGTTCAAGAGTTTGCCCTATCTTGAAATCTAAGAGCACATGGGGTTTTGGTGGCTTCTAGAATTTCGACTAACATGGGGGGATTAATATTCCCTAAACGCGATTAACCTTACTCTAAGTAATTAGGCCCTAAATCGATCGAGATTAAGGGTTAACCAAATTTTAAAGGGGTATTCCAAGGTCCAAATCTTCGATGAGACGATGTCCAATAATTTATTCGTTGGACCTCTCCAAATTCGATCCCCGAACCAATTCCAATTTCACTTCCGAATACCGCCGATCTTGATTCCAATTTATCTCGAACTAACGGGCGGCTTCTTAGGCACGTACGCGTAGCAACCTCGTGATTCTCATCACTATTTAGAATACTCGAGATTTGGCGACTTCGATTGTCCCAGGAATGCGAGGGTTCGTCGCTAGTTCCGATTATCCCGATCGTCATCGTTCGAATTAGGGAGATTTTGGCAAATTGTACGTTGGCGAGCGGAATCACCCGCGACCCAATTGTACAACACTAGCCATATGTTCCTTAATCATTCTTAGGACGGTCCTTAACGATCCAAAACTTTTCCTCGACGATTCCTAGGGTCTAAGTGCCATTTCTCACGCGAGTTTCCTAGGTCTACGTCGTACCTCCTAGTCGACCTTTCCCCTTCGGTTAGTCAACCCATGAGTGATCGGTTCGGGCGAGATATAACTGGAATGCATCGTCGGATATTCATTCATTCATTAGTTCCGAATCGGGTCGAAATTTTGGGATGTCACACTTTTGATCTTGGAATTTCGAATTTTATTCCCTCGTACGTTGTGTTCTTCGACCTTGAAGGGCCCTTTTATACTCCTTTATCTTGAATTGGCCGTTGCAAGATCTCTAGAGGATCGCTATCCAAAACTTCTCTGTTTGGAGGAGACGTATACAAAGAATTTCGTAGCCGTTGAGGTCGATAGAGGAAAGAATACCTCTATAGATCAAATCACCCATACAATCGTGATCATGAGTTTCCATAGATAGATTACTTCATTAGATGAGTCATCCTCGTCTCCTTTAAATCCGCCCTTTAATCAAATCGCTCGATCACTAGCCGTTGTGATGACACAACATATCAATTAAATCATCTTGAATAAATCTTTTTATAATTTGGCCGTTAAACGTGAAATACTCTTTTCGTAGTTTGAGCATCATTCCAACGTCCGAGCTTCTCATTCAACGTTTGAGCTTCCCATTCAACGTCCGAGCTCGATACATCGTCCGAGTCCCTCGGAGCAACGTCCGAGTCTTTTCGCGGGGATTCAATCTCGTGTAACGCACACCTATGGATAATTTGCAAAAAAAATATTTCATTGCATTAACTCGATTAAAAGAATATGGATTGCTTTGTCAACTTTAAAATCGATTAGGAGTTTTTCTTAACACTTTTGTATTGAGTAATTTTGAAGATAGTTTTAAGGAATTACGATCAATCTCGATGCGACGAAGAAAAAAAATGAAGGTTCTAGAATAGATGAGATTTGCTATGTTTTGACATCTAATTTCCCTCCGTTATCATAAATTTTGAGATAAGCAAAATCAATTATGAGAACACAAAAAATTTTCGATTCAGAAGGAATTACTGACTTTATCCGTGACTATTCAAATGATGTTTTCATGTGAAAAACTATACTTTCGCTTTCAAAAAGAAATTCATGTAAATTCATTCGAACGACCTCATAATTTATGTAGCACCGATACCGACATCCGACACTCAACAAGATACGACATGATATGGTGACACGTCATTTGTAAAATACTATAAAATTTCAATACGTTGGAACACATTATATATTAAAGGTATATTTTTGTATATACATGATAAATTATCATTTTTATAATTATTTCAAGCAATTAATTTGATTCAAATTCACAAATAAATAAATAGTAAAAAAAGAGTCTAGAATTAATTTACACTAAAAACATTAATCCATCATCAGGTTTATATCATTTATTGTTTCGAATTGACAAATTCAACTATATTCGATTCTAATAATCCATAAAACTTGGAGAAAGAGAGGGTGGGAGCGACGCCATGAGAGAGAGAGAGAGAGAGAGAGAGAGAGAGAGAGAGAGAGAGAGAGAGAGAGAGCCGAGAGGGTGAGGGGACATGATTAGGGTTTGGGCAAAATGGTGGGCCTATTAGGTGGAGTTTTTTTTAGAATATTAGGTTTTTGATAAAATTTATAGTTTTACCACAAAGATATTGAAAATTTTCAAAACGACCCAGCGTGTTGGTGGCATGTCTAGCGCTTTACCGTTTGTCGGGCAACGACACAAGTCCGAGACACAATGCGAAACCTTCTAGAGAGTGTTGGTGCTCCATTGCTCATAATTGACCTAATTCCTTCATTTGACTTCGGATATTTTCTTCCTTTGGGTAAGCGTAGTTGGATTTTTTTTTTTCATTTTATTTATTTTCTTAAGCAATCTAAATCTCGTGCATATGCATTCTGATGGGTTTTTTCTTTTTTGTAATTCAAAACACTTGAGACTTTCGATACACATAAACGTTCACTCATAGATTCACACCTAATTAACTTATAATTTTTTTCAAATTGGAATAACATGTTTAATTTTTGGTAAGAAATCATGAAAGCACTTTTATGCTTAACCCTTGCAA
This sequence comes from Rhodamnia rubescens, assembly GCA_021437795.1. Classification (NCBI taxonomy): domain Eukaryota; kingdom Viridiplantae; phylum Streptophyta; class Magnoliopsida; order Myrtales; family Myrtaceae; genus Rhodamnia; species Rhodamnia rubescens. The sequence goes on along the minus strand of JAILYA010000010.1, from coordinate 4,546,212 downwards.
AGCCCACAAAACTTTTTGTTCTCATCATATCCCGATGCATACAAGGGTTGTTCTTGTCTGTCCAATCGGTTGCCGACCCTGTCATATTGTGAGCTAGATCAGGTTTAGTTCGAGCGAAAATGGTTCGACCCACATTAACCAATTTTCATGCAATGCAAATCTAACGATTCATACCCAATTTGATCCATATTACTTGAACACTTTCACATTTAACAAAATCTAGAAAAACTTGTTTCTTATAGTTTTTAAACACATTTATAATGTTAAAACACTTTCATACGATAGAAATTTAGTGGACAATTAAAAAAATATATGATTTTACTTTATTTACTATTTTTTTCCTTTTTTTTTTGCGAGATCTGGCAAGGGCTTTGCGATACTTGCCCGCCACCAGCAAGGGTCGGCCACCCTCGCCTGGTCTTGCCGGACGTCATTGGGAAAAAAAGTAAAAGAAAGAAAGAAAAAGAAAGAAGAAAAAAGACAATAAAAATCAGAAAAGAACAAAAACTATTCAAGAGTATGACTTCTGATTTATGGTTGTCTCAACTAATAACTTTGATAAGCTAAATGGTTATAAATAGTATTGTTGTAAATAGATTTAAAGACAAACCCATTTACAATTCATATATAATTAGACTTTCAAGTCAAACCCATTAACAACTCATTTATTAAAATTTGACTAATCCATATTTGACTCATGTCATTGAGTATGGGTTAAAAAATGAGTTTTCAACCCATTTTGACACATCTAGTTGATAATAAGGACAAAATTAATCCAATTACTGTTACGGTTGGGGGGGTATAAAATGTAATATAGAGTTAATTGTAATAAATCACTGTGCTATCACCTCGATCCTCTGTACCAATCATTTGGGAGGGAGGAGAAAATAAAAATGGTGTAAGTTTAGGTTCCATTCGTTTCACCGCGTAGTTCATTTAGTTATTTATTATATTTTTAATTTTATTTAAAAATAAAATAAAATATAAAATAATAATAATAATTAAAGGAGTGCACAGAAAGGAACGTTCTTGGTTTGGGTGAAAGAAAGAGGAGGGAAAATGATTTCCACTGTTCAAAAAGAGGAAACTATTTTCCCCATTTTTGAATGTGTTTTTTCATTAATGGAAATATTTTCCTTAATTAGCTTATACTCCAAGAACCGAACACCGAGAAATCTGAAAAATATTTTCGTGGAACTTATTTTCTGCGAAACGAACAAAACCGTAGATTTCTTGTCAAATTTTTGATAATAATGATGCTATGCCATTCTTCACAGCCGAAGTTGATTTTTTACTTAAGAAGTACAAAAATGAAGTTGCGTAACCAAATAAATTTCTGCTCTAAAAGTAGAAAAGTAAAGTTGCTTAACCAATTAGATTTCTACTTCAAAAGCATTTTTAGAATAAAAATTTTACTCTATTGTCATGCGCGCCCTTAATTATCTCCTTCCGAAGGAAGCAAAGCACGTGATCTCCAAATTCCAGAAGCTTTAACTCTTTAGTCATGATATGATTATCATTGAGTTCCATTTTGCTCTAATACTGTGACGAAACTATTCTTCCAATAGATATGTGTTAGCAGTGGCCTTTGGTCTATAGACCTAGGCAATTATACATAAAGGAAATTATGCATTGATAAATATCAAGTAAGTGGAATTAAAGATTCGGGTCTTCCCATTTGAGTGAGATAATTTAGGTCGTCCTCTAGAATTAATCATAGAGGATAGTAAGCTATATTTGAAACCCTATTTGAATACCTTAATCTATTAATAGGGCTCTTTGACACTATGGTATCCTAAACTAAGTAGTTTCAAGCGCCTGTCGGAAAACATGATGTCACTTGGTGCAAATGAGTCATATTTTAAGAAAACATCCCCACAGTCCATCACTCTTATTAGCATTATTACTATAGTTTCACCTTAAGTAAAGATTAAGAACACACAATTGCTCTCGCAGGCGTATGCTCCTCTCAATTTCACCGGTCAACGATGGACATACTCCGTAAGACGATGGTCTCGATGGTGATACCAGGGCCGAACCCTAATAGCACCCCAGCTCCATCCCCTTCCCCGTCGTGGCCTTCCCTTCCTCAATCGACTTTTTCCTAATCTCGTCCAGAACAAAGATAACTGACACGCTGAACATGTTTCCAAACTCTTCCAACGCGTGCCTTGCTCTCAAGGGCTTTAACTTAGTCTCTCTTTCTCCAATCCCAATTTTGCTTCTATGTTAGATCAAGAATCCTCCTCCCTCCGGGATGCGGGGCCCAGAAAATGGAGTTCCAACCCGCGACATTGATCGAGCCTCCGAACTCCCGCTTCGATCAATATTCGCCAACCAACACTTCAATCCCAATTTTGCTTCTATGTAGTCAAGAATCTTCCCTTCGGGATGCGGGGCCCAGAAAATGGAGTTCCAATCCGTGACATTGATTGAGCCGAAAGCTTTAATCAAATTCCTCCAGATTGGCCGAAATGAAATCAGTTCCGGCACCTTCTCCGATACCTGCATGGTGGCACCGAGGCAATAATGCCCTTCAATCATACCGTCGGAGCCTGGCACCACCGACTATGAGGCGGAGATGATTTGGAAGATTGGCCTTTCTGTGGTCGCGTGCGGCGAAGCAGCGCCGACGATCATAGCTGCCGCACCATCAGCGAAGATCGCATTACTGAATAAGTACACTGGATCATCCTCAGAGGGAGCTTGAAATGTGAAGATGGTTGTCTTAGCGCAAACCACGGGCACCCGAGCCCCGAGGTTGTTCTCAGCAATGTCCTTCGCTATTCGGAGGATGGTTCCTCCAGCGTAGCAGCCAAGGCTATATAGCATGACCCGATTGACTGAAGGTCGGAGGCCGAGGATTTTGAGGAGTTTTAGGTCTGCGCCCAGCATGTCCACGCCGGAAAAGGAACAGAAGACAACGTGGGTGATCATCGATTTCGGTTGGCCCCATTCTTCGATAGCCTTCGTGGCGGCTTCCATGCCGAGCTTCGGGATCATATCGATCGTCAAATCTTGACGTGGGTTTAGTGATTCGGGGCCATTAGAGCATAAAGCTGGATTTTGCTTGAGAATTTCTTCGTTCAAGTGAAAATACCGCTTCTTTATCGCAGATTTCTCACCTTTAAATAAGCATAACCATTTCAACCAAAAAAAAAAGCATCACCAGAAAACCATATCAACTTGACAGAATGACTACTAATAGGTAAACATTTCCATTGGCATCTTGGAAAAACATGCTAGAATTTATATATTCCCCAGGAGTTCAAATTTCAAAGTACATGAGAATGGTCCAAATGACAAAGCTAATTGAACAATATTTTTTTTTTGGGGTCAAAGCTAAGTGAACAATGACAAAGGTGACAGCAGAGGCAACGACTCCGTAATGAACATTGACAAAGGCTAGTCGGGAAGCAATAATTGAATTTTAGAATTTGAGATTCGATTGGGTATAGCCAATCTCAAGTGGGAGAGAGACTTTGATGTTAATCATTCAGTGGTGGGACAATGTTTGGAGGCGATGTATGGGGAAAGAGGATTGGTTCAAGCGATGTGAAAATTATTGACTTACTTCTGGAATCATGATATGCATATTTTATGAATGGTCTTTTTAAAAGTTGAAGTCACATGGAAAAGGGGCACAAAGTGTTTCAGCATAGCACAAAATGTTCGTACCATACTTGGACAGGGATAAAGGTTAATATCATCATATAAATTTGTTTGCGGTAGCGCACGCAAGATCGTTTTACTTAAGAAATAACATGTAATTATTAGTCAATAGAATGAAATGCTTTCCCTGCAACGTGATGTTTAACTCTTAATCAATTTGGTTATCACATGTAATTATTATGGAATTGAAAAGCAGAATGCAACAGCGCGTACAAGAAAAAGTTGGTTTTGTGCTGATGATCTAAAACAAGCATGTGGGCTTACAAATGCGGACAAACTTCTTCTTCACATTGGTCAAATGCTGAGTGTTGGTGACGCGAAACAAAAAGTCAGGATAGTCTTCCTGATTGATACAGTTCGGAGGGTTGGCTGTGCCAATTGCCAGAATTGCTGCTGGAACTTTGCACTCGCAAGACTCCTCCATCACTGAAATCCCAAAGTACAAAGATGAACAAGGACCAACAGGGATTACTGTTTTATATAGATGCATTCATAGAGGGTGGCCAACGACTAATTGAATTCCTATTTAGATTAGATGGGTCCTTAACTCCTACTAGGGATGGGGTCGCTAGGGTGGCTGTTTACGTGGCCATGTGCCGTAGCATTAAAGTTCAGTTTGGTTGTCTGTGGATAAGTTCCGTCCAACTTAATGGTGAGCCTTGTGAAAGATCCTTGTGTAGTTCACATATATTGCACCCCCTAGCCGTTGCATCGACGTCCATTGTTCGTCTCCTCTTTGACTGTGCTGCTTGATGTAGTTGACATCGAGCTCATCGCCTATGGTGAAGCTCGGCCAAGCTTGCAAGCCAAGCCGCCGACGGAGGTCACTGGCCCTTGGCCGATGGCCGGCAACCTCTTGAAAGCCCAAACCCTAATTTGAAAAATATTATTAAAAAATTACCACGTTAGCGTCGGCCAGCGAAATGACGGAATTTCCACAATTGCAAAAAGTTTAGTACTCAATCATCAAAAAAGAAATTTAAGATCGAATTGACATAATTACAATAGGTTTAGAATTTTTTAGGTAATTCTTCTCTTTGGGTGGAGGTGGCTGGAGTCGAGAGATAGAGAGGTGAGGAGGCAGTATGCCACATAGGACGGTTGTTGATGATTAGATTGCAAAATCAATGATTTCGATGAAATTTGACCGGACGTTCTACATTGAAATTTTGCGAAAAGTTTCAGTATTAAATTAATAAAATTGAAAAGTTTAGGACTCAATTGACATCTCTACAATAGATTTAGGATATTGGATGATTTTTCCCTAAAACTCAATACCTTCCTCTTTAGTATTTTATGAGATTTTCTCGGAATCACTATCGACATTCTTTTAAATATCAAGTGATTAGGCATAATTCAATGTTAAAAAATGTAATAGCGGGAATGGGCAATTTTTGCATAATTTTGTAAAATATCCACATGACTGTACTTTGGTATCGATAAAAGAAGGCCAAATTCTTGAGGAGAAGAACAAGATAAGTGCCAAAATTTATATACGAAGCTCACTTAGTGCCAACAGCTTTCATTGAATCACTTAAGTGCCATTTTTTTATATATAAATGACCACTTAGTGTGAACCCCAATTTGTTTGGCCAAAAATCCGACGTTGCATTTTTTTAGTAATATCTAAAGTCGATGACTTATCGGAGGTCCAATCAAGAATAAAAAAAAGTTAAAAGTAGACAAATATTAAAAAATGAAAGTACAAACTCAATTAGATTAAAAAATAAAAAAGTTAAAAATTTTAAAAAAGGCATTCGCACTAAAAGTCCTAAATTTTTTTATGAAAGTGTAATTGAGTCCTAAAACTTATAAAAAATGCAATCAAGTCTTAAAAATTATCAAAATTGGTGCAATTAAGTTTTTCTATTAACTCCGTTCATTTAGACTAACGCTAAATGCTGATGTTTTTAATATTTTCTCTCTCCTACATAGTAATGATGTGGCTCAAATGACGTTGTTTTGGTTCAAATAATATTTTTAATACAAATTGTATTTTAAAATAAGCTAAATTTGAGAACCAATCAACAAGGGCTTGCATAGCCCTCACTGCTGATGCCTCGCAGGCAATGGCCGACGAGGGTGGGGGATGGCCTGTGGGAGTTGTGGAGCCTCGACCAATTGTGGATAACCCCTACCTACCGTAGGCGAGGATCTCCCCTCCCCAAGATCTAGGCGAGGTCCTATGGATCCTAGACCAGGTCCGGCCGAAGTACACCATTGGCGGGGGTTCGGCTGTGAGTGGCGATCCTTGACCGGACCTTGGTGAGGGTTGGTACCCTCGCCCAACTGGGGAGTTCCACACGCCCTCGTCAACACCGGGGCGGGACCGGTGACCCTTGCTGGCCATCCCCCACCCTCGCCAATGATGGTGTGGTGGCGACCCTCACCGCATAGGTGTCCACCCTTTTCTCTCTTTCTTTAAAATTTTTTAGCTCATTTTAAATTTAATATTAATAAAATTTGTATTAAGTTTGTATTTTAAAAAATGTTTTTAGCTTATTTTTAATTTAATTTTCATTTTTTATTTTTTTAGCTTATTATTGAGTTTAGAAGGCCACGTGGATTGATTTTTTTTTTTAAATGAACCACATTGTATTAAAAGTTCAATTATAAATGCGACGTCATATTGAAGGTGATTAAGACATCATCTATGAAATCTTGGGGTGTGCAAAAAAAATCGGGAATTGCTCGAACCACCCAAAATCGGACCGAACCGATCCAGAACCGGCAATCTCATGGGGATTAGTTTGGTTCCCAGTTCCAGGTGTGGAACCACCGGTTCTTAGTTTATGGTGTGGAACCACCCACCTACCCACTCGGACCTATATATATTTCATTTATTTAAATTACAGGCTGTAATTTAAAATAGAAAGAAACACTTTGCTCGGTCTCTCTCTCTCACGCCTTAGAAAGAAACACTGTCTCTCCACGTCCACTACTCATCTCGTCTGACCTCGCTCTCATGCCTTCAACTCTCTCGCCTCGCCTCGCCTCGCTCTTTGTCCGTAGATCGCCTTGCCTCTCACATTCGCGGGCTCGCCTCTCCACTCCGTCGGTCTTCTCATCTCGCTTTGCTTCTCCATCGGTTGCCAAGCCTCTCAGCCGCGGGATGGCCTCTGGCCTCGCAGTCAGCCTCACCTCACTCTCGTATTCTCGCTCAGACCCAGAAGTGCCACGCCTCTCTCTCTCTCTCTCTCGCAGTCGCAGCCTTGCTAGCCGATCACGACGCTCGTCGTGACTCTCTTCCACCTCGCTCACTCATGGCGCTTGTAGTTGTCGCTCCCTCGTCGTTTGTTTCCATCTAGCTTTTTTCCATTTTTTTGTGTGTGAATTTTCGTGTTTTCGTTTGTGTGGAATTTGGTAGAGATGCTTGAGTCAATAGGTTTCTGTAGCATTCTTTCTTGCGAAGAAAAAACATGTTTTGATTTAATTAAGAAGCAGACAATCTCGTTGGTGATATGATTTGATGCCTTGGTCAAGCGGTTCATATTGCTAAAGAGAAATGCATGAAAGGTGTTTATTAGAATGCCAAGCACAAACCATTCTAAAATCAATCTTGAATTAGCACATAATTTATAATTAGAAATTAAGAAGTCTCCTAATCTTACAAGAACATCCTAATCACATCGTATACCCACTCTCACCAGCTCTGTCCTTCTCCTTTTTATTTTGCTCTCGTTCCTCCATGCAATCGAAGAAGAACCGTCCACATCAACTTCAACTTGCCTCTGCGTTTAATCATCATCCCTCTGCTGCAGCCGAAATTCCTCCTGCTCCTAATATTCCTTCTGCTCCTGCCGTAGGTCTTCTCAACCGTTCAAGCAACCAATCTCACGCCGTTTTAGTCTGCAGATTCCCTTCGAAGCCGCCCTCTTTTCTCTCTCCGGGAGTGGCTCTGTCTTATGCTTCTTTTGTCTCTGTTCTATTGCAGGCGTGAAGGAGAAGAAGAGGAAGACGCGGGCTTGGCCCAGGAAAGGAAAAGAAAGAAGGTGAAGCAGCGTGGGCTATGAAGGAAAGAAGAAGACGAGAGTTGGGCTGCTGATAATAAAAGAAGGGAAAGTGGGCCTGCGCGGAGGGGGCAGCGAGCTCGGGCCGGGTCGCCCGTACGGATCTGGGCTGACCCGGCCCGACCTTAAACCCTTTTTTTAAATCAATTTTTCTTATATTTTCTATTTTCTATTTTCTCTTTATATATATAAACAAAAATTTTTCTTTAAAGAAAAAGTCTAATTTCTACCTTCCTAATTTGCAATAAAACAAGAACAAGGGCATATTCCATTTTGGGCTTTTTTCTTATTTTAAGACAAAAGGAAAAAATAGATTAAATTTAAATGGGACCGACAAAATTAAGTATCAACAAGTCCTAAACCTTTTGATATTTTCCCAATTTAGTCCTAACTTTAAATTAGCAAAAATAAATACATTGACAAATTATTAAAAGGTTTAGGACTAAATTAGTAAATCGTCAAGATGTTTAGGATTAATTGGTACAACCGAAACGTTTAGGATTAAATTGGAAAATCGTGAAAATATTTTGGACTATATTGGCACAATTGCAAGGTTTAGGATTGAATTTGCCGCCATACAATAGGTTTAAAACTTTGGACAATTATCCCCCTTCGGCGTGCTTGGCTTGTTGCATTTTTGGCATTGTTCTCCCGTTTGAGTTATGCATATAATCAAGGTTTTATATTTTGGATTTAACATCAGATTTTTGATAATATCTGTTTCCAATATTTAGATTGAGGTGAATATTTGATCATATCGGCTTGTCATATTGCATGTTGCTAATTTAATAAATTTTCCTAACATAAGATAAAAAAAATTTCAAAAATTTAGAATAGATTGCATGCATTCTAGTTTCCTCATTTAAGGATGGATATTTAGGAATGAAGTAATGAATTAGGAAAACCTAAGTCTAAAAGAAAAAAAAAATTACATGCATTTCCTATAAAAAAAAATAGTCTTGATATCACATGCCATGTCATCATATTGTCATATCATGATATCATGTAAGTAGTTATTTCATGTTTAGGCTCATATAAATAAGATTGCTTGCCATGTTAGTTTAGTTCAAAATTTTTGCCCGTCGTTAAAATTAGGTCATCCAAGTCGAGATGTTACTAATCTAGTAATTCATGCATGTCAGATTATAATTCATGTAATCCTGGAATTTAGACAAAAATTGCATCCATAAGAGGAAAAACCCAAAAAGAATTAGTTAGAATTGCATAATCACATTTAGAAGTCATGTTTAGGATATGCATGCATTTTTAGTTAGCATCTTGTAGATTTTCAGATACTAATCAAAGTGAAGTTACGCTTTGCTTGATGCATTAAGGTTTTCCCTATGCATAGTAATTTATATATTGGTTTGGTTTAAGGAGTGTTAATTTATTGATTGTGCATCGGCATGATAACCCATTGCATGTCGGTGGCTTATGATTAGAACTTGCCAAGATTGCCAGCTAATTACTTTTCAAAATAAGGAGAAAAAGGTATCGAAATGACTTTAGATTAATCTAGTGTATCCAAGTCCCAGTGATGTGGGAGCATCGAGCTCGATCAATCAAATCGCAAGCTCAACTTTGTCCTCGTCGGTTAATCCTACTAATGATGCAGAACAGCCAATTCTAAGGCAAAACTAACAAGTTTCGACATGATCCTATTGGCTAGTCAAGCCGTATCGGTTTCTATTCATGCTAAAAACAGGTTCGGGCCGTCTCTTGTATCGAGTTGATTCATGATGCGGGAGCATTCAAATCATCGAAACATTCCCCAAGTTCCGTTATGGCTCTATCCACATATCCATTGACGTTGATGTGTTTTCAAGCCTATGCTCATTCCGACTTGCTAAGGTGGTTTGAAGGTGTCAATCCAAAGAAAGGATGATTCGATTCGAGTGGACAAGTTGTTCATATACTACTAAGATATTGATTTGCAAGTTTATTATGGATAAAAGGCTATTTTGGACTATCTATCGGTGTTCATTCAAGCAAAGGCACATCTTGATTAAAGCTTGCTACATGGGTCAAGAATAAGTTATCAACTCTTCCTTGCAAGATTGAGCTATTGATATGCTAAGAAAGTTGCTAATTTCGAAGTGGACCATTAATATAACCATGGGGAGCTGTTCTAAGTCATTTCCTTGCTCATTTGATGATATTCCAAGATGGTTATTTGCTAGACCAGACTTATGGATGAATTTTAGAGGAAAACAACAAAGTTGAAGAGTCATGGTTTCAAGCCTTTGTGGTATTAATTGTGTTAATAGTCCGAAGGTTGTTCAAGATGATTTCTCTCACCATTTAATGACCTTTTGTGGTGTCTTTTGAGTCATCCTAGGTCATTGCATGAATTTGGAGTGTCTTTTCATGTTTTAATGTGTCTAGTTAATAGCATTTAGTTGTTGAGTCTTTCAATTCGGAGCATTTTATGAGTTTTCATTGTGGTGATGTTTTAAGAGTCATAATTAGATGAATTCCCCAAGAGTCGATCATTTTTGGGAATTGTAAGAGTCTTTTGTTCTGTTTAGTTTTATCTCTATAAATAGAGGTGTAATCTCCATTGTACGACACATGACTTTGATGAATGAGATTATTAGAGATTTGCCTATGTTTTTTAGCATATCTTTGAGAGTGGATAGTCCAATTTTGGTTTTTTTTATCCTGGGAGATTGGATTATTTCTAAGTGGTGAGCCAAAAAGCCATTTATCCTTGGCTGGTGGTTCTTTCTTTATGCCTAGGTAGTGAACTTCTCTATCTCGAAGTCCTTTATCCTTTACTGGTGGCTTGTCCTTTATGCACTAGTGATGAACTCGTTAATCCCAATTTTGACCTTTGGCTAGTGGTGCATCTTTTAGGCCTTGATTAGATTGTTTTCTATCTTGCATTTAGCATACATTAGCCCATAACCATCCCCATACACTCTTATCTTCTACATTTTCTTCCACAATCTCTCACAACAGACTCACCCTCCCTCGCAATAGCACCAAATTGGTATCGAGCTCTATGTTGAATTCGTTTTGAGTGATACCTTATGTTATTAATTTCATTGGAAAATAACAAAAAATTAAAAAAAGGTTTATATGGTTCGAGAGATCCTTGGCTTCAAGTAAGCAACCTATGAAAGGCAAGATCGTGCCATAGAGAATCTTTAGCAACAAATGGAGTGGCTCCTCAACCATCTAGAGGATCCGGCAAGACATCTTAATTGGCACCGACATGATGATTCAAGTTTTCAACGAAACTCTAGTGGTGATTTGAGTTACACTTGGAGCAAATTCTAGTGACTCTAATTATTGAGCCCAAAGAAGAAGAAGAAAACATGAGGTAGTTTGAACAACTCTTTATCGTGTACGATGTTCCGGAATCACAAGAACATACTATCGCTTGTTTCCTTGGTGGATTGAACGAGGAGATTGCTGAATTGGTTGATTTTCAACCATATTGTTCCTTTGAAGATGTATGCAAACTCGCCAAAAAAGTCGAGATGCAATTCATGCGTGGCAAAAGCTTTTTCGCCAAGCCTCCAATTAAAGGTACATATTTTTCTGATGTTTCTTATTCTAGCCAAACCAATAATGATGTATCGTAACATGAGAACGAAAAGAAGGAAATCACGGAGTTTGAACTCTCTCAAGAGGTTGTCGGTATTGATCCGAAGTGTTTCAAATTCCATGGTTGTGGACACTTTCGTATTGATTGTCCTAATCAAAGAGTTATAACTCTTCAAGAGAATGAAAAGATTGATTTGGAACTCCAAGAAAACAAACATGATTTTGACCAAAATGGTTCTAAATTTGAAGATTGAGAGAATGTCATGGGGCAAGCCGATAGTGGTGAGTTCAGTTGAAGGGCTCTACACACAACGATTGTTCCAAAATCGGATGAGTAGAGGGAGAACATCTTTCACAGCCATTGCACAATCAACGGGATGGTGTGTTCGATGATTATTGATGGAGGAAGCTACACCAATGTCGCGTAGACAACTTTAGTCGACGAACCGAAGCTACCATCGTCAATTTATCCTCAACTCGTACGAGTTTCAATGGCTCACCAAAGAAAGTGATCTTTCGGTAACCAAACATGCTCTCATATAATCTTTTATTGTGGAAGATTTTCAAGATAATATTCCGTGTGATGTCTTTCCCAAGAATGCATGCCACTTATTATTGGGAAGACCTTGGCAATTTGATGAGATAGCTTTACATGATGCCTGCAAAAACACATATTCACTTAACAAGGATCGAAACAAATCATCCTTGTTCCCTTGAATTTAGCCATGATCCACAAGTTTCAACCTAGGGAGGGAAGCATGAGCAAGGAAAGTTTTTTCTTGAATGAAACCGGAGTTGAGAAAGTTATTTTTGGAGAACATATTGCCTTTTCTTTCTTTGTGGAAGAAAGCGAAACAAGCAACAAAGGAAGTTCTCTACATTTCAAACTGTGTTTTTTAATGAATAAGTTTGAAAATGTGTTTTAAGAGAATTTCATAGGGCTCAAGCTAATGTATTACTTGATTCGTTGGAGAGGCCATCTTGGACGTTTTGAGAATCAAGTTACTTCTCAATTGTGGCAAATTTCGCAATGTCTAATCCTGGAGATGAGAACCCACAACAAGATTTGAGGGCAAATCTTTTTGAAGTTGGGGAGTTTGATGTAGGTGCATCGAGCTTGATCAATCAACTCGCATGCTCAACTTTGTCCTCGTCGGTTAATCCTACTAATGATGCAGAACAGCCAATTCTAAGGCATAACCGACAAGTTTCGACATGATCCCGTTGGCTAGTCAAGTCGTATCGGTTTCTATTCATGCTAACGCAGTTCAGGCCGTATCTTATATTAGTTGATTCATGATGCGGGAGCATCCAAATCATCGAAACATTCCCCAAGTTCCGTTATGGCTCTATCCACATATCCATCGACGTCGATGTGTTCTCAAGCCTATGCTTATTCGACTTGCTAAGGTGGTTTGAAGGTGTCAATCCAGCAAAGGATGATTCAATTCGGTGGACAAGTTGGTCATATGCTACTAAGATGTTGATTTGCAAGTTTATTATGGATTCTAAGTCTATTGATCAACCACCTTGGATAAAAGGCTATTCGGACTTATCTAGCAGTCTTCATTCGTGCAAAGGCACATCTTGATTATAGCTTGCTACATGGGTCAAGAATAAGTTATCAACTCTTCCTTGCAAGATTGAGTTATTGATATGCTAAGAAAGTTGCCAATTTCGAAGTGGACAATCAATATAACCATGGGGTGCTGGTCTATGTCATTTCCTTGCTCATTTGATGATATTCCAATATGATTATTTGCTGGACCAGACTCATGGACGAATTTTAGAGGAGAACAAACAAAGTTGAAGAGTCATGGTTTCAAGTCTTTATGGTCTTAATTGTGTTAATAGTCCGAAGGCTGTTTAAGATGATTTCTCTCACCATTTAATGACCTTTTATGGTGTCTTTTGGGTTGTCCTAGGCTGTTGCACAAATTTGGAGTGTCTTTTCATGTTTTAATTCGTCTAGTTAATAGCATTTAGTTGTTGATTCTTTCAATTCGGAGCATTTTATGAGTCTTCATTGTGGTGATGTTTTAAGAGCCATAATTAGGTTAATTCCCCAATAGCCTGTTCGGTTTTGAGAATTGTAAGAGTCTTTTGTTCTGTTTGATTTTATCTCTATAAATAGAGGTGGAATTTCCATTGTAAGACACATGACTTTGATGAATGTGAATATTAGAGATTTGTCTCTATTTTTGAGCATATCTTTGAGAGTGCATACTCCAATTTTGTTTTCTTTATCTTGGGAGATTGGATTATTCCTAGGTGGTGAGCTAAGAAACCCTTTATCCTTGGCGGATGTTTCTTTCTTTACGCCTAGGTGGTAAGCTTTTCTATCCCAAAGTCCTTTATCTTTGGTTGGTGGCTCATCCTTGAGGTCCTGGTGGTGAACTTCATTAATCCCAATTTTGATCTTTGGGCTGATGGTGCATCCTTTATGCTTTGATCGGATTGTTTTCTATCTCGTATTTAGCATACATTAGCCCATAACCATCCCCGTACACTCTAATCTTCTACATTTCCTTCCACAATCACTCAAAACAGACTTGCTCTCCCTCGCAACCGCATAACCCAATATCCATGAATCTTTGGTTGGTAGAACGAAAGTGTTCTCCTACACTTGGGTTTCAAATCGATCCATAATGATTAGTGGCTTACACCTAATTGGAGTGTCTACATGTTATGTTGATTAAATCAAAATCCAAAACTTGCGATTGGTATGGTTTGGAAGACACTACAAAAAAACACGGATTTAGCCTTGGAAAATTTGCAACGACAAAAATTCGTTGCTAATTTCCGACAAAATAGCAACAAAAATAAGATTCGTCGCTATTTGCGATGAAATTAGTGATGAAACAATTCGTGGCTAATTAGCGACGGAAAAAAATTTCCGTCACTAATTTGCGACGAAAATGATCACGAAATAATTTTTGTTGCTAATTTGCAACGCAAATCGCCACAAAAAGTATTTCGTCGCTAATTTGCAACGAAAATGGCCACAAAAAAACTTTTGTTGCACATTAGCGATGAAAACGGCCATGAAAATATTATTCGTTGCTATATCCTTTGCGACGGAAATAGTATTTGTCGCCAATTAGCGACGAAAGACCACGTTTAAATCGCCAATTAGCGATGAACGTCTATTTTTTGTCGCAAATTCTTAAAATTAGTGATGAATAAATATTTTCATCGCTAAATTAGCGACGAAATGTAACATTCGTCGCTAATACGATATAAATATAAATAAAAATAAAAATTAAAAATAATTAGCGAAGAACAGTGTTTTTCGTTGCTAACCTCCTATTGAGCAATTAGCGACGAAAACCAAATTTTGTCGCAAATTTGTTGCTAAGCATTTAGCGACGAAAACCTAGTTCGTCTCTAATTAGCGACGAACCATGTTTTGCATCGCAAATTCTCTTCTTAAAAGTTAGCGACGAACCTTGATTTCGTCGCAAAATTAGCACTATGTAGCGACGAATCATGGTTTTCGTCGCTAATATGATAGAAATATAAATAAAAAGAAAATATTCAATTTAGCGACGAACTGTTATTTTCGTCGCAAAATTAGATCTAAGATTAAAAATAACAAAGAAAATGTTAAATTTAGCGACGAATCACTATTTTCGTCGCTAATTTAGGGACGAAATGTATTATTCGTTGCTAATACAATATAAATATAAATAAAAAAATAATTAGCTACGAACAGTATTTTTCGTCGCTAACCTCCTATTTAGCATTTTGCGATGAAAACCAAATTTCGTCGCAAATTTGTTGCTAAGCATTTAGCGACGAACGTTGATTTCGTCGCAAAATTAGCACTATGTAGTGACGAATCATGATTTTCGTCGCTAATACGATAGAAATATAAAAAGGAAAATATTCAATTTAACAACGAACTATTATTTTCATAGCAAAATTAGCACTATGAATAAAAAGAACAAAGAAAATATTAAAATTAGCGACGAATCGCTATTTTGGTCACTAATTTGGGGACGAAATGTATTATTCGTCACTAATATGATAGAAATAAAAATAACAAAGAAAATGTTCAATTTAGCGACGAACATCAATTTTTGTCTCTAACTTTTAAGAAGAGAATTTGCGACGTAAAAACGTGGTTCGTCGCTAATTAGCGATGAAATGTATTATTCGTCGCTAATACGATTTAAATAAAAAAAATTAGTGACGAATAGTGTTTTTCGTCGCTAACCTCCTATTGAGCATTTAGCGACGAAAACCATATTTCGTCGCAAATTTGTTGCTAAGCATTTAGCGACGAAAACCTATTTCGTTAAGTCTTTGGCTTATTAATCAATTAGCTTTCTTTTTGGTGGTTCACCTTGACGAAGGCCGCGATAATTAGTTAGATCGTCCTGTAGAATGAATCAAAGAGGATATCAAGTTATATTTTGAAACCCTATTTGAATTCCACAATCTATTAATAGAGCTCTTTGCCACTATAGCATCTCTGAACTATGTGGTTTCAACCTCCTGTCCAAAGTTGAGCTCTAAAACTTTGCATCGTATTAAAAGACCACAACAAATTCTTCAAACCCAAAATTGCTACAATTACCGTAATTCGAATGATGCATTTAACCATTTAAGGTGAATTTTGTACTTAAAGAATCTAATGCGTTCCTTGACAAAATAAATCTCTTTTTATTCTTACTTTAGTTTATACTTTATAATTTATACAATGCGCTGATATTACAGTGACACATATCAAACAGCATATTGATAAATGCGCATAAACTAAGAGGGCGATGCTACTATTCAGATGAAGAACGTTCTCGGTCCGGTATTTTCTTTTTTGAGATATGCTAGCATGCACATTGAAAGATGGTTTTACAACAGCCATTCATAAAACGTTACTAGGAGCAAATGAGTCATATTTTAAGGAAAAAAAAACATCCACAAAGTCCATCACACTGTTATCATCAGTTTTATTAGCGGCATCGTAAGCAGAGATTAAAAACACACAATTGTTCCCGCAAGCGCATGTTCCTCTCGATTTCACCCGCTAACGATGGGCACACTCCGTAAGACGACTGTCTCGACGGTGAGACCGGGGCCGAACCCTAATAGCACTCCCAGCTCCATCCCCTCCCCCGTCGTGGCCTTCCCTTCCTCGATCGACCTTTTCCTAATCTCGTCCAGAATAAAGATGACACACACGCCGAACATGTTCCCAAACTCTTCCAACACGTGCCTCGAAGCTCTTAGTCTCTCTTTCCCCAATCCAAATTTTGCTTCTATGGAGTCAAGAATCCTCCTCCCTCCGGGATGTGTGGCCCAGAAAATGGAGTTCCAATCCGCGACGTTGATCGGTCCGAAAGCTTCGACCAAATTCCTCTCCAGATTGGCGGAAATGAGTTCTGGTACCTTCTCCGATATCCGCATGGTGACACCGACTTCGCGGTAATGGGCTTCGATCATCCCGTCAGAGCCCGGCACAACCGACTGCGAGGCGGAGATGATTTGGAAGATTGGCCGCTCTGTGGTCGTGTGAGGCGAAGCAGCGCCGATGATCATAGCTGCCGCCCCATCAGCGAAGATCGCATTGCTCACTAAGTACACTGGATCGTCCTCAGAGGGAGCTCGAAACGTGGTGATTGTCGTCTCGGCACTAACGACAAGCACCCGAGCCCCGGGGTTGTTCTCGGCAATGTCCTTGGCGATTCGAAGGACGGTTCCTCCGGCATAGCAGCCGAGGCTATAGAGCATGACTCGGTTGACTGAAGGTTGGAGGCCGAGCATTTTGAGGAGTTTTAGGTCCGCTCCGGGCATGTCTACGCTGGAAAAGGAACAAAAGACAAGGTGGGTGATCGTCGACTTTGGTCGGCCCCATTCTTCGATGGCCTTCGAGGCGGCTTCCATGCCGAGCTTCGGGATCACGTCGATTGTCAAATCTTGACGTGGGTTTAGTGATGCGGCGTCGTAAGAGCATAAAGCTGGATTTTGCTTGAGAATTTCTTCGTTCAAGTAAAAATGTCGCTTCTTTACCGAAGATTTCTCACCTTTAAATAAGCATCATCATAAGACCATATCAATTTGACAGAAGCACTACTAATGGATAAACCATTTCCATTACCGTCGTTGAAAACCATGCTAGAGTTCATATATTTCCTGGCACTTTAAAATTTGAAGAAAAACGATTTATCTAACATGGTGTCAAAGTACAGGAGAAGATTTCAAACGACAAAGCTAAGTGAACAATATCAAAGGTGACAATAGAGGGCAAAGACTACATATCGAATGAGAAAAGTGTCAAAAAAAGAGGCAATTCAATGTTTAACATTTTAATTATGCCAATTTAACATTTTATATTTGCCCTAGTTGAGTATACTTGGTCAATTTTGGCTGGAAATCGATGGCACGGATGCCGGTCGTCTTAAATGGCATGAAAGGCATTGACGTGGCTAATTTTTTTTATGGGTTTTTTTTCTTCTTTTTCCTTTTTCTTTTGTTTACTCTTGCTTTTTCTTGATTGAAGGCTAGCGAGGGCGCTGGCCGACCCTTGGAAGATATTTCAAGCATGATGGAGAATTATAGAGTGGTTAAAGAAACAAATCTCGAGGAGCTCACCCCTATTAATTACTATTTATGGATTTTTTGTTTGTTTGTCTTATCTATAACTCTCCTTTTTTGTTTTGTCTCTTCGCAGAGCGCGAGAATCAAACCCACACTTAAGAAACTAATGTCCTTATCCCCCCAATCCCTTCACCAAGCAGTGCCGCATGCTCATTGAAACTATTTATGGAATTGAAAAGCAGGATGCAACAATGCATAAGTTGGTTTTGTGGATGATCTAAAACAAGCATGTGGGCTTACAAATGCGGACGAACTTCTCCTTGACATTGGTCAAATGCTGGGTGTTGGTGACGCGAAACAAAAAGTCAGGATAGTCTTCCTGGCTGATATAATTTGGAGGGTTGGCGGTGCCAATTGCCAGGATTGCTGCTGGAACTTTGCACTCACAAGACTCCTCCATCACTGAAATTCCAAACTACAAAGATGCACGAGGACCAACAGGGATCACTGTTTTTTATATAGATGCATTCATAGAGGGTGGGCAACGATTAATTGAATTCCTATTTAGATTAGATGGGTCATTTACTCCTACTAGGGATGGGGTCACTAGAGTGGTTATATAAGGTGCGATGTCAACCAACACCCCCCCCCCGCGTCAAGTTGAATTCTAGCATTTAATGAATATGAGCCCACCTCCAACCGCTAATTCAAAAGCTATCCCGTGCAAAGAGGTAAGTTTACAGCTACATGAATGGTAGATAAATGATGTAGCCCACCCACAAAAACTCTAGCCATGGAGTTAGAAATTCAGTCCTAAACCTTTTATTAGAGCCAATTAGTCATAAACCTTTTGTATTTGTGCTAATTCAGTCTCAAACTTTTTATTGGTTCTAATTCGGTCTTAAATCTTTTGCATTGATGCCAATTGAGTCCTTAAACTTTTTTGCATTTTTGCCAATTGAATCATAAATTTTTACATTCGTGTTAATTGAGTTAATTGGCCAAAAATCACCGATGTGACATATGTGGTCCTACGTGGCACGATTGACGCCGACATGAATATTTTAAATAAAATTTCAATATTTTGAATTATGTTTTTATTTTTTTCTTCCTTTTTCTTGCAAATTTTTTTTTTTGGTGCGAGGCAAGGGTTGTTGATCGACCCTTGCCACCCTAGCCCGGATATGGCCGAGGCGAGGGCCGTGGCACCCTCACCTAGTATCGGGGCCGGCAACGACCCTAGCCGGCCCCCCAATCAAAAGTAAAAATAAGAAATTTAAAAAGAAAAAAGAAGAAAAAAACCCAAAAAATATTGAAATTTAATATTTTAAAAATTATTCACGTCGATCTTAGCCATGCCACGTAGGACAACCGAGGTCCACGTTAGTGATTTCCTGCCAACATCGGCCGGATTGACTCTATTGACACATATGTAAAAGGTTTATGACTCAATTGGCACAAATGTAAAATGTTTAGGACTAAATTGGCCTCAATAAAAGATTTAAGATTGAATTGACATAAATGCAAGAGGTTTAGGACTTAATTGGCACCAAACTAATAGGTTTAAGATTTTTTTTGACACTTTTCTCGAAAGTATGCATGACGTTGTTTGGAATATGATCCAATGTACGCTACAACAGTTGCGACTAACACAACCACGGAAAAAGATGGTGAGAATACACTACTTCCTTATTGTTAATATTAGGAGGTTCATCCTGTCAAAAGACAATGCCCTGTAGAACTAAATAAAACGAGAAGTATATTAATGAAACCACTGAAGTTAGTTACTTAATATTGTGTCTTGGAGCATGAATTAGGCAAAAAGCAAAACTATCATTTCCTCGGTGGTGAATGGGTTTTCGTCCCATTCCTCAGATTTTATGAGCTTTGAAGATGAAGCCCATTATTAGCGTCTTGAAGAAAGTACGGCTTAGAATTGTCTAGCCTAATCAAAGGAATTGGCACAATCAAGAGATCGCCATCTCTTTTGAAGTGGAGGGCCATTAACTCAAGGTCCACCACCTCTAATTTCGGGTGACCGACTATTAGCTAACTTAAATGGAATGGGGAAGCGACTCTCCCCCACACCATCCCTGAAATCTGGAGATTGCCATCATTTTTTAGGTGGAGGACCTTTAATCTGAGGTCCGCCGTACTCTAGTTTGGGCGCAATCGTCTATTAGCTAACTTAAATGAGGGCGGCGGAGGGGGCGTTAGGGAGAGAGAGGGTGTGCACGTGGAGGCGGTGTTGCTAGTGGAGGCACAACTTTTATTGGGGATAACTGTCCAAAAAATCCTAAATCAATTATATGGTGACTAATTTAGTCATGAATTTTTTAATTATACCAATTTTATCATAAACTTTTTGACGATTTGTCAATTCATTTTGAGACCTTTTAATTGTGCCAATTTAATTCTAAACTTATGTTGGCAAAACCGCCTATATTGACAAACTATCAATAAGTATTGGACTTGTCACGCCCCGCACCCATCGGCACGCCAACATCCCTTCTCGGTCGTTAAGTTGTGACGTCCCAGGACACGTCACCGACCCATTTATTATTTTTATCTTTTAAATTAATCACGTGGAAACAATTCAATTCCCCAAGCAAACATACAGTAGGGATAGTTAGAAGGAAAACAAGAAACAACAGATAGCAAAAGCTCTTTTTTTTATTATTATTTAATTACTGTTAACCTTGGGAGAACTACAATCACTAGGCCGTCCCTACTAAACCACATAATCAAAATGGGGTAGGGTGGTTGGGTTAACCTATCTTCGCTACAACAGAAAGACAGCCTAAAAAGATAAGCCTTCGAGCTTATTACCACAACCGACCATAACCCGGGGGAGGCTTCGGGTTAGACTCATTATCTTGATCATCCGGACCAGTATCCGGATCGGCAACAACTCCATCTAGAGGGACAAGGTCTAGAGGATTCCAAATATCCTCTTTAGGGCCACCACCAAGGGGTGGGGGTCCATTAGAGTCTCCAATTGGGCCGTACAGTTTATTTCTATTCTTAAGAAACCATGCCAGGAACTCATATAGTTGTCGCATCTCAACCCCCTCATCAACCTATACGGTCGTTATTTGCTTTTGGTACCACCTTTCCGGTCCGATCGGGTAATCCACTACTATGGTACCCATATCCATGGGCACCCCAAAATGCGTAATGAGAGATGGATGGTTCATGCTTGGGAGTATGAAAATATTGGAATAATAATAATGAGAATAATCTCAACAAGTTAACAACCTAAACCTCGATTAAGAGGTCAACTCAGCTCGGATGCGATAAAACCTACAATGCAATACAATATACACAAATATACCATCACACAATCATAGGCAATCTTATTTTGCCTTAGCAGCGCCTTGCACGTTATAATTCACTGTACACATTTCAATGCAATTAATTCAATAATGCAATCGAACACATGTCAACTTTCTCATACATAGTGCGCTCAAGTATACTCTCGTTATTACGGCCACCCATGGCATGCCCATTCTTACACGGGGGGTCTTCCCGCTCTATTGGCCATTTACTCGCTCGATCAATTACAACCGATCAATGGCACGCCCGTCTTCCTACGGGAGTCTTTCGGTTGTACTTGGGTATTTATCCATTCAATCAATTACGAATGATCGTGGGCACGCCTGTCTTCATACAGGGGTCTTCCGACTCATTCAAATATTTATCATTTCGATCAATTATAGCCGATTGAGAGCACGTCCATCTTCATATGGGGATCTTTCGGCTTATCCGGATATTTCTCAAATTATCGCAACTCTCATTCCATACATGCAAAAATAAATTGCAAGTGATTATAAACACATGATTCAACAACCAAACTCGGCATACTTTTATATACAAACATCTCATGAGGATTACCGATCAATATAATTAATTATATAGGCCAATTTATTTGGCTATTCCTAATATCGACATCACGATTTAATATCAAATATTACACAAGAATATATTTACGAATATAATACTTGATTGCCGAAAATTAACTTAATTAGTTAGAGAATATTAATTATCAAAATAATTCGATAGCTTATTTACAAAAATATTGATTGCCTATCATAAAAAAGTGATAGCTTATCATAAAAATAGTGATAGCTTATCATAAAAATAGCGATAGCTTATCATAAAAATATCGATAGCTTATCATAAAACAAGTGATAACTTATCATAAAAATATCGATAGCTTATCGCATAAAATGAAAATCTATCAAGTCCACTTATCACTTATCATGATAGCCGATCAAGCCATGGATGACCTCGATTGTCATGTAATTGAGAGGGGTTAATCACTAGTGCTAATGTACTTGATCATTAGGAACTGTTTTAGGGTCGTTCGCAATCCATATAATGGTCAAGTGGAATCAACCACGATCCGATTGTATACTATTGTCGAAACATTTTATAGTCATTCCTTGATTGGTCTTTAATAGCTCAAAATTGTCCCTCATCAATCCTTATGGTCGAATTATCAATCTATGGTTGAGTTCTTAGGTCAAGCGTACTTAAATCCTTTATAGCATTCCTCTTTTGGTTAGCCTCTTATGAGCGATTAGTTCGGAGTGAGAATTACTAACAGTGCATCGATTAAAATCGTCATTTCATTACATCCTGAATAAGGTCGAATTTGAGGATGTCACGGGACTAATCATTTTTTAGGTCAAGGACCTTTAATCTGAGGTCCATTGTACTCTAGTTTGGGCTCATCAACTATTAGCTAACTTAAATTTGGGGGCACAACTTTTCTTGTAACGTAATATGTGAGGACAAACGACGTGGTAGCGGTGTGGCGATAGCTCAATCCATATCAAGATGCAAAGAGAGAGATTTAGTAAATCAAGATTAATTATTATTTGTGGGCCAAATCTCCAACCCCTCTGCATAAACCCAAAAATGACCTACCTATATATGGCCTAGACAAAAATGGGCCGACCAGTAAAATATTAACAGCGTTAACCAAGTTAGCAGCTTCCTAGGATAGTTTATATATATATATATATATATATATATATATATATATATTGTCTCTTGATTATAGATATTCTTTCGTTGGACATTAAAAAATTAAGCCATTTTTGTTTCTTAGGTGTAATTACGTGACTTTTCCAGTGGATTTGGCCGTGGTTCTAGAAAGATAGTAATAAGTACGAGAGACTTAAGAAACTTTTAGGCTTGTAGGCTTGTAGCAAGAGTACTAGTTAACTTTTTAGCGACAAGAAGAAAGAAAAGAGAGTACTAGTTATTACCTTGCATTTTTATTTCTTGAATACAACCGCTTTGCTTAGAGAAAGGGGAAAAGGAACGATAAAGAATAATGCTTCAATTTGCAAAGTATTTTCAGAGATTGGTGTTTAAAATATCTTACACAAAAAAGCATATGACATAGACGAAATAAAAAAATGCAAGTAAAAGTGCAAAGTAGGCTTTTAATAGTATGTCTAGCCACCCTCGAAATGTCTTGCCGACGTATAAGCCATTGTTCTACAATTTTTATATGCTTCCAAGTTTAGTTGTTCCACCGGGAGTTATGCATCTCTTATTGAGGCTATCCGACATCAGTTGTGAAAATGGACTAGTTGTTGGTTTATAAGAAAGGCTCGGTACCACTCTACATTGATATCGAGCCGTTACCAACAAATCTGGACCAAACACTCACACGAGAGATATGTTTGAAAATTTAGTAACATCAATTTTCGTCTATTTATTCGGCAAGATGAAAATGCAAACTTCCTGCCCTTCATCAACGTCAAGTGTATGTTTTCTAAAAAGGTAAAAGCACTTTTTCTAACGTGATACTAATCATTAGATATATTCATGACTGATACTTCAAAAAGAAAATGTTCTTCATTCAACTTGACTTTTGTTGAGTTATTTGTGTATTTTATTCTATGTTTTCCTTTTTTGCTTCGGTCCCCTAACGAAAGAATGAATCAAAACGAAAAATCAATCTTAAAGAAATAACTTCTCATAGGCATCTGCAACTTCTTTTGAAAAGTAAAACGACCGCAAACGAAAATAAACATTCAAAGGGCACGTTTATGAAATGGACGGTCGAAAAAATTTATAAGAACACACAACTGAAGGGAAACATGCATAGAACTGCCATTCGCGGGACGACGATGGAGGTTGGCGAGGATGACACGGTCGAAAATTCAGACACGGACTCATGCTCCGCTCTTTAACCAGATTGCCTCGATTCAGTAAGGCCTTATTTTCCAGCTTTGACCGAGTCAAATTTTGGACGCCAACCGTATCAGAACCTACTTGACTTTTATATGCGTTGATAAATTTATTAATTAGTCATTTACAAGAAGAGCTTTGAATGAAAATTACATATTCTAGACAAATTTTAATATTGAGTAATCTTGAATAAAGCTTTGAGGAATTAAGATCAATCTCTTATATTATGATCAGTCATCAAATTTTCACTCCGTTAATTTAACTTTTGAGATAAACACAATCACTTTGCGATTATAAAAGCACAATAGTTTTTTGCCCTACAAAGAGCTAATGCATTCTTTAATGGGAAAAGTGTCGAAAAGTCATAAATCTATTGTATTGGTGAATGCTTTTTGCATTAGTACCAAGTCGGTCCTAAACTTTTTATTGGTGTCAATTCAATCTTAAACCTTTTGCATTTGTGTCAATTTAGTCATAAACCTTTTATATTTGTGCCAGTTGAGTCAATCCGGCCAATTTTGGTTGAAATTCGCTGATGTGGACATCGATTGTCCTATGTGGCAAAGATGGCGTTCACATGGATATTTTTTTAGTATTATTTTAATATCTTTAATAATTTGTAATAATGTTTTGATTTTTCCTTGCCGATCCCTAATAAAAACAAGTGAGAAAAATAAAAATTTTTTATTAAATATATTAAAATAATACTAAAAAATTGTCCACGTCCATGCCAACCATGCCACGTAGGACAACCGAAGTCCAAGTCAACGATTTCCAGTCAAAATCAATTGGATTGACTCAATTGGCATAAGTGCAAAAGGTTTAAGACTGAATCGACACAAATACAAAAGATTTATGACCGAATTGGCACCAATAAAATATTTGAGATTGAATTGGCACCAATGCAAAAGGTTTAAAACTGAATTGACACAAAAAAAATGTTTAGAATTGAATTGGTACAAATGCAATAAGTTTACGACTTTTTTCGACACTTTTCCTTTATTTGATAGAATAACTTTATTATTTTTCTTAGTTTGGTTAATATATGGTGCAAATATTATAGTTTCACATATCAACATCCTATGCCAACAAATGAGGAATGGACACGGTCGAGTATTATCCTTTTAGAGAAATGCTATTAGGTATAGAAATTTGGCTCATAACAATAGTTCATTAAATGAAGTCACTAGGAGCAAATGAGTCATATTTAAGCAAACGTCAAGCAAATCCATCACACTATTATCGTCATTATTGTTATAGCGGCACTTTAAGTCGAGATTAAGAGCACACAGTTGCTCTCTCGCAGGCGAATTCTTGTCTCCATTTCACCCGTCGACGATGGGCAAACTCCGCAAAATGACGGTCTCGACGGTGAGACCGGGGCCGAACCCTAGTAGCACCCCAAGCTCCATCCCCTCCCCCGTCGTGGCCTTCCCAACCTCGATCGACTTTTTCCTAATCTCGTCCAGAATAAAGATAACACAAACGCTGAACATGTTCCCAAACTCTTCCAACACGTGCCTCGTAGCTCTTAGTCTCTCTTTCCTCAATCCAAATTTTGCTTCTATGTTGTCAAGAATCCTCCTCCCTCCGGGATGTGGGGCCCAGAAAATGGAGTTCCAATCCATGACATTCATCGACCCGAAAGCTTCAACCAAATTCCCCTCCAGGTTGGCGGTGATCAGCTCCGGAACCTTCTCCGATATCTGCATGGTGACACCGACCTCACGGTAATGGCCTTCAATCATCTCGTCGGAGTCTGGCACAACCGACTGCGAGGCAGAGATGATTTGGAAGATTGGCCGTTCCGAGGTCATGTGCGGCGAAGCAGCCCCGATTATCATAGCTGCCGCGCCATCAGAGAAGATTGCATTGCTCACTAAGTACACCGGATCATCTTCGGAGGGAGCTCGAAAAGTGTTGATGGTCGTCTCGGCGCAAACGGCAAGTACCCGAGCCCTGGGGTTGTTCTCGGCAATGTCCTTGGCTATTCGGAGGACTGTTCCCCCGCCGTAGCAGCCGAGGCTATAGAGCATGACCCAGTTGACTGAAGGTCGGAGGCCGAGGATTTTAAGGAGTTTTAGGTCCGCGCCGGGCATGTCCGCACCGGAAAAGGAACAGAAGATGAGGTGGGTGATCGTCGATTTCGGTTGGCCCCATTCTTCCATGGCCTTCTCGGCGGCTTCCATGCCAAGCTTAGGGAGCAGGTCGATCGTCATATCTTGACGTAAGTTTAGTGACGAGGCGCTGTGAGAGCATAAAGCTGGGTTTTTCTTGAGAATTTCTTCGTTCAAGTGAAAATATCGCTTCTTTATCGCAGATTTCCCACCTGCAAGTAAGCATCATTGGAAAATCAAATCCATTTCGGTCATAAGTATCAAATAATCAGCATTGTTGAGATATACTATCGAATTCATATATTTCCTAACAGCTAAAAAAGGACTTTTCTAAGAGACGTATTTTTTGAAGGTTCCTTCTTTTTAAAGGCCTATACTTATACATGCTGAGGGTATTCAAATACTTTCCTATGTCAACCTAGATGAGTCGTATCCGGAACTTATAATTTTCGTCACAATCCCTTTACAGAACGTACACACTACACTAGTTAATGTGTTTGTATAAGTTTAATGGTTATGCATACTACACATTTTAGGTATGGATTGACCCTTTTTCCAGTTTATAACACGTTTGGACTCGTCTTGCTTAACAAGTTAAAATGTTTGTTGTTTTAACATTGACATGTTTAGAGACATTTAGAAATATTTACAACATGTAAACACAAGTAATCAATTTTATATGACAAAATTCATCTCTTAAATGTTTCCTGTTGTGGAATAAATTTGTCTAACGTGTTGCATTTTGATATTAGTAATATGAGATAAATAATAGACACTTTTGTGTTGGAATTAAAGCTAAATTTGACATGGTGCAATTGAGAGAGAGAGAGAGAGAGAGAGAGAGAGAGAGATAGAGAGAGAGAGTGTTGAACAATAGATAAAGGAAAAGGTTGATAAAAAGCTATGATAAGTCATAAGCTAAGCGGCATCCATAGTCCTAACGGCAGATTCCTCAAACGATTTTAATAAAAGGTCCACATTAAATCATCTTTCAAAGGTTTATGGAAAACATTTAAAAACAAAGGAAAAATAAAATGCTTTATCAAAAGGGTTAATGCCATGAAAAAACCCAAATTAGTGTACATGTGTCAAATTTACTCCAAACTATTTTTTAGACCACAGATTACCTCAAACCGGTACATTTATGACAAATTTACCCCACACTAATTTTTGGGCCATAATAAATCTCAAATTGGTATACTTTTTGGTAAATTTACCCCAAATTATTTTTTTTTACCAAGAAAAACCTCAAACTGGTACACATGTGATAAATTTACCCAAAACTAATTTTTTGATTATAAAAAAAATTCAAACTAGTACACTTGTGACAAATTTACACTCCGTCAATATTTGTTAAAGTGAGTTAATACCATGAAATATCCTAAACCGATACACATTTGACAAACAAAAGGTAAAAACCCCAAACCAACACACCTTTCAACTACCACGTGTCATCCGACTTAGTAATTTGACGGTAAAATTTTACTGAAATTAACGAAGGGTAAATTTGTCACAGGTATACCAATTTGGTAATAAAAAAAATAGTTTGGGATAAATTGATCATAAGTATACCAGTTTGGGTTTTATTGTGCTAAACAAAATAGTTTGTGGTAAATTTCTCACATGTATATAAGTTTAGAGCTTTTGATGGTAAAAAAAATTGTTTATAGCAAATTTATTACAAATGTACCAATTTGAAGTTTTTTCGTGGTATTAACACTTATCAAAATGAAAGGAAACTACCATGTTGGCTAACTAAGCATACTAAGTACATAATAAAGAGCGAAACAAATGAATCCAGGCAATCGACGAACTTGATCACCTATGGCGATGTGAAATTTTGCAAAGTTTGGTAAAAAAACCTTGATCTGGGTATCCCTACCATTGGTATCACCAACAGTAGGGGCATGCAAAATATTCATGTAAATTAAAAAAAGAAAAAAAGAATTAACAGTTGCTGGGCAACACGAAAAATGCCCTCACAAATGCGTGCAAACTTCTCTTTCACGCGAGTCAGGTGGTCAGAGTTTGTGACCCGAAAGATAAAATCAGGATAATCATCCTGGCGGATGCAGTTCGGCGGATTAGCCGTGCCGATGGCTAGGATCGCCGCCAGAGCTTTCACCATCTGCTCGTCCCCACGGTTAGATGCCATCAGTCCCGCTCTGTACGTGACTTGAGTGAAGAAGCGAAGTTTAGAGGGGAAGGAGTGCTTTGTTTGTGGACTGTTAGAGTGACTCAAAACCTGCAGGTTTCCTGTTATATAGAGATAACAAAGACAATCGAAACACGGGGATGGGGTAGCTTAACCTACCAATGAGAACATGCAAAACTAACGCACATAACACGTTAAGCAGGGGGCCCCTATATAATCTGCATCTCCCGTATGGGGTCAAGAAAGATCCTGAAAGCAAAGGAAGAGGATCTCCCATTTATTAGTGAATTATTTGCCGCTATCTTTTTTCGTGGAGTAGGTACTAACATTCGAAATGATCTACGTAAGTCTCTGGTGTTCTGTTATTGCCTCTCCTTTGAAGTTACATTTTTATTTCTATCTAGTGAAGGACCAGGGATTTCTAAGACGACTCGACCCATCAGTCCTTTCGGTATTTGCGTGTTACAACACTTAAGAAACGTGAGAAAATATATTTGAGCATGAATGGAGTGTTACGAGTATTGTTTTGCGAAAATCATGGAATCTCCAAAGGAACAGCCCTGCCACTTGTGCAAACCATCATCCAAAAAGAGACGGAATGTGACCTTGGTTGATGGGAAAAAGCTGGTCTTGGAACATTCAATAGGTCCAAGCTTTGGTTATGGCGAACTGTTCTACCAAGAAAATCACGTTAGTTGGTAGGTCAGAGTCAATATTAGTACTTCATACCCTCAAGAACCGGCTTAGGTTGAAATCACTCTCACAAGGGCCGGGATTTTCAAGAAAATCGAGCAGAACCGATTGTGTACACTTGAACCGAATCGAATCTCCCCCTGAATCAATATAAACAGAATCGAAAACCCGATTCAGTTTGATTTTCGATTTTTCTTCTTTCTTTCTTTCTTTCTTTCTTTCTTTGTGCTTTTTTTCTTTTATCCTCCATAGCTCACAACCTATTTTATTGAAATTCAAGAAAATAATTCAGAGTTCACTTTATTCCAAGTCGATCATTGCTTATAACTAAAGTACGACTCACAATTCCTCATAATGACGTGAAATCGGCCTGATTCTCTTAGGCCTAGGTTGCAAAGCAAATCGCATTAGTGGTTGGAAGTTGCCGGCCTAACAGGTTTGTGATCTTGTCATATATTTTTTACCACACGATTTTTCAATCAAAGAGCGTTTTATGCAAAACACCGGATGATGAGGTGTAGATTTACCGTTGAGATTGTATTGTTCCCGACAATGAAGCATTTTCCCTAGTGATTTGTTTGGAAAAGAGGGTATGTGATAGAAGATTAGCGATTGATGTGGAATATCTTAAACTTTTGTGATGAAGAACAAGGGGAAAATGACACTTTTGGTATTAAAAGTTGTGTACGGAGATCATTTGATGTTAAAAGTTTTAATCGGATCACTCAAGTACCAAGTCGGAGACAAAAAAAATCACTTTCATGCCTCTAGCGGTAATTTCCGGTGACAATCAATACGTGGCTTTTTCAATTAAAATTTTAACATAAAATGACATTTTTTTCAAAACCATAAGTCCTGGTGGATTTCTACACTTTAAAATAATTTAAATAAATCAAATTTAAATTCAAAAATTAGCTAAAACCTAAATTTGTTTAAAACACAAACTTATTCAAAATAAATTAAAAATAAGCTTTAAAAAGCTTAATTTTTTTTTTTAAAGAAGAAATTGGAGGAGCCAGAGGACCAAGCGGCGAGGGTTACGGCCCTCACCGCTGCGTTCCACCATCTCCAAGAATGACCAGCGGTGGTGGGGTGGAACTAGCGGGGGTTGCCGAGCCCCGGCCCGAGGGCCAAAGACCCACACCGCCCGCAAGCGAGGGTCCAGTAGGCGGGCGGGAGTGGCGGCCTAGCCGGGGTGGGAGTCACGGCCCTTAGTGGGGGCACGGCGACCCCGGTGCCCCACTCCACCCCGCGACCGTGGGGCGGCAGCGGCAAGGGCTTGCATAGCCCTCACCGTATGGTTCTCGTTTTAGCGTGCATTGCCTTTTCTTTTAGCATTTTGTAATTTTTAAGCTAATTTTTCAATTTATTTTAAATAAATTTGTAATTTAATTTTTTCCAATTTTTAGCTTTTTTTTTTTTGTAAACTAATTAAGTTTGTATTTGTATTTTTAATATTTTTTAAAAATTTTACGTTTTTTTATTGTTGATTGGACCTCGCGAGCCACATCAGCTTCATTTATTAATAAAATAATACCACGTTAGAATTCCGGTGAATCAAATCGGATTTGGCATTAAAACGATTGTTTTTGCAAAAACTTGACACTTAAGAGATCCGAATGAAACTGTTGGCACCAAATTGATTTCCATACATAACTTTTGACACTAAAAGTGTCCTTTTCCCAAGAACAAGGAACGAAAGTTGGAAAGTTTCTCTCCACTTTCCTCGCCTTGTACCTTCCAGACGGAGCATAAGTATGCAAAAGCAAACCAGAATTAAACAGAGTCATCATCAAAGTGTCACTTTGGGAATCAATAGTCAACGTTTCTTCTCCAGCAACAGACTTTTGGAAAGAAAACACATTTTAAGTTTTTGTTCCGACAAAAGATTTTTGGGAACAAAAACACGTTGCAAGCGCAAAAAATTCTATTCTCGGAACAAAAAAAGAACAAACGCGTTTGGTAAATACATAAAGTTTACGTTCCCGGCATAATAATAATAAAAAAAATAAATACGTTTGGTAACTGCAAAAAAATTGTTCCTAATTTTTTTCATTTAATTAAGGAGACTATATATATATAAAAGTTAAGATGTCTTTATCTTTTTAACTTACTAAATCAAATTAAATCTCGAGTTATTCAATTTACTAAATCAAATTAAACCAATATATGTCTAAGTAATTTATGCATGATTTATCAAATTACAATATGGACGAGATCAACTATAAAAAAAAAAAAATAACCTTTAAACGGGGACCTTTAGAAAAATATTAATTGCACTTTGAGTGAAACCAAGGACTAAAATGAAAAATATTTGTGCATTTAGGTCTTTTTAGTCCAATTGTGCAAGTTTTCCAAACATGAGGACTGAAATGAGATGCAGGGTATCAAAATCTCATGTTATTACTCCAAAGTAAAAACATTTGGATAAAATGATTTAAAATGAAATTTTTTAGCCAATTTAGAATTATGTTCAATGAAGAGGCATGTGGTCCCAAACTGAATTTTTAAAACTTTAAGAGGCCAAAATGAAAAAGGGAATTAAAATAAAAATATGGACTATTTTTGCATATTTTTCTGACCATGAATACTATTTTTCCTGATTTTCACCTATTTTTATAATTTAAATAAATCCGAAAAATGTCAAAAATTACGAAAAATTATTTTTGTTCAAAATTGGTTTCTAAGGCTAGGCCCATGATTCTGAGATTAATTTTGTAATTTTATGAATTATTTTGATATTTTTAATTAATTTTTAAAAATAAAATAATTAAAAATCGAGAATCAATATCGCAAGGAACAAAAGAAAAGAGATTGTGTTCAAAAATAAAATTGTTCTCAATTGTTTCTAAAAAATGTTCCAAAAATATTTCTCAAAAAGTGTTAAACACAGGAAAACATTTTCTTGTTTTTGTTTTTCTCCCAAAAGTGTTGCTTTATTACAAAATTATCGACACTTTTGAGAACACTTTTTAACCATACAGCGTTTCCTAGATTAAGCTACACCCCTAAGTATCCAAAAGCAAACCAGAATTAAACAGAGTCATCATAAAAAATTTGAATCAATAGTCCAATCGTTGCTTATCCAGCAAGAGAAGGGAAAGAAAAATCCAGGTTAAGTTGGACGACAAAAAGAAAGGTTGATTTTCAACTATTTCCACCAGTTGCAAGCTCAGATATCGTAATGGTCTGCAGTGATCAACTCCAGAAGCTAAGCTTCTTTCATCACCTGGACATACGGTAACGGCATAGCAGCTGATTCTCGCAGCCTCCTCTTTGACTTCTTTGAATGCACCGGGCCATAAGGTCTCATTAGCCTATAAACTTTTAATCCCAAGCATTGAGCGTTGTTGGGAAAGATAGAAACGAATGGGAGCAAATGAAATTAGACTGTGAGGCATGATAATACCCTTTTTAAGGAATTATTTGCTCCATAACGTTGTTAATAGTTATTGGCAAAAAAATCCTCCGAATATAATCGAGTCTCAAATTATAATATTAAATAGCAATTCTAAAATGTTTCCAAGAACTCTAAAAGGGAAACAATTAGAAAAGAAGGTTGTATCTCTTTTAAAAGAAATGAAAATGGAATTTGTTCTATAAACAATGAATAGAACATAATGTATATATAATAGCGAAGAGAACACAACTTTCATGTCCAAAATCGGTTAATTCTGATGAATATCAAGCTTACCAGATTTG
This sequence comes from Rhodamnia rubescens, assembly GCA_021437795.1. Classification (NCBI taxonomy): domain Eukaryota; kingdom Viridiplantae; phylum Streptophyta; class Magnoliopsida; order Myrtales; family Myrtaceae; genus Rhodamnia; species Rhodamnia rubescens. Next base: position 4,513,561 of record JAILYA010000010.1, on the reverse strand, counting down.
GTGTTTTCTTTTGACAGGTTTTTATGAGCATTCACAATTGGTTCACGGCAAAAGCAAGAGAAGAGAGAAGCATACGGCCAAAAAGAACAAAAAGGAGAAGTCAAAAGAGTGGGGAGTTCTCTCTTTGAGTGGATCGTCCACTGACGTCAACCATGGTGTTGCTTCAACCCTTCGTGCTCACCAGTCGTCGATCCGCTTTCACCGACAAGTCTCTGCTTCCCGACGATGGCTGCTGGTTCCTCTTCGCCCTAGCTGCATCCCGCATCATCGAGGATCATAATCAGCTTCGTTGGTTGAGTCCCGGTTGAATCCTCTGATTAGCCTTGAGTCCATCCAGTGACTACGATCCAAGCGGCTACACCGACGACAACCATAGCCTCCACCGTGAGGAGGCTACACTGGGACGAAGCTGCTGTCCACCCCCACAGCGATCCGTTGCTCCCAACCGCAACAAACAGTTCAACGTCACTCAAAATCCAGTCTTGTCTCTCGTTGTCTTGGACACCATGGCCCATGGCCTAAAGGAGCAACTAGAAATGTGGTCCTTAACAGGACGGTCCATCAAGCTTCCAGTCAAAGGCAGCCCATATCTTTGACTTTTTTTTTATATTTTTTTGCAAGTCCCAGAAGCTATCTTTCATTTTGACTTACAGAATTGAAAATTAGTACCCAGCGAATGTTGCTTAACGAATCAGCCTTGATCCGCAATCCGTAGCTTCTCGCAGGTCCAGTCACCGCTGTTCGCACTATCGTCGGTCCCATCCGCAAACAAGATCGAGATATCGGTTCAAATTCGAAAAGGTAATCTTTGGGTAAGGTAAAATTTCTCATCTAGAGTAGATTAGAATATTTACTTGTCAGTTTGAGAGTATTGTATATCTTAAGGATTTGGTTGCATGATTTTGGATAATTGAGATATTCAATCGCTTGAATTGGAAGATTGCGCGTTAATTTTGGAAATCAAAATTCGAAATATATCATGCAATATGTCTTGTCTTTAATTTGGAAAGATTGTATTGTGATGCGAATATTTTGAAATCTTTGTATAATCTTGTCATAATCTGAAAATCTTTCTGAATATACTCAAGATACCAAAATTGTTTCAAAATGTTATCGATGAGGAATTTCTTGATCCGTAATCGCATACATGGAAATAAGTCTATCTATCGACTTTAGATGGAATTATTTTCATAGAAGATATTTCGAATTTTAGTGTTGATCTATCGGGCTTTAGATTGAAACTTAATTCGAAAGAAATTGCAGTAATTATCTTTTCATTAATAGATTTGCAACTTTAATTGAAATTCAATCATAAGAACAGAAAATCACAAAAAAAAAATCAAAAAATTCGAAAAAATAAAAATTCATGTCTCATGTCTTTAAATTTCATGTCGGAAATCAAAGAAAGTAAAAAATAAAAGATTAGAAAGATATGGTTTCTTAAAAGCCACATCTCATCATCTTTAGAAAGATAGGATTTTCTAGAAATCCTATCTAATGGATTGCATCTTTAAATAAAATCTTTGAAATCCATTTCAACCTTTTTAATAAATTCTATATATTCGTTCGGGAGAATGGTGACATGGATTCTTCCGATAGATAGAGAGATGTGTGTCCCGAGTTTGTTGAGACAAGATCAATGGCTCACAAACTATTCAAAGATATGAATTTATCAAGAAGATGATATTGACCGCAAACAAATCTCTCCATGAAATGCCATTTGGAAGTGAGTCTTAGGGAAATTTGACAGCCTTTAAGTGAAGATATGAGTCTCCTTGCAAAATGCACGAGCCTCAAGAAGAAAGATGGACGCAAAGGAGGAAAGCGACATAAGAGCTGTCTAGAGAAGAATAAAACAAAAAGAAAAAAGCAAGGAAATGCACCTCAAGCTTCTTCTGCACCTCAAGTTCTTGGAAGTTACAATAACCCTCCGGGTTTTTACAGTAGTCTACTTAGTAGGTTTGAGGCATCACAAGACTTGAATATGCCTTCCACAATAGCACGCTTGGTGCTGGATATTGCACTATTCTATATGCACTAAGGTATGTTCTTTTTATTATGTTCATTTTATCATGCATGCTAATTTCTGATTAAATTAACCCTTTCTATTTCTTCTATATGACAGTCAAGATGTTGTAAAAGATATTCCGATACACTTACGTGAAATGGAAACGATCTTCTTCATCGGTTGGAGTCCACTTGAGTCTCTTTGTTATCCGGGTATATGTTTTGTGACTATAATTTGATCGTGCTCTTGAAATGCCTAAGTTCTCACTTGTAGAGATCTTACCTGGCAATGTCAATGACCGGTCGTTCTAACTCTGTTCGTTGTCTAAGAAATGTTTTGGTTATAATGTGGGCTGTAAATGCATTATTCAGAGCAATTGGAAGGCCTTGGGCCGTGCCTGGACAGCAAAGACAGTGTTAAAGGTACTTCCTTTTAGTTGCCATAAATCTCCATGTGCATGAGAAGTTCTTAGTCAAAACATTGAAGTAATCTGAAGAATTCTCCAATCGTGATGCAGGTTATGGTTCTATGGGTTACCTACTTCCTTCGCTTACAAAATACATGCCTGTGTGGTGTGCAATACTGTTGAGTTCAGTCGCCTTTGCTTTAGCGCATTTTAATGGACAGAGGATGCTTCCGTTTATCTTTCTCGGGGTGGTGATGGATCTTCTCTTTACACGGTCAAGGAACTTGTTACCATCCATGCTATTGCATAGCCTCTGGAATGCTTTTGTTTTCTTAAGTTTAATGAGATAGCCTGTAGCTTTGGATGTAAATTAGTGATCAATCAATAAAGTTTTTATCCAAACGTTAATTTTGTCCTGGGTTGATGTGCATTCTCACCTTAGCTTTGGCAGTGTCTTCCTAAAACCTCATCTTTACATGAACAATACTCCGTTGTTTATTCACATTTCTTATAACGGTTGAATACCTAGTGCTTTTGTCAACGACAAGATCTTAAAGCGAATTAATGATGTCTAAACTCCGAGGGACAAATGCAACGCAAATTAAGGTAACGCTATTTTGCATGTACGATATGAAGTTTGTTGGGTTGGCTTGAAGCTCCGGCCATGAGGAATCCCGAGTATTGCTGAAGTAGAAGGGTAGGCAATGAAGATGGACTGCTCGAGCAAAAAAGATGCTTCCAAAGTGAATTTAGTTTGGCAAAAGTTAGTAGATTAAGTTGTGTACTGCCAGCATTGCCAAAGTTCCAAACTGAATGTTGTTTCAGATGTTTCAAATGCAAATCAAGTCAAGATCTGCAAAGGATGAGCAACAAGATAACTCGTTTGTGTCAATGTCTTGAGGAACTACTCTTGGATCAGAATACGTTGGATCAGTATACATTTTGTTGTAATTCCAATATAAGATGTCTTAACATGCAAATGCTTGAAAAGTACTCAATGGATACTAACATATTTGCATCCTATCACATATGACACATCAAGATCATATGCCAAAGAAATCAGAGAAAACGGAGATACTATCTCTAGAAACAGGTTGATAGTACTAAGAAGCTCTAAATCTCCAGAAACAAGCTAACATGCACTTTTGAGCGATTGGAAACGAATAAATGCAAATAGTAAGATCTTTTTCACAGCCTATAAGTTCAAGCTAGATCTTCCACAGAACAAGAATGCAAGGAGCAAAAGTCACTTTGAAATGAGACGTTCTTTCTTGTTCCTCCTAGAGGTAATCAACAGCTTCTTCAGGTGAGCTCAACTAGGACTCGTGCTTTAACAAAAAAGCACTCGATGCCTTAGCAGTTCTAATCGGTGTTGACATTCTTGAAGCTACTAATCATATCTCGGTAGTTGTCATTCACCTCCCTTGCATTCTGTAGCTCTTGTACAGTCAATCAAAGCGAACCTTGGGTATGTTCCAATTCTTATATAGTCAATCGATGTGAACATTGGCTATGTTCCAACTCCTTTCGGGTTTGTTCCAGCTCAAATCGGGTTTGTTCCAACTCCATTTCCAGATCTCTAATTATACGGCTACATCCACTAGGATAAGCATCGTCCCGATTAGACATAACAAGAAACCATATAATTTTTACATCCCTAAACCATTGAAAAATTTAAATATCTTATTACAAGAGTAAGTAACTAACATACCTACTTCACATGTTCATTATTGGGACGAAATCGTGTAGGCAAATGAATTGTCGTTGGCAACTCTTTCATATTGAAAAATTTCAAGTATGCCTGTTTTGCGGCTTCCCAATTGTTATATCCTTTGTAATTAGCATTACTAAAACCATTTACTTGAACTTTAGTTTGAGGCCAACTATCCTATATGCCGATATTACGGCCATTGAAAACAACATAGTATTCCTTCGGCATTTCAACAAACCTAAATTAGCATAGATATGTGACATACAACACCAAGGGGCATTAGCATTCAATTTACAAAGCATTCACTTTACCACATATAAGTAATGCAACATACTTTTTACAGCTACTTCTATACTTCTTTTTTGCCTTTGAAGGGATTAAGCAAACAGAGGAATATACACCAGTCAAGATAGTTAATGTCAGAACTCTTTGGAATTAGGGGAAGAATTAAGAACCAAATAATCACTTGTCAACGTGATCTCGCTCGAGAGCTTGCATATTAGATTAAGAACCAAATAACTAAATAACCAGCAAATCTATAACATGTTAGAACTCTTTGGAATAAGGGGAAGAATTAAGAACCAAATAACCTCGTTCCAACAAAAACCTAGCTACACGGAAGAATTCAGCTTTGTGCAGTGAAGAGGTCTGATCAGGTTCTTTGATTTTCAGTCTCTCCAATCTCTATCGGCAGGGGATAAAGCACTTGCATATTAGATTAATTTCGTTCTTTGCTACGATCAACTACAGTGGATTATCTCCGGGCTTGCAGAAAAAAGAAAAATCTACACAAAACGTGAATTTTGGGGAGTTAAGGAAGCAGATGTTGGGTCCAACTTGTCACTTTCTTGATAATCCTGCAATTTAATACGAGGAGGATTAGAATTGGTCAGGACAGTATAGAATATGTACCAGAGCAACCTGACTTTTTTAATCCTCCAAGTTGAAGTTCCACGCGCTGATGCCTCGTGTGTATTCTTGCTGCAAGGCGACCAGTATTACTCATATCACTGAGACTCGATCAGAACATCTAAATGAAAAATATTTCGGATTCTTCAACATGAGGATATCTCCATCATCAGTAAAACATGAAACATACTGAAGATGAAACACTTCTATGAACTCATTGTCTTATCTAAAGATTCCACAAATTTCTAGATTCATCATATCAACGGTCCTAAGTGGGGGTTCAGGTCAAAAACCAGTTCATTCATTTAAAAAAGTCTACTCCCAGTAGATGAGTTTGTCTTTGAAGAGAAGAGATGTTAACAGCACACTTCAAATTCTTTGTGGAGTAACAGAAATGCAGCTTTTCTCATTGATTAAAATAGAACGCGATTCGTGAAGGGTTAAGGATGATCCTTACAAGTTGGTAATCACATTCCATCTATATTCTCCATAGAAGGAAAATGCAGAACCTAAATTCAAGCACAAATTCCTCTCAAAAAACTATAAGGAACCCTCATCACGCTTCTTCACGAAGCTCAAATCTATTGACAGGCAGCCCTAAAGTGTTGTGTATGCAGACAAAGCTTAACAAAGAAGGCAAACAACTCAAATAAAAAATTTTACCACGAAGCCTTGGCGAACGGAGGCGACGTCGGCGATCTTTCTCAAGCCTTGCTAGGTTTTCATTGGCTTCATCATTCCTTGGTCTAATAGAAAACAAGTTATGTATAAGTATCGGTAGGATCGAACTCTTGTTGCACCAATCTTTCTCCTGCTATTCATTGGGCGATTTGAAGGTGAATGCAGTCTTTTTCCCATCGATTCTCTCTCTGGAGTACATATAATTCAAGTTCGGGCAAGTTCATACGCGCATGTAAAACCATCAAGTCTCAAATCAGAAATTTTACCACACAAGCCGAGGCGAGCAGAGGGCGACCCGAGCGAGAGGGCAAGCTAAGACGAAGCCGGCAGCCTCGAAGTGGAGAGCCGCGACGCGTTGAGGGAGTCGAGGACGATGAGGGATGTTCGCCAACGGGAGGGAGCACAGGCGAATGCCATGGCAAAGCCGATCTCGTCCAATCTCGGCTTGGAGGCTGCGGCCTCGAAGAGAAGAGCCGCGAGTCCGCGACGCGTCAAGCGAAGGTGACAGGACGATGCGAGGGAGGCGAGCAGCAAAGATAGAGGAATGAGGCGACACAAAGCGCGAAGGTGCTAAGAGGAGAGAAGAAATTTCGTTTCGAATTTGAGGAGAGAGCAGAGGAAATCTGGGTAAAGGAGGAAAAGGAAGGAGGAGAGAGAGAGAATCCAAGTTTCAAAAGTGTCGCCCAATTTGTGCCTCCACCTCCTTCAGATGATGTGGCAGATTCTTAGACATCGGATGAGAATGGACGGTGCGATTCATTTAATGTTTCCTTTAATATTGAACAACTATGATAGGGGATCCGGTTCCGTAAGAAAGATACATTTTTCTTTACTATTCTAATGTCAATTTGCCAACATTTGTAATACGATGAGATTTTGTCGGATCATTCCCGACTCGTTCTAATAACTTAAGCTGTTAAATGAAAATGTGATTTAATTATTTAATTGCTCTAACAATTGTTCTGGCTGTTTTTCTTCGCACAAGACATCTTCAAGCGACATGTTTCTTTTCTTATGTAGAAACACATAGTAGTACGTACCGCAATTGAAAGGATTAGCTATTATTAACTCCATATCGACAAAGGGTACGAGACACATATGTATTAACAAAATCCTACATAAACCCTATCGATCTCTTCGCTGCCTTTGTACAACACAATCCTCTCAAGATGGAAAGCAAAAGACCCACTCATTCAGAAGATTCGGATATAACCAATGGCCTAAGTCTCACCCAATTCCTGTCTCTCCGAAATTGTCCGCATCTAATCTTCAATCGACCTCAAACAGCCGTAACGAGATGAATTTCGCGGTCGTCATCTGATTTTTTGATAAATTAAGTTCCTTCTTCACAACTATCTGCTAATACACGTACCATCATGGTTAGGTGCTAACATGCGGGGTATGAGATCTTCGTGATATTAATAAATCAGGGCATCATCGCAATCGGACTTTTGTTAAATTAGTTGGTGGCGGCTAGCAAAAATGAGTCTTGGACTATAACCTGTCTCTTTCTAGATTACGTAACTTTGCTTCGATTGGCTCAGTGACTGCAAATACCAACTATCTAGCCATCGGACTTGAAACTTTAGTATAAATCATTGTCAAACCTTCCTCTCAGATTATTAATGAACAAGACAAATATTAGATATTCACACCTTAATGTAGCTTATGCAACCATGCTTTGCTGAACCCTAACCGTGCTAGCTCCTCCACTGCCTAATACGGAGGTGTGCGAATCGATAACCCGAGAGGCCAATAATGGGAAATTTATTTAGTATTTCAGCCTATAAGTTGGCCCATTTTACTTGAGGCATTAGACCATGTGGAAACCGAGTGATTTAACAACTCATGTGGAGTGGGTTAATATAGATCAAGATTACCTAATAAAAGTTTGAAATACAGGACTTATAAAGATTTAAACTCTAAGCCTTATGTTCTAATTTCGTGTAAATTTCTTTTGGTGGAAATGGATATTCATATCATTTACTAGAGATTTTTTTTTGTCGAAATATCATTTACTAGAGTTAAGTTTGCGAAACATCTGAGCATAACAAATCTAAAAGCGGCTGCGGGGGTTCAGCGAGCCAGCACAAATGAAGAGTGTTCTTGCGGAGGGCCTATGGAATCCAGTCCCACTACCTGATTTGCCTCATGGGGACAATGGGCTGATTAGACGAAATTAAGAAGGCCCATCTGACATCTGCCGTCTTCAATCCAAGCCCGGAGGCTCCAAGGGCTTTGATCTACACCCCTAAGGTCTCTGACCAGAGATAATTTTTCCCTCTCTATCTCTACTAGCAGATCAGTGCTTGCGTTCAGATCACGAAGTTCCTTCAACATGTGAAAGCATCCTGGCCAAACTAGGGTTTCAACTCCAATCGCCGAGGAAGCTTGGATAGATTCGACAAAGCCATCAACTTACGCCGTTTGAATCTCGACACACACTAGCAAGAGCCCCGTCATGTAAAATTTCGATAAAGCATTGTTTGTAGTTTTAAAATTTTAAAATCTATTAGACAAAAATGTTAAACATTGGAATACACCCGCAAAAACAAGTTTGGATTTGGCATAAGATTAAAGCATGAGGTCTTAGTAAGACTAAAACTCAAGATATTCTATTCTAGGACTTTGTAAGATCTCGTAAGAATCACTATCAACTTATTTAAATTCTCAGACATGATTCGATGATTAAAAAAATTGCAATAGTGGAAAGGACAAGTTTGCATAATTTCGCAAAGATAGTCACCTGATTCTACCTTTGAATTGATAAAAGTAGACCAATTCAAAAGCTATCACTTGCAAAATGGAAACGAATCGTAAATTTGTACAAGGTAGAATTCCCTTTTTGAGCGTTTTTAACTTCAAAAGCATTAACTCTTGAAGATTGTCTTAGTGACACTGGATCTTGATCAATTGGAGGATAAACTTAGCCAAGCGATTCGACCAAAAAAAAAAACTCTATGGTTGGGAATTTGTTTTGGACAAAACAAACGTAGATGTATTTTGGCATAGGGATGATTCGGAGTTCCGGAACTCCCATTATGATTAGACCTAAGAGGGCATTTCAATCGATTGCCACGCATTACGATAGAAATAATACTCTTAGTCAAGAAATTGTATCACGTGAATAAAAGAATGGCAAACAAGAACCGAGAAGATACTTACGAACCAATGAAAAATGGGCAAAGATATGTCAACCACAATGACACACGGCATGCAACTTGTGAGGTTAACGCCTAAAGGTGGGATAAAGCTCCCACTTCGATTAGGTAAAAAGAGTTTACCACGTATTACGAAAGAAATAATACTCTTAGTCAAGAAATTGTATCACGTGAATAAAAGAATGGTAAACAAGAACAGAAGCGATACTTACGAACCAATAACCCGCAAAGTGTGGTGCTAAAGTAGATAAACATGCATCATATTTAACACAAACACTGCTTCTGTATAAAACCCCCACATACGTTCGCATACATCCGAACACACTTACAAAACATAGGGTTTTCAATCACGCCGCCACTTATAACTCACGACCTATAAAATCATTTAACACTAGCGAATAACCTTATTTTCCTTGCGATTGGGACACGCACCGCCATTAAAGCTACGTTAGCAAACAATCAACCAAGGCAAACCGGTCAAACAATATGAAGATTAATAACAAGCAGAGCTTGAGAAATTTGAACCAAGCTAAAATTACAAGTGAATCACTTGATTCGTTTATTGGGTTTCAGTTTAATAAAATTGAGTTTTTACATTCCCCGGCAGTTTAAATTTCAAAGAAGAACGATATATGTATCAAAGTACACAAGAAGGGTTTAAATGACAAAGCTAAGTGAACAATGATAAAGGTGACAGTAGAGGGCAACGACTCCGAAATGAACAATGACAAAGGCAAGTTTGAGAAAATTATATGGTAGAGTAGCACGCCCCTTTTTTTCTTTAACCCACTCCTTATGTGATGAGTTTAGAGAGATGAAAAGCCTAGTGTATCAGAACCCGTCATTGAATAACTTCTAGAATCATGATGTACGTATTGAGAGAGAGAATGAATCGAATAAAATATTATATAAAAAAAAGACAGAAAAATATAAATAAATTTTTAAAAAATTGAAAAATATTAAAATATTATTGAAAATTGTCATGTCAGCGCTAATCGGCCAAATGGACTGAATTAGCGCAATTGCAATAGGTTTAAGATCTTTTTTTTTTGTTGGTAATTCTCCCTAAAACAAGCATATGGGCTTACAAATGCGGAAGAACTTGTCCTTCACATTGGTCAAATGTTGAGAGTTGGTGACGCGAAACAAAAAGTCAGGATAGCCTTCCTGATTGATACAGTTTGAAGGGTTGGCTGTGCCAATTGCCGGAATTGCTGCTGGAAGTTTGCACTCACAAGACTTCAAATCAAAACTAGGAAACACAAAAACCATTGTAGCTTATGCTGCCAGGCTGCCTAAGACGGAAGGGTGGGAGTCGATGACCTGAGCGACAAATAAGTAGAAAATTATTAGGTAGTTTGCTGGCTTCATATGATCCGTTAGATGAACAGGGACTCACATGGAATCATGTGATCCAATGGCTCTTGTGAATTTGACTTATGTAGGTCGGGAATATCTTATAAAAGTTCCATATAAGGTGTTTCAGAATATTTGAACTTTGTCTATGCTAATATTCCCCTCGCACGTGAGTTGGAATTTGGCATGAGATTAAAGCCTTACACCCTGGTAAGAATAAAACTCAAGATCTTCTACTCTGGAATTTCGTAAGATCTTATAGTCATGTCTGAAATTGTAAGTGATAATGCATGATTAAGTGTTAAAAGTTTGTAGCTGTGGAAATGGACAACTTCGTCAAAAAATTGTGTGTTTGCATCAATAGAAGTTGGCCAAATTCTTGCATCATTTACTCCCCCATATTGCCTCGAGTTGAATTCTAGCATTTAAGAATACAAGCCCCCCTCCAAACCCTAATTCAAGATAGGACTAGGTAGGATAGGATCAAAAATTCGGGATGTTGTCATATCATGTCCGTTGTTTGGTGAATTGCAAATTTAAAGTTAAATATTCTCATATTCTATCACATCCATTGTTTGATAGAAATATATCAATACAAAAGACATATATGCCCTTACGTAGTAGCCATGAGAACATACATACTTAAAAATATGTATAGATAATTAGATTTACAAACCCTGTTGCAAAACCAAAATAAAAATTAGACTCATAAACCAATATATTTAAACAATTCTTTGCATTATATAACACATACCTCTAATTAATTGAAGTTTGTAGCCAAACCTAGAAATATATTAAGCTCATGGCAACCCACAAGTACCGCATTGCAAAATTATCATAAGTCAAACTTATCTTTTTGTAAATAGCAAGTAGGATGTATGTCAATCCATCATAAGTTGTTCCAAACAATTCAAGTCACCACCGTTAATGAGGCGGTCAAGGTGATCTAAACGAGTTTGGCTTTTAACAAATGTGCGATCCTTCAATATGTGCTTACGGTAGTGCCTTTCAGGAGTAGTGGACACCACATTTGTATACATCATACACAAAAGCAACAGGTTCATCTCCTCTAATATGAGAATGCTAAAAATTTCTTCTCTATCATTATGATCCATTTCTAACGGGGAAAAAAATCAATAACATTAGCCAAGTACAAACTAGCAAGTTAGATAATAGCAAAATCATGAAAAATAATATCTTTTTTAAATCAAGAGATTATCACAGATTCTCACAGAATCAATCCATGATTATAGCTAGAAATACACAAATGCGGAGGAAACAAACTAAAGTTGATTCATGATTGTTAATGACTCTTTCTAACCTCTCTCCGCACATAGGAAGCGAACTCCCAATACCAACTCAATCAACAATTTAAGAACAAGCAATGAATCTACTCACTCAAACTTAATATCGTGCATAAGCAGTTTAATTGCTGCTTCCCGCCTTGGTTTTGCTTTTCTTTTGATAGAATTTCTATGTTTAGGAGGATAAGCTGTGTTTTAATTGCGGCTCCCTGCCTTCAGATCAATTTTTTTTTTTTTGGTCAGTTTGCTTAGTATTCTGAGAACCATCGATGAAAACTGAACCTAATGTTGGTCGTTAAAAGAATCTAAAAGCCGCGTTTAGGAGGACAAGCCGCGTTTTAATTGCTGCTCCTTACATCCAGATCATTTTTTTTTGTCAGTTCTCTTAGTATTCTGAGAACTGTCTATGGAAATGTGATACAATGGCAAGTGCACATGCCCTTCAGAGCCGAGCAATCCAAATCTGTTTTGACTTTGCTAACCCTAGGTCATATTGCTTCTTAAGTCACTAAAATTGAGACCAACCTCTTGAAGCCCGTTTTTAATGCAGATGTCAACATATGGATTTTTTTTTTTTTGATGACCGAGGACTCCACCACGGCCCTCCGCCGTAGGCACCAGGAGCGCCGGCCCCTATACGGGGATAGCACAGACCCCCACACCATGGCCCACCACCAACGCTAGCAACACCAACTCTAGAGTTGTTCTCAACTCTTTCGGTACATATGGATTAATCTTGCTACAATTTAAGATTTAAGATCTTTCCAAACAAAATTGTGCAATGCTGAAAAGAAACACGCACTCAAATCGTTCTTAACACCTTTAACAATGCTTATTTGATTCGAGAGAGATCGATATATATATATATATATATATATATATATATATATATATATATATATATATAGAGAGAGAGAGAGAGAGAGAGAGATTATTTACCTTCATGAATCATAAAAATATGAGGGGATTTCCGAGATGGTATGCTCGTACAGAGAGAAAGGGTGCGCACAAGGGTGATGGGCGAGCTGTATAAAACGAGAGAGAGGTCTTGAGGTATGGGGTTCCATGATTTTTTGAAAGAATGAGGGTGCCATGGCCGAGTATTCTTGCCGACCAATAGTGAGCTTTGAGAGCAAAAAATGAGAGCGAGCGAGAGACTTTGAGCAACCACCGTCCCGGTCGAGCTTCCCCTACACCTCGGCTATCCAGGGCACCGTTATCGTTCCCCATCCAAAGTCGTGGAGTTGGCCAAAAAGGTGCAGGAAACCCCCTTCGCTATGTGCTCTATTTTTTATTTTGGGCTTTTCATTGGGTTTAGCTCAGTTCGACTTTCGAATCAAATGGAGCCAAGCGGACCACTCTCATACGTTACCTAGTGCTTATTTAGTCCCTTGTTAGTGTTTGTGCGCCTCAATTTCGCTCGTGGAGCCCCGATTTAGTGTTTTTCTTAATACATATTACATGTTTGATGAAATGCCTTGGGTGGCTCAAACTACCAACTTCAATCCTATTTTTCGTCAATCGTTTTGCATGCTTTAATGGCAATGTTTGGTTCTATCATGTTCTACATGTGTAATGCTTCGCATTGATGTTTAATTTTACTGTTGGTGATGTGTGGATGTCGAGATTCAAGCTTGGGAATATAACTCTACAACTTGCTTGTGTTTGTGCAAGAAAATTTTTCGAGGTGTTGGAAGTGAAAACAATCCAAACTCCCTAATTTGAGCTTGTATTTCATTGTGTTATTATGCTCTTTTTTGTCGTTCTTTGGCTCTTTACGTTCTATGTGTGTAGTAGAATGTGTGTATGTGTGTTTTTGCTCTTGGATGTTCTTGTGGAATGAGATATGGGGTCGAAAATACCTCTTGTTGGTATGTTTGTAGCATGAAAACAAGTGCAAGTGGGTGATTTCGAGGTCGAGTTTTGACATGATATGATGCATTTTTTAGTCATTTTTTGGTCCATTTTGTTTTTGGTGTGCAATACTTTGCATCCATGCATAGACCTCTCTTTGGTTGTGATCGGAGTGCAAGAAAATCATCCACGAAGTTGCCTCCGTGAGGTGTTTCTAGGCAGCAATTATTTTAGGTGATGAAGCTTGTTTGAGCAAGTGCGAACGTACTATTTTGAAGTCACTTTTCGTAATGATTTCTTGAGCTTTTGAGGTCTTTCTTTGGTCGATTTTACTCTCTGTATGTATTATTTTACATTGATGCTTGGTTTTAAGTTTGATTGTTTCTATGCATCGAGTCATGCGCCCCAAAACATGCCTCGGTGAACCGCCAAGCGAGGCCTGAAAATTTTTCGGACTCTAGGTTCTCAAGTAGTCATTTTCCCAACACCATTGTGAAGCGCTTGGTTGGTCATTTCTCAAGTTGTCGGTTGCTTTGGAAACTTGATCATATCTAGTTTTTCATGGTATGATTAGTTTTTCTTAATTTGATTTGAGCATTGTGATATTTGTCATTGAAGATGCCTCGGTGAACTACAAAGTGAGGTTCGAAAATTGTGTTGGCTAGCAAGTAGCCGTTTTTCCCGACACCATTGCAACATACTTGGTTGGTAATTTCCCGAGCCATCCTTTTTTTTGAAAACCTGATTATACGTAATTTCTCATGATATGATTAATTTTCCTTAATTCGATTTTAACTTTGAGATATTCATATTCGAAGACACCTCGATGAGCCGCAAAGTTAGAGATTGTTCTTTTTGTTTAGTGTTGACCACCGAGTGGGCATTTTCATGACATAATTACCAAGTGCTTGGTCAAGTTTTTCTCAAACTGTCAACTATTTTGGAAATCTCATTTTAGTTTTGTATGGTGTGATTGGTTTTTGCTAATTATGTTTGAAGGCCTAGATTTTTGTTCAAGACAACGATCCTTTGGTTGAGCCAAATTTCATTGAAATTTTAAAAGATTACCTAAAACGGTGTGGTTTAGGCCTACTCGAAACCCTTATGGCTCAAGTCGGGCACCCAAGAGGAGCATGGGTTAGGTCAACTAGGCCAGGATAATTTTTAAAAAAATAAAATATTCAAAAAATCCCAAAAATTCATAAAAAAAAATTCATAAAATTCATAAAAAATTCAAAGAATAGATTTCCAAAAATCACATAAAATGGGAAATGACTATATTCAACTGGTTTGGCCCTTTTTTTATTTTGATTTTCAAATCTTCCAATAATGACCATTTTGCCCCTCTCGGACATTTTGTCCCAAGTTTCTCCAAATTACCCCTTAACCTTAATGACCTATTCTCCAGCCTTTAGGGTTATATTAGGAATGCCCTGACTTGTTTTGATGTGCTTTATCTGCATGATCCGGATCCTTGGTTGTACACTTACCTTATTGATTGTAGTTGATAAGATTAGTCTTCCCAACCTACATGATAGCCTAGATTAGATTACTTGCCTCACCCGAAAAGCGCACCCGCATGAAATCTTACTTAGGATAGTCAATCGACGTTAGGTACCGAAAGAGCATTGATAAAAATAGCCACGTAACAAAATCCCCCGAACTCAAAGTCTCGGTTTCACGTGAATCGAACGATGTCTTCCAATTGTTTTGTGTGGTATTTGGCCAACCTTTCGAAATGGCCGGTGGCGACTCTATTTGTATATACACATTGTACATGTCACCCGACCAACCTAAGGTCGAACTTGATCGATAATTTTTGTAATCTCCCATTGCGATTTGGTATGAGCCTAGGAGGGCCTAGCTAAGCCCGTCTTCGGGCTTGGTAATCCATTAGCCCGATCGATATTTTTTCGAGGGTCGGGTCACGACAACTGCACCTTGCCTCCGTTTATCCGATTTTACATCCATAGTTCACTAAATAGTGGATAGGATATAACAAAAACTTTTTGAATTTCTTATCGTATCCTATCCAATCCTATCTTGACAAAAAAATCCGAATGACCAAACGCATTCTATGTGTTTTGATTTTTGTCTTTTTTTTATTATTTGAACTTTCCTATATTTTAGTCCATGTCATGATCCTGGCAACCAAAAAGAAACAAACAATGTGGCAATCTCCATGTTTAATAGAAGGAAATAAACAAAATTAGAAAAAACAAGAAAACAAAAATGACCTCATTATGTTCATGTCGGATTGGTAATTATGCCATGTTAGACAACCGGCAATGACGAGACCAATTGTCCGATTTCCATCGAAAATCAACTTAAAGGATTATATCAAAAAATTATCATAAGGGAGTAACCAATTGAACTTCACATAGATAGGTTATCACTAGTAGAGCTCTTAACAAGTGAAGGCCATTGCCCTTAACCATTCCAAAATCTTTATGAAGAGTATAAGGGCCTCTTGGCCCAACTAAAGAGAGAACAATAATCCATTCTCCACGAAAAGCAAATTATTGTACAGACTTGGTCACGAAAGCCCATAGACCAAGACATCTTCCTCCCAATTGGCTTTCTAAGCCCCCAACCCTTTTAGGATTTGTTATGTTTTGACGCTACTTGGTTGCTCTTCCGTGGTGAAAGAAATAAAGTGCTTGTTTTGACCCAAAAAAATTGTCAAATTGAAAATTTTAGGATTTAATTGATAGTCATACAATATGTTTATGATTAATTGAATAATTTTTGCCATGCCACATATCATCATGTACACTCGATGCCGTTGTCAAATCAAATTTTGGACATGTGCAACAAATTATAGTTGAGCATATTAAATGAACGAAACGCAAACCAACGACAATGCCATTGAAATTCAAGCTAGATTGGATATTTCGTCACAAATCCAAGAGAGATCAGAGGATCCATTACAAATTCAAAAGAGGTTGGATGATCAATTACATATTCAAATGAGTTCAGTCGAATCAAGCTCAAAAGCCCCGCCGCACTTCATTAAACCTCATCAAGTTCTATTGGATTAAGTCACAAAGCCCGGAAAAAATTCCAAGTTCAAATTTCGACCATTCAATTTGAGATCGGGGCTGAGATTAATTTTTTTATTTCGCTTGTGTAAAAATAATCGGGGGTTTATCTTTTCTTTGTAAAAAGAATAAATTAGAGGTTATACCCATCTATTTTTAAAATTTAATACGACTTGACACCATCTTTCTTGTCTATTTCAAGCTTGAGATTCCACTGTGGACACCGTCATGTCAAATAAGCACATTTTAGAGATACAACTGGAGATAAGAATTGAAATAGCAATCAAATTTGGGATAAGATCAGTCCTAAATCTATTGTACAATCAATTTAGTCCTCAAGTGTTTTTTAAAAATATTATCAATGCAAGCCTAAAATTTTGCCAAAATTCCGATGTAGTCTTACGACCAATTGCCACAAAAAGGCATCTCTGTCGGTCCTACATGGCACGTCAATGTGGGACGCCTCTTGAATCGTCACGTTAGCGAATCGACAACAATTGTGATTGTAAGGACTATATTGAGATTTCGTGTAAAGATTTAATGAGACTCCATCGACCAAATTGGACATGTCTTAGCACTAAATTGACAACCATATAAATTTAGAATTGATTGGGTAATCTTCACGTCGAATTAAATTATCTCCCCATTAGACTCCTCCTTCGATTGTTTTGATCTTATCCTATCTCATCATTCCAAACCCGACTCAATTAGCTGTCAAACTTCGATGATGCAACTTCATCAATCAGCAGGAGTCCGCTTAATTAAACTCAATTACGGAATGTTAATCATGGGCTTTGACCGGTTCAGAAGACCCACGAACTAAAAAACCAAAATGGCATTCTCTCCCAAAGTCGGCTCCTTTGAAATGTCAAAAGTCAAAGTCTCAATTCCTATTTTTCCCCCATCTCTCGCACCGAATTATTTACCGACTACTTTTCTTCTTCTTTTAAATTTGTCCCACAAAATTCTGTCCCCCAACAAGAAAAATCTTCTGCCCAAAACCCTAACGACAGTAACCCCCTCGTTGCCCGACCGCCACCGCCCCGCACCCCGATGTCCGCTCAGCCCTCCCCTCTCCTCGCCTGCCTCCGCCGGACCACCACCGACGACCCACGTTCCACGGCGGCCGGGAAATTCAACCTGACCACCAGCCTCTACCACACTCCCCTCGGCCTCTTCTCCCTCACCTGGTCCTTGAACCAGCTCGGCCGGACCCTCCAACTCCGCCTCTCCGACCCGAACGCCGCCCCCTCCTCCTCCTTCTCCGACTACACCCCCAACTCTAACTCCAACGCCGCCTCCCCTCTCTCCTCTCCGTCCTCCCAAAAGCCGTCGTCCTTGGCCCTCTCTTTCGACCTCCACGTCAAGCCCTTCGCCTTCTGGAACAAGCGCGGGTCCAAAAATTTCGGCGGAGCCCGGGTCTTCTGGGACCTCTCGAGGGCCAAGTTCGGTTCCGGACCCGGCCCGGTGTCCGGGTACTACGTGTCCGTGGTGGTCGACGGCGAGGCGGTCCTCCTCGTGGGCGACCGCGCGAAGGAAGCGCACGCGAGGACGAAGGCGCGGAGGCCCGAGCGGAGAGCCCAGGCGCTGGTTCTGCGGCGAGACCACGTGATTGGCCACAGGGCTTTCGCGACGACCGCGAGATTCGGCGGGAAGGACAGAGAGATCTCGATCGATTGCACCACAAACAAGGACGCGAGGCTGTGCTTCGAGGTCGACGGCGAGAGGGTGTTGGAGGTGAAGCGTTTGAAGTGGAAATTCAGAGGGTGCGAGAGGGTGGAGGTGGACGGCGTCCCGATTCAGGTCTCGTGGGACGTGTACAGCTGGTTGTTCGAGGGTTTTCGCAACGGGCACGCTAGGTTCATGTTCCGATTCGACAAGCTCGACCTTGAGGAGGAGGAGGAGGAGGGAGCAGGAGAGAGCGCGCGAAACAGGGACTGCCTTTTGTGGCCGCAGCAGCGGTCGTGGAGCTTCGGGATGAGCGGGCAGGAGCACCAGAAGATGAGGAAGAGCATGTCACGAGCTGCGGGGAGGAGTTACTCGTCATCGGCAACGTCGGTGTCGGCCTCATCGTGGTCAGCCTCGTCGGGCGTGAGCAATTCGGTGATGGAGTGGGCGGCGGCGGCGGAGGAGAACGAGATGGGGGGAATCCGGCGGGGTTCTCGCTGATGGTCTATGCTTGGAAGAAATGAAAGGATGAGATGGGAATCCAACCCAATGATTTCTTTTCCCGCGTCTCTAAAGGTAATGAATGTTGGGAGATCAGAAATCTCTCTATTGACTCAAAATTCTTTTTCTTGTACATAATACAACTTCGATTTCTAGCTTTTTAGTAGGGAAGAAAGACAGTGTAGATTATATTGGCACCGACCCAGTTACAGTTGGCCATTAAGCCATTAGCATTAGATCTAACACCAATTTTCTTTTGTTGATCCTTGATTTTCATGTGGAAAATTGGGGGAGAGACTGCTGTAATCAGGGTGGTGATTGCTTGAGAAATTCTTTGTAAGTAGGCCATTTCTGTAGTATGGTGAATTCTATTCACAGGAGCAATTCTTTTCTGCTGCTGCTTCTGTAGTCCAATGCTGTTTACTTGTTTCGTTGCTGGTTTTGATCCCAAGATCAGTTGTTTTCAAGCTCATTCCCACCGTAATAGACCAGGGCCGTTTAGTGAATCTAATTGTAAAACGTCAGAACTTAATTGAAGTTGAAGGTGAGCCAGATTGGTTCGATTCCTTATTAATTATGCTTAACAAGGTAGCCTGCAATTAATTCGAATATTCACTATCTCGAACAAATCCTAAATCCAAAGATAGGATTTCGAAGCTCTGTGTTCGATGCCAACTGTCATTTTTAACTCCATATGACTTGGAAACCCGGTCGAAGATTGTTGTTCCCACCACTTTAGATATGATGCGGTTAACGCAGGGATTAAGGTTTTGTTTGTTTCGCGAAAAATGAATCGCTTTTGAAAAATATTTTTTGAGAAATCAATTTTTAAGAAAACGATCATATTTTTTATGTTTGGCTGATATCTAAAAAATGAACTTGAAAATATTTTTCGTTATTTGGCATGAAAAATTAGATTAGATTTTTCTTTGTTCACTCATTTTAATAAATTTTTATTTTTTATTTTATCTTTTTATTTTTATTTTTTAAAATCAATTCTTTAATTAATTTTTACTTTTTTTATTATTTTCTTGCCCCACTTTTTGTTGCCTTCTCCCTCGTCATCTTCGTCACATCCCTTCCCAATCCCACTAGCCCCAACTCCATCGCCGCCATTCGCCCAAGCTCAGCTCAGGCCGACCGAGGAGGACCCTCGTAAATCCGACGCCCATCCTCAACCTCCTTCCCTTTCGTCCTATTCAGATTTAGGTACGAGAAGTTCGATTCTGCTAAAGGCCCAGGTGAGGCCAAGCCTCGAGCAAGCCCTCATTAAATCTGTGAGCTTTGAGCCTCGCTAGATTCGGCGGAGCTCCGCCTCGTTCGAGGCTAATGCGAACTCGACCTCACCGTCACTAATGTCCTCGTCGAAGAGGGAGGCGCCGAGCAGGGGAGAGGAAGGATAAAATTTGCAGCAGGAGCGGGGGATGGGTCCGGGCGGCGGAGGGGAGATCCAAATTTGTCGAAGAAAGTTTTGCAGAAGGTGTGAATGCAGTGACTAGGAAAATATTTTCTGTTGATTGGAAAGGAAATCAGTTTCCTCAGATTTAGAAGGATATTTTCTATTGACTAGAAAATGTTTTTGTTGATCACAAATTTTCTGCCCCTAAACACCAGAAAATGGGAAAAATATTTTTCAGAAAAATATTATCCGTGAAACAAATGGATACTAAGAGAATAAGGTCGTTCTTTATGTTTTTATTCCTATATTACTAGCTTTTTATATATATACCCACCAAATATTGCTAGCCATTTGAGATATCAAATGGGTGGGTATGGCTCGGATTGATGAGTCCAAAAGTCCAATCAAAATTGACTTATTTAATCCATGTTAATTCGCCATTCTAATGATTTATATATAATCGATCAATAAATGATTCGGATCTATTCAAATAATCCGTATTTGAAGGGATTAATAAAACTTGTTATTTTTTTATATATGTTTCCAAATTTTGTCGGGTCAATTAAAGAGAAAACGAGTCACGTTCACTTTTACCATTGCTCTCATACACCGATATGTATTGGGTCGTGTAAGGTCGACATCCCTATCGACTTCAATCCGCAAAGTTCGTTATTTCACACTCCCCTTTGCTTCTTTATGCTGTTTTTTTTTTCCATAGGAAAAAAATGGTCAAACTTCAAAAGCTTAAAAAATGGTATTAATGGTTATCCGATTAACCGACCATTGCCATTTGCCACGTGGCCCGTTTAAGTGGAAAATGTCTACTAGAGTGTGAGAACAAGGTGGGCTTAGCATAGCTCTTTCAAAAAAAAATTTTTTTTTTGCGAAGCTCTTTAATTAAAGAGTTAATATTACGAAAAACTCCAAATTAATATACTTATGATAAATTTAATTCAAATTATTTTTTTAATCACGAAAAACTCCAAACCGATACATCCATGACAAATTTATCACCCATTAATTTTTGTTAAATCTAATCATTATTAGTGCTTTAAGTTATATGACACATGCCAATGATTGACGGATATGCCATTTGGAATTTTTACCATCCATTTGTCACATGTGTATATGTATGGATTCGTAGTATTAACCTAATTTAATCGAGGGTAAATTTGTCGTAAGTATATAAATTTAAAATTTTTTGTGATAAAAAAAATTAGATAAAGGTAAATTTATCACAAGTGTACCAATTTAGGATTTTTTCCTTGTCAAAAAAATAATTTGGGATAAATTTGTCATAAGTTTATCAATTTAGGGTTTTGCATGGTCAAAAAAATAATCTAGGATAAATTTATCATAAGTGTACAAGTTTGAAATTAATAATTTTTTTTGGTCATAAGATATTAACCATTAATTAAATAAGTTGAAAGTGATTTCTTTTTAGATCCATCAGAACCCATCGTTAAATGGGCTTTACTCTATTAGGCCTATTCTAATCTGTACTTCAAATCTCAGACAACTGGTATCTCACCTAACCCATCAAAATATGAGTGGAAACATCGGTCCATGACTCATTCCATCTTGCTACTTCTACCGGGCAGAAATTGCTGTAATTCTAGTTTAATGAATAGGTGCAAATGACAAGTTACTTTCTATGAATGGTGCAAGGTGCAAATGACAAGTTACAAAGAGAAAGAAAGCGTAAATATAACTAATGATGCGTATTTTTCATAAAACATTTTAACAAGAGGTTGAGGTCGAAATCCTTATTAGATACTTTCTATGTAACGGGGATTATTCCTTGATTTCAATTGTAACCCCTTTAGTTTTAAAATCGATTGTGCTTATTTTGTATGTTCTGCCCACTTTATTGTATTCTATGTCAATCTGTTTCGTTATGAATGTAAAACCTCAATTATTGAGAAGGAAAGACCTTGGGCCTTTTGACCCTCCCAAAAAACTTCAATGGGCCGATCCATCATATAGCGGGCCCGGGTCGGCCGGCCCATCTCTTCACCCTCCCACCCCGAATAATTAGCAGTCGTCTCTCTCCTCTAGAACCGGCGAGCAGTGTCAATTCAAGAGCCTCCAGTGAAAAAATGGCTGCTTCTTACTCGCGCCTCGCGCGTTCGGTTCGGAGATCGCTCCTCCCCACTGAAACCCTCCCAAGCCTTCGCTGCCAACAACGACCTCCATTTCCACGGCGAAACGCAGTCCTCGCGCTTCTATCTCAAGGAAGACGATACTCTCCCGAGCACGTCGTCAAATCGCCGTTCGATGCTCACATTCTCAGAATCCTCGACAGCCGGATTGAGCTGGAGTCGGAGTACCCCGTCCTTGAGGTGAACTGGGCTGTGTTCTTTCCTTTTCGTATGCCTGGGTTTCTGTTTGTTTCCTGCACGAATGAATGGAAAAGGGAGAAAAAAGACGTTTTTTTTTTTTCTTGAGTGAATTGAGTAGTAATGAGTGCACGAGTCACTGGAATTAACTCGTTTATTCTGTTCGAGGGAGGCGGGGATTTGTTCTTCTTGCAAAGCTATCTTGGCAATTGACAGTGTTGTGGTTCCACGCGTTATTATGAAGTTGAAATTCTTAATGCATACCAATACAGTTACTGTCTTAGCTAAGAGGATGGTGGTTTCTATGTCTGATTCTTTCTTCCCTTGTTGACGGTGACATGAAGAACTTTGTCCATGTCCAGTGGCAATACTTATGCCAGTCGAGGTGATGGGCATGATATTTTGTTTTGAGTGTTGAAAGTGAATAAATTATTCTGGAAAAAAATTACTAGCTCTCAGGAAAGCGAAAGATACCATTAATAGATTGAAATGGATTGGATTGATAGAGTTTACTTGGAGGTTTATCTCAACCTAGTGACTATAAAGATCAACCAGCATGTTGTCTTGACATGACTTTGTCATTGGGGGAACAAGGTAATCTCTAGAGGCAATACTCGAATTACTTTGTTTATAAGGTAGTGGCAGACAGTAACTTCTGGTATTCTAGCGGTGCTAAACAAGGACGTAGGATATTCTCTGATATTGTCTAGTCATGATATTCCGAAAAATTGTGACTTATGTTGTAACTTTTAACTCTTTCTATTCTCTGGTGAATTTATAGCCTCCTACGAAGTTCGAGTCCTATGCTGTTCAAGATCAACCGGGTCAACGGTGGGTCACACTGAGAAGGAATTTTGGCGATGGAGAACATATAAAAATTGAAGCAACCTCATTTGATGCTGCTGTACTTGTTGAAAAACCTGGTGAAGACAACTCTCGGCAAGATATGCGTCTGCATATAAGTTTACTGGTTGATGTGTCTAAAGGAAATGGTCACGAAATGCTGGAGTTTCTATGCTCAGCATGGCCAGACTCTTTGGAGATTCGGAATGTCTACCTATTTAGACAGGAAATGCAGGAGAAGATGCATTCGTGGCCTTACATGGGACCTGATTCTAGGTATGTTATGGTACTAAACTTCGGATGAGGTGAAATTTACTGATACAGATAATTTACTTCTATTTTGGATGTTTATAGTTGTTAGGCAAGATCTTTTTGCTTTATAAGCATCTTCTACTATGAACTTCATTCCAAGTTCCAGAGTGCTGTTCTTAGTTCATTACTTTCCACCTTGCAAATATAGCTGTGATATTTCTTAAAGGAGATCAGCATCACTGACTGCATCCTCTGGGATTCATTTTCCATACAGGAAGTTGAAAGCAAAGATACGAAATACTTTTCAGGAGTTCTTGCAGACGAGGGGAGTAGACAACGAGATGTCTGCTTTCTTGCATGAATACATGAGGAACAAAGAACGGGTGGAGCATCTTAGGTGGTTGGAAAATGTGAAGACATTGCTTCAAAAGTAAAAGAGTATGTTTCTCAATAAGGAGCGAGCCATTAAGGACAGCCTCAGCCTGCATCTCTTCTCTTGGTGGTAACATGCCTGCTAAGATGTGAATAATGGTTAACCCTGATTTTTTCCTATATAGGTGTATCATTATATGGTTGTAATTTTGACATTGTTGATTAATTAAATAGAGTAGAGCTGCTTGACCATTGTGGCCCATCTTCAAGTTTTCCAAGGGTGTTGTATGGTTTTAATATGGATACCAAGCTAAGACCTACCTTCCAACAACTGCAGTGAGCAGCATGACTTTGAGTGTTCATATTTGAGTTGTTTAAGTTTTAATTTGTGTTATGAGAGCTGGAGTTGGTTTAATAGAGCATTAAATCTGGTTGGCTAGAAATTTGATCCTTGTTCCAGTGGTGTAAATCACATACAATTTGATTAAGTTTAGAGAGCGGTAGCTCGGATGACGTCAATAAATTCATAGCAATCTTCTTGCTTGTTTTGATGTTAATCAACAAATGTAATAATTTCCTTTTTTTTTTAATGGTATTCTCAATTTTCTTCTTGGCCATTCGGGTATGTGCAGAGTCCATGCTGTGCATGCCAAGCATTATAGACTATACACATTTGGAAATGGTGGATGAGTGCATGCATATGGCTTAGAGACTGGAGTCTTTATGGTTAGCATGAAAAAGCTATATACTTGTTTTGACTTATGATGCTTTCTTAAAGTGTCACTTTGGGATGACATTCTTAGAGCTTTTTCAGATGTGCTCTGTGGATCCATGTGCATATATGTGCTTGTTTAGGAGTAGTCTAAAATGCGTTTCCTGCATGATAGTTGTATATATTTCTCTGCAATTGTGTGCAGATATGTACAACATGCAGATGATTAGACACTTTTTAGGAGATTTTCATGTATACCGTACTTATTGATTTGGAAGAAGTTCAAGCCAGACTGATGAAGTCAATTTTGATATCAGGTTCAAGTTTTTGGTTCTTGTTTGGTTTGGTTTTGACTTCAGCTCAGAATTATGGGTTTCTTATGTATTCATTTGAAGCAAATTATCGAAATGTACTGCCCATAAATGTATTTTGTCTGGCATGGGATGGATAGGTGCTTCTTCAAGCCCTCTTGGTGGGGTCAGCGATTTTCGTGGATGGTCGCTATAATTGGAGGATGACGCATTTTGGCCATCCTTGGGGAATGATACTGATAAATAGAAAAGATGAACACTAGAATGGTTGACATTCCTGTTAATTGTGACAGTCATCTCGGACAAATTTTACTGGATCTACCCACTTTAATATCTGTCTTGCACAAGATGCATTAATCCCATCTGATGGTTTCAAAGCTGAGCTATAATTTGATACTGAGATGGAGATGGAGAATGATATTCCTTTTGTTGTGCAGTACTTTTTTCTTTTCTTGAGGAGTTGTACGGAACTTGATAAAATGTTTGTCTGAGGCTCTAATGTTTACATTCTCTATTGGCATCAGATGATAATCTCAACCTCAAGACCATATGGTGAAGTGGTATTAATGTTGAGTCGCCACTCTGGGGATAGCTTCTGCAGTCACGTGGAAATCCTCGTCGTTCCTGTTGTACCTCTGTGAATTGTGTTAGAGAGAAGAATGAAGGTATCTGCGAGTTGAAATCGTGAAGACATGATTCATGGTCTTCGTGTCATCTTTCAGACTGCAGGCATGGTTAGCCGAAGAAATGCTTTGCCTTTGGCTAGTTAGTGTAATGTTCTCTGTTTTACTTACAAGGGATTTATCTTGTCATGTTCTTGGTGTGTTTGTGTTTAGTATTTCATACACACAACACGGTAAACTCTCTTGTGATAAAATGGCAACTCATCTATTTCCGTGAGTCCACTACTTGACTTGTAATTTCGATACCTTAACTACATGGTATTCGGTAAAAACGCAAAAGATGAGTTTGACTGAAGTAGTAAAGGACACTCGAGTCGAATAACTGATATGTTTCTCTGATCTGAGTGTAAAGAATGGACACTGCTTCGAAATGAACTGTTCCTACATGGTAGTAACACTAGTCAGAACCATTTTCCTGTTATGCCCTTTGAAGATCTACATCGTATAACTTTCCATCTTTACTCGATTGAAGTTGATCTGCTTATCCATATCTTCATGCTCAAACTGTAGAAAACAGATTTGTTCTTCAAAGGGGCAAGTTCCCATCAAACTGCCCATCAACTTTGCTTGGCTTAGATTATTCAGAATTAGGCATGTGGAGAAGTTGTCAATAGACGACGACGGAGCGAGAACCGGACTTCCTCATTGGGTGCCAACGCAAGACCTACTTTGCTAGGGACCCAATTGGAGAATGACTCAGCCTCGCTCTTAAAATACAATTTCTCCAATACATTATGCAAAATGTGATGCAATGTGGACTGATCATCACATTAGATTAAAATCAAAACCATATCTTTCCTAGATTCAGAGATCACTGGGCGAAAACGACGCATCACACGCATTGCTGCAAGAAGACAAAGCCTAAATGGGTTAAGTTAACAGAGCAGGTCGCGATCTGTAAGTGCAGTCGAGGACAAAGCACCGATCGCTTCTCTTAGAAGCTCGATCTTTTTCGAGATTATTGAACTTTGTTTATTCTGATGATAACTTGCTATGCCAAGACAGTACCGCCCTCTGTTCATCCTATGAAGATTGGACACACTTGGGTTGTTTGCTTCTATATTTTATTGTCAATCATTGAACTGCACAGTCAGTTTCTGTTGAAGCTGACGTCGGAACGAGCAGAGCTTTTTCCGGTAACTTCTCCTGATCCTAGGTGATTACATGGTTTTATTTGGTGCTAAGGTATGGTGGATCATGGCTAAGATTTAGAGAGAAATCAATGGGTGTGGTAGATTGTGCTCATCGTGCGTCGCAAATTCGTACTAATTTCGTCGCTTGGACTCCCGACTCCTAATGCAAATTCTTCGACCCTACGCAAGGAATGATTTTGGGATCTCATCGGTGAATGTTCATGAGTATATGGCAGGGTCCAATGCGATGATGCAGAACGATTTCTCATATGATTTCACTTGCTTTCGGAACGACTCATCGGGCGAGGTGGAGCCAAAACTCGGTGTTCGTGGAATCTAATCAGGATGACTCGACGACGATGGTTTTTCGACAACATGTCAAGCGTCGTATTCCGCGCAAAAACTCATTTGAAAAGGTGCTCAGGAAGTCCTTAGATCTATGTGAGAATGACAAATTAAAAGATCAAGAATTTGACTGGAAAAAATTGTGTGAATTCGACAAAAATTATATCGGTTTCTAAGATGAGAGTCCCTTTTCATTCCTACCCCACTTAAAACATCATTCTAGGATTTCTTCTTTCCTTCTTTTTGTGTAGCACGCACGATGCTGGAAAAGGTTGGAGATTGTAGGGCTCTCGTCAGTCGTCAGCTCAGGTTCTAATTGATGTGGGGTTGAACCTGAACTAATTACCAATGACAACGATTGTTAATTCTATGTGATTCACGTGAAACCATTAGGTTAAACCTAATCCGGAGACTACATAAGAGGCCTCTTCTTAATTGTCCCCTTCACCGGCACATTACAGCGAGGCACGACGACTGAGCCGTTGAAACCACGAACCCGCCGAGTGTGGAGACCACAACCGAGGTGGTAGTTCACCTCTGGAAAGACAGTGGTTAGGCCAATCCTAGTAGCGACATGGCGGGCTCGCGAACGATCATTCCTACATGGACCAGAAAGTGAAATCTCATCTTCTCAGCGTAAGTCAAAACAATGAGATGTCATTGTATGCATTAGATGCAAAAAATCTGAGCTTGTTTGCCCCAATGGAAACCGGTGGCCGCTCTCATCGAAGTTTACTCGTGACCGGTCCAATTTGGCGGTTCAGATTATATAAGCGGCATTAATCTGATCCATGCTAGAAATTTTCCGGAAAAAACCGACACCAATTGTCTTAACAGTTCCATATCACCGCAACACATGAGAACTATGTACGAAGAACGGCGTCGGTTGAAGGATAGACTTTCTTCCCGGACACACTGAATCAGAAGCCAGGAAAGTCTTTGCTAATTGCTAGCAAGAAGCAACAAAGTCTGCAGCTAGCTAGCTTTCATCATAACAATCTTCAATCTGGAAATCCAACACGGTCAGATACGCTCCAATTAGGTTTGGAAGGACATTAGTGCCTCAAAAGTCTCCTATCCTTAGAGATATACATAAATCTCAAGAGCAGAATATATAAGCTAAAAATTTCCCCAGAAAGCGAAAAAGATAAAGGAAAGAAGAATTTCTACAAGAAGAGAATTCCAACAAACATGATGCTAGAAATGATATCTAATTCCAGAGCTTGAGCGATAAGTCGAGCTTCTGCAGCTCCTCCTGATTAGCTTTCAACCGGGCACCGGGTGTCATCCCCCAGCAACCGCTGCTACCCGTTTCATTTCCCAAAATACCCATCGAAGCCGCGATATTATCGAATCTACCTACACTAACTCTTGAAGAAGGATAAGATGATGATCCTTCTGTTGCATTTGCTTGATGATGGTGATGGCTACTGTCCATGGACAGCAACCTTCCCACTGCTGGCTGTTGACCCAATACTGGAGGCCTAGCCCAAACGTGGTGCCCATACACACCATTCCCAATAGGACTGGCACTGAAGGAAGGTGCATGAGAAGGCTTGTGGATCATGGAATGCGCCTGAATTCCAAGAGATCGGTTGCTATAGGCGCCGCCACCGTGAAGAGGAAGAGAAGACATGCTCGAGTAATGGTGACGGTGATGCTGCTGGTCCATGTAAAAAGGGTTTCCCAGGACATGTAAGCCCGTCGCGCCTAGCCTTTGTCCTCTTTTCGCAAGAGTCCGCTCTCTCTTGTGCGCGTTTTGGTGTCCTCCAAGTGCTTGTGAGCTGTAGAACTTTCTCTGGCAGTAGTTGCAAGAGAAGACCTTAGGCTCCGCTTCGGAAGGAGCTTCAACAGCTCCCTCCGGCGACGTCTCAGGCCGGCCCATGTCCAAGAAGTGGATGAGGTTCGGTTCCGGGTAGAACCCGCGATCGGAGTCGCCGCTTGAAAGGTTTAGGTCTAGTGGCCGAGTTGGTTTAGTTGATGATTGGGCTCGATCTTGATTTGTCCTCTCTTCTTCCTCCTCCTCCTCCTCCTCCTCCTCCTCTTCTTCTTCGACATAGATGAGTTCTAGCTTGTTTTCTTTGGAGTTTTGGAGGGGAGTGTGTGGGCACGGAGGAGGCTCGGGCACCGGCACGACAGTGGAGGACTCCGATGGACATGGTGGATCTTTAGCATGCGGTGCTTCCATGGGAGGATGCATCGAAGGAGATAGAAGGGCTTAATCTCTGTGGATGGATTACGAAATTATTGAAGATGGGGAAATAAGATTGAAGATAGTACTGTTGTTTGGTAGTAAATGGCTCTTCTATATATGGAAGGGTAAAATGTCGTACGGAGTTCACATATAGTAAAGTTAAGAAAAGAATCAATGAATAAACTAATAGAGAGAGAGAGAGAGAAGAGAGAGAGAGAGAGAGAGAGAGAGAGAGAGAGGATGATTTCGATTTGAATGACTTCTATTCTTCTGTACACGTTGATGAAACTTCAACAAATGACACTTCACCTTTCCGGAATGCTAGAAGTATCAAATAGTAATTTCTCGTTGGAGCAATACCAATTATGTTTCCTTGATTGGCAGCAAATTAACATACTAAACAACATGGGAAACCCTTATTAAGGCTGAATATGATCCGCCGATTTACATGCTTTGGGAGAGCTCATCAGAAATTCAATACTTTTGTTCGGAAAAATCGCCAAGAGAGAGCTCAAATTTGAGCAAATCAACATATTAAGTCAAACCTACCTTTACTCAAAACCTCAAGCCAATGAGTCATAGACCAATTATAATATATTAACGCTTCAAACCATATCAATATTTTGATATAAGATTTCCTTAACACAATTCACAAATGTATCTCAACAACCTCTTCGTCACGTGTGAGCTTAGTGTTAAGTTTGGTTCTCTCATATGTGAGTTTACTTGTTAGATGAGCTCCTCCTTAATTTAGGTATATTTTTTAATCAACTCATCTTAATTTGAATCTCCAACACCCACCTTCATTCATGGTCTCTTTCTCCAGATCGAACCATGAAAGCTATCATCAAGACCGTGTTATTACACCCCCACGCACACCTTCTTGAATCACCATATTCTTTTATAGATATATTCACCAAACACCAGAATAACTTGGGGTCCATCAATCTACCATCGGTTCTAATACTATTTGTTGAGAGTGCGCAGCGAAGTTCGATACCTTCATCAAGAAGATTGCCAAGAGAGCGCCAAAGTCCAAGCCCGTCAACTAATCAACTTATTCGACAAAAAAAAAAAAAATTAGTCGGCTTATCCAATTAAACTCGCATTTACTCAAAAGTTAATTAAAATATGTCGATAGACTCGAATTATCCCCAAGTATCACGCTCCAACAAAAGATATTGCCAAATATATAGCATAGATTTAGAAAATATATAATTATGATAAAAATTACATGTACGTCGATAGCAGAAGTGAAAACTACATGTATTGCACGGAACATGAAAGCAAGGACCGAGGAGCCTATCACGCGCAACAAACAAAAGTGGTTCATCAATCATGTGGGAGACAAGGCTGACCTTGGGAGAAATGGCAAACTGAAACAGCTTTTCCATTTGTACTTGAAGGTCCATCCATGAGCCCCATTTTGATTTTTATTGTTTCCCTCTGCTCCACTGGTGGGGGGGCATCACATGCGCCTCTTTTGATCCATATGGGGCCAAACCCTAAAGGAAAAAAATTTCAATAAATGTTTACAATAGGATCGGTTTCTTTTCAAACTCTATGTCCAGTAACTCGATTATGGAAAAAGAAACGAGGTTGCAAGAAATTTATTACGTTTTTTTCCCAATTACTAATGATGTGGTTCTAGCTGTGGCAATGTTCTGCTAGTGGATTCTCCATTAACATTTGCTAACATGAACTATGATGTCAATCTTTTTGCATGTGTCTAGCAGCCTTTGGTGATTTTTTGGCTGCCTATCATTTGAAATTCCTGAAATCGGAGGTTCTATGAGAATTCGATTAGAAATCTTAAACGATTCGAGAAGTTTGGAAGAGGGAGGAAAATGAGGGATGGTTGTGGAAAATGGAGAAATTTCGAAATTTTTGTGAAGAAGAGCGGCAGAAAATTGAAAAAATTTCTATTGTTTTTCCTCGGGAAAGGGACACCACAAACATTATAATTTCGTATAACGCTAACTTAAATGTCATAACTTTTTTTTTTCGATAATATATGTGTCATAACTTATATACGACGTTCACTCAAGTAACACAACCTTTTCTTCGATCACTTGAGTATTATATAAATTTTCAATTGATTGCTTAAGTGTCATGACTTTTTTAAAATGTTCACCACAAGCACCATGCTACAACGGATTTCCGACACTTGGATGCATATTTCAAAAAGGTTATGCCACTCGAGTAAATTAAATTAATGACATTCAAATTAGCATTTTTTCAAATGTTACGACATTAAAATAAGCATCGTACGAAAGTTATGAGACTTGTAATATCTTTATCAATAAAGTCAAATTAAAGTTGAGCCCCGTTGCATTGGAGTTGCTTAATATCCGTGACGTAATGCGGTTTTATGATAAATCACAATTCATAACTTACTATTATGATAGAAAATCAAACAATAAGTTCAACAGTGTATAAGGTCAACAATTTGAACTTATTGTTTGACAATTAGTTCAACAGTTGCTTAACAATTTGAACTTATTGTTTGACAATTAGTTCAACAGAGTAAATACCATAAAAATATTTCCTCTAACAGTGTATCTAATTGCTGAAATACAAACATGAATATCACCCATTTCAATTTTGGTTGAAAATAATCCCACCAATTTCTTATTTGAAGCTCCGTTTGTTTCACAAAAAACAAGTGGTTTGGAAAAAATATTTTCCTAAAATGGATCGTCCTTTTCTCATACAAAAATGAACAAATGAAAAATATTTTTATCATCCACAAAAAATTTGCTACTTAAAATGTTATCGATAATAAAATATTTTTCGTTAACTAGTTATTTAAACATATATAAGCGATTATTTATAAAAAAATATTTTTTAAATTATCTATTTTTCATGAAATAAATAGAGCCTAAATATCATTTTCACATTTTTCAAAAGTGTATCAAACCATATCGCATTGAGTAAATTATCAAATACCAAACGAATATTCCGCGGCATCTCAATTAATGCATGCCAGGTGGGTGATCTCAAATAAATTCATGTCGCATTCTGACAAGCATGAAATACCAATTCAAGCCACCCATCAAATGGTGACATGTCGCTTGATAAGTGGTCAATGGGACTTAGGATCGCAAACTTGTGAAAACTCCACATGAGAATGTCAGCACAATCCAACTGATCAACATCATGAACAAGCCAATCAAATTATACTCGCCAAATCTAGCACCTTGGAGCAATTACCTAAGGAATTCAAATTGCCGGACATTCGTCATGTCGTGTCGTGTCATATCAAATGCACATGAACTTATTAGTTTATTTATCTAAATAAAAGGGTGTTAAATGTCGATTCATAGGAAAATGTATGTTCAGTTTAAGGCCGCAGACCTCCCCCTCGTACCTCTGCCTGTTGGGGCAAACCTGTCATCTCTACGTCAACACGATGCAAATGAGGAGCCCACGAACCGGCAATATCTAAATTCAAACCCATCTTCACAAATTAACCAAGGTTTTCTGGAATCGAGAATGCACCGGAGAATCGAACACGTTACTTTCACCCCAACCACCCTGATTTTACATGGGAGTGATTCTCATGTGGAACGGTGAGATGCCAATGTCAAGCCAAAATCCATAGCCTAGCCCCTACGCAATCCTTCCTCATGGCAACAACGGACGTGGAAGGGCCCAATAAAGCAAATTCACAAAATGCGTACGATCATGTCTTAAATTATTTTAAAGAGGGTTGCTTGTCTGAAGTATGAATGTAGTAGAATGAGAATCCCGCATGTTTCATCCCAAACAAGACAGCCTCGATATTTCCCAAACGTGTTCAACTTGTTGGTATTAAAAGCTACACCTAATCTACTAGCCTATGCATCTATATATACGAACAAGATATTATGTGGGTGACATTTAAAAAAAAAATTCTTCAAGAAGCAAGGTACGTGACTGACACAACCATTTCAGTATTTATGAGTTTTCTTCAATTTATATATATATAACATGAGCAGTTGTTCTTTCAATTAAAATATCACACATGTCGCTTGAGTTTGATAATGACATTAAAACCGACGCCTCGGATATGTTTCACATGTGAGACTCTTTATTTATCAATTTCGTGTGCCGTTCCGAATTCGATTTGCACTTAGAAGGTCCGTCAAAGTATCCCACTTCATTTCGCTATTCTACCGCGAAGTAACATTTGACATATCCTTGGACGCCACACGCAAGGGAAGCCGTGCCAAAACTTGAGATGTGAACGCATCCCAAGACATATGGGTAGGTATAGCCGCATGACTCTCGGACAATGAACATTTGAACATGCTAAGGCAGATTCCGAACACTTACTTTAGGGTTTTCCACCGTAGGTAGGTTTGTCTTGTCACGTTGACTGCTTTTCTTTTCTTTTTTTCTTTTCATTTTTTTGTTTTCCTCGGCCATCTGATCAAATTCCTTAACGACCCTTCTTATTATACTTTGAGACATTACATATTGTTCTTCAAGTCCCACCAAATATGAAAACGTATGATGGTTTTGTTTTCTCTCTTTTCAAGGAGAAAGAGAGAATAATCCAATTATGAAAACTCGTCTTTATTGAATGATAAAACCCAAGAAAATTATAAGAATAGAGGTTTTACATTAACAGTATATGGCGATCACATCATTTCTAGCTGGCAAGCTGAAAAAAAAAGAAAACATATTTTGAAAAATTAAGTAACGTGTAGTGCAACATGAGCCTATATAAAAAGATGTCACATCTCGAGCTTCCTTTCTTTTCACAATGACTTCCTCCCTAAAATAAGAAAACAGTCTTTTTGGTGTTATGTGTAACTAACCCTCGAGAGACTGACCAAACTATAAAATATAGATGTAACCTTAGGCATTCATGCTACTCAAGCCCTATAACAGGGGCCTCTAAAGACACGACGTTACTCCCTCCGGCCGTTAAGAAACTTTTTCCGGCGAATGCCGGAGGAGGGTGAGGGGAAGATCTTTGACAACCTTCCTGCACTGTCAGCCACTGGGCCGCCTGCGGTAGTCCAGGGTGTTACCCCTGGCGCCCAGCCAGGCAACGATGCCTTGTCTGAGGTCCCGACGGCTGGACCTTTCCCAGCACTTAACAGTGCACCCCAGTTCCTGTCCTTTCTTTTTCTTCCCAGGCAGGAGGGAATACCCTCTCCTAACAGTGGAGAGTTCCCCCTGAGAGAGCCCTGCTGGTTTGAGAGGTACCCTAATCTAGTATATAAGAGTGTGATTCAATATTTAAACACCTAACACTCTCTTTATACGTAGACAAGACTTTAACATAAGATTAAGTGTGAAAATATATAATAAGGAAGATAAATAAGAGGTTAGAAAGATTTGAATTTAATACCTCATGCTCTACTATCGTGTTAATTTTTTATGGGATCGATGTCAACTATTCGATATCATGTAAAATGTTGTGGGACTACTACTAAATGTAGTGAAATTTTTTAACTTGTTAGATGAATATTTGATTTAATTATAAATATGCAAACACTCTCAGTTAAAAATTAAATACTCTAGCGCTTCCCCTCATGCGTGAACATGACCATAGCGTAAGATTAAGCATGAAAATATATGTAAGGCATGTAAAGTATATTGGATAATCACCGTGAAATTGACAATTGAATTAAACACCAAGGCCAGTATTGGTATGGCTCCCTTTGGTCTCGCATGAATTACATCCATCTTTGGGATTAGCTTGAGAAAGGCTTTTCAAATACTCTTGTCTTTCTCTCATTAAAGAATGCGTTTCCCATACAAGAAAACAATGGACGAGTCTGGAGAGAGAGGTGACTCATTGCCAATGCGAAAGCTATGGTTCCAACTTCTTTTGGATATTGAAAAGACCTTAAAAGTCCCTATCTATATGTAATTCTTCCCGCAATCCAACTACGTAACTCGAGCTAGATAATCTTTAGCGAGAGAAGGCGCGGTACATATAGGTTGTTACAATCAAAAGTTTTTCTAAAGGCATCTCCAAGAACTTTTAACTGATAATCAACTTCGAATGAATCCGAATGTGAAGGGTCATCCGAACCTAACCAGACCACTACAGGACAATCGCGAATCTGTTTACTTATGGTCACTGACTGTTTTCATAGTCATCAATGTCGAAACTTCCGGGAACATAGAAACTCTTGTTCAAGATGTGCTGATGGTGATACATTAAAGATAATCTCTTTACTGTTTGTAGAGTGAGGATGCGCATAATTCAGAAGGTGCTTATTCCTCTATCTCTGCCGCTTGAGCTGTATGACTTTTTTTTTTTTTCACCTTTCTCTCTTTTTATTTTTATTTTTATTTTTTGGGTCTTGAGTTGTATAATTGGTTAGCACCATGTCTGGGGCCCACCAATGAATGACAATGAAATTCCTTGTGATCAAGAAATTGCCTCTTTTGCATAATCCCAAGATTGATTGAGTTTTCCACAAGACCTAGTTTTACCATATTGAGGGCAAATAAGGTTAATCCAAAACGCCGACTACTTTATCTCCATCTCTTTGTCGTATTTGACATGGATTGGTGGGGGGACGATGACAAATGGCCGACAAAGAAATTGGGAAGCTGATGTGGAGTCCCCTCATTCAATGATAATGCTTCCCTTACACTGTTTTATTAGTTTAACATGATCAAATCTCCAAAAGTTGCCTCCTTACATCAGCAGTATAATCTAACTTGTCCTTTTAAAATGTTTTTTTTTTTTTAATGTGGGGTTTGTGTTCTTGTATGTGTCCACAGCCAATTCCTTAGGACTTAGATGAAATCATGTGTTCCTGATAAAAAGAACTTTTCATAAGGTGTATCTTGTGTCAATCAATAAATTGTATATATGCACTAATCTGAATTTGAAAATTCTACACTTTTTTTCGCGAATAAATTTATGCTACGCTACACGTGCCGCCTTGTTCTTTACACCGGCAATGAATCTGAAGATGAATGTCAATTTTGGACCCACCCTTTTCGTCCAAACCCTAATACCACATGAGAAAAAATGATGAGATTAAGAGACGGTTTGAGTGGAGATTTTGACATGAGTCTTTTCAATTTTTTGCATAGGAAATAGCCATGATATTCTTTTTTTTATATATATAAAGTGGCGGATGCTGAAAAAGAACAAACACATATGATTCGACGAGTAATTTACTTGTCTAATCAGAATGAACAACCAAATCTCTTTACGAGATCTCTTTGTCCGGGCAAAATAAATCCTGCTTTGCATCATCCAACCAAGAGGAAGCCCCACAGAGTTCCAATCCCCCACCCTTCCCCACCAAAAAAAAAAAATCTTAAACTATAATATATCAACTTCCGAATGTGGAATGACGTTATTCTTCTCCTTTTTCCACCATTGACCAGCTCACGACGCATGAAGTGTGCGTAAGTTTCTCAGCAAATCCATACATGCGATTCATGATTGCATCTCAAATGCTCCTATAAAGATTTTTCTTTTCTGCTTTTATTTTTTGGGATAATGATTCCGGACTCCGATCGTGAATTTTTTTTTTTCGACGAATCTCATCAGATCGCAAGTGAAATTAGAGCGCTTTAATTTTGTTAACAGGCTAAAGAAGAGATCGTTAAGTTATACCTTGTGAGAAAAGTTAAATTTACAATCCTAAAAGTCGACAATTTTATGATATTTCAATAGCTAAATTGTCGCTTACGTTGAAGTTTAGCTCACATTTTCGCTGAAAATTGGTCGATGTTCTTGTGCGCATGATGTGATACTAAAGCCAAGAAAGATCAGTATCATGGTTTTTGCACAAATCTAAATGACCATGTAAGTATATAGTCGACCAGGTAATCCGAAAATGAACTACAATGTCAAAGAATGCCCGGGGCGATATTTAAATGAGAATAAAAATTTGCAGACCAAACGATTTCAATTTCAACTAACAACTTTGCTGGATTTAAATACTCGGGATGGGTGTTTTATAACATATGGTACCTTTCTTAGTAATTTGGGCTTGCTAAGTTCCCACATATCAAGTCCAATTTCTGCTTCAAAAGTTTTGGCGTGGTCAAAATTAAACTAATGATATGACATGAAAAAAAAAAAGCACGTATTAGTGGAAGCTTTTTATAATTGAGTTGGTGCAATTGTCCCCAATAAATGCAAGGAGGCACAGCTGCTAGTAGGTTGATGACAAGCGTGCTAAATAATCATTAATTTTCACGATTACACACTAACCCATGTTTTAATTCGCACCAACTTTTCTCTGACACTTGCGGAAAATCGTACACCAACGAATCCAGATAAGTCTATTAATATTAAATTAAACCCACTGAAGAAAGGAACTGAGGCAACGTAAGCCCAAGTTGCTGGAAGGCCTAGGGTTTATTGGTCAAATGCATACCCCACTATACAAAAAAAAATTATAAAGTTTAGAAAATGATCGAGTTGGGGGGCACTTGGCCTGTCTTTCTTTCTAATTTCTAAGTTTAGATACGGAGGATCCAATCAGCATGCAACAACATCTGTAGTTAATAATACATAGATTTCGTCAGACCACCACTTTGTCCTGGCTCCTAAGCTTATCCTTTCGTTAATGACACCCCAAATACGTAAGTCATGAAGCTTCCTCGATTGACATTAGTGGCAAAAGTCTTCTAGCGGTTCATTTTTATTCTTATTTTTTTTTTCGATTTGGCAGTTAACTGTTTGAATCAAGATTCGTGCACCTGAGTCGGTCCATCTTCTCGAACGATCTTAAGGGCGCATCGCCGTATCGATCTCGTCCATTTAGGACTCTGCTCCTGAAATGCTCCCAACAGGTCTCGAACCAGAATACCATGACAAGAAGTAGAAGAAGAAGCTCTCTTACCATCTAAACCAACACTTTATTAGTTTCTAGAGCCTCGTTAAAAGCTCGTAAATTCTTCCAAAATCCTAGTAAATCGATCATATGGCATGAGAAGTGGCGACAGGTGCAAATGGCATTCGCCAAACTTGGGCCTTTATTAGCAGATAGTGCACATATAGCGGAGTTCCAACGACCCACCATTCATAATTGAGAGACGAAATGGAGCCTGCTTCATTATTCAGTCCAACCATATGCAAGTAGTTTTGGCTAATGTCCAGCCCTTACATAATTGCTAATTAGTGACAATTCTACGATTCCGGACTTGAAAGAGACGCGCAATCAGGCTCGACAGAGTGAATATATAGTGTCGGTTTCGATGCAATTTTTTGAAACAACCTATGAATCACCGTCAATATCTCGATGTCGGTCGGACGAAGAGATACGGGTTTCGACACCCTCACACGCGTGTCTTGCGCGAACTTAATCGATGTATCCTAAGAGGTGACTCGTACGCCTGTAAGATCTTATTGAGCCCTGGCCTGTTTGGATTTTATTTTTTTGGTCAAAATCTGTTTGGATTTGAATTCCCTTCTACTTAGAGGGAAACGGAAAGTAGATAAAGATAATCACTAAGGATTCCATTATGGAGTAGTCTCGCTAGGGATGAGTCTCTGACGTGAGAGTTCCTGTTGTGCTTGATTCAGTGACCGCAATATCAGATGAGTAGTTCCAAACAAAAAATGCGCTAAACATATTGCGTTTGTACTAATTTCAATCATAAACTTTTTAATTATGTTAATTTAGTTCTAAATCTTTTAACGATTTGTTAATATAATCATTCTGGTCAATTTTGGCCAGAAATCACCGACGTCCTAATGGTACCGACGGTGTTCACGCTAGCGATTTTCGGCCAAAATATCTTGGAAGAATTACATTGGTAAATCGTCATAAGTTTAGGACTAAATTAGTCAAATCAAAAGTTTTTTATAGTAATTTCCTCGGTAATCTTGGGCCCACATAGCAACACTTCTTTAGAAATCAACTTTTGGCGAGTTGATTTTTTTACCTTTGCTCTAGAAGTTGATTTCGATTAGAGAAAAGCATTTGATAACAAGTACAAAATTTGTGCTTCTAGAACAGAAATTCTATTGGTAATGGTGGGCGGCGGTTAGGCGGCGGGGGCGCAGCGGTGGGTGACAGTGGTCGTAGCGGCGGTCTATGGTTGGCAATAGGAGGCGGTGGTGGGCGGCGGCTAGCGTTGGGCGGTGACGGTGGAGGCGTGATTGGGAGAGAGAGGCACCGAATATGAAAAGAGATCGAAGTGAGAAATATATTGATGTTGAGAGATTTCTATTTCTAAAAAAAAATAATTTTTTAACTTGTGAAACTGGCTCAAAAATAATTTCAGCAAGAGAAATTTGCTTCAAAACTATAAATATATTGTTGCGTAACCAAACAAATTTCTATTTCGAAAATTGTATTACCAAACGGATTTCTACTTCAAAAGACTTCGAAACAAAAATTCATTTCCAAAGACGTTACCATGCCCGCCCGTTCTTCTAAGGATCATGTTTGTATTATTAAACGTATTTCTGCTCCAATTTTTCCGAGTGTCCGATGGAGTCATGAGTCATAATCTACTCAGACGAAGGTTATCGATGCAGAGGGTCGTTGTGAGGTGACAACCAAATCAATATTCCAAGAGCCCTGTTTTCTTTCGACCCATTTTTGGTTAGTGGATTACATGCTTGAATGTGATCCACGTCCAATCTAAAACACACATAATATTAAGACAACGAGGAAAAAAACAGTTAGTATCCTCTCTTTTCCTCTCTCTCTCTACTAATTTTGTTTTCTTTTGCCCTTTGTATCTATCTCTACTGGTTCAACCCAGGCCACTGCACCACTGCTGCATGTGAAAGTACACCACCACAATGTCTCTCTTTTCCTCTAATCAGGAACGGTGGAAATTATTGGGCTGGGTTCACTCCCATATGGAGGAACCCTAATGAAAAGCAAGCCCAAAAGCTTGAGCCCATATATTAATCCATATAGAGAAATTAATTGGAGGCTATGTTTGACCTAAATGAATAGGGTTTTTTCTTTATTTAACTAGTAGCCACAAAAAATGATTAACATGAGGCAGTAGAAAGAAAGAAAGAAAGCAGAAAATCTGAGAAAGAGTGTGCCGTCTGATCAAGCTGACAAACGGAGGACGATTCGTGTCCCTATATCAAGTTTTTTCGTGAGTTGAACTGAATCCGTGGTTTAATGAGATTTACCTTGATCTCTTGTGAAGTTTATGTATACCGCCAAGAATGGTGTTCTTAATATTGCCGCTGCCATGTACCTCTAGTGTTAGCCATAGAAGAACTTTGTTAACGTAATTTTGTTGATAGCGAAGATTTTGGGTGGACTCCAGTCCTGTGATTTTTTTATCTTCTCACATCGGAGAGGTTTTCCACGTAAAATTATCTTGTGTTTGTGGGTGTTTGGTATTTGTATTGCTCTATTATATTTTTGGCTATTAGCTTTGCACTAGAGGGTAGATTGTTGTTTTGTTTTGATATCGTTCGGGTTGGTCATTGTTCTCCCAACAAAGTGGTATCAGAGCATTGATTCTTGATTGGTTTTTATACCTTGTGTTTAATGATGGAAACGAATATGAGTAGAATAGTCACATCAAATAGTTCAAATTATCATATTTGGAATGGGAAAATGAAAGACCTTTTTTTTTATGTGAAGGATTAAAAACAATGGGAAGGATTGTTATTTACCTTTGTTTGTTAATGAGAAATCTGAGAATAAAACTGATGCTGAATGGTCTACATTTGATTGTTCAGTGTGTGGCCACATTAGATAGTGGGTGGATGATAACATTTTGAACCACGTCATTGATGAAGCACATGCAAGCAGTTTGTGAGACAATAATTGTCCAAAAATCTTAAATTTATTGTACGGTAGCCAATTTAATCATAAATTTTTAAATTCATGTCAATTCAGCCATAGACCTTGGATTGTATTATACGATCGATGCCTTATTATATTCAATATAAGCTTTAAATGCTCTAGATGTTCTCTCGTGGTCTCCTTTGCAGAGTCCATTTTAGGCCTTTCCCTAACCCCTTCACAAAAATCTTGCGTCCATCCTGATCATTTACAACATAATGTTGTGGGAAATTTGTCTAAAAAAGCCTAAAACTATTGTATGGAGTCCAATTTAATCCTAAGCCATTCAATCGTATCAATTTAGTCCTAAAAATTTGGATAATTTGCCAATTTAATTTTAAATCTTTTGACGATTTGGCAATGTAGTTTTTCCGGCCAAATATCCGAAGAATAAGTTCAGACTAAATTAGCAAATCTTCACAAGGTTTAGAATTAAATTGGCAAAAAAAAAGGTTTATGATTAAATTATCAAATCATCGAAGTTGCACCGACAATTCCAGGTCACATGGGAGGTTGAATTTTCTTGAACAGGAGAGAACGTGCAAGATTCTTGCTGGATTGAACTCCGGATCACACAAATTAAAGTTTCTTGCATGCCAGATTGGCTGCAAATGCAAAGCATGCTTGCTTATCCAGTAACCAAAGTCGCTTCGCATTATTCGCGCTGAGCTTCTCGATTGAAACCGGCTGATTAAAAGCCATGTGACACCTAACTTTAAGTTCAAGGATTTGATTGAGGAAGAGATCACGAGGCGATGCATCGGTGTCTCCAAGTTGAAGGAGATCACCTACTTCACACGTCTGATTTTGATTACAGCTGAGAAAGATATGAACGCAAGAGAAGTAAGTGTGGGATGGGATCTTCACGCAATCATCGTTCAAGACTCGATTCATGGATCATAGTTTCGATTGATTTAGGACAGTTTCGCATATAAAGAGAGAGCTCTTCCTGTCCAAAACAAGCTCGGCCCACTTGTTCCCACGAAGTTTGGCCGTTTCTTCAGTTGCCTTTTGATTCGTCGATCGACACTTTCGAAGCTCCAAACTTGTGTTCTTCATCAGGAATGACACTTCAACATTGGCAGATACCTCACATCCGGACGTAGGCATTCGATTTTAAATAGCTCCTGCGAACTTTGTACGATCACGTCCTGTTTTCGTCTTTGAATTCGAACACGGAACCGTTTCTTTTGTAGCGTCTCATCTTGATTTCCACACGCATGGCCGGGGTCAAAATAATCTTGTCGCTTCTGCTTCTTGCGGCCTTCGGCATAATGGCTCGGTGTGGGGCCTCGACGGATCCCGGACTAGAGCCCCGGAAGCCCGTTTTACCAATCCACCACCCGGTTAAACCAGCTCTGCCCTCCCGGGCTATCAAAGCAGCTTACTGGCCGTCGTCTGATGGATTCCCTGCGTCATCCATAGACACATCATATTTCACTCACATTTACTATGCGTTCCTCTTGCCCGACCCGACAACGTTCAGGCTCAACGTCACTGCATCTGACCAAACCAACCTGCCTGGATTCACGGGCACGCTGCAAAAGCGAAAGCCGGCAGTCAAGACCCTCCTATCCATAGGAGGAGGTGGGTCGGACCCGAATGTGTTCTCCGGTATGGCGAGCAGCTCGGAAACTCGTGCAGCGTTCATAAACTCCACCATTGAAGTAGCTCGAAAATACGGCTTCAACGGGGTTGACTTGGACTGGGAGTTCCCAGCTGATGAACAAGACATGTCGAACCTCGCTTTGCTTTACAAAGAGTGGAGAAAAGCACTGGCTGGCGAGTCCAAAAGAAGTGGTAAAAGCCGCTTGTTACTGACGTCTGCTGTGTACTATGCATCGGGATTTCAGGTTTCCGGGACGCCCAGATCGTACCCCGGTCAGGCGATCCGGAAGTACGCGGACTGGGTTAGCCCCATGTGCTTTGACTATCACGGGTCATGGGAGAATTTCACGGGCGAGCAATCAGCACTTTACGATTCGAAGAGCAACATCAGCACAAGCTATGGAATCAGTTCGTGGATTCAAGCTGGTGTGCCGCCCCGAAAGCTGGTGATGGGCCTGCCATTGTATGGGAGGACATGG
Organism: Rhodamnia rubescens; assembly: GCA_021437795.1. NCBI lineage: Eukaryota > Viridiplantae > Streptophyta > Magnoliopsida > Myrtales > Myrtaceae > Rhodamnia > Rhodamnia rubescens. The sequence continues at coordinate 4,470,541 of JAILYA010000010.1, read as the reverse complement.
ACGCTCGAGAATCCGAATACTACCGGAGTTGGAGCTCCAGCAGTTGGGACGGGTCCTGGAGACGGTGTCTTGACATACAACCAGATTGTCGATTTTAATGCACAGAACCATACAACTGTCAAATTCGACAAGGGGTCGGAGTCGTACTACTCATACGTTGGAGTCTCTTGGATTGGCTATGACGATGTTCGGTCTGTACGGAGGAAGGTCCAATTTGTGCGGTCTCGGGGCTTGGGTGGGTACTTCTTCTGGGCTCTCGGCCAGGATAAGAACTGGATTATCTCAAGACAAGGTACAAAATGAAATAACCTTCCTAACGTTCATGAGACATGGCAATCACATGTTGATTCTAACAATGTTTGCTTCTTACTCTTCTATTGATGACAGCCTCAAGAGCTTGGGATCACTGATGAACTTGGAAAGACTGTTCGCGGGCACGTGACGAGTAATATTGCGTTTAATTCATTTGAAATTGTTCAATTAGTCGCTTCTCATGGATAATTTTACAATAACTCCAGGAAAAATTCTCGGATTTCTCATCTTAAAGGATCATTTCTCCGAGAATATCCTGTGCAAATCATTGGAAAGTGGGAGCATTTGCGCGTGTATGTCAACCTTCCAATTCAATTCCTGATTGCTCAAATAAATTCATTGCGTCATGCAACCAGCTTTTTCCCTCAAAACATCAGCGGTTGCCTATTTCAACAACTAACAATGAACACTGAAGACCATAAGGACATAACGATCTTGTCATTTCTTCCTTTTTTCTTTTTTTGTATCATAGAGAACGAGGAGAACCGAAGGATCAGTTGCTGACCAAAGGATGACATAATTGTGTAACAAACGGTACTTGCGCATAGCTGTGGCGAGAGGAACATGTGTTTCGGGTGCTTTTCGTGAAGAATGGAATCCGAATACTCAATCTTTCAAGTACAAAATCCAAGGGCTGGCCGGCGATATTACAATTGTAGGGCTAAATAACTGAAGATGTTGATAAGCAGAAAACTCAGTAGTCACTTACAAGTTCGGCTCACAATTGAGCTAAGCAAGAAGCTCAGGAAACACAGAAGTAAGCACTCGGTAATAGAAACAAAATGAATGGAGTGATTTCTCAGACACAGTTCTCTTCTGGCTTGGAGATTAACAAACAACACGGGCAGTACAAGGACGGGGGAGGGAAGGGAACTAAAACTCATCAAGGTAAGACATGAAATGAATCATGCAGCTTATCAGCAAACAGATATGTAGAACAGTTAAAGCCAGCGAAAGGAATCATTCTCTCCTCAGTTTGACATGCATCATCTCATTCACGTTGCGGTTTATAGCAATAGTGGAAGGAAAAGGTATAGTGCAATACATACTTGAACAGTCGAAGAATGGTTGTATCAAGCAGATTTGGTTCAATCCTTATAAGCCAGAAGATGATATGCCTCCCATTAATTGAGCTAGCGAGCAGACTTTATCTACTGCAATCTCCTGTCATGCATCTGCAGCACCTTCTACAAATGCCATAACCACTGTCAACAGATTTTTATTCAGATAAACCGATATGTGCATGCAAAAAGAAGCAAACATGAAGCATCCTATCTGTCACGAGTTTCTTTTAAACAATCAACAGAGAATAGATTCAATTAACCTAAAAGTGTTTATGATGATGCCATTAAATGGTCCAAATGTTGCAAAAGCAATACTACAAAACTGAACATCAAGGTCAGCGAATTAAAACACACCAAATTTGGTTGATCACGTCATGAGCATCAGGGTAACTCCTCTACTTGCCACATACCAGCTACTGTCCACATTTTTGCTTTACTTATTTTTGCCAATTCAGAATAGGCAAGGAAGGACAACCTGTGTGTATACTGTCTCTGGGCATTAACTCACTATGAAATGTTTGCAGGTTGTTACTTAGCCCCATTTGTGACCCATCAATCCAAGGTGGGCAGACCTGTGTGTATACTGTCTCTGGGCATTAACTCACTATGAAATGTTTGCAGGTTGTTACTTAGCCCCATTTGTGACCCATCAATCCAAGGTGGGCAGACCGTCAACATAGCTCCCCCAGAAGTTATAGGCTCAGAATCCGTTCAAACAAAGCGATATACCATTCATACTACCGCAAGCAGATTCAACAACCAGAATTGCATTAGTGAAAATTAATGCCCTTACCACTAGGCCATCATCAACGGCGGTCCACGCTTGCACATTTGAATGTGATAATTCAGCGCTCTATTCATGCTATTCAATTATCCTGTAACAAAATGAAGCAATCCAAGTATTCTAGAACCATCCATGCCTCTGCATATAGACGGAAGATATGGTTGCAACTCAAAATAAATTCTTTATGAATGACTCATTTACCAAAACAGCATGTAACGTGATGCAAAGATGAGCATAAAGCGTGAACACGAATGAAAGGATCAAAAGAGTGTCAACATGATAAAGAGTTGCAAGAACCTAAGATAAAAGACTAATTGCAACAATAAACAAAGTGCTCAGGCGAAAGCAACTTGAGATTTTGGTTACAGCTTAGAAAACATGCAGGGCGAGAAACACATCATAGTTGCACAAAAATTACCCCAAATTTACAAAGAGAACTATGACCCTCACACTCAAGTGGTCCTCAGATGTTCATCAATCTCTCCCCACATATTCTTTTTCAGCAGATCAGCAAGCGGATGAGATAAACACTTGGTTTCAATGATAGCATTATTAACCCACCATTCAACATGCATCGTCTCATACTCCATTAAAATGATGCTGGAGGGGAAAAAAAGCCTATCCGTCTATAAAAAGGTTGAAGAATGGGCGTACCAAGCTGCTGGAAACAATCCAAAATAAGCAAGAAGACACTAGAGGGAAAAACTCTGTCCGTCGATTCCAGCTATAGCACAGTTATCCAGCAAAGTCTCTGGTAATGCATCTGCAGCACCTCTGGCACAAGTAAGGCTTGAGTAATCATAGGCCATAGGCACTTTCAATTGACATTATCATTCAAATAGACCAAGACAACAGTTCAAAAGATTTACAATTAGGGAGCAAACACAGAGCATCTGATGTGCCACAACTCTCTTACACAATCAACTGGACAAATACAATTGAAGTAAAACTAATATGTTGCGAAGGAGACTCTACTTAGCCACTAATCATAGATGCTTGTAATAATGACACTAAATGCTCCAAAGTTTGCAAAAGCAAATCTACACAACTGTAGTGCTATGAAGCTCTGCAAACAAGGAAAGTTTCAGTTAAAGCATGTAACTGTACTTTCCACATTTCATCGGAGTAACTAGAATGCGATATTCGGCTCACCTAGTATATAACTTGCCGTCAAATCATATTGTCAGGACATCCAAATAAAGGATACCAGAATAATCGAACCAATGAATTTAAATGGAAGTTAACAGCCAGAAACTATGAACTTAACAATTCCTATATTAATCCAGAGGGAAATGCAGCTAAGATCAAATATTTCGAGCCAGATACGGTGAAAAATTCAGACTTTCTTTTTGATCAAGCGATCACATAAAAGTATAAACATTGAGACTCAATAGCTAAATACATGGCAATTGAATCAAGAGTTCATACACCAAAAGAGAAGGTGAAATGAGATGCAGCATAGGTATGTGTAAGCGGAGATCCGATATAAGAAGGAATTGTGAACGTTTTATTAGAAGACTAATTGCAACAATTTACAAGAGCTCAAGCTACAGCAACTCGAGATTTTGGTTACAGCTTAAAGAGCATACAAACTTCAAAGCAGGTCATACTAACATAACAATTAGCCAAAGTTTACAAAGAGAACTAGAACTCTCACACACAAGTAGTCTACAAATATTCATCGAATCTTTCCCAGGCTATCTTCATTTAATTAGTACTCTGTCCATCTTCGACACCAAGGCCGTACAATACACCAGCGTACTTTTCTGTGGAGCCATTGAAGAACACGTCCCTCAACTTCAGGAAAGAACAAGCCGTGAGCAAGCTGTCAGACCCAGCTTGATGGCACACGCCAAACCTCTCAACTTCCAACAATTCGGCAAGCTTATTCAAGCCGCCGTGAAGACTATTGCAGAACTTCATCAAATGCTTGATGTCGTACACTATGGGGAAATAAATATTGATCAAATCGAAGAACCCCACTTGCGTATCAGGCAAACTCCGGCAAGTCAACAACTTAAGCAGGTAACCAAAATCGTAGCCGCTATGAAAGGTAACCCAGTTAACATCACCATTCAGAACAATCCCAGAGGACATCAAGAGCTCACCGAAGCGTCTCACGTCAACCCCCTCCTCATTAATCTTCTTGAAATCCATACCGCACTGACGCAGCATCTCGATCGAATCGCCAGCAAACATGTCCTCGGTTACATTGAACTCGCGGAAATTGAACTGCCAAATGCAATACTTGTCCGTGCCGCAAGTGGGCAAGTTCCCTTTCTCGTCCGAAAACGTGAGACCCAATTGGATCAGCTTCAACATATCAACGTTATTTTTCAAGGTCTGGTAGTTATAATCGCTAATGTTCTTGAAATTCCCCACCGGACGAGAAACAACTCCTGGGAACTCGGTATCCATAGCAACATAATTGAATCTGTCCACAACTTCGCGGATCAATGCGAATTCCTCTTCCAGATTATCGTTCCACACCTCCCGAATGTTAATCGATTCGTCTTTCAGCAGCGTCGACATTTCCAACGTCCCAGTTCCAAAACAACAGCTCGGCCTAGTTTTATGGAGTCCAGATCTGGAAGTAGATCATCAATCAACACCCAAAACCTCAAAGCAGAAAGCCGGTCGTCGCTCGAACTCTCAAGTCGGAGCCGTTTCAGCCTTTACAAGCAGATCTGAAGCAAACCCAGATCATGAAACAACGTATTACATACAGAAAACACTTCTGAAGGGAACGGTTTGCTGGAATGAAACACAACCCCAGACAGCCAAAGGCTCAACTAGGAACCGAGCACGTATATCAGATCTTACCTTGGATTTGCGAAATTGTAGCCCGAAATCAACAGATCTAGAACTTGGAAAGGGAACCTCTGCTTCGTTGGGGAGAGATTTTAGGTCAACGAAGCACGCGGAGAGAAAAAGATAAGAGAGATAGCGAGGGAGGACTTTAGTGGGCGTCTTCTTAACCACTAAAGAGACAGTACAGCAGGAAACGAGGAAAGTGATGTTTGGACAAGAAAAGGCATATCCGACGTCGTCTCCTCATCCTAAGTCCTCCCTAACGACGTCGTTCCCGGCGCCTGACGTCACAACGAACTATGACCGTGCTCATCCTGCTCGTCCGAGCCCCGCATCTGAATCGTTACGACGGTAATTTTCCTAGGGCGAATCTCCGAGACCACGAGATCTCTGCTCTCCTTGGCAGCCGCCAGATGCGCCTCGGACGAAAGGCGGTCCTCATTCCATTCAATAAGCATCAGCTAAGTGCGGTGAAAAATTTAACTTTAACAAATATAGCGCGATGATAAGATAAATAATCGAACGCGATTTAATGCAGCCCTTTATCGAAATGAGATCTTAATCATACGAAATGAACATAATCTTTGCGGTCCTCTCTAACGACGTCGTAGTCGTAGACGGTGCCTTGCATCACAACCCTCGCACCACATGATAAGCGTGTTTATCCTGCTTCATTCGAGCCCCGCATCTGAATCGTTACGATCATGTATTGTTTTAAGGTGAATCTCCGGGACCACAAGGTCTATGCGCTCCTCGAGGGTCAAGGGATACGCATCACGCAAAAAGGCCGTACTTATTTCATTTAATAAGCATTGGCCAAATGCAGCGAAAAATTTAATTAGAGAAATAAATATAGCGCAATGGCGACATTTGTAATCGAATGTGATTTAATGCAATCCTTTACCGAAATGAGATCTCAATCATATAAAATGGACATAATCTTTACGGTCCTCCCTAACGGCGTTGTAGTCGGTGCCTTTGCATCACAACCCTCGCACAACCGGGATAAGCGTTTTTATCCCGCTCGTCGTTCGGGCCCCGCATCTAAATCATTAAGATCATGTATTTTCCTAAGGTGAGTCGTCGGGACCATGAGGTCTACGCGCTCCTCGGGGGTTGCGCAATACGCTTGGCACAAAAGGTGATATACTTAATTGAATGCGATTTAATGTGATCCTTTATCGAAATGAGATTTTAATCATACGAAATAAACATAATCTTTGTGTGTCCTCCCTAACGACGTTGTAGTTAGTGTTTTGCATCACAATCCTTGCATCGCACGATAAGCGTGTTTATCTTGCTTGTTCGAGCCCTGCATAATGAACTGTTACTATCGTGTATTTTAATAAAGCGATTTTCCGGGACCACGAGGTCCATGCGCTCCTCGAGGGTTGCACGATACACCTTGCACGAAAAGGCTGTCCTTATTTCATTCAATAAGTATCAACCAAATGTGGCGAAAAATTTATCGGGAGGAACAAATGTAGTGCGACAATGACATGAATTAATCGGATGCGATTCAATGTGGTCCTTTACCGAGATGAAATCTCCGATCATAGAAGTTGAACATAAAGAGTAGGCTTGGTTCAAGCATTTCCAAGAAGTTTTCAGCTTAAAGCCTATTGGGAGAATCTTGAAATATTTGGTTCAGCTTTAAGCTAGCATTTAATTAAATGCTTTGGCCTTGAAAAAAAAGCCCAATGCTAATAGAGATCAGCATTGGGCTTTCAAAGATTTGGCCAAATGCCAAGAGATTTTTTCCTTCCAAAACTAACCTCATCAATTCCCTATATTTTCGATTTTGCCCCATCTTTATTTATCTTCTTCGTCGGTCCGGAAATTAGTAATTTTTTTAATTAAAAAATTACATTCAAAGCTCTTTTGGATGTTGTATTTACCAAATACCATTCAACCCAAAGTCTATTTTTAAATGAGATTTTACCAAACATAATTAAAATTTTTCTAAACTTCTTTAGATTAAAGGCATATATATTTTTCCAAAGCTCATTTCAAATGCTTAACTAAACCTACCCAAAAACTTTGCTGGGACATGTTGGGAGGGGGCGACAAAATTGTGATTTCAAGCCAACAGCAGCGAGCTTGCCAAATTTGACCAAGACCACCCCATAAGTTCATGGCCAGATCAATTATTTGTCCGCGGTCACAGTCAAGTTGCTTGGGCGGCGGAACTTGCCTGGACGTGGAAGACGGGGGGGCACGAGATTTGTGAGATTTTGACATTTTAATTATGTTATATTTCTTATTTTTAATTTTTGTAGAATAATTTAGCAACATGATGAATGGTGATGGTGATGGGGATAAGCACTGGGTTTTGTCTGAAAGCACAGCGATTAGGGCCTCGCCATATCACGGGGGAGATTAAATTAAGGCAAGCACGGTTTGACCATGTCATTTTGGAACGTACTTTCCAGCGTAAGCCCAACAGGAAATCCGATGTCAAATGAATACGAGGGTCGCTTTCCAAGAGACCTTGCTAACCTTCCCTTTTTGCAAAAAATTTAAGATTGGTCTCCAAAGCGTGTGAGGATTAGCAACAAATTACTTAGGTTTTGGCATTGTTACCGGAAGTGGCTGTGGAAACGACTTACCGTACCCCGCGTTAGGCTTTTGTCTTTTGCTCCGCATTTGGGACGTGTTTCTTCACGTTTTGGATGGGGCCGGTGTCAATTTCTAGTAGGCTCGTAAAACGGATGTGTAGAATCGTGTTTGAGTTGGGTTGAAAATGATCCGATCCAAATTGACCCATTTACATACTATACAAAATTTAGCAATTTATACTCGATCCCGACCCAACTTGTATTAGATCCGACTTGGCGTTAATTCTTAGCGAGTTTTCTCCTTAAATTGTTGCCTTTGAAGAACGAGAAACTTTATGAACAAGCTACCGAAGAAGGTGAGGGAGCTAGGGTGCTTGGTGTTCAGATTGTGGGGTTTATGCTGTCTTTTTGAAGAATCGTTGCTTCAGAACTACCCTCCACCAAAGTCAATATGCCTACGTTACTTCCACTTATACATTTGTTTTCACATCATCAAAATCTCCTCAACTTACAATTGGTTCTTATCACCTAAACATACTTCAAAATTCAAGAATCAAATAAAATCATTTGACATTTGAATTTCCCATTGGAAGCCTGTGCAAATATTTCACTACATTCTAACAAAGCAAAAGGCCTACAGTGCTGCAGGCCCAAAGGCAGAGAAACTTTGGGTCCATGTTTCTCAATACAAAGGCCATACCCCCAAATACTCTTCTCAAAGTCCACTTGAACTCACTCAAAAAGATTTATGGGGCATAGCATCAATTTGATTTTAAATCCCTTTCTCTTTCTACAATTCTCTTTGGAGACCCTGGTTCTCAAAATTTTGGGAACTCACTAAATAATTGTTTCCCTCCTCCTTGCATGACCAGGTAAATAATTGTTTCTTTGTCCAAACAACCAAGGAAAAAAGACCCCCCGACAAATTATTGTCTCACGTTTTGGACGTCGAATAATAGGTTTCGATTTCTCGTAATAGATTCGATATGCATGCCAACTGCTCCTTCACACATGTTAACCCACTTCTACTTCGTGTCCGAACACGATCTCGATAATTTCTTTTAAGAATGAGGTTTGCCTAGAAAATAACTATTTCCACAAATTTTTCTGATTTTAACAGGTTTGGCATCGAGCCAACCGCTTGTGCCACATGTATGCCAGCCACTTCTATCATGTGTATGCTAGCCGTTTGTGTCACTTGTTTAGTCTCCCGAGATTCCGAGTCCTGGCCTAATAATCTGTATCCTCTTTTTCATGCTTGCATCGTAATAATTCCCAATGTCGATCTCGCACATGTCAAACCTTCTGTTAACCAAACCTATGCCAATCACAATTTGATTGAAATTAATTGCGCTAAATCTTATAATTACAAAATCGATATCTTGCTTGATATGATGCCTCACAAAGTCAATAGCTCTCTTAAAATGACCAATACTTATTTTAGCCATTTCTAGGGTGTTAATTCCTCCCCACACCTCACATAGGAAAAAGGTACAAAGACAGCCAGCCAGACTAAGATTAAACAACTGACTTGTTTTGATTAGGGGCACGACATCAACAGGCTTTTGTCACTTTACCAAATGTAAATAATTTTATGCTTGAGCCTACTATCCAAGTTTAGGCTCGAGTCGTGCCTTATCTATGAAGTTAGTACTGGTCCAAATATTTACTTGCCAAAGAGGAGTTCTTGTGATCAGAAAAAGAATATTTATTTGCAAACATTTCAGTATCTCTTTACAAAAAAAAAAAAAGCATAGGTAACATAATTAATGTTAAGAGCGCGCAACAGAAATTCGATTCCTTCGCCTAGGAAATTGGCAAGAGGGTGCCCAAGTTTGATTCCGTCAACATATTAATCGCTTTCCACCATACAAATTCTCCAATGTGGGACTTCTCTAATACATTTTACACGCGCATCTCTACAATCTTCTCCTCATATGTGAGCTTAGTGTTAGATTTGTTCTTTCTTAATTCAGGTATCCTTCTACATTAACTTATTTCAACTTGAATCTCCAACACGTAACTTCATCCTTGATCTTTTTCTCCGGATTGAACCATGGAGTCTACCAAAGGCTTCACGTTACAACACCATATCACCCACAATTCAAAAATTGCGTTGGTCACCAAATTCCTTCCTTAAGATATTCACCAAAAAACTAGAACGTATTGGGGGTCCAACCATCGGCTCGATATCATTTGTTAATTACGAGCATCATAAGTTCAATACCTTTAGCACGGAAGATCGCCAAGAGGGAACCCAAATGTGACATCCGAAATTTTCTATATTCAGTAATGATATTTAGGAGATAAAGTTAAGTATTATTTAGCTTGAAAATTCAGATGGCATGCAGGCTGTTATTTTTGTGAAGTATGAAAAGTGCGACTGACAATTTTTCAAGACCATAGTCATAGTGCGATGTGTTAGGATTAAATTGATATACATTGACACGTACATTGACGGTGCAGTGTGAAGACAATTGAATTACTGACATATTAGTTGTAGAAAGGGCGTGCTATGATCTAAATCACATACTTGACGATTTTCAATTTTTAATTTATTGAACTGATATTTTCCTAGTCTTCGATATTGTTCACTAATAATTTTAGTGGATTGGTCGTTCTCTAACTTGTGCACATTGTCTCAACCTAAAAATTGAGTTTCTAGGCTAATGGATTACTAAGTTAATTAAATTAATTAACCTAGTTCGAACTCTCTCAAGCTATGCCAAATCATGTTTTAGGTTCGGTTAGCATGCATAAATATTCAATAGGAGTCGCCACTAATTATTTATGGTAGGTTGACTAGATATCTAAGTAAAATAATGAGAGATTATTTCACCGGTACGAACCACAAACTAAGGAGTTCGGGGACTTGATTGTGCTAGATTTCTCTAACGCTCTTACGGTACCATTCTTTTATAAAAAAACATTTAAGCAAGCAACTTGGATTTCTTTTAGACTAAAGTTCTACCATGCAAAGGTGAGCATGCGCATGCGCATACACTATTGAGCACCCAATAGTCAAAGCACAAATAAATTGCAAGAAAGGAGGAATGCACTTACCTCAAGCACACGCAAGCATCTGCATTGTTAGTTAGAATATCACACAGACATCCCTAACATGATTTCTATTTAACATCACATCAAGCAAATCTTTTTAAAGGTTTATTGGTCTAAATGAATGTAAGCTATACTGTATGAGATGCATGAGATGAAATTAAATGTTATGCAAAAATAACTATCCTGGTTATTCTGATGCAAGAAAATAAATTCTAAGCTATAAACACTTGCAGAAATACTAACATGCAAACTATATGGCATGCAATGGATGACATAGTGATAATAACCTAGGTTGATGGTAATTCATAGTTGAATGAACCCAACATCCATTCTAAATTAATTATCCTAGACATTCATACTAAATGTGATGCAATTAATGACATACCAAGCCCTACGACATCAAATTGGTGCGCGTGGCGCATGACATGTATGTAATGATGCAACCTAAGCTATATGAACTAAACATGATGATGCATATGACATGATGACAATTTTTTTGTATTTTTTTTCATGAAACTCGAAATAAATAAATTACTAAAATAAAAATCTGTTCTAAGAAAGATAACATTTAATATAAGTTAAGAAATTAATTTCTCAAAGTCTAATCTTATAGTAGAATGTTATCTTAACATGCAATTCTAATAAAAACATATTCTAAACTAAGCAATGTCTAACATTTTTTTATTTTTTTTAGAAAAGATTTAAACTAACAATTAATTCGAACAAGCAAATAACAAATATTGTCCATAATGCACCTTTCTATTTCGAATTTCCGATTTAATTCACCTCATACCTGGTAGATTGGGTCGGGTGGTGAATTCTCATATAGAGTTACAATCATACCCATATATTCTGGATCGGATAGTGAAACTCTATTTCTTGAAATCATCAACCCGATCCACGAGTAGTGGATGTGGTGGACAATTCCATGTTCGGACGCGAGCATACTTCTTGGATGAAGTCTAATACTCGCCCTATTGCATAGATTACTCGAGACTTAGGCACATGGGAGCATGCATTATGAACAGTATTTATTATCTAATGCGTTAATTAAAATAAACAAGCAAAGTAGATATACAATGAATAAAAGAAAAAATAAATCAAGGTATAAAGTAAATAAACAAAAGATTTGATCCATAAATAATAATAGATAAAGCGCAAGATTATCTACAAGGCAATATTGCGTTATCTCTAACACTTTATTGACAGTATTGCCTTATCTATAAGACTACATTCTCCTAATGTGTATGACAATATCTGCAATGTTCAAATTAGGCAAAAAATATTCTAAATATTCTTGGATAGGATTGTTACCTAATCTTGCGATAATACCTTCAAATTAACCTAATCTTGCGATAATACCTTCAAATTTGAATGGATTCTTGGCGGATCACGGATCAAGGCTCGAACGGTGGTTCCACCGGCAACTATGGACCTGCAGCTTGCGGACTCGCGGGTCAGCTCGATGGTCAGCACGAGAGTAAGTCGCGACTGAGATTGTCAATGGGATGGGGGGCACGACTACTTACGCTTCGGTGACCTACGAGGAAACTTTGGGACAATTTCGAAGCCTGCAAAAACGAAGGGGAGGTGCAGCAAGGACTTGACCAAGAGAGGAGTAGTGATGGTGTGACATCAGTTCAATGCAATAGTGGCCGGACTTCACAGATCTGGACCAAAAGAAGAACAAACATCAAAGGGACGCTGAAAGGATATATGGTCTTCACTGCAACACTCGAATGTTCGTTGGAATGATGAGGGAATCGTCTGGACCTGCTGGCTCGCTAAAGGGATTTCGTTGGGACTGGTTCACGGTCAGGATTCGCACGGCTTCGCAGTGGCTCTCGGACGCAAGACTTCAGCTTGGATGATGGCGAAGGCTGTTTGGCCAGGGCTGGTTCGACCGACAGTGGTGTCGACGACGAGACTGGTATGAAGAATCGTTGGATGAGCCTCGGCTAGTCTGTGGGAGAAACAAGACAGCCACGTCTCGGCTGGACTTGTCGCAGTGCGAAGCTGATGTGCGCAGGGATGAAGGAGAGAGAGAAGATTTTCCTTTTCCCCTTTCTGTACCCTTTGTAACTCTCCACAGAGTTCAGCTCCGCCAAGGGAAAGTCAGAGAACCCGAGAAAGAATGTCTCTGCCTTCGATCTCCATTGTCTCTTCTCCCTCTCTCAACGTGCCGTGACCCGTGAGTGGCAATTTTCATGGCCTTGTATTTTCGATGAATGGCCTCCTCCGTTGGCGAAGCATAGGCATACTTATATAGTGGAACTTTACGTCATACCACGAGCTTAATTCATTGGCCTTTTAACAAAACGGACCTCATCTTCAAAGCTTTTTCTGATTAAGTCCATGAAGGGATGAATTGGTTTCAATTAAATTAATAAGTGGCTAAATTATGATTAGTCAAGTGTCAATTAGGCCTTATTCTCGTGGAATATTCTGTCATCATATCGCCCAATGCAATGCTTTTTTTTTTAAAAAAAATTAATATTTAAATTTTATAAAATTTATTTTTTTTTTTTAAACTTTTTTTTACAATTTTTCCTACATAATTAGCCAAACTTTAGGTATCATTTTTTCCTTTTTTTTTTTTTTTTTTTTTTTTTTTTTTTTTATTTTTTTTTTTAATTTTTTTTTTTTTTTTTTATTAATTTTTTTTTTTTTTTTTTTTTTAAGGTCTCTCCCTTTTCAAAAAAAATATCCTTTTATTAACTTTTTTAGCCCTTTTTCCCTTATACATTCATTTAGGCCACTAGCAGCATTTGTATTTTTTAAAAAGAAAATTTTCCTCTTTTTTTTTTACTTTTTTTTTTTTTGTTCAATGTCATTATTACTTTTAACCTTGATTTTCTAAGTTCATGGCCTTATCATTGGATGGAGCCATATGATTTGCTACTTCTAATCTCAAGTCATCAAGAGAGAATAGAGAGGAAGGGAAGAGAAGACTCCAGGCATCCTCCTCCTCCTTCGAAGAGGAAAGCACACCTCCTCTCCCTCCCCTCCACCCATGCTCCTTCCAAAGTCAATTACTAGAGATTGGAGGGGAGGGTGAGGAGGGGGAAGCCCGGGCATTCTCTCATTGCCTGCTTTTCACTTCCCATTTTAAGTTTCGCAAATTGGGAGGGAAACCTACTTTGGGGAAGCATTCGATATAAATTGAAAATCCATAGCGTGTGGAGGGAGCTAAGATGATGCCACCGATTTGGTAGACACTATTATTTTAAAAATTTTATTTGACATTCGATACACGCAACTCGGTGAGATTCTTAATGGCAATGTTACAATTAAGACTTTATCTTCACAAAATTATCAAGAGTGAGAGTCAAGGAAGGGCGTCTATTTCAAATTTTTCTCTCCAAAGGTGAGTGAGGGGGAGAGGAGGAAGGCGTCGTGGTAGGGTTCTCAAATTCTCGCAAGAAATATTCAAACATTCCGAGTACTACTACGGTGACCACTTCCCAACAACTAAACCAAAAAATAAAATGATTTTTTTTTTTTTAAAAAAAAAAAATTAATTTAAATATTTTTTTTTTTTTTTTCCCTAAAAAATATGTAGGCTCTTAATGAAAATTCATTAATGATTCATACCCATTTTCTCCCTTTTTCCCCCAAAATTTGATATGAAAATTTGATATTTTATATAATTTATAATGTTAGATGACTAAGGTTAGTCCCTATTTTTTCAGTCATGCAATTTTTCCTACATTTAATTAGGCGATCCAATGTCGTGATCTTTGCATTTGCCCTTCATTTATTAAAGGTCTACCACAAGAAGGCAAAAAGAACTTTTTCCCTTTTTCTAAATCAGTTTTGGTGGGGTTTCTTCCTAATGTTCTTGGGACCCTTTTCCTCTTATGTGTAAATGTATATGTTCTGGTGTTAACCAATCGATTGAAGAGATGAAGCTGTTTACATGGTTTTGGGCAAATAACAGTAATTTGTTGCCCACTGCTGGCAACAATACGTCATTCTTCTAGAGGTTTTGAAGGTTAGGAAGTCAGGATATTTGTTGTAGCAATCTTCTTTGAGCTGGATGCACGAGGGATGGTTGAATTAGGGCAATAATGCTTGAGATTGCGGTGGTTGAATCACAAGACCATACATGTAATTTGAACATGCGAGTCTTATGAAGCCATTGCCAATAGATTTGGTGAGATTACTACTATTGATTTGCATAGGAGAAGAAAAAAAATTAAGGATAAATATTTCTCTTCAATCTCATGTTCTTTAAACTTAATCTGTGCACTATACTACATAAAACATATCTTCTGTGTGCTCACTTTTACTTTTGTCAAGAAGCGACAAACGTCTTTATTTCGTTTTTTGAGAAGCAATTGAGGAGAATATGATACTGGGTACGAAAAGTTGAGAATAATAATTAATTAATGGCTACATGAGCTCCAATTTTTTTCCTAAAAAACTAGGTGTTTGACTATCAACTTTGAAATTTCCTCGTTATACTACTGAAATATCTTTAATTTTTTTTTATTACACATTAGGATGGACAGAAAAATGAAAACAATCGCAGTGGGATCTAGTCAGGCAACGATATCAAAATTCGTAGTGCAAAAAGATAAGCTGGAAGACCGATTTGGTCCTTTTCATCCCAAATGAAATCCCCAAATGAATGCCAATTCCCCTTATAAACGCTCCTAAATGAGGACCGGGTTTGAAATTGGGCAAATGTGAACACAGCTACTAGTCATTTCACATTGAGAATTAATTATGTGACGGTATTTAAGTAACTATTAGACTAATGGTTTATTTTGAGCCACAGAAAAAATGCGTAAAAATTAATTGTGGGATCCACCCCTCTAAAAATTTGTGGCCCACAATGTATTGTTATTTTCATAATCACTCAAAAACACTTGTTATCTTTGAGATAACAGCACCACTATTCTCTATGGATAGCGGTGCCTTTTATACCACGGAATTCCCTTTCCTTTTCTAATTGGCAACCGACAAACACGGTAATAAGTTGAACTATGTTTCGGGTTTTAACAGAATTGTGAAGCCTAAGTTACGGACCCCCAAAAAAAAAAAAAGTTCTGAAAAGGTCGCAAGGTCAAATCCCAAATATGCTTATCTATGTTATGCGAGATATGTTGTGGTGAAATTATGTTACGTACAATGTTTCAAAAAAAAAATTAAATGGTTATGTTTATGCCAACTATATTGCAAACATGCGGTGATGATTTATTTCTAGACTTGCGACGGAAGTGTGATTTATTTGTACCTTTGGTATTGCCAAATAAATTCGGATTCATTATATTATGTGCATCGTATACGTACAACAAAATTTAGGGACCTAAAATGTCTATTTTCAACATCGTAGATATTTTCAACATGTTTGCATGACATAGATAACCATCTTTGAAATTTGGTTTTATGACTCTTTTCAGTAGCTTGAGCTTGATAAGTTCTATTGAAATCAGAATTATTTGTTCAACATATTACACCGTTATTACTAGAAAATAACGGTGCCATAGATTAAAGTTTAGCGTGTGTGTTCTTCTACTTTCGTCCATATATAATCATGAAATTTTTAGGATCTCACTTTCCGCATTTCAAGACTTGTTTTCCTTTACGCCGGAAAATTTACCAAAAAAGTCTTAAATATATTGTAGTTATACCAATTCAATCATAAAATTTCTTATTTGCCAATTGAGTTCTAAACTTTTTGCGTTATGTCAATTCACCCATTTGACTTGTCGATCGATGTGGCAAATTTCTAATAATATTTTACATTTTTCATATTTTTTATACTTTTTTATTATTTTTCCGTCTTTTTTATTTTTCTAATTTTTTTTATTTTGGCCGGCAACCTCCGTCGACCCCTTGGTGACAGCGTAAGCCCTCGCCCGCCATTAGGCGAGGGTTCGGGCCAACCTTCACCCAAATGCGGCGAGGGCTCATAGGCGCTCGATCGATAGCGGCAGGAGACCGCTTTCCATAACAAAAAGAAAAGAAAAAAATTCAAAAAGTATTATTGAAATTTTCTATTTTAGTACTGGTGCTATCACATCAAAGAACGACCATTTAAATAGACTTAATTGACAAAATTATAAAAGGTTTAGGATTTAATTGGTAAAAAAAAAAGTTTAGAATTGAATTGAAGTAATTGTAATTGATCATGGATTTTTTTGTAATTCTCTCATTTTGGACGTGTCCTCAACGTTCTCAACATGGTCTCTAACATTTTAAACTTGGCCGGTATCGATTTCTAGTAACATATTCATGTCAATCACGTCTCTACGTATGCCAATTTGCTTTTGTCACGTGACTGGCATCATGCCCTCGCCAGTTATCACCAACGTGCCAACGACCGCAAAAGGGACCAAAGGAAAATAGGAATAAAAAGGAAAATAATTAATTAAAAAGGAAAGAAAATCTAGAAAGCTTAAAGGATATTGCAAAACGACCCCGTTTGGTGCAGGCTAGCTGTCCGGCTGTCCGTCAATGGTGTCAGTTGAAAGGGGTGGCAAAATTGTGATTAAAGTCAATAGCAATCAGCTTGCCAAATTTGACCAAGACCCAACGAATTCACCCGAATCATTTTTCCAGGAATCGACTTCTTGGACCACGAATTTTGTGAGAATTTTACATTTCATTTACCAGAAATCCGGTATTTATTTATTTATTTATGTCAAAATGAATACGAGGTTGCTTTGAAAGACTTGGGACTTTTGCTTGGACACAATTCGGGACTTGAACTTGAGAGGCCACTTAAATTCCAAAGTACCTTATTTACATCATGAATCAAATAAAATATGAGTCAATGTAAAAAGAATTTGCTAATCCTACATGCTTTTCTCAAGTGCTAGAATGGGAGATTATTACTGCAAGCTACTTTTTTGCCTCGGCCGAATATGTGGTAAGAGCATCAACATCCCACTTCTTCGATTTTTCCAGTTGGATAGATCGGGTAAGCGTACGGAACTGCAGCGTTTGACGTAGAGACTTTCTAGTGATTCCACTCTGTCAAGACCTTGAATCTCAACCAGTTTCGGACATTTCTTTACTTTGAGGTCCTTGAGATTCTTGAAGTTAGATAAGTTGGAAAGGTCCACAGCTTCCAGGAAGATCACAATCAGTACTGTGAGTTTCCTCAAACTAGAGGGAAGCTGTCCGATGTGGCACAGGTTCTTGCAGTTGTAGAGTTCAAGTTCTTCTAGACAGTGAAGGCCACCCAAATATGAGCTTATGCTGGTGATACTTGGAAGTTCCAACATGCAACATGGGTCGCAAGTTCCCGTACTTGGAAAATCTTCGATGGACTTCGAGGTGGTAAAACATAATTCCAAATTTCTTAAATTCACAAGGTTGGAGATCTCTGGAGCTTTTACGTGGCACTTGAGGACAGACATAGACTTACCAAACTTTGGGGAAGCTTTGGTACATTCTCCACACGAGTTTGTGTTAATGTCAAAATCTTCAAGAAAGACAGTCTCACGATATCACTAGGAATAATCTCTAGCAGTGTGCAATGCTCTCCATAAATCTCCTCAAGATTCTCTAACATCCCAATTGCCTCGGGTAACTTTTGCATGTGACTTCTTATCATCTTCAAAACTTTCAAGCTCTTTAGATTGACAATAGCATTTGGCAACTCTGCAATGCCCGTACGCGAGACATCCAACTCAACTAAACCTTTCAAGCATTCCAATGGATCTATCAATCCTTAACAAACTTTCACATCCATGTAGAATTAACACTTCTAAGGATAAATACGCAGAGAGGTCGGGAATTTCCTTTAAACGGTGACTAAATGACATATCAAGGACCTTCAATCTTGTAGCCACCTGTAAAATAATTAGGTATATTCAGCGAGTTTGATTTATAAAATTGTGCAGGAAAAAACAAATATACCGACTAAGGAAGCTTTCCACCAAAATAACTTTATAGAGATGTGCATATCCATTCTTCTCCACCTTAAGCAAACACCACCCTTTGTCTCACTTTTTTTCATTTCTTCCAATATTATCCCCAGCAACAAATAAAAGAAAACGAATCTATTCTCAAATTACCCCGTCTCGGATGATAAAAAGGAAAAAGAATGGAGTCAACATAGCTCTTATAGATTGTAACGTCCCTTTTCAACTTCATCATGCAAATTACCGATATTGTGCCCAACTCTAGTTTTACGACTTTCCTATGTAAATGCATCATCTAAATATCAATATGAAAAAAATAATCTTAAATGTATTCTAATTATCAACTAATCTAAATTTTCAGTTTACTACTTTCTTTTTATAGGTTCTTGTTTCATACATTAAGATAAGGGCGGTATTAGCTTCCACATGACCTTTGAAGAGTATAATATATTTTTATACTATTGACGGACAAAACAACTTAATTTAAGAATGTAATAGGGACAACTTATTGGCTTGACTAGGGAACTCAAAACGACAAGGCCATAAAAGTAATACAATTCTATACATCGATTGTATGACATGGAATGTACACATAACAATGCCCTTTACTCATGCAGCTACAATCAATTTGAATTGAAGAAATTCATCAGGAAAAGATTTGCAATAAATGATAAAAACAGCAATAGCATAGTATCAGTATGAAATTATAAATGCAACGCAGATTGATGGCCAACAACCAAGATTTGTTACTTGAATTAACCAAAAAAAAAAAAGATGAATAAAATGACCATATAAAACCCCGTGCGATACAAGAGCAGGTGTGACCAGAAGAGAATATGAGATAAATTGTTTGCACACTCATACCTTGAGTTGAGTCCAACCACCCCAATGTTCATCTATATCGCTCCATGTTAGGCGAAGGATGACTAGATTTCTTGGGCAAAAGTTAGTTGCCTGCATATCTTGAGGACACCTCCGCCAAGAAAGCCATCTCAATTCTGAAAAGAGATCCTCAAAGTCTCCAGAGAGGGTCCCACCATCCATATAGAGAAATCTAATATTTGGCACTTTGACAAAGTCTTCTGATGTAAAAACAGAGCATCCACGAAAGAAGGCTGCAGCAGTTTCGGTTCCCTAAATTGAGGAAAGAGTCAGTTAAATGTGAGGAGCTCCAAATAAAGGGAGAACAGTACAAGGAACTTATACCTTTCTATTGTGGAAAATATCAGGAACTTCTTTCTGATGCCACCGCCATGCCCGAGAACCCTTTTTTGGGTCTTTACAGTTTTCTTCATACACAATGCTCCTGCCCAAGTCCTTAAGCTGATCGTGCATCCATAGTATGTTGCCTTCTTTAATTTTCACTAAGGACATTAGTAGCAGAACTTCAATCCCCTCATTCGGAAAAAATCCACAGTCCTCCCACATGTATTCTTCTTCACTCTTCCGTTGTCCACCTAGAAAAAAAGACCAATCCCAGCAAGCAATATCAAGAAATATTTGTCTTTGTTGGTGATCTAATGCCTCATAACTCAACATTAAGCTTTCCTTCACATCCTTATGAGGACAATGTTTCAGCTTTCTCAACGTATCTTGCCACACCACTTCCCTTTTTCCTTGTAAAAATGAGCCGATCACTTCAATAGCCAGAGGAAGCCCTTTGGTTATTGCAGTAACTTCCTCGGATAGACTCATGTATGTATTTGGAGGAGAGCTGCTTCTGAAGGCATGCTTGCTAAAAAGTTGAAGAGCTTCCGAATTGTCGAGTCCCTTAGCTTCATAAATCAAACAATGTTCAAATTGATCTTGGAATCCACTTAAAACACTTTTGTCTCTTGTTGTAACCACTATTCTACTTCCGGAACCGAACCACTCTTTCTTTGCTGCTAATGCCATGAGTTGCCTCCTATGATCAACATCATCAAGGAAAATAAGAACTTTCTTTTTGTTGAATCTATCTCTAATCGTATTCATCCCACGATCAATGCTAGAAAGTTCAAATCCTGCGTCACCAATGATATCAGAGAGCAATTGCCTCTGCACATTTAACAAACCAGAACCTTTTGATGCTTCTCGGATATCTGAAATGAAGCTGCAACTCTCAAAACTAGTGGATAGTTTGTCGTAAACAACCTTGGCAAGAGTTGTTTTGCCTATTCCACCCATCCCCCAAATACCAATGAGCCTTGTGTCCTCAGATTCGACATTCAACAAATCAACTACTTCATTCACTGATTTGTCAATTCCAACTAAATGATCAGATATATGAACACAGGACACCTTAAGGTTAACCAACACTTTCCGAGCAATCAACCGTGCGAGTTCTCCATGGCTGTGTCAAGATACACAACATAATCAAGTTTATGATGAGATGGGTAACAAAATTATATACTTACAAGGTCAAACAACAACACGAAGATACAAAATTGATTATGGACCCATTAAACAAAAGAACAAATACAGAATTCTCTGGTTCTTGTCTATCTAGACAATAGACTATAATGCTCATGCCGAGATGGTGATCCTTCAGTGTTGAAGTACTGGAGTGTAGAATTACGTGCGATATTCCATCACCAGTTTTTGGTCCAGAACACAGAAAAAGCTGTGCTCTTCAAGTTATAATTCACATTCAAGAAAAGGGAAGATGGAGTTGAGTGAGACAACATACCCTGTGTTCTTGGTGTCCCATCCCTTGATTTTAGTGACTTCCTTTAGCGCCTGCTCCCAGCCCTGCACAGTCTCAGGCCCGCGTTCTTTTTTATGCTGAGTTAATGCATCCCTATACACTCCAGTTTCAAGCTTCACATCGGAAGGTTCGACGTCATAGAAAATGGGCATAACCTCCAGTTCGCTGGTTTTCCTGCGCTCCATCATGTGTTCCAGCTCACGCAGGCACCAGCTACTGGAGGCATAGCCTCTGGAGAAGATGGGAATGCAGATTTTCGAGTGATCGATGGCCTGGTAAATCTCTTGGCCGATCTCTTCACCAACGTTGATCCCCTTCTTGTCTATGAAAACATGGATACCCTTATCTAGCAGGGCACGATAGAGGGAATCTGCAAAGGTAACGCGAGTATCCGGTCCTCGAAAGCTCAAGAACACCTCGAACTCAGCTCCTGATGAGCCATGGCTTGTGGATGGAGTTTCCGGAGACGGGCTCCTGCTTCTTTCCATCTTAGCTGCGTGTGCTAAAATTATGAAAGCAAATCACAAAAGACTGATATATATATATAGAAATCACCTGGTTTCTGTTAACGAAGATGGGCGAGAGCAAGTGGAATGTTAAAATCACCTGATTCAACTTTCTCTAATGCTTCAACAAGAGCTCCCTTCTTCTTTTTCTTCGAGAACTGGAAATGGCAAGAACAGAGCAATCAGTGACATTCATCAAGTTAGTCATCAATCCAGTCAGTGATGATCAAGCTCTTCAAGAACTTCTTTTCTTTTTAGCTTTCCCACCACCCGAAAGCAATACAGGGAACGCGATCAAGATCACCCCACCCACCTTCTCAAAGAGGTGAATGGCATGTTGTAACAAGATGGAGATCGCGAGTATCACGAAACAAAGGATGGCGACCACCCACGTCGGGGTCTCCTCCAGAGTACGCTCCTTCTGGTAATCCCCTGCCATCGACGCCTCGCCAGTAGTTCACGTTCAACGGGGAATCAGCCGCGGCGGCAAGAGGAAGAGGGAGCTCCAGTCCAACGAAGGGAAACGAGAGAGGGCGATGGGATGGGAGGTGGAGAACGAGATGTGAAGCAGCTGTGGAACATGTTTTACAGTGGTTTTACAAGACTTGGATGATGGACAACGTGGTATGTGGCATTTCAAGGAAGTTGCAAGAACTCCGTCTGGAACAGGGGTCAACGAGCAATGGTCAGGTAGGAAAGTGAGGGTCGGTTTCCATTTCCGTCGTGTTGCGGCATTGATAGATAGAAATTGCAGAGATATGGTTTAAGGATTAAGAAATATGGAGGAGAGTAGGAGTGGTTGGTCAGTCCTTATCAATTTAAGCTGCCATATTCAAATATGGGCCATGGCGAGAGGATTATGTTTTTGAACAACTCCTTTTTTTCTTTTCATCCTAGCTGCGTCTACTACCCTCAAAGATTTTACAAAAGATTATCGAGACTCGTGATGATGGGAAATCCGGTATTATTCGTTTCAATCAAGTTTATGTTAGTTGAGTTTCGCAAAATTGAAAAAAAATTGTTCAAAAAATCCTAAACTTATTGCAGGTGGTAGTCAATTCAATCCTAAACCTTTCAATTATATCAATTTAATCCTAAACATTTTGAAGATTTGCCAATTTAGTCATAAAATTTTTAACAATTTATTAATATAGTCTTTTCAGAGCCAATTATCCAAATAATAAGGCTAGGACTAAATTTGTAAATTTTTAAAATATTTAGGATTAAATTGACAAAATCAAAATATTTACGACTAAATTGATAAGTTTTAAAAAATTTAGGACTGAATTAATATGATTGAAAGGTTTAAGATTTTTTGGACAATTTTCCGGTAAAATTAAGTTTATGTTTCTGAGTTCCATTGTCTGCCACATGGAGATGGCCGGCCTTGGGCCTACCAGAGTCAAGTGGACATAATTTAGTGGAAGAGGAAGTCGAGGTCGTTGGTCAGCCCTCATCAGTCTACCATGTCGACACCAATTATTAAATTGGGGGAGAGGGTGATAAAACAATGGTCGAGACAAAAAAAAAATGGTCAGGATCGGCATTGTCTTCTATTCACATTTCTTTAAGGGCCAAGATCATTATGTCTACTATAGGAATTAACCTTCTTCGTAACTTCATCATCCAATAAGAGCCGATGCCATCCATCGTTTGATCAGTCCATTGTGAAGCATCAATCGCCGTCAAATTCACCCACGAAACTTGATCACAATATCAGAATTACCATTATTAATGTCTAAGAGTGACGTATTAAATGCTTAGTCTAGAGGCAATTGCAAAGCTGAAGCCATATATCAACGTGTCCACTACATATTGGTCGAATGAATTACTTTTTTTTTCTTTTGGGTCAGTGAATGAATTACTTTTACGATGAACCATCAGTAATAAAAGCTATACCTCGTTCACCAGAAAGAAGTTTGTTTCTGTTTTTACATAATCATGGGCATCATCAAACTACTCGGTATTGGCCTTTCCATAATCCAGACCGTGAAAGAAAGAAAAGAGAGAATGAACAATTGTTGTCGCGTTCTTTCATGAATTCCAAAACAATGTTGTTGACGCCTAAATTTTGACTAATTTATTTTTTGCATAAAAATTAGAACTAATTTTAGTTCTAAACAAAAATCATCTCACATATTCATTTAGCATTGGCATATAATTTGAGCTTAATTTAACGGGCATCCGGACTTAGACATGGGGTGGAAAAATGCACCGAGAAGATTCGGGCTTGAAAGAAATATTTTCTCGGGGATTCGTATTGCAAATACTCGGATCTTCGAGGGCTGTATTGCAAATATTCAAAACTTCGGGGGCTGTATTGTAAATACTTAAAACTTCAAGGATCAGATTACGAGATACCAAGAGAAGAGGATGAAGAGAAGATGGAGAAAGGAAGATGATGAAAAGAAGATGGAGAAAGGAAGATGATGAAGAGAAGATAATGAAGAGAAGGTGAAGAAAAGAAGATGAAAATGGAAGATGGAGAAATGAAGGTGAAGAAGAGAGATGAAGATGAAGAATGGAAGATGAAGATGAAGAAAAGAAGATGAAGATGGAGAAGAGAAGATGAAAATGGAAGGTGGGGAGATGAAAATGAAGAAGAGAAGATAAAGATGAAGAAAAGAAGATGAAAATGGAAGGTGAGGAAATGAAGATGAAGAATGAAGGATGAAGAACTTTATCTATAAAAGAAGAAGAGTTCTTGAAGAGAAGGAGTAGTTTTTTTTTGGAGTGAAAGAGAATGGAAGGGGTTTTTCGGAGGAAAAGAGAATTGAGAGAATTTTTTGGGGTGAAAGAGAATTGAAAGAGTTTTTGGAGGAGGAGAATAGAGAGGCTCTTGAGAAAAAAATTTGAAAAGAGTTTTGAGAGGGTATGAGAATTTTGAAGCCCGATACTACTATTGCCAATTTTTGCACCGATCAACACAAGTTATTGGTCCATCCCCATCGTTCAAGCTCGCATGACAAAAGAAAGTTAAGTGATTCACTAACTTTCTTTAATTTCGAATACAAATTAGCTCAGATTTTCTACACTGATTTTTCTTTACGTTTTTATGTTAAATAACAGTTACATATCAACGATGAGACATCAATGGTACAAGAATAGAAGAAGAAGCAAAAGGGAAAAATATCAACGCTCGGATTGCGGTCTCATGAAATTCTAGCGAGATGAGAAAGAAGCGTGAATGAGAGATAGGACCAAGAGATTTCTCGGTCTAACGAGTCACCAAATCGGTCCAATGGTCAAGACAAGCCCGGAGCACAAGTTTGGTGCACGAGTTCAAATTGGGGAGTAATCTAGAACCTATTTCATCCTAATTTCATGTAATTTCTTTATTTAAAAAAATGTCATGGGAAGAAAAATCCAAAAAAATTGATTCTTTATCTTCAACTAGAATTCATCAAATTTGTCAAATCCATCATTTGTTTCATGAATTTTAAGGTACCGAAAGGGCATTAGTTGTAATTAATGTAACCAAGTCCCCGGACTCTTAATCTACAGTTCGCGAAATAAGATAGTTTTCTCCCGCTATTTTATTTAGGTTTCTAATCGACCTACCGAAAATGATTAGTGGCGACTCCAAATTCAAATCACATTGCATGTTAATCATTCGAACCTTAAGTTGCGATTTGGTATGGACTTGGGAGAGTCCGAGTTAGGTTAGTTAATTAATTAACCGATAATCCATTAGCCCGGAATTAATAACTTGTTTATTTGTTTTCTAGGTCGCGACAACTTGGCGACTCATTTGGGGACCCAAAGAGGACTTAAGCCGAGATAAGTTCATGAAAAGGAAAATTACTTGATTTGGCAATCTTGGTTGAATTTTAATCCCTAGGTGTTAAATGGTTTTGCGGGAAAGGGAGTTATAAGGGGAGGAGTACGTGGCTAACCTCTGTTTTTTGCGAGCTTGGTGATGAGAATTTTATTTTTTGAACTATCGGAGTGCTGATTGCCTTTAAAATGTCATGCATGCCGCTAATATAATTGCACTACACCACCTTGACTTGTGACCGAACCCGGGTCACCCGATAGTTTCAGGATGGTATTTATGTGGTTCTTTAACCTTGGCGGTAAGGCTTCGCTAAAGGTTATCCCATTTGGATCCCGAATTTTTCAAAAAATGGCTCAAGGGTTGTTCTCATGCACGTGAGGCTATGATGCATGAGAGTTGCCCTTGTCGACCGAACCAAGCCGAGATGATTGGACCCGACTAGTCATGACTATGTATACGAGGCGGCAACTAGTCATGACGAACGTGCGCGAGGCTGCGACATGTCGTTACGTCCTTCATTTCATTTTGCTAAAAGAACTAAAATTTGAATCCACGATTCATGCGCATGTCTTTGTGATTGACATTTTCTTCCTATGAGCGGTAATTTCCTGTCTCTTACGCCCTGTTATCTCATTTTTATTTTGGGCTGGTCCATGGTTTAGGTTGATTGTTTATGAATCTCATTATCTTGTTTCCAATTTCACACTTTGCTTCCGTAGTTTTTACAATTTCATCAATTGTCCTCAATTTTGATTTGGCTCGTTCCTGTTGTATGATTTTTACTAAATTCTACGATCGAGCTTTGAGTAAGTGTCAAACATGAAAGTTGTAGACCTATGTTTCAACTAATATCCTACAAAATTTCAGAATTAAATTCATAATTTAAGATGGCCTTTCGTTTTTTCAACTACCTGCGGTTATAACAGTTTTCTGAATGCGAATTTTCGGAAAGACACATTAAACTGATTTGATCCGCTCATTTCTAGTCCGATTGGCCAACATAAAAGTTGTTCATCATCTTCTCAACTATAAGCTCGTAAAATTTGGACGTATTTTAACCAACGTACGAATTAATACGGATTTTTTCGTAAAAATCGACGAAACTGAAAATTGCCGATGCGATCTTTTGGTCATGTCTAGTTCGTTCATTGAGTCTAGAAGGAAGTCATGGACCGGCTCTCTATCCTCGCTTGTTGTACTTACTCTTGACTTGTCGCTTTTTAGGAAATTTATCACGGATCCTCCACATATTACTCAATTGGTGGCGAAGAGAATGCCCGACATTAACGCCGCTGTCCATGAGACTTTGAATGAACAGCTCGGTGCTCTAACCGAGCGATTTGAAGGGATGATGTCTCACAAGATGATGGATAACTTCATAGCCAAGCTTCAGCCGTCCAGCTCAAGCCCTCCGCCGGTTGTGCCGGTTCTAATTCCCTCGGCGAGCAATTCCAAAGAAGGCCCCGGAAGGTGTTCCCTATCGACTATACCGCTGGAAGATATTATTATAACGAGCACGGGTTCGAGCGTACCACCCTCGATTCCAGCTCCCCAAACCAACCCGATGACGATAACCAACGACCAACAAGTTTGTCATCATGGGGGACACATGAGGAGGGAAATCTAGTGGATTCGAAGTATACGACCTAGATGAATTCGGTCCAGATTATGAGGAAGTTCGTCAAGATTTCGAACGACATGAGGAGATCAAGCCCTTGACCGGTGAACAAGCTATCTCGATCAACCTAGGCGATGCGGAAAACCCTAAAGAAGTTAAGATCGGGGCAAGCCTTTCCTTAGAAATGTCTCGAGCGCCCGATCGGACTCTTGAAGGATTACCGGGACTTTTTCGCCTGGTCCTATGCGGATATGCCCGGTCTTGACCGTTCCATTGTCGAGCATTGTTTGCCGATCGATCCTTCGGCTAAGCCGGTCGTGCAAAAGTCAAGGAGGGCCGGACCGAATTAGTGCGAGAAGATCAAAGAGGAGGTCATGAAGCTTCTCGATGTAGGATTCATTGAGACTACAGAATATTTCGATTGGGTCGCTAACATAGTCCCCTGTCATGAAGAAAGACGGCCGCATTCGGGTTTGTGTCGATTATCGAGACTTGAACAAGGCCGATCCTAAAGATGATTTCCCCCTCCCGCATATCGACGTACTTGTTGACGATCCGCGGGGTTTGAATTGTTTTCATTCATGGATGGTTTCTCCGGGTACAATCGAGATCCCGGTGAATGTCAATGACAAGTTGAAAACCACTTTCACCACACCATGGGGAATGTTCCATTACCGGGTAATGCCGTTCGGTCTCAAAAACGCTTGGAGCCACTTACCAATGAGCCATGGTCGCCCTTTTCCACGACATGATGCATAATGAGATTGAGGTTTACGTCGATGACATGATAACAAAAACGAGGCATGAAGAAGATCACGTCGAAACGCTAAAGAAATTGTTCGACGGGACTCCGAAAGTACAAGTTACGCCTCAACCCCGCTAAGTGTATCTTTGGGACCAGCTCGGGCAAGCTACTCGGATTCGTGGTAGCGGTAAGGGCATTGAAGTTGACCCTTCGAAAGTCAAAGCTATTCGTGAGCTTAAGCCGCCGACGACGGTTAAGAAGTTCGAAGTTTGATGGGTAGGCTAAATTATATTGCTCGATTCATCTCCCGGTTATCGAAACCGCTAAGCCATTCCTCAAGCTATTAAAGAAGAATGCGCTAGTCCAATGGGATAGCGAATGTGAAGAAGTTTTTGGGAAACTGAAGCGGCATCTCATGAATCCACCCGTACTTGTTCCTCCAACGCCGGGGCAACCTTTAATCCTCTACCTCACAATCCTTAGTGAATCCTTGGGTGCTATGTTAGCTCAAGAGAAGCGAGGAGGATGGAAAAGAACAAGCCATTTATTATCCGAGCAAAAATTCATAACTTCGGAAATGAAGTACTCAAGTAGAGAAAACATGTGCGGCGTTAGTCTAGGTACTGCACAGGCTTCGGCAATATACCTTGCATTACCGGGTGCTTCTAGTGACAGAGTGCGATCCTGTCAAATACTTGCTTAATCAACCCGCCTTGATTGGTAGACTTGCCAAATGGCAAATCCTCATCTCCGAGTTTGATGTTCAATATTTATCCCAAAAGTCAATCAAGGGACGAGCTATAGCGAGATGTCCTAGCTGAAAATCAGGGGCGAGATGATGATGCCTATCATTCTGAAAATCGAATCATGTTGGTGGAGGATTACATCTGGACTATGTATTTTGACGGAGCTGTCAATTTATCGGGATCGGCACGGGCGCGGTTCTCGATATCTCCAGGTGGCCAGCATTATCCCGTAGCAATGCAAGTTGGTATTCCCTTGCACAAATAACGTAGCGAGAATATGAGGCATGCATCCTCGGTCCGCAGGCTACGATTGAAATGGGGATAACCCGACTCAAGGTGTTCGGAGATTCCGCTTTGATTATCCTTCAGACATTGGAAAGTGGAAGACGAGAGATGCTAAATTGCTACCCTACCATGAGTATCTCGAATGAATTGGTGATATCTCATTTGAATATCCGTCCAGGACTCATAATCGATTCGCGATGCATTGGCTACCTTGTCTTCAATGTTACAAGTCGCCAATGGACTTGAGGTTGACCCACCGAAGATCGAGGTACTAAAAAAAGCCGGCATATTGTATGACCGTGATCAATGAACTCGATGGTAAGCCATGGTACCATGACATCAAGACTTATATTCGAAGCGGGAGTTCCCCGAAAAAAAAAAGTACCGTATCCGACCAAAAGTACATAAGGAAGATGGCCTCGAAGTTCTTCTTGAATGGAGAGAATTTGTACAAGCGGTCATCCGTTTCTATCCTACTAAGATGCGTTGACTCAACCGAAAGCATTCGTCTGATGATGGAAGTACATGAAGGGATCCGTGGTCCACACATGAACGGCCACTTATTAGCTAAGAAGATTATGAGGTTGGGTTATTATTAGCTCACGCTCGAAAGAGATTGTATTCAGCATGTCCGGAGCTGTCACAAATGTCAAATTCATGGTGACAAGATTAATGTCCCTCCAAATGAGTTGCATCGATTATCCGAACCATGGCCGTTTTCTATGTGGGGCATTGATGTTATCGGTCCTATCAACCCTAAAGCATCCAATGGGCATCGATTCATCTTGGTGGCGATTGACTATTTCTCCAAATGGATCGAAGCCGCATCCTATTTAAAGGTCACGGCACGAAATATCGCGAAATTTATCCGCCGGGATATCATTGGTCGATACGGTTCACCCGAAGCCATAATCACTAACAATGGCTCGAACTTAAACAACAAACTAATGGACGAATTGTTTAAGGAATTCAAGATCAAGCTTCCGAACTCTTCCCATATCGTCCTCGATGAATGGAGCAAGAGAAGCCGCCAATAAGAACATTAAGAAAATTTTAGCGAAGACGGCTGAAAATTATCGCGATTGGCATGAGAGATTACCATTTGCACTTATGGCGTATCGGACCTCGATCCGGACATCTACTTGGGGCAACCCCGTATTCTCTTGTATATGGAATGGAGGCCGTTCTACCGGTTTAAGTGGAAATTCCTTCCTTACGTATACGATCTCAAGCTAAGGCGACGGAAGCCGAATGGATCCAAAGCAGAGCAAGCCAATTGAATCGATCGACGAAAAAAGACTTAAGGCCGTATGTCATGGCCGAGTGTTATCAGCAGAGAGTTGCTAAATCATTCAACAAAAAAGTTCGGCCTCGATATTTTCGGATCAATGACTTGGTCTTGAGAAAATTATTGCCAATAGTCCCACTCCCGAAGGGAAATTCGCTCCAAACTATGGTGGTCCATATATAGTAAAGAAGGTGCTCCCTGGTGGTGCTTTAATTACGGCCGAGATGGATGGTCGTGTCTTTACCAATCCGAGTCAATTCGACATGTAAAGAAATTGTGACATCCTGAAATTTTGAGTTACGTAAGAAAATAAATTCGATGGATATTAATCTCGAATTTCGGTCGATGAATGAGATGAGATTTTTTTAGACTTAAGGAACAATGGTTGGACGCAATTGTAATTGATCCGAAAAAGGGATTTGGATAATCAAGTAGTATCGATCGTAGAAAATCAAGTTCGGACAATCAAACTAAAGTATCGAGACCATTCGCGCCCGAGCTAGCCACGACCAAACCATGGTTGTGAAATTACCAAGTTGCCCCTGGATATTATTCATAAAAAAAAATTCATTGATGGGGAATTGACCAGTGGGCCCCACATTTTCTTCTTCTTCCCCAAGCTTGGCCATAAGTCTCTTTCTTTCCTCTCTTCCCCTCCATTTTTCGTGAGCAATTCCCCCATCCCGAGAGCCCGTCTTCTCGGATTTCTGCGCGCGCCCGGGAGGAAATCGCTCGTTTGAGCTCATCCGGAGGGCGAATTGAGCTCCGTTTTCTTCTACGCGACCGTAAGATCAAGGGCTACTTGGATCTGGGGGCTGATTGCCAAAGAAACCCTGTAATTTTCGTGGGTTTGAGCAGAACAGAGGCTGGTTGGTGAGATCCGGTCCGTTCTTGCTTCGATTTGAGCTCCATCAAGCAACAGCAGCACAACCGGGTCTGTGTACCTGCTGTTCGGTGGTCCACGATGGTTCCGTGTTGATTTCAGACCAAGCCACGCGTAGCCCTCGCCGCCGCCGAGGCGCCGGTGCTTCCGGATTTGAAATCGGGTGAGTTAACCCCTAATCTCCGATTAGGTCGTTAATTGCGTTTAGGGATAGATTAATTTATGTTAATTGTGGGTTAGTTTAGTTAATGGTGGTTGGATTAAGTTAATTGACCACGGTTGGGTTAGTTGATTACGGTTGGGTTAGTTAACCCTGGTTAGTTAAAGTAACCGTAGTTACTTTTAGTTAACCGTAGTTACTTTTTACTAACCGTAGTTACTTTTCATTAACTATAGTTACTTTATGTTAACCATAGTTACTTTTTGTTAACCATGGTTAGGTTAGTTAACTTTGGTTGATAAGCTATCGATTTTGGTGATAAGCTATCAAGGTTTGGACGATAAGTTATCGGGGTTTGAGCGATGAGCTATCAAGGTCCGACGATAAGCTATTGATTTATTATTTTATTAATATTATTGTGTAGTTTTAATACTCATCTTTGAGTGTTCTATACTTGAATTGTGATGTCAACGTTGGGAACAGCCAAATAAATTGGCTTATATAATTAATTATATTGATCGAAAATCCTCAAGAATGTTTGAATATGAAAGTATGCCGAGTTTGGTAGTTGAATCATGTGATTAAAGTTTGACTATTGGGATGTGTCTAATCCTGTGACGATTAAAGCGTAGCGCTAATCGCACGCTATTGATACGTTATCGACAATTGACCTGTATGTTTAGGCCGTCCCGAGCGAATCGCCCTTCTACTCGGACTTAGGCGTTGACTCACGGAGATTTTATATCTCACCCGTTGTTATTAACCATTTTTCGGGTCCTTAACGTGGAGTAGCGAAGAGGAGGACGTTGATGTTGGTCTCTTTTTGGAGTAGCTTGGGTAGTGTTAATCCCGACCCGAACCGGCATCTTTTGTGTGGTTAGGAAGTGGCCCTGGGTAGGGCTTGTATAAACGTATTTCCCGGGGTTAACGATATAAATAAATGAAATAATTTTTTTTCATATGTTGATTGACTTGATTGCCTACTGTTCTATCCCTACCGTTTTTAATATTGTGCAGGGGAAATAGAACGTTCCGCATGCGCTTAATTAAAAGATAAAACTAATGGGTCGGTGACGCGTCCCGGGACGTCACAACTTAACGACCGAGAAGGGATGTTGGCGCGCCCGGCCCGGGTGGTGCGGGCGTGACAAAATATTATGCTCGATTCACTACGATGTTTTCATAATCGAGTTATAATATTAATCTGATTCACGAGTTGTTCACATTTGAGCATTCGTTTGTTTCCTCGCTACTAATCTTTGTTGAGAGATTGTTTCGAATGGGGGAGCCTCTCGGCCCAATTGGATTGATCATCGGGAGCGTGAGATTTATATATTCGCAGAGTAAAAGGGGTTATCTTGCGAAAAAAAATATGACGACCAAGATGAAATGAGTAAAAACTTGCATTCATTTCATTCATCGAAAGCCTTACAAATAGATCAACGGGGTGGGAACGTAAAGCCAACCGGGCCCTAATGAGCATCACAAAGGAGTTTAACCGACTCTCCATACAATTGATGCTCCGCTTCTGTGATCGCTCCGAGAATCAAGATCCGCCAACTTAAAGAGGAGGAGCTCACATTTCTCTTTTAGGTTGGCTACCTTGTCCTCGTGATGCTTCGGCAGCGAGATTCCAGGTCATGGATCGGCATTCTCCCTGAGGCTATATCCAGGGTCGATCATCCAGCCTTTCTTCCAGCCATGTGCATTGAAATTTTAAAACAATATTGAGCGGATCGCGCTCGAAGATGGTGCGGGACATGGCCAAACATCCCACCAAGTTTCCCCTCTCACGAATCAGCGGGGAGACTTGTTCGTTACCGTAGTCAAGGGCCTTCTTGTAATTGTCGGCTACAAGATCGCAACACTAAGCTATCCGACGGATCCCGATAAGCGTGCCTTCACAAGGTGGGCCAAAGTAACATTTTGATGAGCAACATGGTAAGCCTCCGGGAAGTTAGTGAAGAGGGTGGGGAAGATCCTGTATTCCTCCTCTAACTTGGTACCTTCAATAGAAGCGGTGTCCATATCCCTAAACATAAGACGAATCTCGGTTTGGCCTCCGGATGGTTAGGTTATATAAGAGTAGCCCTGGCCTAGGAGATTATAAAGTTTCTCCCATTTGGCCAAAACTTCAGCCGAGAAGGCATGTGCGGGAAGGGAAGCCATTGTTGTTGAAGGGGCTAAAAATGAGTGGATGCAAAAGAGCGCTTAGAAGGTTGGAGATGAAGATATGAAAGCGATAATTGTCTCGGCGTTATATCCTAATTTAAAGGGCGGGAAAAGCTATAGCAATAATTATTGTGGATGCCGAGTTAATTATCCGGGTGATACTACGGGCGTTTCGTCCGTGAGTCACGGATCTACCATCTCAAGCCTCACAAATCCGAAAAAGTTACGAAAAGATTTGAGGACCCCACCATGTTGAAACCGAGTGGGAGACAAGCATACTTTTCGAGAGAAAAAACAGCAATTCTTGCAGCCACGTTAGTTACTCGGGTGAAGCTACGGGCGTTTCGTCCGTGAGTCACGGATCTACCATCTCAAGCCTCACAAATCCGAAAAAGTCACGAAAAGATTTGAGGACCCCACCATGTTGGCCCGAGTGGGAGACAAGCATACTTTCCGAGAGAAGAAACAGCAATTCTTGCGGAGCCACGTTAGTTACTCGGGTAAAACTACGGGCGTTTCGTTCATTGGATCCTGGATCTATCGTCAATCCGTGATCTCGAGCCTCACAAATTCGAAAAATTACGAAAGGAGTTGGAGTCCCACCATGTTGAAAACTGAGTGGGAGACAAGCATGGTTATCAAGAAAAGAAAATCGGTGCGAATGGATTCGGGGTCCCATCACGTTGAAAAAATAAGACAAGGCGGGAAACACGAAATCTTGGGAAAAACGTCGGCTTAGTGATTTTCATCCGCGTTTAAAGGGAGGCTTTGGAACATACCCGATTACTCGAAAGAATTTGGAGAGAGTAAGCATACGGCGGAGAATAGAGTGAACAAAAGGCGGTAAGAGGTATTTCAATCCAACATGTTTAGAGGCCATCAGCACTTACTTGGAGGCAACCAACCTAGACATCCCGGAAGCAAACTGCTGGATTTCGAGACCGGATCCAACGCCGAAGCCGTAAAACCCAACTCTCTTGGCAGTGAAATTCAAGATCTCGGCAAGAACAACAATGGCGGGGCGCCGCATCAAGCCTTAAGAAAAAAAATATCAAATCGAGTGCTCGAAGTTCAAGGAGTGCTCTTACGTGAATAAGAGACGCAAACATGAATTGAGCCGGATGATAGGAATGGAGCCCTTGAAGGTCAAGTTTTGGTTTCAAAACAAGCGGACCCGATTGAAGGTTAAAAATGAAAGTCACGAACTTGCATTTCGAGGGAAGAAAATGAAAAGCTTCGAGCGAGAGAACAAGAGGTATAGGGATGCTATTAACACCGCTGTTTGCCATGTCGCAGCGGCCCCATCTCCTTTGGTGACATGTCCCTCGATGAGCCACATCCGAACATTGAAAATGCTCATTCACCAGTTCATCACCCGGAGCAAGTTCTCGTACAATCCGATTTCGTTGGAGATACATCCCGAAGAAGTCGGTCTCGTGAAGCGAGACCGATGCCATTCGAGGGAAGAAACATGCATCACTACAATTGGAGTGTCCTTGATGTCACATGACCAGCCAATTCAACGATGATGGAACTCCGAATGTGTAGCCTACATGAAGTTTTAGTTTTTTATTATGGGCTCTCAAAACATCGCTTCGTTGAGTATTACTAGCCAGCCCTTACGAATCCTCAAGAGAAGTAGTGACATGTATGAATGAATGTCTTGTTTGTTACAAAATCCCCGTGTGAGACATTCTTCTTTTAATCCAGGGGCAAAGAACAGTACTATCCACGAACATCATCATGTTTAAATGCGTGAATTCCTCGCCGATTTGACTAAGCATTGAAAACCTTCACATAAGTAAATGCGAAAAGATTTGATGAGGAAAATAACTGCCTCGTTCGTAGAGAAAGTGAAAAGGCTTGAGGACTCCTCCATGTCGGAAAAGTAAAAAAAGAACGACGGATTGAGCGAGAGGTAAGAGTTATTAATGGATCAAGGCACTAGGAGCGAAAAGGAGAGAAAAGGCATTCTGCGAGACCAACGGATCGAAAAAAGTTTATAAAGGACTTGAAGTCTTCATGCACCTCCGAACTCGTCACGAAAGGCCATCGTCGCTTTTGTGATTTTCGGCAATTTATCTTTGCAAGTCCAAAGAACATCTAAAGCCCAGGTCTCTAGTCCAAACACCCATTTTTCGGTCTACATATGGAAGGTTTTGAAAGGAAAATAAGTCTGCGTACATTCCCGGCGGAAGTATGGGAAGCCTCATATCCCGAGGATCTGCGAGTCATGGCCATTGATGGCAATCCCGTTTCCCTCTCGATCCTCGTTGCCATGCTGAGAAAGTGCATGTATAGGATTTCGAGCTTATATGAAAGCAACGGAAGCCTTAGAGGAGGCGAGAGCAGTACAAATATGATTTTGACATTGTCGTCACAGCCATGGTAGGGATCGATATGGACGGTCTTAGTCTCTTAAAGATCATTGATTCCGAGTTGAATATACCGGTCATCGTCACATCGGCAAGTGATGATCGGCGATTCATAACGAGGGCCACATTGCATGGTGCTCGGGGCATCCTAAAGAAGCCGGTCTGCGTTCGAATGCTCCAAAACATTTGGCAGCATGCTATAAGGAAGCAATTACTCGAACAAAAGAACTATGGCCAAGCTGCCTACGACGATTTTGTCGGAAAGAAAAGGCCCCTTTGGTCCGCCGAGCTTCATTCTATATTCATCAATGCGGTTCGACAGCTAGGAATCAATTCAAGCACGACCAATGGCTGTACTCAAAATAATGAATGTAGACGGACTCACCCTACGAAGTGTCACAAATCACCTTCACAGATTTAGAGAAAAGTCAAGAAGCACGATGTAGCTTGGAACCTAGGCGACCGGAGTAAAGTTGATTTGGAAGATCAATCCCAGGAAAACCTACGGAGCAAAAAGTACCCGACCACTTCCCAATCAAGAATACGGCCATACCAACCTTCCGCTGGTGGTTCTAGCAACCGAACCGGTTGATCATTCCTACGAGTTCCCAAGCGACGGCGGAGGCTCAAGCTCAAGCTCAAGGAGTCGGACCGCTCACGGCAAAAACAAAGTGGAAAATCATCG
Organism: Rhodamnia rubescens; assembly: GCA_021437795.1. Taxonomy (NCBI): domain Eukaryota; kingdom Viridiplantae; phylum Streptophyta; class Magnoliopsida; order Myrtales; family Myrtaceae; genus Rhodamnia; species Rhodamnia rubescens. The sequence goes on along the minus strand of JAILYA010000010.1, from coordinate 4,434,145 downwards.
CCGGTGTTAGCAAGTAACAATGCCCATTCGGGTATCAATTGCCCGAAAAATCAAAAGGTTACTTTGATGATGAGCTCACCGCCTTGGTCGGCCCGGTTCGGAGCCGAAAGACCTCCCGAGTTGTGATCCGAAGCAAGTGATCATGGATCCTCAAACAACGATCGTTGGTGTATGATCCAAGACAAAATCACCCAATCATTGGAATAGCCGCAAAAAGAGGTGGAACCAATCTCGCATGAATACTCCTTTAATTCCATGTATAGTTCCCTGCGTGGATACTTTTACTTTCTAGTTGTCTAGAATTTGCCTAGAGTTAAAGGGCGAATTTCCTCCTCTCTTATCAAATGCGTGAGTTCCTTATTAAGCTAGGCCGTAGCAATCTCGCATGACGCCCCGAACGCCCATAAAGAGAGATTTCGAATAGCCTTACTTGGGAGAATGCAAGGAAAAGACCAAGCGAGGCTCAAAGATGGGTAACTCCGTATCGTTCCAATTGACTCTCGTTCTTTTCAAACTCTAAGTTAAGCTTTTTTATTCTCGACGGGGGATTGCCAACTGCTTTGAGAACAATATAACAAAAGCGAACCACCCGTGGACGCCAACAACACCGCAAAGATAGTGGTTGGGGGAATGACAATGGTCCGAGGCGTCCCGGGGTCGACCCCGGGATTTGGCATCAATGTACAAAGATTAATAAAAACTTTTTGCTTCGCAGATCGAAGCTCAGCCCGGACGGTTATAGAACCTAGAGAGATGACATTCCGGACATACAATCCGATCCAGATGAATCGATCTTTTCAATTCAAAGTTCGCGAGGAATACCAACATGGGTAAAGTGGTATCGTTTCAATTCTTTTAGAATATGAGGACATATATTGATGCTTTCCCTTTTGATTTTTACGGGGTTCACTACTTGTCCAAACAGAGAAGTATCTCTTCTCCATGAAAAATTAATGAAATGAGAAATTCTTGGAGCCTTTGACAATCTCATGTCTCGAAGCGAGACAATGAAGTTTTGCAACGCATTTGCATGAACAGGGGGCAACTCACGATCCATGCCCCTAAGAAATTTTTTATGTACTTACGAACTTTGTCCGCCAAGATAAAAAGTTGCTTGCATTTTATATGCTCGAAAACACTTCATACACTACATAGTTTGCGCATGATTGTTCCTCATGTTTAATTTACCAACTACGAATAAGGAACATGAACTACATAAGATACATCGAATGTACGAAGGGGGCATGACAGGATGATGAAAGGCAATCCTTTCCCAAACACGTCCAATTTTCAGGGCGAGATGAACGGTAGCAAAATTCCGCATTTCTCGAGGTAAAGAGTTTTCTCGCGAAAGGTACGATAACCGAAGTGATGGAGGCATTCATTTCTCTACCCTAAACACTGCAAGTTATCCGTTGATCAACCCATTTGAGCGGAGATTTCACTTCCACAACCCTGTCAAGAACCACCCCACATTGGGGCAAAAAGAGGTAATTCCATCAGCATCACGAGACAAATGGTTAGAAATCTTCTTGCTTGGACTAACATCAATCTTCGGGTGGTTCTTTGCATTGTACTTGTGCTTTAATTCAAGTGCCTTAGGGTGACGAAGAACATTTCTTTTTCTATCCCACACATCTATATCCATTTGCACAACCCATTTGAGCACGCAAATTCGTTTCTAAAAGCCCTCATTGGTGATCATTGTTGTCCCAAAGCAAATATGGCCCATCTTTGAGTAGAAGGACACGAAAAGCTGGATCCATAGAAAATCTCCCAATGAACTCATCAAGATACAATCGTAAAAGAGAGTTGGGAGTAAAAAAAAAAAAGGAGAAGAAAGAGGAAAAGTTGATTCCACAAAAAACTCCTGGGCATTTAAAAAAGCAAAGTGCCTACCAAAAAGCAAGGCCAATGCCCTTTCAATTCATTGTTCATTTGTAGAATATTTACGAACTTGAATGCACAATTTTCTGTATATCCTAAAAGGGTTGAGAGAAAAATTTCCATGAAGTGTCAAATTGCAAATGCAATCTTCAATTCATACCATCCTCGAGCAATGATGGTTTCCTAGAAGGCCACGATCGGTGACAAGATTGTAATGATCACCAACATCAAGCCCCTTCTCAAACATCTTACGAGCCAAAATGAACCCTTTCGTTTCTCGGTCCCAAATCATTACCTCCATTACAACCCTTTAAAAGCCTTTTCCGACTAGGGCACTTGAATTAATGTGGAGTTCAATGATTTTAAGCATCACTCGAAGAAGTTCGAGCAAGATTACTTCTCTCTCATTTTTGCGGGGTTCTTGACTTGTAAACCCGGAGAGATGACGAAGAAATTCATTTCGGCAGCCTTGACTCAACTAGAGTCCCCTTTGTAAACCTTTGACCTAGCCCTCATTACGGTCCTAATCAAGACCTCCGGATCGGCTCGGTCGTATCAATTGCGAGATTACTCGGATCCTTATCGAATGCGATGATGGAAAGATTGAGTGATTTCTTTTGAATCCTGCAGACCGGGATAAATAACTTTTCTTGAGAGTGAGAGAAAATCCTTTCGGATTGAAGTCCCCCCATTCGGCTCACATTCGAGGTATTCATAATGTGAGAACATCCCTGGACAGGGGATTGGTAATGCAAACTTGATAGAATGGTTATGCATAAACCATGGTATGAGTGATTGCATTATACACATGTTATTTCTAATCATTGCAAGCTCGGTAGGAAAGTTTTGTATGAACTCATTGTTGAATATGTTTGCGCATGTTACCTCGACATTCTATGATGGGTAATACATTCTCGATGTTCGATGTCCCTCCCAAGGTCTCGAAATTCATCCAAGGATTATTGAATGAGCAAGTTCTCCTGGCAAATGCCATGGACGATACGAAGCGATCCGTTTCGTTCTTTGACTAATCGTTCGAGAGAACCCGGGTAAGTTTTCTAAACCCATTTCCAAATTAACAACTCCTCGATGATAGTTGTTACGATTCAATCGGGCAATATGCCTCTCCTGTCGGAGTCGTGTAGACATATGCACTTGGCGATCTTGACATCTTATCAAATCATGACGTAACTCTTATGATTTCGGTCTCGGATCACGAAGACATATGCCTTTGGTGATCTTGACCTTTAGTCGGCTCATAATGACATAGCTCTTATGATTCTCGGCTCCTTTATCAAAGCACGAAGACATAAGCACCCGTGATTTTGATCCAAACCAAATCATAACGACGTAGCTCTTAAGATTTTGGTTTCCCTTTGTCGAATCGTGAAGACATATGCGGCGGCGATTTCGACATTTAATCAACTCACAACGACGTAACTCTTGTGAACTCGATTCTACTTCTTTCGACTCACAACGACGTAGCTCTTGTGATGCGGAAGAATACACATATCTTCTTGTTGTCTCGCATTAGGGAGAAGTCTTTGATAACGGATAGGTCGAATACCTTAAGGTCCTCGTGTTTGCAAGAAACTTGGAAATTAAGGGAATCACCACTTATGAGGTATTTGGTAAAACGGGTATTCTCGTATGCGATCCATGTGCGGGTTTCTCTAACATGGAAAAGAGAAATTATGACACATGTTATTTACTGACCTTGCATATCATGCATCACTTCATTACAAAAAATGGGATTAAAACTCCTGCAAAAAAGTTCATCCATAATTTGCACCGTCAAAATTCAGGATTCAATTTTATCTTTGAGCGGAACCTCTACGAGCCTCCACTCAAAGAGGGGGCAGTTTGACGCCTAAATTTTGACTAATTTATTTTTTGCATAAAAATTAGAACTAATTTTAGTTCTAAACAAAAATCATCTCACATATTCATTTAGCATTGGCATATAATTTGAGCTTAATTTAACAGGCATCTGGACTAGACATGGGGTGGAAAAATGCACCGAGAAGATTCGGGCTTGAAAGAAATATTTTCTCATGGGTTGTATTGCAAATACTCGAACTTCGGGGACTGTATTGCAAATACTCAAAACTTCGGGGACTGTATTGTAAATACTTAAAACTTCAAGGACTGTATTACGAGATACCAAGAGAAGAGGATGAAGAGAAGATGGAGAAAGGAAGATGATGAAAAGAAGATGGAGAAAGGAAGATGATGAAGAGAAGATAATGAAGAGAAGGTGAAGAAAAGAAGATGAAAATGGAAGATGGAGAAATGAAGGTGAAGAAGAGAAGATGAAGATGAAGAAGGGAAGATGAAGATGAAGAAAAGAAGATGAAGATGGAGAAGAGAAGATGAAAATGGAAGGTGGGGAGATGAAAATGAAGAAGAGAAGATAAAGATGAAGAAAAGAAGATGAAAATGGAAGGTGAGGAAATGAAGATGAAGAATGAAGGATGAAGAACTTTATCTATAAAAGAAGAAGAGTTCTTGAAGAGAAGGGGTAGTTTTTTTTTGGAGTGAAAGAGAATGGAAGGGGTTTTCGGAGGAAAAGAGAATTGAGAGAATTTTTTGGGGTGAAAGAGAATTGAAAGAGTTTTTGGAGGAGGAGAATAGAGAGAGCTCTTGAGAAAAAATTTGAAAAGAGTTTTGAGAGGGTATGAGAGTTTTGAAGCCCGATACTACTATTGCCAATTTTGCACCGATCAACACAAGCTATTGGTCCATCCCCATCGTTCAAGCTCGCTTGCAACGAAAAGAAAGTTAAGTGATTCACTAACTTTCTTTAATTTCGAATACAAATTAGCTCGATTTTCTACACCGATTTTTCTTTACGTTTTTATGTTAAATAACAGCTACATACTCAACGATGAGACATCAATGGTACAAGAATAGAAGAAGAACAAAAAGGGAAAAATATCAACGCCCGGATTGCGGTCTCATGAAATTCCAGCGAGATGAGAAAGAAGCGTGAATGAGAGATAGGACCAAGAGATTTCTCGGTCTAACGAGTCACCAAATCGGTCCAATGGTCAAGACAAGCCCGGAGCACAAGTTTGGTGCACGAGTTCAAATTGGGGAGTAATCTAGAACCTATTTCATCCTAATTTCATGTAATTTCTTTATTTAAAAAAATGTCATGGGAAGAAAAATCCAAAAAAATTGATTCTTTATCTTCAACTAGAATTCATCAAATTTGTCAAATCCATCATTTGTTTCATGAATTTTAAGGTACCGAAAGGGCATTAGTTGTAATTAATGTAACCAAGTCCCTGGACTCTTAATCTACAGTTCGCGAGAAATAAGATAGTTTTCTCCCGCTATTTTATTTAGGTTTCTAATCGACCTACCGAAAATGATTAGTGGCGACTCCAAATTCAAATCACATTGCATGTTAATCATTCGAACCTTAAGTTGCGATTTGGTATGGACTTGGGAGAGTCCGAGTTAGGTTAGTTAATTAATTAACCCGATAATCCATTAGCCCGGAATTAATAACTTGTTTATTTGTTTTCTAGGTCGCGACAAATGTTGTCACCATCGAAAAGTCTTTTCTAAGGATCATCCCCTCAAAGGATCTTTTCTCCGGTCTCCCAGCTCTCCGCAACGTTGTCTAAAATGATCGATTTCTCACGGTTTTCTTTTAGAGTCGTTATCAACCCTTTAGTTTAAATCTAATAAGTTGGAGCAAATGATTTTTTTATAGTTTCTCGATGCTGATAGACAAAGTTTCTATGTAAGGCTTCGTGTGTTTTTACGGAGAATGAATAATTTGAAAAATATAATTTTAAAAATGATCACTTGTATCGCTTAAAAAAATAAACGAACTATAAATATTTCCATCGTCTATGAAAATGTTTATATATGAATTATAACCAATAATAGAAACATTTCCTATTGACTAATTGTTTCACGGGGTCATTTTTAGTACGTTAGCTCCGGAAGGTCGGTGGACGGCCGGCGTTGAAGTCATCAATTTTTTATCAAAATTAGCCGGAATGACTAAATTGGCACAAATATAAAAATTTTAGAACTAAATTTAAAAAATAATAATTTAGCACTGAATTACCACAATTACGATAGATTTAAAACTTTTTTGGTAATTTTCCCGTCATATTTAGGCCTTCTCCCACTTTTGTTGTTGATATGTGGAGTATATGTTCGAGTGCGGTGGCTACTTCTAGTAATCGACCGGGAGGGGCATTCCAAGGGAGGCACGCGGTGGGAATGGAGGAAACTATAGAGCATTTATTTCCGTTACGCAATTGTAGGGAGTGTGTTTTGTTTGTTCATGCTTAACTGCGTGTATACATGTAGAGTGTAATCTCCTAGCAAGCAAAACTCCCTATTAATCTCCTCAAGTTTCTCCAACATCGAGATTGCCTTAGGTAAATTTCACTTGGGACATCTAATTATCTTTTTAACACTTTCAAGCTCTTTAGATTGATAATGGTATTTGGCAACTCTGCCTCTGTTTGAGAAATTGAACTCGGCTAAAGATTTTAATAGTCTAATCGAGTCGAGAAGTGTCATTAGCTTGGGAGCTCCACAAATGACCTAGCACTCCGATTGAGATTGGGACTTGACTAACGTTTCCGGAGAAAATAAACTTATGAGCAGCTCAGTCAAAACTTCTAGTTAACCTAATTCAATAGGCGAGAACTTCGAGATGTTTACAATTCTTTAGCTTCAAGTGCTTCGGACATTTCGAAGACCAATGAATTAATCAATCCATAACCGGAAATTTGGCCAAAAAGTTTTAAATTTATTGTCTTGTTGTCAATTCGGTCCTAAACTTTTTAATTTTACCAATCGAGTCATGAATCTTTTTACATTTTGCCAATTAAGTTTATCCGACCAATTTTGGCCAAAAATTGGTGATGTGGACATTCACCGTCCTACATGGTACGGTCGACTCTAACGTGGACAATTTTTAGTAATAATATTAATAATTTTTCTTCTTTGACATTTTCTTTCTTTCCTTTTATTTTCTTTGTTTTTTATTACATCTTTGGCCGGCGAGGTTGCCATCCAGACAATCGGGCCACAAGTGAGGGCCGCGAGACCATCACCTAGTCTAGCGAGGCCCTCGTCCATATGAAGGTGATATAACGGAGAACAACAAAGAATTTTACCATAGATCAAGCGATACAATAGAGGTTTTACAATCATATTCGAGTTATTCAAACACTCTCGGTATTTTTCAGGCTCTAATTATACTAAATAACTCACAAAGTGTTTGGCCCCATAATTCCTCATGAAATTTTTTTCAATCTCACGAAAGAATCAATAAATTTTACCACAAGATTCAATTGGCTTTAGCACTCTATTTTTTCATGGCGTAACACACAAAAATCGCCTCTTTGATACTCTTCACAATGAAGACACTTTATATATAGACAAGAGCAGATCCAAAATAGGAAACCTCTCTTTTTGAAAACATACTTCAACTAGGAAACCAGCTTGAGTTAGAAAAGTTTTCTTTTTTGGGGTCAAACTCGAGGCATGTTATAACACTAAGGAATCCGGTGAGGAGGGATGAGAAAGAGTGGCAGAAGGCGAAACAAAAGAAGGTGCGCGGCGTTCAGCAAGATAACAAGCAAATCCTTTCTTAAGAGAGAATTCTCGAAAAAGTCGATAATCAATCAAAAATAATAATCTCCTTCCAAAAACGTCATAAACACCTTTTATAGGGTGTTAAACCTAATCCTAACCCTACTAGGATTCAAATCATAAAAAAGATGAAAAATTACAAAAGTGCCACTAAAATAAAATTAAATCCAAAAACTACTAAAAAATAGAAATATCCATCTAGATGACCCCGAATCACCAAAATCCATCATTAATCGACGGCAGGGATTGAGCTCGATCCGACGTCATCAACCCAATCCATCGGTTCAAGTCGCAATACCGTTTTGCCTTCCGATTGGTTTCTGCGGGGTCTAATCGATCCACAAACGCACTACGAATATCATCCGCATCATTCTCCTCCACTTTAGTAACTTCCTTTAGCGCCTGCTCCCCAGCCCTGCACAGTCTCAGCCCCACATTCTTTTTATGCTGAGTTAATGCATCCCTATATACTTCGGTTTCAAGCTTCACATCGGAAGGTTCCACGTCATAAAAGATGGGCATAACCTCCAGTTCCTCGGTTTTCCTACGCTCCATCATGTATTCCAGCTCGCGCAGGCACCAGCTACTGGAGGCGTAGGCTCTGGAGAAGATGGGAATGCAGATTTTCGAGTCATCGATGGCCTGGTAAATCTCAGGGCCGATCTCTTCGCCGACGTCAATCCCCTTATTGTCTATGAAAACATGAATACCCTTATCTCGCAGGGCATGATAGAGGGAATCTGCGAAGTTACCGCGAGTATCCGGTCCTCGAAAGCTCAAGAAGACATCGTACAGAGCTCCTGATGAGCCATGTCTCGTGCGTCGAGTTTCCGGAGAAGAGCTCCGTCTTCTTTTCATCTTCGCTTCGTCTGCTAAAATTCTGAAGGCAAATCACAAAACATTTGACATGCTTTTTCTCGTCAAAATACATGTAGAGACCACACAACATTTTATAGCGATTTTACAGGACTTGGATGGTGGAAAACGCGGTGTTCTGCAATTCGAGGAAGTTGCAAGAACTCCGTTTGGAACAGAGGTCAACGAGCGAAGGTCAGGTAGGAAAGTGAGTCTCGGCTTCCATTTCCATTTCCCTTGCCAGCTGGCAAGGCAACTGTTGGACTGTGAAGAAGTAAATTCTCAGCGATCTCGTCCTCGTCTGCCGAAAAGATTTTGCAGCAGGTGGTGAGTTAAACCCTAAGAAGATATTAAGAAAGTGTCTTTGAGCTGCGTCGGAGAATGCAAGGAAAGCTGAATTTGACCACAGTGGCACCCAAATCAGAATCCTCTGGGGATTTTCTTTTCTCATTACAGCCCAGCTTTCTCGAGACAAGCGATTCCTATGCACATCCAACGGTTCAAAAATAAAGTTGCACCTTCCACTCTTCTTCGATTCAGGATACTCAATGTACAAAATCACTAGGTGAAGTTGGTTTTCTTTCTATGCAAAATAATATTGCCTTGTTGTTTAAAAACTTCTTGTTGGTATTTCTTAGCAAACACGTAGAATTACCAACTTTTTTTTCATAGAAAGAATCGACTTTTAATTGTAGCAGCGTCTGGAATAGAATATGTAAGTCGCCAAATAAACATTGATAATTTGCTATATCTTTGGTAAACTCAAGATGTCGTTAAGAATGTTAAATAAAAGTTGCTGTACAATAAGAAATTTTATTTTGCCAATGATAAAAGATGTTCATCATTTGAGCAAAAAAAAAAACAAGACTTTGGTAACTAATTTCTTATTGTCCCATGAGGAGGTTTCCAAGGACGACCCTCCAAAGGTAAAGATCTCCATTATTGGTGTTCCGCGTGAACTGAAAAAGAGTGGCATTCTTTTCCGGCCATCAACAAATAGAAAAAAAATTATAAAGCGAGTCATGAAAGAATTCACAAACGATCCAATTTTATCGTGCTTCTATGACCTTTCTTGGAAATATAGAATCGACTGTTCTTTGAAACTTTCGAATGCCTACTTGACGTGTACATAACATAGCAAAACAAAGTAATTAAAATCAAGAGGAGTATTGAAGGAGATTTCAATGCTTGAAGAGAAAAACGAGAATCCATAATCTAAAATTTCAAAGTTCAAAAAAGCTTCAACATTCTCTATTCATTCTCGATCAAAACAATGTTGGTTCTTAGAGGTTTTCCATTTAAAGTGATTGAGTGTTAGATAGTGTAGTCTTTTACTCGGTGATCCTCATCAAGTTGCAATCTACGAGCAAGTCACCGGTGCAATCCAGGTGATGTGAGCTTGATCTAAACTAAAGAAGCGGATGTGAGCTTGATCTAAACTAAACCCCTATAAACTCTTTGTGTAAATTCTTTATTTCTTAAACTCTATATTTTATATGATAGTTGAATTGTGCGCATACGGACTTTGAGATCATCTCAAATCTCGTTCTTGAGCGAGACTACGATCTAAGTTATGAGCGCACTTATTTTAATTCTGCATTATTTTAGAAACAAGTTTCTAAATCACCTATTCACACCTACTTTAGAAGATAAAGCTAACTACAACACTTTTTTTCCTTTCTACCGGATGTTCAAATATGTGAGTTCCGACATAATGCTTATTGATCAAAAGAATATGGTTATGAAGAACATCAACACAATAAGGTTCTATATAGTTGTGAGCTAGCGTACCTTTTTTCTTCCGCTCATTAATCTGTTTCGTGCGTTTTTCACAAAAAGGAAAAGAAGAAATGAAGACAATGCATTTAATCATCACTAGTTGTAGAAACATATGTAATTTCTATATAGTTTCTAATTGTTTTAGCGAAAAGTAAACAAATAGAGTTAGGAATCAATTTCTTACAGCCCAAGAGGAAATTTCCATGGACGCTCAAATGGTTATCTCCATGGTTGGTGACCGTCTTTGGCTTGCCATCAACAAAACGAAAATGTTTTTGATCCGTCACGAAATATATCTCAAACGATCTTAATTTTTCTAGTCCATTATTGTGTTTCTATGACCTTTCTTGGAAATCTAGAATCAACTCTGCCTTAAAAATTTTATATTGGAGTAATTTACCAACTTTTCTCTGTTTAAGTTACCCAATTACTTTGAGGTTACTAACGTTACTTACCCGGATAACTTTTCTTATTCTTTACCAACTCCCAATTTCCTTCCTTTATTGCACCTTAAACTTTCCAAGTACTCACTTTAACTTGTGAGATTTATCAACCAATTCTCCGATTAACTTTTCAACCGGTTCTTGACTCTCATTTGGGTTAACTAGCGGCGTTTATTTATCTATTCATTTATCAAAATTTCAATTAGATTATTTAATCGGCATGAAATTCGTAAGTCACCAAATAAACATATGTAATTTCATACATATTTGGTGAACTTAATACATCGTTAAGAAGTTAAATAAAGGTTTTTAATAATAAGAAATTGTCTTTTGCCAATAATGAAAGAAGTTGGTGATTAAAAAAAGAACAAATAGACTATGGTAACTAATTTCTTAGAGTCTACGAGGAGCTTTCCAAGAACGACCCTCCAAAGGTAAAGATCTCCATTATTGGTGTTCCGTGTCAAGTGGAAAAGAGTGACATTCTTTTCCTAGCCATCAACAAATAGAGAAAACAATCATGAAAGAATTCACAAACGATCATACTTTATCGTGTTTCTATGGCCTTTCTTGGAAATCTAGAATCAACCGTTCCTTTGAAAGTTTCGAATACCAACTTGACAAGTGTATAACATAGCAAAACAGGGGAATTAAAAACAAGAGGGTGTGGGAAAATCGAAGAGGAAAGGAAATAGTACTAGCAAATTGTTAGATTGCGATGCATCTTTGAAGAGTCCTCTAGAGGCTCATGAGAGATTGTAGAGGATAATTAATCAGATCTCCTAAATCAATCTCTCTCTTTGGCTCGGATAGCACTTCAATAGCACATGTCTATTCAAGTTAGTATGATTTTTCTGATTCTAAATTTCGAAGGAAAAGCTGAATTTGATCCACGTAGCACGCATATCGAATCCTCTAGAGATTTTCTTTTCTCATTATAACCCGGATTTTCTCGGGATAAGCGATTCATATACACATCCAACGGTTCAAAAATAAAGTTGCACCCTCCTCTCTCCGACGCAGGATTCTCAATGTACAAAAGCACTAAGTGAAGTTGCCTTTTTTTTTTTCTATCCAAAATAATATTGCCTTGTTGTTTAGAGCGAGCCTAGTAATATTTTTGGAAGTGAATTTTGCTCTAAAAATCTATTTAGTAAAGTAATTTTCAAGTAAAAATCTATTAATAAATATTTATACTTTTAAAAGAATTTTTTGCTTTTAAAGTGAATTTTCACTTCGAAGTTATTTTTCTCCCATTTTGAGAAGTAAAAAAATACTTATTTCTCAACTCAAAATGTACTTTGCACCTCACCCTCTTTTGATCACGCCTTCGCCGACCTCTATTGTTGCCCATCGTTGACCACCGCCCACCGCCCGTGACCACCAACACCCACCGCCGACCATCGCCGCCGCCCATCGCCGCTCGTGACCACCATCAATCGTAGACCATTGCCCACCGCCGCCCATCGTAGACCTCGGCCAGTGCCACCCACTATCGCTCGCAAAAATGCGAGAGATATGAATGAACGGTTAAGAAAGGGCCTAAGCCCCACAAGTTAGACATAATTTAGAAGAAGTAAAGTCTCAAAATACCAAACGAGACTTTAGAATCAAATGAAATGTCGAGAGAAGTGTCTCTCTAGCTCGGAAACAAAAATCATGAAGGTAATTTCATTTTGATTGCGTCACTAAATTCAGGTTTCTTAATTCTTCAATTGATTACCTAACAAGTTAGTGCTGGTTGACTAGATCCTTTTGGCTATAGAACTCCGTGACGGTAACTTCTCAATCAATGGCGCATAGAATTGCACCGTCATCTACACAAACAGCCAAAAATGAGAAGGATCTTTTATAAAGTCTGCTCAAATTCGCATCAACACAAGCATTGTAGTTCATGAACCCAACAACTTTTTAAATTTGAATTTCTTAGCAAAGACTTAAAATTACCAACTCTTTTTACAAATTATCAACTTTCATGGGAGTGGCTTACCAACTTTTCTTTGTTAAGTTACCAATTACTTTGAGGTTACCGAGTTACTTACCAAGTTTATCTTTCAATTATCAACTTTTTTTATTTTTTACCAAGTTCTAATTAGCAACATTTATTCAATTTTTTTTTAAATTATAAACTTTTCCGTTAGATTATTTAATCTGGAACAGAATTGGTAAGTCACCAAGTAAAAATTGGTAAGTTCGTATACATATGGTAAACTTAAGACGTTGTTAAGAATGTCAAATAAATGTTACTGAATAATGAGATTTTTTTTTGCCAATGATAAAAGAAATTGGTAATTTTATAAATAAAACAAATAGACTTTGGTAACTAACTTCTTAGGGTCCACGAGGAGCTTTCCAAGAACGCACTCCAAAGGTAAAAATCTCCATGGTCGGTGTACCGTGTGAAGTGGAAGATAATGACATTCTAAGAGCTTTCCTTGGAAATTTAGAATCAACCGTTCTTTAAAAGTTTAGAATACCTGCTTGACATTCACATAACATAACAAAACAGAGCAATTAAAAACAAGAGGGGTGGGAAAATCGAAGAGGAAAAGGAAATAGTACTGGAAAGTTTGGATAATTGCAAGACGCCTTGTCATGTAATATGAAATTTCACGAAGGTTGCGTCCGGTTGCAAAGCTTGACTCAACCGCAAATCTCGAGAGATGCTTGCAGGCTTCGAGCAACTTCACCCCTGTCGGCACGTCACATGCTCTTTCGTTCTATATAATTTATCAGCTAGTGGCTTCTTGTGCTGGAACCTCAACATGCGTTCATTGAATACATTGTTTCTTGAAAAATAAAGAATCAAATTGATGTTTGTCAGAATTTCAGTTTGCATGCAGAATCACGGGGTCTTGTCTGTTCGTACAGAAGAGCTGAGTCTCGTTTGTGAGAGTAAAGCACGACGTTTCTTTGTTCCCCACCCTTAATATTCTATTTTCACCGGCCATCAAAACGGGTCTTGTCCGAAGGACTCTTTTCACTATCCTGACGAATAGGGGAAACATAATAATTACTACTCCTCGTGAATCTTCTGTAACCTGAAGTCCAGTTTCGCCTCTGTCAGGAAAGGCTGAAAGCGCGTCTCTCAGCATGGTACATGCTCCTTCATTCTATACAAACTCCTTTATCGTGTTTCTATGACCTTCCTTGGAAATCTAGAATTGACTGTTCCTTTAGGTACGAAGATATAAATGTTTATATATGTTTAGATACACTTAAATACGAAGTTGAGGCATTGGCTTTCTTGTCAAAACTCAACATATTTTATAGGCTATAGAAATTTATGGCAAAAGAATATGTGATTTTATATATTGATTATCAATCTTCACATTGTGAAAGGTCTGAGGAGTAATTTTTTTTTACCATAAAATGCCAAAACAAACGACAAAAAAAAATGGTCAATATTAACTGAATAGAATTAATTTTTCATGTATGTAGAAAAGATTTCACGTGCTAATCCTATTATTTTGTAACTATTACATGACTTTATGATAATTTAATGGGCCTTTCGTCTCTATCCCCTCGTCAACTGGTTAAAATAGGTAAAGTAATGGATTAAGGACCCCATGTGATCTGAGGGCAAATCTCGACAGAAGGAGGTGCGGGCTTTGGGAAACTTCACCCTTCTCGGGGAAAAGGCTGCAAGCGCGTCTGTATAGTTGTGAGCTGGCATACTTTTTTCCCTCTTTGCCTGTTAACTTTTTTTTTTTTAATTGATTCAATTCTAAACCTTTGTATTTATATCAATTCGGTTCGTTTACACACTCGCTATTATCTCCGCCCGTTCTCAACTTTCGATAATACTGAGTTCTTGCCTTCCGAGAATCTTTTCCGCTGCATTATGGGGAAGGTGCTGCTTTCATTGAAATTTCCACGGCATTATGCAGGGGCTATTTTGTGCAAAGCACATAATTCTGAGCTCTAGCCATCCGACGGTCCAAGACACATGCCGCCCGAAAAGGGCAATTGTTGCACGCGTAATTTCCCCGGCATTATGCGGAAGGTGCGTTTGCTTGTTGACTTGACTTGCTTTTCGCTATTAATTGAGGGGTGTACAGCCATACAAAAAGAAACATACTGACCAAGAGAGTTGACTATGTTTCGCTTCTGAACAACGACAAGAAGCGTCACTCGGGTCCACAATCTTCCAACACTAAGCTCGTTGCTCCTTTGCCGATTGACGAGTCTCATCAGCGCTGCTCAAGCCCGCGCTCCATCCAGCTGCGTCCATCCGACGCCGGAGATATTCCAGTTTTGAACAACGGCCAACGAGCTACCCGCAGTCCTTCGCATCGAACTGGAGACATTGGCGAGTGTTCAGCACCGTTCAGCGACTTCAACGACTTCCTGGCGTTCCAAATCAAGACCCTCTGTGCTGAAAACCAGCGATCAATTAAATGAAAAAAACAGATTGCGATCATGGCATGCGTAATGGCACATATTTGTGAAGAGGAGACCCATTTTAACAGAAAATCAGAGGACGATGGCACATGGTCGTGAATAGCAGACCCATTTTATCAGAAAATCGGTGGTCGACCATCAAATTCATGCGTAGAGTCACCTCGTGCATGTTGTTTAAGGTCGATTGAAGATTCAATGCGTACATTTTGCCACTAAATGGAATCGGGCGACACTCTATGTCCCAAATTTGAATGGAGCTACGAGCACATTAGCACAATTTACATTTTAGCAAGTCTCGAGAATCTACAAGCGCGTCTATATAGTTGTGAGCTGGCGTACTTTTTTTTTTCTCTTTCGCCCGTTAATCTTTTTTTTTTTTCGTCCGTTAATCTGTTTGGTGTGTTTTTCACATAAAGGAAAAGATGAAATGAAAGACAATGCATTTAACCATTACTAGTTTAAGGGGAAAATTACGAAAAAAGTCCTAAACCTATTGAATTTTTGTCAATCGATCCTAAACCTTTTAATTTGGCCAATTCAGTCATAAATCTTTTGCATTTGTGCCAATTCAGTCCTAGATTTTTTTTTATGTCAATTCAGTCCTAAATTTTTTTTTTTCCGTTCTCTTGGTACTGAAACTCCACCCTCGAGATCCATGGATTTCTTTTGGGTGTCGAGCACGGCCACAAATTGCGCCAGCTTGGTCGAGATCGACATGCTGAATGTGACAGAGCCGAAGGATGAGGCGATCGCCCGAATATGGCCCAGGAGAGGTTGGCCTCGCAGTCGACGGACGCGGCGGCCACGGCCATCGCCTAGATCCGACTTGGGTGAGGCCGACCTTGAAGACCGAAGAGATCTCTTCGATTAAGTGGTTTGTCGTCGCCGAGATGGTCGAGGATGAGGTTTATGATCTCTTCGGTGAAGTCATCGAAGTGGTCGGGTTGATCATGAGATGAGGCGACGGCGGTTCTTCTTCCTCATGTTCTTGATTGCGAATTACGAGTTTACTGCAAATGCAAACGGAGGAAAAAGGAAGCAAAAGCAAAAGTAAAAGGAAAGAAACAAAAAGAAAAAAAATTAAAAAGAAAAAGTAAAAAAATTGAAAAAAAATTTAAAATATTATTAAAAATTATCCACATAAGCGTCGGTGTCCACATCGGCGGCGATCGACATCCACGTCGGCACATGTTGGCCAAAGTTGGTCGGACGAACTAAATTGGCACAAATGCAAAAGATTTATGATTGAATCGGCACAAAAAAAAAGTTCGGGACTAAATTGGCACAAATGTAAAAGGTTTAGGACTGAATTGGTAAAATTGTAATAGGTTTAAGAATGCCCCACAGGATCATGGGAGATTTTAGAGGATAATCAATCCAATATCCTAAATCAATCTCTCTCTTTGACTCGGACAGCATTTCAGTAATTGTTTGATATTTGGAACCATTAGCTCTAGCTGTAACTTTAGCATCAATGAGACTACAAGCATATGCTAGTCTTAGTCACGTAGCCACAAAAAAATTAAATAAAAAAAAGTTTTACAAAAATAAAGTTGTACCTTCCGCTCTTCGATGCAGGATTCTCAATGTGCAAAAGCACTAGGTGAAGTGGGTTTTCTTTCCAACCAAAATAATATTCGTTTGTTGTTTACAAACTTCTATTTATATTTCGTTGCAAAGACTTAAAATTACCATCTCTTATTTCATAGGAAGTGTCAACTTTACTTGTAGCAACGTTTATTTGGCTTTCCTTGATTTATCAAATTTTCCATTAGATTATTTAAGCTGGAATAGAATTGGTAAGTCGCCAAGTAAACATTGGTAATTTCCAAACCGTTGATTGCGATACATCTTTGAAGAGTTCTCTAGAGGATCATGAGAGATTGTAGAGGATAATTAATCCGATCTCCTAAATCAATCTCTCTCTTTGGCTGGGACAACTCTTCAATCGAAAGACGCGTCTATTCAAGTTCCTATTATTTATATTTATTTATTTTTTTTATAACCGAGGCTTCTCATGTGATGAATGGACTATTCCTCGGGGTGGTGGGGGTATGCCAATACTACGGGTAAGTCCCCAAGACGTGGTCGTTGGGATTCAAATCGGGATCTTATCGGTTTAACAATGGACGCAATGAATTGATGTATAAGCTACGAAGGTTTAGGTGTAAGGTTAAGGAAGATGTAATTCATATTTTACTGATCATTCTATTTTTTCTTTCAAGCACAGAAATAATCTATTTATTATTTGAATCAGTAAATTTGGATTATTGTTGTATTTTCAATAGGTTTTCCCACTAATAAAAATTTCTGAATCCGTCCCTAATTTTCTCCATCGTAACACGAATATAAAGCGGCCAAGATAAATCCAAGGAACCTCAATTATAGAGGGAGAGTTTCACAAAACTATCCTCAAATTCTGAAGGCCAAAATATATTCAGAATCTAACGAAACTGGAAAACAAATTGTCCAAATAGGATTCAACTCAGCAGTTGCTTGAATGCCTCAGGCTAGTTCCGTCCAAAGATCAGCACAGCTTGCTGATGCGGTGGACCTCGGCACCAGTTGCTGACATGGCGCAACAGTGGAGCTGACTTGGAGCAACTCTAACTATAGTCAAATTAGAGACCGACAAGTGACACGAAGAGACAAATTTAGGTGAGGCGGGTCTTTGTCACGTGAAACTGAATTTGGGCCGTTAAATTTTCCATGACAAATCCGTTTGTGAGCGCACGGGAGAAGTAAAAGCATTTATCTAGGCGAGAAGTAGAGTGTGCGAGTGATTCTTTATAAATAGTTAGAGGGGTGATTTGCAATTTGGGGCGAGGATCTAATGTTCTGTTTGTATAACAACTCTTGGAGAGGCCCATGTTTAGTTTACAGCAGGATTACTATAGAAGGAAGTCAGGTCTTGCACAACAGCAAGGATACTCACGGCATAGCTAGTAGAATTTGACCTACTTGGGCTATTAAGGCTTGAAGAGAGGAGCAGACACACTCACTATAAATCTCTTTTGCATTTTATTTTTCTCTGAACTCTTTGATTTTCACTGTTTATATTGCTAGTTCACTTAGTTCGCAGAAGTAAGTTTTTTATAAGGGTAAGTTTTACAAAATCTGTTTGTGTTCTTTAAAAGCAAATTGATCCTCCCCCTTAATTGCTTATTTAGACCTAACAACTGGTATCCTAGTAGGCTCCTTATTGTAAAAGCCTTATAGTTTTAGATAAAGATGGATGCTAATAATCGTTGGAACTAGCTCGACCGATTACCCGACCTCCTTTGTTAATGGTGCTAATTATTCTCATTTGAAAATAGGATGGCCATGTTCATTCAATCAATGGACCATGAACTTTGGTGGTTTATGAAAAATGAATCCTTTGCACTAATGAAACAAGGCGAAGGTAAAATGAGTTCACGACAGCGAAGCAATTTCGTCATGTCAAACGGCCAAAATAATGAAATTCGTGGTTGATTGGTGGTCACCTATGATGGAATTAATGGCATGAAAAGAGTTATTCACATCATTACTTAGTTACAAAACAATGGGACGAACTTTGAATGCTTGACTTTGACTTGCATTCCCCCACCGGTCTTTGCCTTTTTGCCCTTTTTAGGTTTGTCGGTTTTTGCTTCGTCCCTTCCTTTGCGACGAAGCAAGAAAGATGGTGGGAGACTTTGACTTGCTTTCCCTCGCCTCACGCCGTGAAGTAGATAAGCACGTAGGATTAATTTAATTTGAGTATTCATAGCCTCCTCCATTACCTTCTTTTAAAATTTCAACTTTAAATATTTGAGATAAAATATATCAAGCTGCTCACGGTTACACCATAATTTGTAAAATAGTTCGTACCAATTGTTTTGCAAATCAATTCATTTTGTATATCAACAACATAATGTACGTGCACTTCACACTCTCTTCAACAAGCTCTCCACAACTCTCATCGCCTCAAGCTCAACATCATTACACCGCAGGAAGCCATTTTTCTTGATCTCCAATTTGAAAAAAAAAAAAAAAAGGCCCTATGCAGAAATCAAATAGGAGTCGATCACAACATCCTTTGCTTCAAATTCAACACATGATTGAATCATACAATAAGTTCAGGGCCAAAATAGCAATATTTCTGATGAATTTAGAACGAAATTGTTGAGATCTTTGACAGATGATTAGAACGTGCAAAAGAGCTCAATACGTTAAGGACTTATGAATTTGGAAGAGTTCATTGGCTCTTTAATGTCCTCTGAAGTGGAGAAAGAAAATGAGGCCCATAGGAAAGAGAGCAAGTCAATCGCCTTAAAGGTCGATGAACAGCATCGAGGAAGAGTTTTCAAGCACGGATGAGGACAGAGATGAAGTATACATGCTCACATGCAAATTCAAAAAGTTCCTTCAAAAGAGAAGTTTCAGAGGAAGATGGAATTACAAAAGGCAGACAAAGATATCACGGTGAGAAGAAAAACCTCACAGGTTTTTGAGTGCAATCAAGCCGGCCACATAGAATCCGACGCCTTCTACTCGAGAAGAAATTCGGGAAGTCAAGGAAAAGGTAAGAAAGCTTTGAGTAAACATGGAGTGACACTAAAAGTAAATCAAGTAAGGGTGAAGCAGAAGCTGCAAATCTATGTTTGATGGCCAACGTTGTAGAAGATGAGGTAAAAGCACTATCATTGATTCTACACTTATCGATTCTATGCCTAATGAGTTCCATGACGCATTTGATTAGTTTTTTCAAGAACTAAAAAGAGTTTCCAAGCTCAATTCTGAGCAGAAGAGAGCACATTCAAATTTAAAGCAAAAGAATGGCGCCTTGGGAAAGAAAATATTCATTATATATGTAAAACCCGACCTGAAACTGATTCGGCGCGTCATCGCTTTCAAAGCGGGCCTGAAACTCGTTATGCTCATGGATGTCATTCTTGTGATGAAATGTTGAAAACTTCGTCAAAGGCTCTTAATGATCAGAGAAATTTATTTGAGAAGGTTGGACTTGGAATTAACACCAAGAAAGAGTTCACACCAAGAGTATAAAGATCTTTTATCAAAAGCTTACATACAAATACATCACATCTAAAAGTTTATACAACTAGATGAATATATGATTTAATAAGCATCGGCTAATCATTGTTCTAAAAGTTTAAACTACTAGATGAATATATGATTTAATATTTACATATTCTATCACTCCCCCTCACTCTTAATCCAATCTTTTTACCAATACTAGGTGTGGAAATATTTCATTAGGAAAGGAAATAGGGGTCTAGAAATATTCGAACTCTCTCGCTCCGATACCATACGAGATTTTATAGGACCGCTATTAACTCTAAAATTTTAATTCATTAGATGAAGTTGATATTTAATATTTAAATATTCTATTAACTTTTTGTAGACACTTACAGATGTGGTATATAATTTGGAAAGAAGATCTATTATGCTATGTGTATGAGGCATGGCAACACATTCCAACCTCAATATATTCTCGTGTTTATGATTTATGTTTTATTGAAAAAACTCAAGTCGTTATAATTGAATTAATCTCATCACTTACCAATAAACATTTACTGCTGTTCGACGCACGTACATGTTGATGACTGTATAAGCCACGTGATCTTTATTAGTGAGCCACCTTAATCATTATTGATTGTGACATTCCCTTCATTTCTAAATTAAAAGTATACATATCCACGTAGCTGGCAATGGCCAGCACAGAAAGAATTACAGAGAGAGAGAGAGACTCATGCTTTTCAAATTATAATTGGATATAGTTTACTACATTATCATAAATTCATCATACACTCATACATGAGGGTTGTTCTAGCGTGTCCGCATCGTGACCCCGTGCACAACGAATTTGTCATGCCCAATCCGACGGCTAACATTAAGCATTTTTTATCCCACAGTTCGATTGCGATGGCATCCAACAAAGATTCGCCGCCATCATGCATCCTTTGGAACCTTGCAAGTTCTCCGTGAAAGGATTTAACGTAAATCGATACGTAACGAATGCACGGATAATAGAAGAAAAATAGGCGACGCACGTTTATCCAGGTTCACCCCTGCAATAGGGCTACGTCTTGCAAAGAGATTTCACTATGATGATAAGTTTACACCGCACAACTCGTTACAATGATCGGTCAAAAAACGAGTAAATATATATGCCCTAAACGGGCCCAAAACCTAATCTATCCGAAACCTCTTTAATCCCTCAACAAATGGGCTAACTTAAACAAAAGCCCAAATCCGGCGACCAAGCAGCGGACACCCTTGTAGGGGGCGCTGCCCCGAACACCCGCATTCCGTGCGTAGGGGTCACTGTCGTCGGATCATACTTCGCTTCCCTAAGCTCACGTGGACATGACCGGTGTAAGAAACAAGGGTCCCAAGTATTCGCCAACTCTAACACTCCGGACATCGTGTGTGTTTGATTGTGTCCCAAAACCAAATAAAAGCGAACTCCGTAAAGTATTTCATTAATATGACTTGTCAAATTGGGGAACATTGCGAGTTGTAAACCCCTTAGAGACTAATGAACCAAACACATTTTTTCAAGAGAAGTAAAATTACAATTGAGAACTGTTTTCAAATTTAAAATACATTCCTGAACCAAATGGTTGTTAAAAAAGGATAAAGAAGACACCATAGGCACAACTTCATATCATTACGAGAATTGACAAATTCATGTTAGAACGAATTATTTACACTAGTACGCTCCCACACGGTCACACTAGTAAAAGCCGGAAGTAGGTTGCTCTTGAATCAATAGATATACTGCACACCGATGATAATTTTCCAAGATCGTTACTTTATTAAAAAAAGTGAGCTAAGATTTGGGGAGATCAAGTGCTTAATGATACTTCTAAGTCTTCTTCGTCTAGGAGATTGAATGTGTGAGAAGATAACTGTCTAAACTTACTGTAGGAGGGATTTTGTTGAAGAATGCCTACAATACCCGTTATGCAACTTGAAAAACATACACTTCGCAATTTGGTTCCTACCTCCGTCCTACCGTAAAAAATATTCTATTTCTTTAATGACAAATTCCTCCAAGCCTCAAAATTCAAGTGCCAGACTGGGAGATCATCCTTTCCCCAAGACGGAAATATCCAAAGAAATTATCGTCCTTCTTCAGCTTCTTCAAGTTGGATAAATCAGGTAAACTTTGCAAGGAAATGTTGCATCCAATGTGAAGACTTTCTAGTGATTCCAGTCTGTCAAGACCTTGAATCTCAATTAGTTTCGAAGAGCCCTGTATTCCAAAAGCCTTGAGATTCTTAAAGTTTGAGAGTTGGGCAATGTCTGAAGGTTGGGACACATAGAAATTAGCAATAGTTGTAGATTCTCCAGTCTTTCAAGCCCGCTGAACTTGCTGGACTCGCAGTATCTCAAGTTCAAGCATTGCAATGATGTTAAACCTTCAAGGCCTTGGATATCACATTCCAGTCTCATGATTTCTAGCGTCAACAAATTCTCCAAGTTGGAAAGGTCAACTTCAAGAGGACTGCAATAGCTAACTGTAAGTTCCCTCAAACTAGGGGGAAGCTGTCCAATGTGGCGTAGTTCCCGGTAGTGGACGAGGTGAAGTTCTTTTAGACCGGAAAGGCAACCCAAGTATGAGGTTATGCTGGTGACGCTTGGAAGTTCCAACATACAATATGGGCCCGAAGTTCTAACCTTTGGAATACCTTTCATGGAAGAAAAGGGGTAAGATGTAATTCCAGCTTTCTTAAACTAACAAGATTGGATATCTCTGGAACTTTTTCTGTTGATCTTGAGGACAGACATAGATTTACCAAACTCGGGGGAAGCTCGGCACATTCTTCACATGGGTTCCCGTTAATTTCAAAACCTTCAAGACAGGAAGTCTCACGATATCATCAGGAATCATCTCCAGCTGCGAGCAATATCCTCCATAAATCTCTTCAAGTTTCTCCAACTCCCCAATTGCCTTAGGTAACTTTTTCATGCCACTACTGTTCATCTTCAGCACTTTCAAGCTCTTTAGATTGACAATGGTACTTGGCAACTCCGCGATGGCTGTGAATGAGACATCCAACTCAACTAAAAATATCAACATTCCAATCGAGTCGGGAAGTGTTCTTAGCTTGCGAGCTCCACAAATGGCCAAGCACTCAAGATTTACGAGGGCTCCGATTGAGCTGGGGACTTGACTAATGCATCCACATACATATGTGTTATCTATGAGCAGCTCAGTCAAAGCTTCCAGAGAACCTAATTCAACGGGTAGTTCTTGGAGCTGATAACATTTGTTTAGATTCAAGTGCTTCAGAAGTCTCAGATGGCCAATGGATCCATCAATCCGTAACAAATTCACACACTCCTCAAGAATCAATTTTTCTAAGGACAAATATGCAGAGAGGTCAGGAGTTGTGCTTAACCTGGGGCAATTTGACAGATTAAGTACCTTCAATCTTGTAGCAACCTGTCAAATAATTATGCATATTCAATGAGTTCAGTTATAGAATCTTTGCTGGACATAAAAAAATCGAATAAGAAAGCATTTCACCAGTGAACATCCATTCCTCCCAGTGGGCTGTGGTCGGTCTATTCGATTGATAACCACATATACTTTATGTTCCAATAATTTTACTTAGAAAGTACTGCATATATCATTAATTATTATGGAGTTTAATGTTCCTTTTCAAACATTAACGTAAGGGCAGTAGCTTTTTAAGAGTCATATTGATAGTTTTTCAAACTAGGACTTCGTTAACGGGCACCTGTCAAATACTCAAGTGAAGAAATTTTGTTACAGCCAATACGTTGTTTCATTCGTATTATGCATTGTGTATTGGAAATCAAAAAAACTTTTTCATTGAGTATGAGACCTTCATACGATTAATAATTAAATAAAATTTATATCGCCAACCCAATGCATCGAATAAAAATAAAAAAACACAGTATGAGGAATAATTATTTTATTGTATAGAGTAAACCAGTGAAATTTTATTTTAAGTAGTAGTTGTGATATTGGCATAAATACTATTGATTGAGAATATAAATATTAACGACAATAGCGATAACCTATAATTTAACATGCAGTTACTTGTGTTATAGAATTTTTACATTTTCAATACCAATAAATGAAATTACCTCAATTTGAATATTAAAAATTTAAAAAAAAACAAAAGATTTTCCAAAAATAATCATATAGATAGTATATGAATGTTCCTTCTCATAAGGTAAATGACTTATTGCTTCCCTGTTAGTTCAAAGAGTTTTCTATACATTCCCTCTTGAAAAATGACATGAGGTTGGATGCGGTTAAACTATTTCCAGGAACCTGAGTGGGCAAGTTCCCGTTCTCGTCCGAAAACGTGAGACCCAATTGGATCAGCTTCAACATATCAACGTTATTTTTCAAGGTCTGGTAGTTATAATCGCTAATGTTCTTGAAATTCCCCACCGGACGAGAAACAACTCCTGGGAACTCGGTATCCATTGCAACATAATTGAATCTGTCCACAACTTCGCGGATCAATGCGAATTCCTCTTCCAGATTATCGTTCCACACCTCCCGAATGTTAATCGATTCGTCTTTCAGCAGCATCGACATTTCCAACGTCCCAGTTCCAAAACAACAGCTCGGCCTAGTTTTATGGAGTCCAGATCTGGAAGTAGATCATCAATCAACACCCAAAACCTCAAAGCCGAAAGCCGGTCGTCGCTCGAACTGTCAAGTCGGAGCCGTTTCAGCCTTTACAAGCAGATCTGAAGCAAACCCAGATCATGAAACAACGTATTACAGACAGAAAACACTTCTGAAGGGAACGGTTTGCTGGAATCAAACACAACCCCAGACAGCCAAAGGCTCAACTAGGAACCGAGCACGTATATCAGATCTTACCTTGGATTTGCGAAATTGTAGCCCGAAATCAACAGATCTAGAACTTGGAAAGGGAACCTCTGCTTCGTTGGGGAGAGATTTTAGGTCAACGAAGCACGCGGAGAGAAAAAGATAAGAGAGATAGCGAGGAGGACTTTAGTGGGCGTCTTCTTAACCACTAAAGAGACAGTACAGCAGGAAACGAGGAAAGTGATGTTTGGACAAGAAAAGGCATATCCGACGTCGTCTCCTCATCCTAAGTCCTCCCTAACGACGTCGTTCCCGGCGCCTGACGTCACAACGAACTATGACCGTGCTCATCCTGCTCGTCCGAGCCCCGCATCTGAATCGTTACGACGGTAATTTTCCTAGGGCGAATCTCCGAGACCACGAGATCTCTGCTCTCCTTGGCAGCCGCCAGATGCGCCTCGGACGAAAGGCGGTCCTCATTCCATTCAATAAGCATCAGCTAAGTGCGGTGAAAAATTTAACTTTAACAAATATAGCGCGATGATAAGATAAATAATCGAACGCGATTTAATGCAGCCCTTTATCGAAATGAGATCTTAATCATACGAAATGAACATGATCTTTGCGGTCCTCTCTAACGACGTCGTAGTCGTAGACGGTGCCTTGCATCACAACCCTCGCACCACATGATAAGCGTGTTTATCCTGCTTATTCGAGCCCCGCATTTGAATCGTTACGATCATGTATTGTTTTAAGGTGAATCTCCGGGACCACAAGGTCTATGCGCTCCTCGAGGGGTCAAGGGATACGCATCACGCAAAAAGGCCATACTTATTTCATTTAATAAGCATTGGCCAAATGCAACGACAAATTTAATTAGAGAAATAAATATAGCGCAATGGCGACATTTGTAATCGAATGTGATTTAATGCAATCATTTACCGAAATGAGATCTCAATCATATAAAATGGACATAATCTTTACGGTCCTCCCTAACGACGTCGTAGTCGGTGTCTTGCATCACAACCCTCGCACAAATGGATAAGCGTTTTTATCCCACTCGTTCGAGCCCCGCATCTAAATCATTAAGATCATGTATTTTCCTAAGGCGAGTCTTCAGGACCATGAGGTCTACGCGCTCCTCGGGGGTTATTACAAAAGGTGATATACTTAATTGAATGCGATTTAATATGATCCTTTATCGAAATGAGATTTTAATCATACGAAATAAACATAATCTTTGTGTGTCCTCCTAACGACGTTGTAGTTAGTGTTTTGCATCACAATCCTTGCATCGCACGATAAGCGTGTTTATCTTGCTTGTTCAAGCCCTGCATAATGAACTGTTACTATCGTGTATTTTAATAAAGCGATTTTTCGGACCACGAGGTCCATGCGCTCCTCGAGGGTCGCACGATACACCTTGCACAAAAAGGCTGTCCTTATTTCATTCAATAAGCATCAACCAAATGTGGCGAAAAATTTATCGGGAGGAACAAATGTAGCGAACAGCGACATGAATTAATCGGATGCGATTCAATGTGGTCCTTTACTGGGATGAAATCTCTAATCATAGAAGTTGAACATAAAGAGTGGGTTTGGTTCAGTATTTCCAAGAAGTTTTCAATGCTTAAAGTCCATTGGAAGAATGCTGAAATATTTGATTCAGTTTTAAACTAGCATTTAATTAAATGTCAGTCTTGAAAAAACTAAAAGCCCAATGCTAATAGAGATCAAGATTGGGCTTTCAACTGACTTTGGCCAAATGCTTAGAGATTTTTTCCTTCCAAAATTAACCTCATCAATTCCCTATATTTTCGATTTTGCCCCATCTTTTTTACTATTTATTTTCTTCGTCGGTCAGGAAATAGGTAATTTTTTTAATTAAAAATTACATCCAAAGCTCCTTTGGAATGTTGTATTTACCAAATACCATTCAACCCAAAGTCTATTTTCAAATTAGATTTTACCAAACGTAATTAGTATTTTCCTAAATCCGTTTAGATTGAAGGAATTTATATTTTTCAAAGCTCGTTTCAAATGCGTAACCCAACGTACCCAAAATCTTTGCTGGGACATGTTGGGAGGGGGTGGCAAAATTGTGATTTCAAGCCAACGGCCCGAGCCTGCCAAATTTGACCAAGACCACCCAACATGCTCACGGCCAATTATTGTCCGCGGTCACAGTCAAGTTGCTTGGGCGGCGGAACTTGCCTGGACGTGGAAGACGGGGGCCACGAGATTTGTGAGATTTTGACATTTTAATTATATTATATTTCTTATTTTTTATTTTTGTAGAATAATTTAGCAACATGATGAATGGTGATGGTGATGGGGATAAGCACTGGTTTTTGTCTGAAAGCACAGCGATTAGGGCCTCGCCCTATCACGGGGGAGATTAAATTAAGGCATGCACGGTTTGACCATGTCATTTTGGAACGTACTTTCCAACGTAAGCCCAACAGGAAATCCGATGTCAAATGAACACGAGGGTCGCTTTCCAAGAGACTTGTTCGAACACGATCTGGGGGCTTATGGAATACCCCGCTTAACGTCACGGGCCGAGTAAGACGCGAATCTGAATCGTGATTGACAGTCCGGAAACACGTTGGATTGATCGGGCCGGGATATTATGTGAAATCGAAAATGTAATGTGTATTAGGTTTTAAGATCCGGGAGTTTAGAATATTTTATATACATCGGGATTTTATGAAAAGATAAACTAGGAGATAGAAGTAGCGGATAGTTAAAGACAACCTTGCTAACCTTCCCTTTTCGCAAAAATTTAAGATTGATCTCCAAAGCGTGTGAGGATTAGCAACAAATTACTTAGGTTTGGCATTGTTACCGGATGTGGCTGTGGAAACGACTTACCGTACCCCGCGTTAGGCTTTTGTCTTTTGCTCCGCATTTGGGACGTGTTTCTTCACGTTTGATGGGGCTGGTGTCAATTTCTAGTAGGCTCAAGTCAAATGGATGGGTAGAATCGGGTTTGAGTTGAAATGAAAATGGTCTAAATTAATCCATTTACATAGTATACAAAATTTAGCAATTTATACTCGATCCGACCCAACTTGTATTAGATCCGACTTAGCGTTAATTCTTAGCGAGTTTTCCCTTAAATTGTTGCCTTTGAAGAACGAGCGACTTTTTGAACAAGCTACCGAAGAAGGTGAGGAGCTAGGGTGCTCAGTGTTCAGATTGTGGGATCTGTTTTTTTGGAGAATCGTTGCCTCAGAACTACCCTCCACCAAAGTCAATATGCCTACGTTACTTCCACTTATACATTTGTTTCACATCATCAAAATCTCCTCCAACTTACAATTGGTTCTTTATCACCTAAACATACTTCAACATTCAAGAATCAAATAAAATCATTTGACATTTGAATTTCCCATTGGAAGCCCGTGCAAATATTTCACTACATTCTAACAAAGCAAAGGCCTGCAAAGCTGCAGGCCCAAAGGAGAGACTTTGGGTCCATGTTTCTCAAAACAAAGGCCATGCCCCAAAATGCTCTTCTCAAAGTCTACCTGAACTCACCAAAAAAGATTTATGGGGCATAGCATCAATTTGATTTTAAATCCCTTTCTCTCTCTCTACAAATCTCTTTGGAGACCCTGCTTCTCAAAATTTTGGGAACTCACTAAATAATTGTTTCCCTCCTCCTTGCATGACCAGGTAAATAATTGCTTCTTTGTCCAAACAACCCATAAAAAAAGACCCCCTCGACAAGTTATTGTCTCACGTTTTGGATGTAGCCGGTATCGATTTTCTCATAATAGGTTCGGTCGATTTCGTAATAGGTTCGATATGCATGCCAACTGCTCCTTCACACATGTTAACCCACTTCTACTTCGTGTCCCAATACGATCTCGATAATTTCTTTTAAGAATGAGGTTTACCTAGAAAATAACTATTTCCACAATTTTTTTCTGATTTTAACCGGTTTGGCATCGAGCCAACCGCTGAACATGTATGCCAGCCACTTCTATCATGTGTATGCTAGCCGTTTGTGTCACTTGTTTGGTGTCCCAAGATTCCAGTCCTGGCCTAATAATATGTATCCTCTTTTTCATGCTTGCATCGTAATAATTCCCAATGTCGATCTCGCATATGTCAAACCTTCTGTTAACCAAACCTATGCCAATCACAATTTGATTGAAATTAATAGTGCTAAATCTTATAATTACAAAATCGATATCTTGCTTGATATGATGCCTCACAAAGTCAATAGCTCTCTTAAAATGACCAATACTTATTTTAGCCATTTCTAGGGTGTTAATTCCTCCGCACACCTCACATAGGAAAAAGGTACAAAGACAGCCAGCCAGACTAAGATTAAACAACTGACTTGTTTTGATTAGGGGTACGACATCAACAGGCTTTTGTCACTTTACCAAATGTAAATAATTTTATGCTTGAGCCTACTATCGGAGTTTAGGCTCGAGTCGTGCCTTATCTATGAAGTTAGTACTGGTCCAAATATTTACTTGCCTAAGAGGAGTTCTTGTCATCAGAAAAAGAATATTTATTTGCAAACATTTCAGTATCTCTTTACAAAAAAAAAAAAAGAAGCATAGGTAACATAATTAATGTTAAGAGCGCATACAGAATGTCCGATTCCTTCGCCTAGGAGATTGCCAAGAGGGTGCCTAAGTCTGATTCCAACAACATGTCTAGTTGAACCTACCTTCACTCAAAAGCTTAAATCAATGAGTGATGGGCCATCTAAGATATATTAATCACTTTCCACCATACAATTTTCCGATGTGGGACTTCTCTAATACATTTTACATGTGCATCTCTACAATCTCCTCCTCATGCGTAAGCTCGGTGTTAGACTTGTTCTCTCTTAATTCGGTATCCTTCTACATTAATTTATTTCAACTTGAATCTCCAACGCGTAACTTCATCCTTGATCTTTTTCTCCGAATTGAACCATGAAGTCTACCAGCGGCTTCACGTTACAACACCATATCACCCACAATCCAAAAATCGCGTTGCGTCACCAGATTCATTCCTTAATATATTCACCAAAAACTAGAACTTATTGGGGGTCTAACCATGCTTCTCGATATCATTTGTTAATTACGAGCATCATAAGTCCAATACCTTTAGCTGGGGAAGATCGCCAAGAGAGAACCCAAATGCGACATCCGAAACTTTCTATATTCAGTAATGATATTTAGGAGATAAAGTTAAGTATTATTTAGCTTGAAAATTCAGATGGCATGCACGCCGTTATTTTTGTGAAGTATGAAAAGTGTGAATGACGATTTTCAAGACCATAGCCATAGTGCAATGTGTTAGGATTAAATTGACAGACATTGACACGTACATTGATGGTGCAGTGTGAATGCAATTGAATTATTGACATATTAGTTGTAGAAAGGACGTGATATGATCTAAATCACATACTTGACGATTTTCAATTTTTAATTTATTGAACTGATATTTTCCTAGTCTTCGATATTGTTCACTAATAATTTTAGTGGATTGGTCGTTCTCTAACTTGTGCACATTGTCTCAACCAAAAAATTGAGTTTCTAGGCTAATAGATTACTAAGTTAATTAATTAATTAACCTAGTTCGAGCTCTCTCAAGCTATGCCAAATGGTGATTTAGGTTCGGTTAGCATGCATAAATATTCAATAGGAGTTGCCACTAATCATTTATGGTAGGTTGAGATACCTAAGGAAAATAATGATAGATTATTTCACTGCTATGAACCATAGACTAAAGAGTTTGGGGACTTGATTGCGCTAGATTTCTCTAACGCTCTTACGATACCATTCTTTTATAAAAAAAATATTTAAGCAAGCAGCTTGGATTGCTTTTAGACTAAAGTTCTAACATGCAAAGGTGAGCATGCGCATGTGCATACACTATTGAACACCCAATAGTCAAAGCACAAATAAATTGCAAGAAAGGAGGAATGCACTTACCTCAAGCACACGTAAGCATCTGCATTGTTAGTTAGAATATCACACAGACATCCCTAACATGATTTCTATTTAACATCACATCAAGCAAGTCTTTTTAAAGGTTTATTGGTCTAAATGAATGTAAGCTATACTATATGAGATGCATGAGATGAAATTAAATGTTATGCAAAAATAACTATCCTGGTTATTATGATGCAAGAAAATAAATTCTAAGCTATAAATACATGCAAAAATACTAACATGCAAACTATATGGCATGCAATGGATGACATAGTGATAATAACCTAGGTTGATGGTAATTCATAGTTGAATGAACCCAACATCCATTCTAAATTAATTATCCTAGACATTCATACTAAATGTGATGCAATTAATGACATACCAAGCCCTACGACATCAAATTGGCGCGCGTGGCGCATGACATGTATGTAATGATGCAACCTAAGCTATATGAACTAAACATGATGATGCATATGACATGATGACGATTTTTTTGTATTTTTTTTTCATGAAACTGGAAATATATAAATTACTAAAATAAAAATCTGTTCTAAGAAAGATAACATTTAATATAAGTTAAGAAATTAATTTCTCAAAGTCTAATCTTATAGTAGAATGTTATCTTAACATGCAATTCTAATAAAAACATATTCTAAACTAAGCAATGTCTAACATTTTTTTGATTTTTTAGAAAAGATTTAAACTAACAATTAATTCGAACAAGCAAATAACAAATATTGTCCATAATGCACCTTTCTATTTCGAATTTCCGATTTAATTCACGTCATACCGGTGGTTTGGGTCGGGTGGTGAATTCTCATATAGAGTTCCAATCACACCCATATATTACGGATCGGATAGTGAAACTCTATTTCTTGAAATCATCAACCCGATCCACGAGTAGTGGATGTGGTGGACAATTCCATGTTCGGACGCGATCATACTTCTTGGATGAAGTCTAATACTCGCCCTATTGCATATATTACTCGAGACTTAGGCACATGGGAGCATGCATTATGAACAGTATTTACTATCTAATGCGTTAATTAAAATAAACAAGCAAAGTAGCTATGCAATGAATAAAAGCCAAAATAAATCAAGGTATAAAGTAAATAAACAAAAGATTTGATCCATAAATAATAATAGATAAACGCAAGATTATCTACAAGGCAATATTGCGTTATCTCTAACACTTTATTGACAGTATTGCCTTATCTATAAGACTACATTCTCCTAATGTGTATACAATATCTGCAATGTTCAAACTAGGCAAAAATATTCTAAATATTCTTGGATAGGATTGTTACCTAATCTTGCGATAATACCTTCAAATTAACCTAATCTTGCGATAATACCTTCAAATTTGAATGGATTCTTGGCGGATCACGGATCAAGGCTCGAACGGTGGTTCCACCGGCAACTATGGACCTGCAGCTTGCGGACTCGCGGGTCAGCTCGATGGTCAGCACGAGAGTAAGTCGCGACCGAGATTGTCAATGGGATGGGGGTACGACTACTTACGCTTCGGTGACCTACGAGGAAACTTTGGGACAATTTCGAAGCCTGCAAAAACGAAGGGGAGGGTGCAGCAAGGACTTGACCAAGAGAGGAGTAGTGATGGTGAGACATCAGTTCAATGCAATAGTGGCCGGACTTCACGGATCTGGACCAAAAGAAGAACAAACATCAAAGGGACGCTGAAAGGATATATGGTCTTCACTGCAACACTCGAATGTTCGTTGGAATGATGAGGGAATCGTCTGGACCTGCTGGCTCGCTAGAGGGATTTCGTCGGGCCTGGTTCACGGTCAGAGTCGCACGGCTTCGCAGCGGCTCTCGGACGCAAGACTTCAGCTTGGATGGTGGTGAAGGCTGTTTGGCCATGGCTGGTTCGACTGACAGTGGTGTAGACGACGAGACTGGTATGAAGAATCGTTGGATGAGCCTCGGCTAGTCTGTGGAGAAACAAGACAGCTCACGTCTCGGTTGGACTTGTCGCAGTGCGAAGCTGATGTGCGCAGGGATGAAGGAGAGAGAGAAGATTTTCCTTTCCCCTTTCTGTACCCTTTGTATCATCTCCACAGAGTTCAGCTCCGCCAAGGGAAAGTCAGAGAACTTGAGAAAGAATGTCTCTGCCTTCAGATTTCCATTGTCTCTTCTCCTCTCTCAACGTGCCGTGACCCGTGAGTGGCAATTTTCATGGCCTTGTATTTTCGATGAATGGCCTCCTCCGTTGGCGTAGCTTATAGGCATACTTACATGTGTGGAATCTTTTACGTCATACCACGAGCTTAATTCATTGGCCTTTTAACAAAACGGACCTCATCTTCAAAGCTTTTTCTGATTAAGTCCAAGGAGGGATGAATTGGTTTCAATTAAATGATAAGTGGCTAAATTATGATTAATCAAGTGTCAATTAGGCCTTATTCTCGTGGAATATTCTGTCATCATATCGCCCAATGCTATAGCAGAATTTGTGTTTTACTCAACTTAATGAAAGATGCGGCTCTTACATCGTTCGCCAGTTGCCTGCACGATAAAATGAAAATATTATGCATGCATAACTTAAATTATATGAAAATGAATTTATTATTTGTTGTTAGAGACTAAGGTTAGTCCCTATTTTTTATGCAATTTTTCCTACATAATTAGCCAAACTTTAGGTATCAACACACATATCTCTCTCCATTTTTCCACCCTGTATTTGGAAGTTGAAGCCCTTTATGTCCTTAGTCCTTCGATTTGTGACGTTGAACTTAGTCTAGTGATGGTATCAGAACATACATTTTTTTCCTCACCTCAACTAGACACATTAATATCTTGATGACTCGCTCATTTTACTTAGCCAAGAGGAAGCCTCTCTCCTATTTCAAATCAAAATATCCTTTGGAGAAGCTAACTTATTAGGCCGCTTGAAATTCCCTATACACTCACTGAGGCCACTTGAAAGATTTGTATTATTAGGACACATATCCCTCTATGTTTACACTGATTGCTTTTAGTCCAAGGTCATTATTACTTTATCCTTGTTTTCTAAGTTCATGGCCTTATCTGGGCTGGGAGCCATATGATTATGCTACTTTCTAATCTCAAGTCATCAAGAGAGAATAGAGAGGAAGGGAAGAGAAGACTCCAGGCATCCTCCTCCTCCTTCGAAGAGGACAAAGCATTCACTCCTTCCTCCCTCCTCCACCCATGCTCCTTCCAAAGTCAATTACTAGAGACTGGAGGGAGGTGACGAGGGGTAAGCTAGCTATTCTCTCATTGCCCGCTTCCATTCACCCCCAATTTTCGCGGCCCCCAATTTCAAGGTTCCGCAATTGGGAGGGAAACCTGGCTGGGAAGCATTTCGGCAAATGGTGGGAGGGAAACCTTTGGGGAAGCATTCGAAGATATGGGCAATTGGAAAATCCACAGCGTAGCGTGTGGAGGGAGGTAAGATGATGCCACTGGATATTTGGTAGACTGATCTTTTATTTTTCGCTTGACAATCAAGAGGAAGAGGTAAACTGAATGCGAGAGGGTGATGGGAAGCGGAGGGAATTCCTCTATCCCCCGGGATGTACCGGACACTTTAACACGGAACACTTTGCTAACCTGGCCCTGGTGGGCACCTAGCAATAGACTTTATCCTTAAATTATAACAAGAGTGAGAGCGCGTGGAGGGTGAGGGGAATGGGAGGAAAGTCCCTCTATCTCCAAGTTGTGAGGATGGGAGAAATTTCTAATAATATTTTAACATTTTTCAAATTTTTTATACTTTTTTAATTATTTTTTCTGTCTTTTTTTTTCTCTTATTTTTTTTTTTTTTTTGGGTGTCAACTCGCCTAGGTGACTAGCCCCACGAAAAGCCCTCGCCAACCATTAAGCGAGGGCTTCGGGCCAACCTTCACCCAATGCAGGGCTCGTAGGCCTCGATCGGTGAGTGAGCAGGAGGTTCCCCAATAAAAATAAAAATAAAAATAAAATAAAAGAAAAATTCAAAAAGTATTATTGAAATGTGCTATTTTAAGCACTTGGTGGGTATCACATCGGCTTCAAGACCATTTAAATAGACTTAATTGATAAAATTATAAAGATTTATAACTAGAAAAAAAAGAAAAATTTAGAATTAAATTGACATAATTGTAATTGATCGTTATTTTTTGTAATTCTCTCCGTTTTTGACGTGTCCTCAACGTTCTCAACATGGTCTCTAACATTTTAACTTGGCCGGTATCGATTTCTAGTAACATATTCATGTCAATCACGTCTCTACGTATGCCAATTTGCTTTTGTCACGTGTTCGGTATCATGCCCTCACCAGTTATCACCAACGTGCCAACGACCGCCGAAGGGACCAAAGGGAAATAGGAAAAAAAAAGGAAAAAAATTAAATTAAAAAGAAAGAAAAATCTAGAAAGCTTAAAGGATATTGCAAAACGACCCCGTTTGGTGCAGGTTAGCTGTCCGGCTATCCGTCGATGGTGTCAGTTGAAAGGGGTGGCAAAATTGTGATTAAAGTCAATAGCATTCCGCTTGCCAAATTTGACCAAGACCCAACGAATTCGCGCCAGTCATTTTTCCAGGAATCAACTTCTTGGCGGCGAAATTGCTCGGGACGTGGTAGACTAGGACCACGAATTTTGTGAGAATTTTACATTTCATTTACCAGAAATCAGGTATTTATTTATTTATTTATTTATGTCAAAATGAATACAAGGTTGCTTTGAAAGACTTGGGACTTTGGCTTGGACACAATTCGACACTTGAAATTGAGAGGCCACTTAAATTCCAAAGTACCTTATTTACATCATGTTTCAAATAAAACACGAGTCAACGTAAAAAAATTTGCTAATCCTACGAGCTTTTCTCAAGTGCTAGAATGGGGGATTATTACTTCGAGCTACTTTTTTGCCCCTCGGCCGAATATGTCCGTAAGAGAATCAACGCCCCACTCCTTCGGGTATTTCCAATTGGATAGATCGTAAGCGTAAGAATCCATGGTTAGTTTGATGTAGAGACTTTCTAGTGATTCCACTTCTGTCAAGACCTTGAATCTCAACTAGTTTCGAACAGTTCTCTACTTTGAGGTCCTTGAGATTCTTGAAGTTAGATAAGTTGAAAAGGTCCACAACTTTCCAGAAGATCGCATTCGAAATGGTGAGTTTCCTCAAACTAGAGGGAAGCTGTCCGATGTGGCACAAGTTCTCGCAGTTGTTGAGTTCAAGTTCTTTTAGACGGCGAAGGCCACCCAAATATGAGCTTATGCAAGTGATACTTGGAAGTTCCAACATGCAACATGGGCTATAAGTTCTCTCACTTGGAAAAACTTCGATGGACTTCGAGGTGGTAAAACATAATTCCAAATTTCTTAAACTCACAAGGTTGGAGATCTCTGAAGCTTTTTCTGTGGCACTTGAGGACAAACATAGACTTACCAAACTCCGGGGAAGCTCTGGTACATTCTCCACACGAGTTTGGGTTAATATCAAAATCTTCAAGAAAGACAGTCTCACGATATCACTAGGAATCATATCTAGCTGCGTGCAACACTCTCCATAAATCTCCTCAAGATTCTCTAACATCCCAATTGCCTCGGTAACTTTCGCATGTGACTTCTGCTCATCTTCAAAACTTTCAAGCTCTTTAGATTGACAATAGCATTTGGCAACTCTGCAATGCCTGTACCCGAGACATCCAACTCAACTAAACCTTTCAGCATTCCAATCGAGTCAGGAAGCGTCTTTAGCTTGATGGCTTCAGTAATGACCAGGCGCTCCAGATTTGCGAGTGCTCCGATTGAGCTAGGGACTTGACTGATACTTCCACTGAGATTATGATTCTCTATGAGCAGCTCGGTCAAAGCTTCTAGAGAACCCAATTCAACTGGGAGCACTTGGAGATCCTTACATCCATTTAGATTCAAATGCTTCAGACGTTTCAACATTCCAATGGATCTATCAATCCTTAACAAACTGTCACATCCATGTAGAATTAACATTTCTAAGGATAAATACGCAGAGAGGTCAGGAATTTCCTTTAAACGGCAATTAAATGACATATCAAGGACCTTCAATCTTGTAGCCACCTGTAAAATAATTAGGTATATTCAATGAGTTTGATTTATAAAATTGTGCAGGAAAAAACAAATATACCGACTAAGGAAGCTTTCCACCAAAATAACCTTAAATGTGCATATCCATTCTTCTCCACCTTAAGAAACACCACCCTTTGTCTCACTTTTTTCATTTCTTCCAATATTATCCCCAGCAACAAATAAAAGAAAACGAATCTATTCTCAAATTACCCCGTCTCCCGGATGATAAAAAGGAAAAAGAATGGAGTCAACATAGCTCTTATAGATTGTAACGTCCCTTTTCAACTTCATCGTGCAAATTACCGATATTGTGCCCAACTCTAGTTTTACGACTTTCCTATGTAAATGCATCATCTAAATATCAATATGAAAAAAAATAATCTTAAATGTATTCTGATTATCAACTAATCTAAATTTTCAGTTTACTACTTTTTTTTTTTATATAGGTTCTTGTTTCATACATTAAGATAAGGGCGGTATTAGCTTTCACACGACCTTTGAAGAGTATAATATATTTTTATACTATCGACGGACAAAACAACTTAATTTAAGAATGTAATAGTGACAACTTATCGGCTTGATTAGGAAACTCAAAACAACAAGGCCATAAAAGTAATACAATTCTATACATCGATTGTATGACATGGAATGTACACATAACAATGCCCTTTACTCATGCACCTACAACCAATTTGAATTGAAGAAATTCATCAGGAAAAGATTTGCAATAAATGATAAAAACAGCAATAGCATAGTATCAATGTGAAATTATAAATGCAACGCAGATTAATGGCCAACAACCAAGATTTGTTCCCTGAATTAACCAAAAAAAAAAAAGATGAATAAAATGACCATATACAACCCCGTGCGATACAAGAGTAGGTGCGACCAGAAGAGAATATGAGATAAATTATTTGCATGCTCATACCTTGAGTTGAGTCCAACCACCCCAATGTTCATCTATATCGCTCCATGTTAGGCTAAGGATGACTAGATTTCTCGGGCAAAAGTTAGTTGCCTGCATATCTTGAGGACACCTAAACCAACAAAGCCATCTCAATTCTGCAAAGAGATCCCCAAAGTCTCCAGAGAGCTTCACATCAAGCATAAAGAGAAGTCTAATATTTGGCACTTTGATAAAGTCTTCTGATGTCAAAACAGAGCATCCATGAAAGAAGGCTGCAGCAGTTTCGGTTCCCTAAATTGAGGAAAGAGTCGGTTAAATGTGAGGAGCTCCAAATAAAGGGAGAACAGTACAAGGAACTTCTATACCTTTCTATTCTGGACAATATCAGGAACTTCTTCCTGATGCCAACACCACGCCCGAGAACCCTTTTTTGGGTCTTTACAGTTTTCTTCGTACACAATGCTCCTGCCCAAGTCCTTAAGCTGATCGTGCATCCATAGTTTATTGCCTTTTTTAATGTTCACTAAGGACATTAGTTGCAGAACTTCAATCCCCTCATTCGGAAAAAATCCACAGTCCTCCCACATGTATTGAACACCACTCTTCTGTTGTCCACCTAAAGTAAAAGGCAATTTCGAGCAAGCAATATCAAGAAATATTTGTCTTTGTTGGTGATCTAATGCCTCATAACTCAACATTAAGTTTTCCTTCACATCCTTATGAGGACAATGTTTCAGCTTTCTCAACGTATCTTGCCACACCGCTTCCCTTTTTCCATGTAAAAATGAGCCGATCACTTCAATAGCTAGAGGAAGCCCTTCGGTTTTTGCAGCAACTTCCTCGGATAGACTCATGTATGTATTTGGAGGAGAGCTGCTTCTGAAGGCATGCTTGCTAAAAAGTTGAAGAGCTTCCGGATTGTCGAGTCCCTTAGCTTCATAAATCAAACAATGTTCAAATTGATCTTGAAATCCACTTAAAACCCTCGTGTCTCTTGTTGTAACCACTATTCTACTTCCGGAACCGAACCACTCTTTCTTTGCTGCTAATGCCATGAGTTGCCTCCTATGATCAACATCGTCAAGGAAAATAAGAACTTTCTTTTTGTTGAATCTATCTCTAATCATATTCATCCCACGATCAATACTAGAAAGTTCAAATCCTGCGTCACCAATGATATCAGAGAGCAATTGCCTCTGCACATTTAACAAACCAGAACCTTTTGATGCTTCTCGGATATCTGCAATGAAGCTACAACTCTCAAAACTAGTGGATAGTTTGTCGTAAACAACCTTGGCCAGAGTTGTTTTGCCTATTCCACCCATCCCCCAAATACCGATGAGCCTTATGTCCTCAGATTCGACATTCAACAAATCAACTACTTCATTCACTGGTTTGTCTATTCCAACTAAATCATCACAAATATGAACACAGGACACCTTAAGCTTAACCAACACTTTCCGAGCAATCAACCGCGCAAGTTCTCCGTGGCTGTATCGGGATACACAACATCAAATTTATCATGAGATGGGTGGCAAACTTGTATACTCGCAAGGTCAAATAATAACACGAAGATACAAAATTGATTATGGACCCATTAAACAAAAGAATAAATGCAAAATTCTCTGGTTCTCGTCTGTCTAGACAATAGACTATAATGCTTATGTCGAGAGGGTGATCCTTCAGTGTTGAAGTACTGGAGTGTAGAATTACGTGCGATATTCCATCACCAGTTTTGGTCCGGAACACAGAAAAAGCTGTGCTCTTCAAGTTATAATCCACATTCAAGAAAAGGGAAGATGGAGTTGAGTGAGACAACATACCCAGTGTTCTTGGTGTCCCATCCCTTGATTTTAGTGACTTCCTTTAGCGCCTGCTCCCAGCCCTGCACAGTCTCAGCCCCTCGTACTTTTTTATGCTGAGTTAATGCATCCCTATATACTTCGGTTTCAAGCTTCACATCGGAAGGTTCCACATCATAAAAGATGGGCATAACCTCCAGTTCCTCGGTCTTCCTACGCTCCATCATGTATTCCAGCTCGCGCAGGCACCAGCTACTGGAGGCGTAGCCTCTGGAGAAGATCGGAATGCAGATTTTCGAGTCATCGATGGCCTGGTAAATCTCAGGGCCGATCTCTTCACCGACGTCAATCCCCTTGTTGTCTATGAAAACATGAATACCCTTATCTAGCAAGGCGTGATAGAGGAAATCTGTGAAGTTAACGCGAGTATCCGGTCCTCGAAAGCTCAAGAACACATCGTACAGAGCTCCTGCTGAGCCATGTCTCGTGCGTCGAGTTTCCGGAGAAGAGCTCCGTTTTCTTTTCATCTTCGCTTCGTGTGCTAAAATTCTGAAGGCAAATCACAAAACATTTGACATGCTTTTCTCGTCAAAGTACATGTAGAAACCGCACCACATTTTATAGCGATTTTCTAAGACTTGGATGATGGAAAACGCGGTGCTCTGCAATTCGAGGAAGTTGCAGGAACTCCGTTGGGAGCGGAGGTCAACGAGCGATGGTCAGGTAGGAAAGTGAGTCTCGGTTTCCATTTCCATTTCCCTTGCCAGCTGGCAAGGCAACTCTTTGACTGTGAAGAAGTAACTTCTCAGCGATCTTGTCCTCTCCTGCGGAAAAGATTTTGCTGCAGAAGGTGAGTTAACCATCTGATGAGAAGAAGACATTAAGAAAGAGCCTTTGAGATGCGCCGGATCATGCAGGGAAAGCTGAATTTGACCACTGTGGCACGCAAATCAGAATCCTATGGGGATAAGCGGTTCAAAAATAAAATTGCACCTTCCACTCTTCTTCGATGCAGGATTCTCAATGTACAAAATCACTAGGTGAAGTTGCTTTTTATTAAATATCCAAAATAACATTGCTTTGTTGTTAAGGATGCACATGGCAATATTTTTAAAAATAAATTTCTGCTTCAGAAATTCATTTGATAATGTGCTTTTTTATAACATAAGTTTTTTTGGTAAAAATTTATATTTTTAATAGAAATTTTTACTTCGAAGTTGTTTTTTTCTTAGTTAAAAAAAATTACTTTTCAACTCAAGAAGTATTTCTCACATCATCCTCTTTCGACCACGCTCACCTTCGTCGACCTCCGCCACCCAAAGATAGACCTCCGCCGGCTGCCGCCCGCGAAAATGTAGAGAAATGAATGAAGGATTAAGAAAGGGCCTAAGCCCCACAAGTTGACATACTTTAGAAGAAGTGAAGTCTCAAAATATTCGACCAAAAAAAAAAAAAAAGTCTCAAAATACCAAACGAGACTTTAGAATAAAATGAAATGCCTGAGAAATGTCTCTCTATACATGTGGGGATGCGCATCCCACCTAGCTCGGAAACAAAAATCAAGAAGGTAATTTCATTTTGATTGCGTCTCTAAATTCAGGTTTCTTTCTTCTTCAATTGGTTACCTAACAACTTAGTAGGGGTGTCAACGGTACGGTTCGGTTCGATTTTTTTAAATAACCGAACCGAACCGAACTATCATGGTGAATAGATGAACTGAACCGAATCGCGACCCGAACCGAATACACTCCGAACCAAACCAAACCGAATTTTCGGTTCGGTGCGGTTCGGTTTTTCGGTTTTCCTTTTCCCTTTTTTTTTTCCCTTTTTTAAAAGAATTTACCTAGATTCCTAGATGTTTACGAGAATATTCTTTTCTTGCAAAGTGGAAGTTTTTCAATCTCAGAGAACTTTGGTCGAACAATCATCATCAAATTTTTTTTTAGTGCCATTTTATTTCATTTTGTCAATTTTGAAAACCAAGCCTTGGTATGGAGATCGATAGCTACTCTGTTACGCCGTCAATTTTTTTTAGTGCCATTTTATTTCATATCACACTTGTTGATGAGATAGCGTCCAATCCGGGGCATCAATTTGTTGAATAAGTGAACACGAGACCGTAACATGCTGCATTATGCGGGATGATAATGTCAAGTGAGCAACCACAACACATGCATCCAATCGATGGTTGCACTCCATCCGCTCGAGTTCAACTAGCAGATTATATCTTCATTCATGAAATGAACACAGATTTGTGAAAAACATAGCACCGAGAAACAAAACAATCAAAGTGAAAATATAAGCATCATGAGAAAGAACTCGCGAAAATATCGTATCATCTCGTATACCTTTTTGCTCGAAAATAAAGAGAAAAATATTGAAGAAATCATCGAATCACACGTATTCTATGTATAATGACGTCATAGGTGAGCACTTCAACTTTTTGATTTTAGAAATCACACATTTCTATGCTGAATAACGTTTACATGCGACGACTTACATTTTGTTGAAAAAAGGCATGGTCTAGGCATTGCGTGCGTTGAACAACGGTAATAA
Source organism: Rhodamnia rubescens (assembly GCA_021437795.1). Classification (NCBI taxonomy): domain Eukaryota; kingdom Viridiplantae; phylum Streptophyta; class Magnoliopsida; order Myrtales; family Myrtaceae; genus Rhodamnia; species Rhodamnia rubescens. The sequence goes on along the minus strand of JAILYA010000010.1, from coordinate 4,392,043 downwards.
TTGAAGTTTTATTTATTTTGCAAAAATATAAATATTTTCAAACATAATTTCTTGAGAATAATTATTTTGTATACGGGATAATTGGCTTACATTTTTCCCTTTTTTTTCTTTCATTCTTGTCAATTTCTACTCTAATTGGCGAAGAAATGGTTATAAGATGGGCCTTTTTTAGTTCGGTTAACCACATCCCGAACCGAATAGGCCAAAGTATCCCGAACAAAAAAAAGAATGATTTTTTATTTCATTATCTAAATCGAAACCGTACCGAACCGAAATACATGAAATTTTCGGTTTGGTTCGGTTCGGTTAACGGTTCGGTTCGGTTTTTCGGTTTTATTTTGACACCCCTACAACTTAGCGCTCGTTGACCAAGTCCTTCTGTCTACAGAACTCCGTGACGTTTAGTTCTCAATCAATGGCGCTCAGAATTGATTGCACTGTCATCTACATAAACAGCCAAAAATGAGAAGGAACTTTTCTAAAGTCTGCTTAAATTCACATCCACACAAGCATTGTAGTTCATGAACCCAACACCATTTTTAAATTTGAATTTCTCTGCAAAGACTTAAAATTACCAACTCTTTTTACAAATTATCAACTTTCATGGGAGTGGCTTACCAACTTTTCTTTGTTAAGTTACCAATTAGATTGAGGTTACCGAGTTACAGACCAAGTTTATCTTTCAATTATCAACTTTTCTTATTTTTTTACCAAATTCTAATTACCTTCCTTTATTATGCCTTAAACTTTCCCAAGTACATGCATTACTTTTTCTCCCATTAAGTTTTCAACTGATTACCAACTCTCACTTGGATAAATTAGCAACGTTTATTCAGTTATTTTTTCAATTATCAACTTTTCCATTAGACTATTTAATCTGGAATAGAATTGGTAAGTCACCAAGTAAACATTGGTAAGTTCATATACATTTGGTAAACTTAAGACGATGTTAAGAAAGTCAAATAAATGTTACTGAATAATGAGAATTTTTTTGCCAATGATAAAAGAAATTGGTAATTTTTAAAATAAAACAAATAGACTTTGTCACTTTGGTAACTAATTTCTTAGGGTTCATGAGGAGCTTTCCAAGAATGCACTCCAAAGATAAAAATCTCCGTGGCTGGTGTACCGTGTGAAGTGAAAAGGAGTGACATTCTAAGAGCTTTTCTTGCAAATTTAGAATCAACTGTTCTTTAAAAGTTTAGAATACCTACTTGACATTCACATAACATAGCAAAATAGAGCAATTAAAAAAAAGGGGGGTGAAAAAATTGTTGAGGTGTGATTCATATTATCCCCGTGATGACGAAAGCACGTGGGTCCCGCTCTTTTTCGTTCGTAGTTTGAGGCAGAGCTCATAAATAACTATTGCTATATATATACCTTTTTTCGCCAGAATCGAATAATGTAACGAGAGGTGCGAGGTGCTTATTATAATGAAATTCTCTACTAGATGTAGTTCCAGTTTAATTGTGAACCAGGATAAAATTTCATGTATCAATTTTCTCTTTCTTACTCATTTTACTTCTCTGCGGTTGTGCGTTGATCCTAATAAAAATCGAAAAGGAAAGGAAATAGCAAGAGAAAGTTTGAATAATTGCAAGACATCCTGTCGTGTAATGAAACTTCATGAAGGTTGCGTCTGGTTGCAAAGCTTGATTCAACCGCAAATCTCGAGAGAAGCAGGCAGGCTTCGGAGAACTTCACCCCTGTCGGCACGTCACATGCTCTTTCGTTCTATATAATTTATCAGCTTTTGGCTTCTTGCGCTGGAACCTCAATATGCGTTCATTGAATACATTGTTTCTTAAAAAATGAAGAATGAAATTGATGTTTGTCAGAATTTCAGTTTACATTCAGCCTCCGTTTGTTGAAAATATTTTTCCCAATTTGGGGTATTTAGGGGGCGAAAAATGAGCGGTCAACGGAAAATATTTTCCGATCAACAAAAAAACCTTCTAAAACCTTCTAAAACCTTCGTCGCGCAGGATGACGTCGGCCTTCCTAGTCTTGAGGCTCACCTCCTCGAACTAGTTGATGTCGACGAGCAAGTTGGCGAAGCACTCAATGGCCGATCCGAGTTGCCGCCGAGAGTGGCTTCCGGGGCGCTGCGAGACCTTCGCGGCGCAATCGACGGGGACCACCTGCTTCTTAGTGAACGTCGCCGGCATCGCGAGCCGGGGCGGCACTAGAGCTCCGAGCACCGTCGCCTCACGCTTCCTCTGCAGCATCAATTGCATGCTCCGCATGCACTCCAAAATCAAAATCCCTATCGTTCGGTTCGGGGGATTATATTATGCGCAGCGCCTCTCTTTTTCGGGTTTCTCTCTCTATCTTTAGAAACGCGAGCGTGAGAGGGAGAGAGAGAGAGAGAGAGAGAGAGAGAGAGAGAGAGAGGGATGAGACTTCAAAAGAAGTGAGCGCTTAGAGTCTATTTTGAAGAAAAAAAAAAAGACGGATTTTCTAACCCAAATTTGACCCAACCAGTCATATATGAGTTAATAAATGGGTTTTCAACCCATTTTGACATCTCTATCGGTCAATTATGCTGGTACCCGTGGAAATGTGATAAACAAACCCGTGATGCTCTATGGTTATTCCTAATCAAGGAATTATCATTTTAAAGCAATGTGATATTTATATAATGTCATTTAGAGGTAATACGAGTCAATAGATATTTGAGCGACCTGACATTGACTCCATCAAATGGATTAACAAAGGGAATAATCTTTACTTCGATTGACTTTCATTAATCTATGTAAAGGTAATTTACATACTAAAGGTAAAGTAATTGCTTGATTCCATATGATTCCAGTGAAAATTCAACTGGTGAAGTTTAGAATATTAGAAGTAGTTCTGCTATGGAATGAGGGATTCATATTTAGACATTCTTCAAGAGCCAGATTTGTGGGTTTTCCCTGAGCGCCTCCGCCCAGCCCCTCACAGTTTCCGCCCCACGTTCTTTTTCATGTTGAGTCAATGCATCCCTATATGCTCCGGTTTTAAGCTTTACATCAGAAGATTCCACCTCATAGGAAATGGGCATAACCTCCAGTTCGTAGGTTTTCCCGCGCTTCATCATGTGCTCCAGCTTCTGTAAGCACCACCTACTAGAGGCATTGCCAGTGGAGAAGATGAGAATGCAGATTTTCGAGTCATCAATGGCCTGGCTAATCTCAGGCCGATCTCTTCAACGACGTCAATCCCATTCTTGTCTATCAGAACACGGATACCCTTATCTAGAGGCATGATAAGAGGATATCTGTGGAATTCGTGCGGGTATCCGGTCCAAGAAAGCACAAGAACACATCGAACGGAGCTGCCGACGTGCTGTGGCTAGTGGATCCTATATCTAAACTACTACTTTATCTTTTCATCGCAACTGCTTCTACTACCCTCAGAGAATTCTCAAAAGACTTTACAGGCTTAGATACGCACTTCAACCGGGTTTATAACCGTAAGACTTACCGTGAAATTGAGTTTCCGTTTCCGAATTCCATTATCTGCGACATGGCGATGGGCTGGCCTGGGGCCCACCAGAGTCAGGTGGACATAATTTAGTAGAAGTCGAAGTCTTCGTAAACTATAAAATTTGGGGGCGTGGTTGGTCTGTGCTCCTCGACCTACCGTGGGGGCACCAACGATGTAGAACACGTGTACCCAAAGCCAAACAAAAGCAAAAATAAAATAATAATAATAATAATAAAAAGGCGAGACCATAGAAATTTCAGAAGACAAACGCTGGTGCAGAAAGGTCCAGAGGCCGGAACTGTAACATTCACAGTTGCATATCAGATCTTACCTTTGGATATGCGGGATTGTTGCTCGAAATCAACAGCTTAAGATCCTGGAAATGGAACTGAAGCTTCGTTGGGGAGAGATTTAAGGTCAACGAATCGTTAAGTAACGGGTTTTCCGGAGGCGAATCTCCGGATCAAGAGATCTATGCACTTCTCAAGAGTCACCTCATATGCCTCGCATGGAAGGTTATCATTATTTGTTCACCAAGCATTGGCCGAATGCACCAGTGATTTCAGATATTAGGAAAGTAAAAATTTGTAGAATACTATACGGAGAAGTTTACTGCGAGAAATGAGTGTGGCACAATACTAACACAATTAACCAAACACTATGTAACATGCTACGATATGGAAATGAAATCTTAGTCATACAATACAAACATAATTTATGAGGTGACATGTTGAGAGGGGCGGCGTTAACGTGCTTAAAGTCAATATCAGTCTGCTTGCCAGATAGGACAAAGTCCCCAAATTTATGCCAATTATTTTTCCCGAATTAAGCTATTTGGGCAGCGAACTTGAAATACATATATTAGGTTTTACAACATTGACCATGTCATCAATCCAAGAGTCCAATAATACTTTGACCTCGAAAAGAGGCGAGACATAAGATAGAGGGAAAACTTAAAAATCTATCGTAATTATATCAATTCAGTGCCAATTTTTTTTTTTTCAATTGGGTCCTCAATTTTTTTCATATTTATATCATTTTAATTTATTCGATCAATTTTAACCGAAAATCGATGATTTGCGTTGTTTTAGGTGGGAACACTCTCTCTCTCATCTTGTTCACCCCACGAACGAGCAGCCTTTCTTTCTTTTTTTCTTTTTTGGTTTCTGACTTTTTGACGTCTTATTTATTTATTTATTAATGTTAGTTGGGCCTCACAAAATGCCGACCCAACCGACAACACCCTCTAATCACCTGCTTAATCTGACATTTCTTCATATTAGTAAGCTCCATAGACTAGCCCCGATTTTCTGATAACTAGAGGAGAAATTAAACAAGAGACGGGCTGGAAATGAGAGCTAAAGCCGAGTGGATTGCTGCTTAGTTAACCGTGAAGCATGGCAGGACGTGGAGTTTCTGCAGCGATTATATTGACCATCTTGTTGTAAAATATTGCGTTGCAAATATATAATAGAGAGAATAGAGAAAGATTAAGTAGAGAAAGCAGATAAACACTAAAGATAGTAGAGAAAGCCAAAGAGAAATTTTTAATTCAACTTCACAAAATAAACAAAATTAAGCTCTTATTTATAGGAGAACAAGAATGCACTTATCATTAATATCAATGTATTGAATAAATACATACATTGGATAGAGGGATGTACTTAGAATGTAGAATACAAATGTACCATAATAGGTACATTAGATAGGATGAATATAATGAATATTCATTCATGTATTTCATAATACTCCCCCTTGAATATTCATTGTATTCATTATATTACGAATGTGCATTGAATGATACTGCCTCATTAAAAACCTTAAGCTTGGAAAAACTTCGGTGGGGAAAACACCGGACAAAAGGAAAAAAGAGTACATAGCACAAATCTTATGATCTCTCCCTTTAATGGATGCATTAATTGTCTCGTTAAAAAACTTAAGCCGGAAAAATCCTATGGGAAAAAATCGGGCGGAAGGAAAAAAAGAGTGCATTGCATAGTTCATAATATCTTCCCCTCAATTGAGCTATATAGCCACCGCTGGGGCTAGTCAATCTTGCATCTTGTGAACTACGCCGCATACCAATGCCATATACTAATTTCTCAAAAGTTGGTGTTGGCAATGATTTGGTAAAAAGATATGCAAGATTATTTATGGATTGAATCTTGTTTAGCATCAATTTGTCAACTTTCTTAGAGTTCGTGAGTATATAAATATTTCAGCGAGATATGCTTGGTCCTATCACCGTTGATATATTCTCCCTAACTTGTGCAACACAAGCAACATTATCTTCATAAATTATAGTGGGGGAATTTGTTACCGGTGTTAAACAACAAGTATTGTGAATATGCATTATAACGGATCTTAACCAAACACACTCTCGTCCGCTTCATATAAAGCAATAATTTCGAGTGGTTAGAAGATGTAACTATTAGAGATTGCTTCGTAGAATGCCAAAAAATGGCAGTGCCGTTATAACAAAATAAATAACCAGTTTGATAGCGAGCTTTATGTGGATCAAATCTATATCTAGCATCAACATATCCAAATAAACTAGAGGTAGTGGAATCCTTGGACTAATATAATCCCAAGTCTATGGTTTCTCGGAGATAACAAAAAATATGTTTAACTCCTTTCCGGTGTCTCCGAGTTGGCTCGAGAACTAAAACGTGTTAATAAATTTACCGCAAAAGCGATATCCGGTTTAGTACATTGTGCGAAGTACATCAAAGCCCCAATTGCATTGAGATATGGTACTTCAGGACCAAGTATCTCTTCATCATATTCTCTAGGATGAAACGAATCCTTTTGGGGATCTAGAGACCTTACAATCATAGGGGTGCCCAATGGGTGAGTCTTATCCATGTTGAAGCATTTAAGTAATCTTTTAATGTATGCTTTGATTGATGGACAATTATTCCATTTGCTTTATGATCATGCTCTAGACCAAGACAAAGTTTGGTTTTACCCAAATCTTTAACTTCAAACTCGATTTTCAAATACTCATCGGTTTTAGCTAACTCTTCCCGGAGTTCCAATTAAATTCATATCGTCAATATAAACTGCTACAATAGCAAATCCGATTTCGATTTCTTAATAAATACGCATGGGTAGATAGGATCATTCTTGTACCCTTCCTTAATTAGGTACTCACGTAGGCGTTGATACCACATGCTACCGGATTGATTTAACCCGTACAAAGATTATTGCAATTTTATTGAGAATAAGTTGCGAGAAGTGCATGCATCGGGCATTTTGAATCCCTCGAAAATTTTCATATAAATATCGAGTCTAATGAGCCATATAGATATGCCGTCACAACGTCCATAAAACGCATTTCCAATCTTTCAAAGACTATTAGGCTAATTAGAAAACGAAATGTAATCATATCCATCACGGGTGAATATGTCTAATCATAATCAATCCCAAGTCTCTAGGAGAATCCTTGGGCAACGAGTTGGGCTTTATACCGAAAACCTCGTTTTTCTCATTTCGTTTCCAGAAAAATACCCATTTATATCCAACGGGCTTTACATTATCGGGGGATTCGAATTACGGGTCCAAAAACCTCTCGTTAGCTAGGGAAGCTAATTCAGCCTTAATTGCTTCCTCTCACTTAGGCCAATCTTACCTTTGACGGTATTCAATAATAGATTATGGCTCACAATCATCATCCATAATTTTATGAGAAACCGAGAATGCAAAAAATCATCAATGATGATTTCATTGCGATTCCAAATCTTATTACAATATGTAATGGAATTCTCAGTATTCCTAGGAATGGTGATCTTTTCATGGGTTTGTGCCTCTTTAGGGGCAATAAGCTCTTCGGGAACAAGCACAACACCAAGTTCTTCTCGAGCAGATCCTTGATTCTTTCCCCTTCATTTTCGAGGAACAGTGTCTTTTGATCCTATCGGTCCACCATGCTTCAAGTGTGGGGGATTTTGATCCATTTTTCGCTTGTTCTTCGGGAACAGCTATCCTAGCTTTGGAGCATTTGCAGTTGGAATATGAGACTTCGTTACCTTAGCAGTATCATTAAATGCGTCGGAAAGTTTATTGGCCATAGCCTGTAAATGGATTATGCGCTACACCTCGTTTTCTCACTTAGGAGTTCTTGGGTCTTATTGAGATAAATTTTTCTCATTCCAGGAGATAACCTTAATCGGTTTCCGCTTTGCAGCCATGGAAGTTGTAGGTGTTCCAGTTGATGGAAACACTATCTCATCGAAAAGACAATGCGTGAATTTGGCGGTAAAAAAGATCTCCGAGTAGTTGGTTCCAAGAGCCTAATGATGGACGGTGAATTAAACCCAACATAAATGCCCAAATGGCATTGGTGACCCATTTTCGTTCTTTTAAGCGATGCTACGGGCACATGCTTTGTACAACCAAAGGTGCGTAAATGTGAAATATTAAGTTCATAACCATGAACCATTTGAAGAAGAGATTGTAAGAGACTAGCAATGGGAGCACAATCTAATTAGGGCTGCCGCATGCAAAACGCATGACCCCATGTTGTATCGTTGAGATTCGTTCTCAATAATAGAGTGATTGGCAATGATTTGGATATGTTTAATCAAGGATTCTCGCCAATCCATTTTGAGTATGAACATATGCGCCGGGTGCTCAACCTCGATTCCGAGTGAAGCACAATACGCATCAAAACTCATTAATGTAAATTCGCCGAGATTATCCATCATTATGATTTTAATTAGATAATGAGGGAATTGCACCTGGAGCTTTATAATCTGCGCAAGTAAACGTGCAAAGGTGACATTGGGTGTAGATAATGGGCAAACATGGAGCCATCTACGGGATGTGTCCACTAGTGTCACAAAATATCGAAACGGTCCACTTAGTGGTTGTATTGGTCCACAAATATCACCCTGAATTCTTTGTAAGAATAAAGGGGATTCAAGATTAACCTTTGTTATAGAAGGTTTGGTAATGTGTTTTCCTTGTGAACAAGCTTCACAATTATAATCCTTGGACAACAATACCTTTGTATCCTTTAAAGGGTGCCCTTTCGTATTCTGAATTATTCTACGCATCATTGAAGCGCCCGGGGTAATCAAGGCGATCATGCCACGATCCAAACTAATTAGGGTTTACCAATCTCCAGGACATGGTGGCGTAGGTTTCAACGGCCATAATCATTACACAATACAAACCAATAGAGGAAGCTTCTAGCTTTCCATGGATAGTCTTCATGCCCATCTTATAAGAGGTAATGCTGATATATTCCTTACTTTGCTCATAAATAGTCTCAATATGGTACCCATTATGGCATACATTTTTTAAGCTGAACATATTCCTTTTTGATCTCGGCTTAGAAACGCATCCTCGATATGCAGGGATGGTGCCATTTGGCAAAAAAGTGGCATTCCCGAAACCATCAATAATTGGAATAGGACCTGATATTGTATGGACATGTGCCTTACGTAATGTCGTACTCGAGAAAAAGTGTCTACTACGAAATATGGTATGTGTTGATGCACTATCAAGCAAACAAACATCTTCCTTTTTCTCGGTATTTTCCATTTGTGCTTATGTTGACAACTTCAAGTGTCAAGTATCATATAATTTGCATATTAGTTATAGGATCAAATAAATTTCAAAATAATAAATATTATATAAGGTTCATAAGTATTTCATTAGATAACCATATTAGAGAACAATAAAAGGTAATACATTTAACAAAAAGCAACTAGAGAAGAAATTATTAGAATAATAAAATTCGAAATCTAAGTTGTCATCCACTAGTCCGATGCCTCATCAAAGCAATCGAGGTCCCGGAAGAAATTAGAGACATCTAGGTATGCGCTTGCTACTTCAGGAGCAAGAGGAGTCCCACCAATAGAGATATTGTTGGCCTCAATAGTGGTTATAACAATAGGATTAATTTCAATGTCGTGAGATTCACCATGCTTGCCCGTATTTTTTAAAGATGTCCGGCATAGATCAACAAAGTACTTTGGCGTACGATAAGTATGTGACCAGTGCCCAACCATGCCGCAACGATGGCAAACAATTTCATTAGTCACCATCTTTGACTTCTTTTCTTTGTCATGATTTGAGCCAAAGTTAGATTTCCTAGGACGGTTAAATTTCCCGCCACCCCTTCGAGGAATATGTTCTTGCCTGTGCTTATAGCCCTTAAAATGACCAGTATTTTTCTCGAGTTTGTGACATCCCGAAATTTTGAGTTACGTAAGAAAATAAATTCGATGGATATTAATCTCGAATTTCGGTCGATGAATGAGATGAGATTTTTTTAGACTTAAGGAACAATGGTTGGACGCAATTGTAATTGATCCGAAAAAGGGATTTGGATAATCAAGTAGTATCGATCGTGAGAAAATCAAGTTCGGACAATCAAACTAAAGTATCGAGACCATTCGCGCATTGCTAAACGACCAAACCATGGTTGTGAAATTACCAAGTTGCCCCTGGATATTATTCATAAAAAAAAAATTCATTGATGGGGAATTGACCAGTGGGCCCCACATTTTCTTCTTCTTCCCCAAGCTTGGCCATAAGTCTCTTTCTTTCCTCTCTTCCCCTCCATTTTTCGTGAGCAATTCCCCCATCCCGAGAGCCCGTCTTCTCGGATTTCTGTGCGCCCCGGGAGGAAATCGCTCGTTTGAGCTCATCCGGAGGGCGAATTGAGCTCCGTTTTCTTCTACGCGACCGTAAGATCAAGGGCTACTTGGATCTGGGGGCTGATTGCCAAAGAAACCCTGTAATTTTCGTGGGTTTGAGCAGAACAGAGGCTGGTTGGTGAGATCCGGTCCGTTCTTGCTTCGATTTGAGCTCCATCAAGCAACAGCAGCACAACCGTGTCTGTGTACCTGCTGTTCGGTGGTCCACGATGGTTCCGTGTTGATTTCAGACCAAGCCACGCGTAGCCCTCGCCGCCGAGGCGCCCGGTGCTTCCGGATTTGAAATCGGGTGAGTTAACCCCTAATCTCCGATTAGGTCGTTAATTGCGTTTAGGGATAGATTAATTTATGTTAATTGTGGGTTAGTTTAGTTAATGGTGGTTGGATTAAGTTAATTGACCACGGTTGGGTTAGTTGATTGCCGGTTGGGTTAGTTAACCCTGGTTAGTTAAAGTAACCGTAGTTACTTTTAGTTAACCGTAGTTACTTTTTACTAACCGTAGTTACTTTTCATTAACTATAGTTACTTTATGTTAACCATAGTTACTTTTTGTTAACCATGGTTAGGTTAGTTAACTTTGGTTGATAAGCTATCGATTTTGGTGATAAGCTATCAAGGTTTGGACGATAAGTTATCGGGGTTTGAGCGATGAGCTATCAAGGTCGATGATAAGCTATTGATTTATTATTTTATTAATATTATTGTGTAGTTTTAATACTCATCTTTGAGTGTTCTATACTTGAATTGTGATGTCAACGTTGGGAACAGCCAAATAAATTGGCTTATATAATTAATTATATTGATCGAAAATCCTCAAGAATGTTTGAATATGAAAGTATGCCGAGTTTGGTAGTTGAATCATGTGATTAAAGTTTGACTATTGGGATGTGTCTAATCCTGTGACGATTAAAGCGTAGCGCTAATCGCACGCTATTGATCCTTATCGACAATTGACCCGTATGTTTAGAGCCGTCCCGAGCGAATCAGGCCCTTCTCCGGACTTAGGCGTTGACTCACGGAGATTTTATATCTCACCCATTGTTATTAACCATTTTTCAGGTCCTTAACCTGTGGGAGTAGCGAAGAGGAGGACGTTGATGTTGGTCTCTTTTTGGAGTAGCTCAGGTAGTGTTAATCCCGACCCTGAACTGGCATCTTTTGTGTGGTTAGGAAGTGGCCCTGAGGTAGGGCTTGTATAAACGTATTTCCCGGGTTAACGATATAAATAAATAAAATAATTTTTTTCATATGTTGATTGACTTGATTGCCTACTGTTCTATCCCTACATTTTTAATATTGTCCGGGGAAATAGAACGTTCCGCATACGCTAATTAAAAGATAAAACTAATGGGTCGGTGACGCGTCCCGGGGACGTCACAACTTAATCGACCGAGAAGGGATGTTGGCGCGCCCGGCCCCGGTGGTGCGGGCGTGACTCCCCGTCAAAGTGGTATCGGAAGCAAGGTCGGCCGAACCATTTGGTCATGGCTTGGAGTGATAAGGTGCGACTGGGAATTGGGATAGTTAGTAGGATCAAACCCCGTGCTTGTGATTGTTGAGTGACCTTTGGGTTACTTGTTCTTGAGTTCTCTTGGTGTATCGACTTTGGTCGATCACGGTTCTATAAGGTTCCCGCAAATTGAGCAACCGTAATACAAGAATGCCTAGAGAAAGGGCAACTCAATTGGAACCTGGAATGGACGAGATTTTACAGGAGTTGGAGGCCTTAGGACATATACTAAGGTAGCAAGTGAGGAACCAAGCTGCATATCGCTGAACCGTCGAAGTTTGCGCTAAGGATGGTTAAGGACCCTATGGATAGGGTAAGAAGATTTCGGGGATGGATGAAACACGAGATTGGGGATTAGGTAGTGCCACTGAATCTTAAGGATTATGAGCTTGAACTTGTGTTGTATTCTAATGGTTTTAGTATCGACTTTAATTAACGATTCGAGTGGTGATATGATTGAGATTCGCAAGGAGCGAACGACAATCGAGAAGTTTCAAGCGTAGATTTGAGCTAGTAAATGTGCTAAACAAAGGGCCAATTAGACTATATGAGTGTGATCCTCGATTGTCAATGATCGGACATAAGGTTATAGATCGATCTAAGGCAATTGATCTTTGAGATGTGATGGTTGCTTGTGGAATTATAAAGTTTCGATTGATAAGGATTAATGTGGAAATAAGTATTGTGCGATGAGTAGTAGCGAGGACGATCATGCATTGCACGTGTTAATTGCATTAAAACGAAAATTGAGAAACGTGCACGCATTAGCATATCATTATTTTATCGGACTTGATAAACCGTCGCTTGGTATGGGACAAGCTATACGGGATGCCTACAAACCGTAATGAGATGTGGTATGGGACATGTCGAACGGGACCTTCTTAGTAGGTGCCTAACTTGGGGATGTCCCTTAAACGGGATGTCACGCCCCGCACCACCCAGGCGGGCGCGCCAACATCCCTTCTCGGTCGTTAAGTTGCGACGCCCCGGGACGCGTCACCGACCCATTAGTTTTATCTTTTAATTAAGCGTATGCGAACGTTCTATTTCCCCCGGACAATATTAAAAACAGTAGGGATAGAACAAGTAGGCAATCAAGTCAATCAACATATGAAAAAAAATTATTTTATTTATTTATATCGTTAACCCCGGGAAATACGTTTATACAAGCCCTACCTCAGGGCCACTTCCTAACCACACAAAAGATGCCAGTTCGGGGGTCGGGATTAACACTACCCAAGCTTACTCCAAAAGAGACCAACATCAACGTCCTCCTCTTTCGCTTACTCCACAAGTTAAGGACCCGAAAAATGGTTAATAACAATGGGTGAGATATAAAATCTCCGTGAGTCAACGCCTAAGTCCGAGTAGGGCGATTCGCTCGGGGCGGCCTAAACATACAGTCAATGTCGATAACGGATCAATAGCGTGCGATTAGCGCTACGCTTTAACTGTCACAGGATTAGACACATCCCAATAGTCAAACTTTAATCACATGATTCAACTACCAAACTCGGCATACTTTCATATTCAAACATTCTTGAGGATTTTCGATCAATATAATTAATTATATAAGCCAATTTATTTGGTGTTCCCAACGTTGACATCACAATTCAAGTATAGAATACTCAAAGATGAGTATTAAAACTACACAATAATATTAATAAAATAATAAATCAATAGCTTATCATCGACCTGATAAGCTCATCGCTCAAACCCCGATAACTTATCGTCCAAACCTTGATAGCTTATCACCAAAATCGATAGCTTATCAACCAAAGTTAACTAACCTAACCATGGTTAACAAAAAGTAACTATGGTTAACATAAAGTAACTATAGTTAATGAAAAGTAACTACGGTTAGTAAAAAAGTAACTACGGTTAACTAAAAGTAACTACGGTTACTTTAACTAACCAGGGTTAACTAACCCAACCGCAAATCCAACTAACCCAACCGTGGTCAATTAACTTAATCCAACCACCATTAACTAAACTAACCCACAATTAACATAAATTAATCTATCCCTAAACGCAATTAACGACCTAATCGTAGATTAGGGGTTAACTCACCCGATTTCAAATCCGGAGCACCGGCGCCTGGCGGCGGCGAGGGCTACGCGTGGCTTGGTCTCGAAATCAACACGGAACCATCGTGGACCACCGAACAGCAGGTACACACACACGGTTGTGCTGCTGTTGCTTGATGGAGCTCAAATCGAAGCAAGAACGGACCGGATCTCACCAACCAGCCTCTGTTCTGCTCAAACCCACGAAAATTACAGGGTTTCTTTTGGCAATCAGCCCCCAGATCCAAGTAGCCCTTGATCTTACGGTCGCGTAGAAGAAAACGGAGCTCAATTCGCCCTCGGATGAGCTCAAACGAGCGATTTCCTCCCGGGCGCGCAGAAATCCGAGAAGACGGGCTCTCGGGATGGGGGGAATTGCTCACGAAAAATGGAGGGGAAGAGAGGAAAGAAAGAGACTTATGGCCAAGCTTGGGGAAGAAGAAGAAAATGTGGGGCCCACTGGTCAATTCCCCATCAATGAATTTTTTTTTTATGAATAATATCCAGGGGCAACTTGGTAATTTCACAACCATGGTTTGGTCGTGGCAGCTCGGGCGCGAATGGTCTCGATACTTTAGTTTGATTGTCCGAACTTGATTTTCTCGATCGATACTACTTGATTATCCAAATCCCTTTTTCGGATCAATTACAATTGCGTCCAACCATTGTTCCTTAAGTCTAAAAAAATCTCATCTCATTCATCGGACCGAAATTCGAGATTAATATCCATCGAATTTATTTTCTTACGGGAACTCAAAATTTCGGGATGTCACAATCTCCCCTCCTTAGAAAATTTCGTCCCCGAAATTTGGCCTTTAAACTCCTTCCTTATCAAATGTAAAACCCTTATGGTCATCATTTCACTAAACTTTAGGGCCTTACTACGCTTTCGCTGCGCACTCGATTACTTATTTTCCTTAATTGCCATATCTCGTAATCTTAACCTCATTCCGGGTCATCACCGACCTTAGTAACTCATAGATTCAGCTGGCAAACTACAATATGTCATACACTCAAAATTTGCCATTACGAACCATTCACGTTCGTTTCTACAACTCTTTCATCAACATGCCTGCCCGTGGTTACATTGGTTACGATCTTCGCACAAAACACAATTTCAAACAAGTTTGACGCAATCATCGAGATCTCCGGGAATCAACCTCCGGGCATTCCGTGATGCAATCTAGACCTCTGCAGGACACATCACTTTAGACACATATAAACAACACATCCCTCACACTGGACAGGATCTTTCTCCCAAACAACCTCGGAGGTATCACAATAGACTTTCACCAACTTCCCACCAGGCAGTCTAGGCATTTTCACATCCTTATCCATAGTACTTCAATCCACTTATTGTTCTGTCATTCACCACTCCAATCTTAGAGATGCAATGCTATGAATTTTCAAAATAAATATTTTCACTTTGAGAATCAACTTTAATGCAATGTATCTTTTAATAAAGTTAGACTTAGCACAACGCCTAGACCCACTTTTCAATGCGTAACTTGGTTCATTCCAGCTTCCAACGCCATCCTAGAAGCCCGCCAGGGAGCCGCTCTTTGTCCGGGCCTTCTTGCCCCGGCGATCACTCCCCGCCCTCGTCGGACTAGGTCGTTGCTGAGTTAACATGTGCTTTAGGTAATACTTTTGAGCTAGCGAGCTCTAAGATCATGATTTTTGAGCAACAATTCATTAGTTTGCTCAGTAGTGAGGAGCACAGAAATTAATTCGGTGTATGTGGCAAATTGACACTGTTGGTATTGCTATTGCAATACAATATTCAAAGCATGGAAGGCGAAGAAATTTTTCTCTAACGGTTCCGCTTCAATGAGCTTGACACCGCATAACTCAAGCTGAGAAACAATATCAAATAAAGCGGAGTTATAGTTGGACACCGATTTAAAATCTTGCAGCTGAGATGCTTGCCGATCATCTTGTGCTTGAGAGAGGATAACGGTCTTGGTATGATCATACCTATCCTTCAACCTCTTTTGTAGGGTCCGAGAGTCTCGAACGGATAAATATTGAGTCTCGAGGCTCTCGAGCAAATGACGACGAATAAAAATCGAGTGCATTTGCATTATCTTTTGCATTTGAGGTTCCGTATTTTGTAATTGCATTAGCGAGACCTTGCTCTTAGAGGTGCATTTCCATGTCAAGGCACCCGACAGATATAACTATTTCCACTCACTTCTAGGATGTGGAATTTGGGCTTTTCAATATTTGCCATAATTCTTGCAAAAAATGAATCCTTCAATTAATTGGAAGGATTTCCAAATATCCACCACCACTTCGAGCGAAGGATACTTTTAGATTTGAAATTGGTTTCAGGACAAGAAAAAGAAAAAAATGGAAGAATTGATAGAAGAAGATGAAGTATAAGTTGATTAAAGAAAACAAAGAGAACACTTACCTTGCAAAAATTATTTACTCGGTTGGTAGATCTTCGTGCTTTGCTAACGTGTTGTAAAATATTACGTTGCAAGTATATAATAGAGAGAATAGAGAGAGATTACATAGAGAAAGTAGATAAACACCAAAGATAGTAGAGAAAGCCCGAGGAGAAATTTTTATTTCAACTTCACAAAATGACCAAAACTAAGCTCCTATTTATAGGAGAACAAGGATGCACTTATCATTAATATGAATGTATTGAATAAATATATACATTGGATAAGGATATGTACTTAGAATGTAGAATACAAATGTACCATAATTGGTACATTAGATAGGATGAATATAATGAATATTCATTCCTATATTTCATAACACATCCAAGTGGGAATAAAAGGGGAAATGTGGAACTCCTTTTTTTTCTTTTTTTCTTTTTGTGGGGGGCCCTTCTTCACTTCATCCTCTCCCAAAACCATCGGTTCCAGCTGAAATTGAATAGTGAAGTAAAAAAAGGAAGAAGAAGCAAAAAACATGAGCTCAAGGTGTGTTTGTTTCATTATAAATCAAAGATTGGGAAAACATTTTCTAAAAAATAAACGCTTGTATCTTTTAAAAAACTTAGTCAATGGAAAATATTTTCATTATCGATAATATTTTATGCCTAACTATTTTCACGGTAATGAAAATATTTTGCATTCATTCGTTTTATGAGTGATGCAAGCGTTTTTTTTTTGGAAAGCATTTTTCAAATCTTTGATTTTTCATGAAACAAACACACCCTAAGACTTAAGAGTGAGAAATTGAGCAGCAACCAGGAGTGATCGTAAGTTAAGAGCTTGGTGAGTTGTTGTTGTTGGTTTTATATATATATATTGTTGGACGAGAGCTTGGGGAGTTTGTTCACCTATCTTTCTGATCATTATATATATATATATATATATATATATATATATATATATATATATATATTGTTGGACGAGAGCTTGGGGAGTTTATTCACCTATCTTTCTGATCATTTAAGGTAGGAGTCCTTTTATAAATGCTTCATCCTTTTTTTTAGTCATCCATCATGTTCAGTGATCGTGCACCTGAAAATGAGAAGGAACTATTCAGTCTGCGCCATTCATCTCTAAGAACTACTATCGAAAGAGTATTGGAGTCTTAAAGAAGCGTTTTCGAGTGTTGGATTATGGACCTTTTTGGTCATTTTGGAACACAGGTCGATGTTGTCTTAGCATGTTGTATCATGCACAACTTTATTATGGGATTTGATCCCAATGACTCTATCATGGAAGAGATGAATACGCAAGTGGAATCTCAAAGAGAAAATCCAAGTCCAACTTTCTTAAAGAGAGGAAAAGGAGGAAAATAGGATATAGGCAGCAAAAAGGGATAGGATTGCGCATGCAATGTGGATTAGTTATCAAAATATGAGAAGAAGCCAATAGTTTTCCTTTTGTTTCTTTTGAATTCTTCATTTAGAACATGTTGTTTCCATTTCTTTAATGTTGATCATCTTTAACTATTTACTACTTTTCATTTTTCATCAGATTTTTTCTTATTCTGATGTTTAAAGTTGTTACGTAGTTATCATGAAGGGTAAAGGTAAGG
This sequence comes from Rhodamnia rubescens, assembly GCA_021437795.1. Classification (NCBI taxonomy): domain Eukaryota; kingdom Viridiplantae; phylum Streptophyta; class Magnoliopsida; order Myrtales; family Myrtaceae; genus Rhodamnia; species Rhodamnia rubescens. Next base: position 4,374,319 of record JAILYA010000010.1, on the reverse strand, counting down.
CCAATCATGAGAAGGTCAAGCAATTTAGATGGTCTAAGCCTATGGAACGTGTTCTACTTGAAATTCTTGTCGATGAAGTTAGTAAAGGAAATCAGCCTCCGAGCATTTTCAAACCCTCTTCAATTACTCGAGTTGTTGATACAATAAATGAGAGATTCGGCGGTGGTTGTGAGCCCGACCACATTGAGAACCATTTGAAGACAATCAAAAGCAATTGGAAGATGATTCAAAGTGTACGTGGCAAGAGTGGATTCAATTGGGATGAGAAGTTCCAGATGGTCATAGCTGGGAAAAATGAATTTGATCAATATGTGACGGTAATTTTTTCATATCTTTCCATGGAAAAAAGTGTTCTTGCAATTGAATTAGGAAGCAACTTTGCATTTGCATTTGCATTTGCTTATTTTTTGTGTGATTATGGAAAAAAGTGTTCTTGCAATTGAATTAGGAAGCAACTTTGCATTTGCATTTGCATTTGCTTATTTTTTGTGTGATTATGGAGATTTTAATAAATGTTTTACTAGGTGGATGGGTGTTAGATAGAGAGAGAGGATCAATGAATGATAGTTCTACAAGGAAAATGTTTGTGCGGACCAAATGGAAACTAAAGAGACTCTACTGGGTCTACTGATCTGATGCAAAGAAGTTAAAGAGGCCTTTCTTTTATCTTTTCTTGCAATCTGAGTACACAGACACGTGAATGTCTTTTTGACTGATATGAGTTGAGAGAGAGGCTTGTTTTCAGAGTCTCTTGAGTGGTGGGTGCTCTTGATATAACAGAACACCTTCCAAGCTTTTCCCCTTTATATCCCTAATGATGTGTATGAACTTGTTTTTGTATTTGCTGTTTGGAAAATATTTCATTTTGTTTGACTTTCTATGGATTATCTTTATTGACAGGTCCATCCTACTCATGAAAAATGCCTAAACAAGATTATTGATATGTATGATTAGATGGCACTGGTGGTTGGGAGAGATATGGCCATCGGAAGCTTTGCTAAGCAGTTCAGAGATATTGATGCAACGGAAGATTTAGGCGATGATTTCGATGAGTTGATGAAGGGGTTAAAAAAATCTTCATCTACCGTGCCTTCGAAAAGAGATCTCACAAAAGACGAAGATGTTTCGACATGAATGATTAGTATGCTACACTCTCAACACAAATTGGAGAGATGGCATCGGCAATGAAGTCATTAAATCAAACTGCTGCCCAATACCATAAAATCTCCAATGAGGTGATGAAAACTAAATACTCTAAGCTCTACAATGAGGTGATGAAAGTGGATGGACATGACGAACTTACCCTTGGATCGGTATTTGACTATCCTAGTAGATAATGAAAATTGTAAATGCATTCATGGTGAAGAGTGCGAATCTTCAGAAAGCATGGATTGACAAATTTATAAGCAAAGGAGGACACAATTAGCGATATGTTTTATTTGGTTTTGTTGCCAAAAGACACACTTGTTCTTTCTTTTTTATTTTGTTGTTGTTAGTACTTTGAGGATCAAACTAGTACGTGCTGTTGGTATGGAAGGTCTTGTCCTTTGAGAATTAAATGATGTTTGCCGATGAATAAGTGGAAGAGTTGCAGTGGATTTGTGCTAGTTGGAAGAGGAAAGCTAATGTTGCTTGCGGATTTGCATGCTCTGTTGTTGTTTATCACATCTGATATAAGACGAATAGAAAACTTATGTAGTATTCTTTGTTCGGCAAACCTCTGCACTTGTTATGCTTTGTTCTTTCAATGGTGGTCTCATGATTTCAGAACCTTTCCTTTTTGTTTGGTTGGTTGATCTGTTATTTTCTTCTAAAATTCTGAAGTGAGAGTTATCCATGGTGGCATCTTTTCCTGTCATGGCCATTTTTCCATTGCTCGTAGCTAATGTGATGAACTCTTGTGGATTTATGGGTATTTTTTTGTCGAGAGGATTTATGGTATCAAACGCCATATTTATCTTCTATTTTGGAGTTATTTTTAGGAATCGCTTTTGGAAAAGAATTTCTGCTTCTTGGTTATTTTGTTTTTCCGGACCTTCGTTGAGGGGAATGGATTTGTGACAATTTTTATGTTGTAATTTTGTCTAATTTTTTTATTAAAAAATTCTAGATTTTTTAGATGTTGTTGATCGGGATGTTTATTTTGAAGAAAAAAATGAATTTTCTTTATCAAACGGTAAAAAAAATAACGTATGTCTATTTTGAAGGAAAAAAAGATGAATTTTCCTTACCAAACAGCGAAAAATTTATTTTCCGGAACTTTTCAAGTTTTAGTGAAATACCGAAAAAGAAAGTGATTTTCCTCAAAAGTGACTTTCCGAAAATATTTTCTAAAATGTTATATTTTTGTTGCAAATGACGAGCATTAATGCCAGTATGATGGCTTTGCGTCACCATGCTGGGCATCGGAATCGAAATGGGATATTTTGTTGAGCCATCACTTGAGCAATGCATTGTCAAACTTCTCATTATTGACTCGGTGCCCGTGGCATGGGTGCTATTCGATAGGAAGCTTTGACAAAGCATGTGCATGAGACGGGAGATACATCGGGCTCCATGTCCCGATCCAATATCCTAACGTAGATAAGCCCTTTGTACCTCGATCCAACCATCGAGCGGATAAGAAACCAGAGCCTTGCTTTAATTTATTGTGAATAACTTACCATATTGTTATGGTTCTAGGGGTATCATTTGTCCTATAATTATAAAGCTCAAGTGCTTCAATGTTGCATTCAAGTTGCTATCCAAAGGAAGGACAAAATAGAAAAGAAGACTGATTTAACGGGGCAGGCGATAATGTGCCTCGTCCTCGGGTAATCCTCTCTCAAGCTTTATTTTATTTTTATTTTGAGGAGAGGGGGCTGCGCTATTTTAATGATGATAGTGCGGAAATAAAGAAAATCAAAAAACCTAAAAAGCAAAATGGCAACTCCCAAAATATAGAAATTAAACAAATTTACATAATTTCTTCCCAAATAGGGAATCGGCATCAATCAGCCAACACTCCCTCCCAAGTTAGAGCGAATATGTCGTCGGAGGTCAACCGATTCACTATCTCTTGAAGTGGCCCCTTAGGAGGAGCTTTAGTGAACATCCGCCAATTATTCTTCACTTCGGATATAAGTTGTCTCCAATGGTTTTGTCTTGAACATTTTTCCGTCTGAAATGGCAATCCACACTCCAATGTGTTTAGTTCTTCAATGAAACACAGGGTTCGGCGATGTCAGTAGCGAGCTTGGTTGTCCCAAAATAATTTCTTAGGTGAATTTAAGATTTACAGGAGTTCACGAAGACGATCGTAGCCAAGCGATTTCCCAGCAGTAGCAGATGCCATTGTTCGATACTCCCCTTCGAAAGCGGCAATAGAACATGCACAGATAATTTCTTACTTTTTCCCGTGGCAACCTTTACCTCCCTCTGAACATACCCAGAATTCAGTAGTGAACTTTCGGTCATGAGGGTTTCAGCCGGTCTGCATCCAGTATATCAGGCTATTTACGTGACATTGAATTTGGGCCTGCTTAGTAGGGCTAATGATTGAATAGAGATACGAAATTGGATATCGACAATAAAGAATGCCAACAATTGAAATGAATTGAACATTGCCGAAATTGAGCGTCGGACTTTCAAGGATTTCAATAATTTCAGAGTGGTTAGAAGATGTAACTATTAGAGATTGCTTTAGAATGCCAAAAACGGCAAGCAAGCTATAAACAAAATAAATAACCGAAGCTTTGATAGCGAGCTTTATGTGGATCAAATCTATATCTAGCATCAACATATCCAAATAAACTGGGAGGTAGTGAATCCTTGGACTAATATAATCCCAAGTCTATGGTTTCTCGGAGATAACAAAAATATGTTTAACTCCTTTCCAAAGGTCTCCGAGTTGGGTCTTTAACTAAAACGTTAATAAATTTACCCAGTGTATATCTCGTTTAGTAGCATTGTGCGAGTACATCAAAGCCCCAATTGCATTGAGATATGGTACTTCGGACCAAGTATCTCTTCATCATATTCTAGAGGAAAGGTATCCTTTTAGGGGGATCTAGAGAACCTTACAACATAAGGTGCCCAATGGGTGAGTCTTATCCATGTTGAAGCATTTAAGTAATCTTTAATGTATGCTGATTGATGGACAATTATTCCATTTGCTTTATGATCATGCTCTGGACTCAAGACAAAAGTTTGGTTTTTACCCAAATCTGAACTTCAAACTCGATTTTCAAATACTCATCGCTTTAGCTAATTTTCCGAGTTCAAATTTAATTCATATCGTCAATATAAACTCGCCACAATAGCAAATCCGATTTCGATTTCTTAATAAATACGCATGGGTAGATAGATCTGCCTTTAAAATTTCCTTAATAGGTACTCACGTAGGTTGATACCACATGCCACCGGATTGATTTAACCCGTACAAAGATTATTGCAATTTTATTGAGAATAAGTTGCGAGAAGTGCATGCATCGTGCATTTGAACTCCTGCAAATCCTCATAAATATCGAGTCTAATGAGCCATAGATATGCCAGTCACAACATCAATAAAACGCATTTCCATCTTTCAAAGACTATTAGGCTAATTAGAAACTAAATGTAATCATATCCATCACAGGTGAATATGTCTAATCATAATCAATCCCAAGTCTCTAGGAGAATCCTCGGCAACGAAGTCGGCTTTTATACCGAAAACCTCGTTTTTCTCATTTCGTTTTAAAAATACCCATTTATATCCAACGGGCTTTACATTATCGGGGATTCGAATTACGGGTCCAAAACCTCTCGTTAGCTAGGAAGCTAATTCACCCTTAATTGCTTTCCTCTCACTTAGGCCAATCTTACCTGTCGGTGATCAATAATAGATTATGGCTCACAATCACTCATCCATAATTTTATGAGAAACCGAGAATGCAAAAATCATCAATGATGATTTCATTGCGATTCCAAATCTTATTACAATATGTAATGGAATTCTCGCATTCCTAGAATGGTGATCTTTTCATGGGTTATGCCTCTTTAGGGGCAATAAGCTCTTCAGGAACAAGTACAACACCAAGTTCTTCACGAGCGAATCCTTGATTCTTTCCCTTCATTTTGAACAGTGTCTTTTGATCCTATCGGTCCACCATGCTTGTTGGGATTTCGATCCATTTTTTCGCTTGTTCTTCGGGGAACGCTATCCTAGTCGGAGCATTTGCATTGAATATGAGACTCGTTACCTTAGCGATCATTAAATGCGTCGGAAAGTTTATTGGCCATAGCACGGTAAATGGATTATGCGCTACACCTCCTTTTCTCACTTAGGAGTTCTTGGTCTTATTGAGATAAATTTTTCTCATTCCAGAGATAACCTTAATCAGTTTTCGCCATGCTGACCATGGAAGTTAGAAGTATTCCAGCTTGATGGAAACACTATCTCATCAGAAAGACAACTGCGAATTTGGCAAGAAAAGATTCCGTAGTTGGTCTCCAAGAGCCTAATGATGGACGGTGAATTAAACCCAACATAATGCCCAAATGGCATTGCGACCCATTTTCGTTCTTTACAGGCGATACAAAGTGTCTTTACCGTACAACCAAAGGTGCGTAAATGTGAAATATTAAGTTCATAACCATGAACCATTTGAAGAAGAGATTGTAGAGAACTACGAGTGGGGCACAATCTAGATTAGGGGCCCCGCATGCAAAACCGCATGACCCCATGTTGTATCGTTGAGATTCGTTTCTCAATAATAGAGTGATTGGGCAATGATTTGGATATGTTTAATCAAGGTTTCTGCCAATCCATTTTCGGTATGAACATATGCGACCGGGTGCTCAACCTCGATTCGAGTGAAGCACAATACGCATCAAAACTCATTAAATGTAAATTCCAGCATTATCCATCATTATGATTTAATTAGATAATGAGGGAATTGCACTGGAGCTTTATAATGGCCATGCAAAGTAAACGTGCAAAGGTGACATTGGGGTGTAGATAATGGGCAAACATGGAGCCATCTACGAGGATGTCTACTAGTGTCACAAAATATCGAAACGGTCCACTTAGTGGTTGTATTGGTCCACAAATATCACCCTGAATTCTTGTAAGAATAAAGGGGATTCAAGATTAACCTTTGTTATAGAAGGTTTGGTAATGTGTTTTCCTTGTGAACAAGCTTCACAATTATAATCCTTGGACAACAATACCTTGTATCCTTTAAAGGGTGCCCTTTCGTATTCTGAATTATCCTACGCATCATTGAAGCGCCAGTGGTAATCAAGGCGATCATGCCACATCAAAACTAATTAGGGTTTACCAATCTCCGTGACATGGTGGCGTAGGGTTTCAACGGCCATAATCATTACACAATACAAACCAATAGAGGAAGCTTCCTAGCTTTCCATGGATAGTCTTCATGCCCATCTTATAAGAGGTAATGATATATTCCTTACTTTGCTCATAAATAGTCTCAATATGGTCCCATTATGGCATACATTTTTTAAGCTGAACATATTCCTTTTTGATCCGCCGCTTAGAAAGCGCATCCCCCTCGAGATGAAGATAGTGCCATTCGGCAAAAAAGCTGGCATTCCCGAAAACCATCAATAATTGGAATAGGACCCGATATTGTATGGACATGTTGTGCCTTACGTAATGTCGTACTCGAGAAAAGTGTCTACTACGAAATATGGTATGGGTTGATGCACTATCAAGCAAACAAACATCTTCCTTTTTCTCGGTATTTTCCATTTGTGCTTTATGTTGACAACTTTAAGTGTCAAGTATCATATATAATTTGCATATTAGTTATAGGATCAAATAAATTTCAAAATAATAAATATTATATAAGGTTCATAAGTACTTCATTAGATAACCATATTAGAGAACAATAAAAGGTAATACATTTAACAAAAAGCAACTAGAGAAGAAATTATTAGAATAATAAAATTGAATCTAAGTTGTCATCCACTAGTCTCAGTGCCTACATAAAAGTAATCGAGGTCCCCGGAAGAAATTAGAGACATCTAGGTATGCGCTTGCTACTTCAGGAGCAAGAGGAGTCCCACCAATAGAGATATTGTTGGCCTCAATAGTGGTTATAACAATAGGATTAATTTCAATGTCGTGAGATTCACCATGCTTGCCCGTATTTTTAAAAAGATGTCTTGGCATAGATCAACAAAGTACTTTGGCGTACGATAAGTATGTGACCAGTGCCCAGCCATGCCGCAACGATGGCAAACAATTTCATTAGTCACCATCTTTGACTTCTTTTCTTTGTCATGATTTGAGCCAAAGTTAGATTTCCTAGACGGTTAAATTTCGGCCACCCCTTCGAGGAATATGTTCTTTTTGTGCTTATAGCCCTTAAAATGACCAGTATTTTTTCGAGTTTGTGACATCCCTAAATTTTGAGTTACTAAAGAAAATAAATTCGATGGATATTAATCTCAATTTGGTCCCATGAATGAGATGAGATTTTTTTAGACTTAAGGAACAATGGTTGGGCCGCAATTGTAATTGATCCGAAAAAGGATTTGGATAATCAAGTAGTATCGATCGTAGAAAATCAAGTTCGGACAATCAAACTAAAGTATCGAGACCATTCGCACTCTAGATGGCCCTGACCAAACCATGGTTGTGAAATTACCAAGTTGCCCCGGATATTATTCATAAAAAAAAATTCATTGATGGGGAATTGACCAGTGGGCCCCACATTTTCTTCTTCTTCCCCAAGCCTGGCCATAAGTCTCTTTCTTTCCTCTCTTCCCTCCATTTTTCGTGAGCAATTCCCCCATCCCGAGAGCCCGTCTTCTCGGATTTCTGCGCGCGCCCGGGGAGAAATCGCTCGTTGAGCTCATCCGGAGGGCGAATTGAGCTCGGTTTTCTTCTCTGGACCGTAAGATCAAGGGCTACTTGGATCTGGGGGCTGATTGCCAAAGAAACCCTGTAATTTTCGTGGGTTTGAGCAGAACAGAGGCTGCTTGGTGAGATCCGGTCCGTTCTTGCTTCCGATTTGAGCTCCATCACAACAGCAAAGCACAACCGTGTCTGTGTACCTGCTGTTCGGTGGTCCACGATGGTTCCGTGTTGATTTCAGACCAAGCCACGCGTATCCCCGCTGCCGCCGAGGTGCCGGTGCCCCGGATTTGAAATCGGGTGAGTTAACCCTCTAATCTACGATTAGGTCGTTAATGCGTTAGGGATGATTAATTTATGTTAATTGTGGGTTAGTTTAGTTAATGGTTGGATTAAGTTAATTGACCACGGTTGGGTTAGTTGGCTCGCGGTTGGGTTAGTTAACCCTGGTTAGTTAAAAACCGTAGCATACTTTTAGTTAACCGTAGTTACTTTTACTAACCGTAGTTACTTTTCATTAACTATAGTTACTTTATGTTAACCATAGTTACTTTTTGTTAACCATGGTTAGGTTAGTTAACTTTGGTTGATAAGTTTATCGATTTTGGTGATAAGGTATCAAGGTTTGGACGATAAGTTATCGGGGTTTGAGCGATGAGCTATCAAGGTCGATGATAAGTTATTGATTTATTATTTTATTAATATTATTGTAGTTGTTTTAATACTCATCTTTGAGTGTTCTATACTGAATTGTGATGTCAGCGTTGGGAACGTACCAAATAAATTGGCTTATATAATTAATTATATTGATCGAAAATCCTCAAGAATGTTTGAATATGAAAGTATGAGAGTTTGGTAGTTGAATCATGTGATTAAGTTTGACTATTGGGATGTGTCTAATCCCGTGACGTGATTAAAGCGTAGCGCTAATCGCACGCTATTGATACATTATCGACGATTGACCCAGTATGTTTAGGCCGTCCCGAGCGAATCCGCGCCCTACTCGGACTTGAGCGGTGGCCTCACGAGATTTTATATCTCACCCATTGTTATTAACCATTTTTTCAGGTCCTCAACCGTGGAGTAGCGAAGAGGAGGACGTTGATGTTGGGTCTCTTTTTGAGTAGCTTGGGTAGTGTTAATCCCGACCCTGACTGGCATCTTTTGTGTGGTTAGGAAGTGGCCCCGAGGTAGGGCTTGTATAAACGTATTTCCGGGGTTAACGATATAAATAAATAAAATAATTTTTTTCATATGTTGATTGACTTGATTGCCTCTTTGTTCTATCCCCTTTTGTTTTAATATTGTAGGGGGAAATAGAACGTTCGCATACGCTTAATTAAAAGATAAAACTAATGGGTCGGTGACGCGTCCCGGGACGTCACAACTTAACCAGAGAAGGGATGTTGGGCGCGCCCGCTGGGTGGTGCGGGCGCGACATCCTCACCAAGTGGTATCGAGCAAGGTCGGCTGAACCATTTGGTCATGGCTTGAGGTGATAAGGTGCGCTGGGAATTGGGATAGTTAGTAGGATCAAACCCCGTGCTTGTGATTGTTGAGTGACCTTTGGGTTATTGTTCTTGAGTTCTCTTGGTGTATCGACTTTGGTCGATCACGGTTCTGTAGAGGTTCACGCAAATTGAGCAACCGTAATACAAGAATGCCTAGAGAAAGGGCAACTCAATTGGAACCTGGAATGGACGAGATTTTACGGGAGTTGGAGGCCTTAGGACATATACTAAGGTAGCAAGTGAGGAACCAGCTGCATATCGCTGAACCGTCGAAGTTTGCGCTAAGGATGGTTAAGGACCCTATGGATAGGGTAAGAAGATTTCGGGGATGGACTGAAACACGAGATTGGGGATTAGGTAGTGCCACTGAATCTTAAGGATTATGGGCTTGAACTTGTGTTGTATTCTAATGGTTTTAGTATCGACTTTAATTAACGATTCTGAGTGGTGATATGATTGAGATTCGCAAGGAAGCGAACGACAATCGAGAAGTTTCAAGCGTAGATTTGAGCTAGTAAATGTGCTAAACAAAGGGCCAATTAGACTATATGAGTGTGATCCTCGATTGTCAATGATCGGACATAAGGTTATAGATCGATCTAAGGCAATTGATCTTTGAGATGTGATGGTTGCTTGTGGAATTATAAAGTTTCGATTGATAAGGATTAATGTGGAAATAAGTATTGTGCGATGAGTAGTAGCGAGGACGATCATGCATTGCACGTGTTAATTGCATTAAAACGAAAATTGAGAAACGTGCACGCATTAGCATATCATTATTTTATCGGACTTGATAAACCGTCGCTTGGTATGGGACAAGCTTATACGGGATGCCTACAAACCGTAATGAGATGTGGTATGGGACATGTCGAACAGGACCTTCTTAGTAGGTGCCTAACTTGGGATGTCCCTTAAACGGATGTCACGCCACATCACAAGCTTAGGCGCGCAACATCCCTTCTCGGTCGTTAAGCTGCGACGGCCCCAGGGACGCGCCACCGACCCATTAGTTTTATCTTTTAATTAAGCGTATGTGAACGTTTCTATTTCCCCGGCATAATATTAAAAATGAGAAGGGATAGAACATTAAGCAATCAAGTCAATCAACATATGAAAAAAATTATTTTATTTATTTATATCGTTAACCCGGGAAATACGTTTATACAAGCCCTACCTCGGGCCACTTCCTAACCACACAAAAGATGCCGGTTCGGGGTCGGGATTAACACTACCCAAGCTACTCCAAAAGAGACCAACATCAACGTCCTCCTCTTCGCTACTCCACGATTAAGACCTGAAAAATGGTTAATAACAATGGGTGAGATATAAAATCTCCGTGAGTCAACGCCTAAGTCCGAGTAGGCGTGATTCGCTCGGGACGGCTTTAACAGTGTAAGGTCAAGCCGATAACAGACCAATAGCGTGCGATTAGCGCTACGCTTTAAACGTCACCAGGATTAGACACATCCCAATAGTCAAACTTTAATCACATGATTCAACTACCAAACTCGGCATACTTTCATATTCAAACATTCTTGAGGATTTTCGATCAATATAATTAATTATATAAGCCAATTTATTTGGCTGTTCCCAACGTTGACATCACAATTCAAGTATAGAATACTCAAAGATGAGTATTAAAACTACACAATAATATTAATAAAATAATAAATCAATAGCTTATCATCGGACCTTGATAAGCTCATCGCTCAAACCCCGATAACTTATCGTCCAAACCTTGATAACTTATCACCAAAATCGATAGCTTATCAACCAAAGTTAACTAACCTAACCATGGTTAACAAAAAGTAACTATGGTTAACATAAAGTAACTATAGTTAATGAAAAGTAACTACGGTTAGTAAAAAGTAACTACGGTTAACTAAAAAGTAACTACGGTTACTTTAACTAACCAGGGTTAACTAACCCAACCGCGATCAACTAACCCAACCGTGGTCAATTAACTTAATCCAACCACCATTAACTAAACTAACCCACAATTAACATAAATTAATCTATCCCTAAACGCAATTAACGACCTAATCGGAGATTGGGGTTAACTCACCCGATTTCAAATCCGAGCACCGGGCGCCTCGGCGGCGCGAGGGCTACGCGTGGCTTGGTCTGAAATCAACACGGAACCATCGTGGACCACCGAACAGCAGGTACACACACGGTTGTGCTGCTGTTGCTTGATGGAGCTCAAATCGAAGCAAGAACGGACCGGATCTCACCAACCAGCCTCTGTTCTGCTCAAACCCACGAAAATTACAGGGTTTCTTTGGCAATCAGCCCCCAGATCCAAGTAGCCCTTGATCTTACGGTCGCGTAGAAGAAAACGGAGCTCAATTCGCCCCTCCGGATGAGCTCAAACGAGCGATTTCCTCCCGGGCGCAGCAGAAATCCGAGAAGACGGGCTCTCGGGATGGGGAATTGCTCACGAAAAATGGAGGGGAAGAGAGGAAAGAAAGAGACTTATGGCCAAGCTTGGGGAAGAAGAAGAAAATGTGGGGCCCACTGGTCAATTCCCCATCAATGAATTTTTTTTTTATGAATAATATCCAGGGCAACTTGGTAATTTCACAACCATGGTTTGGTCGGGGCTAGCTCGGGGCGCGAATGGTCTCGATACTTTAGTTTGATTGTCCGAACTTGATTTTCTCAGATCGATACTACTTGATTATCCAAATCCCTTTTTCGGATCAATTACAATTGCGTCCAACCATTGTTCCTTAAGTCTAAAAAATCTCATCTCATTCATCGATCAAAAGTCGAGATTAATATCCATCGAATTTATTTTCTTACTGAACTCAAAATTTCGGGATGTCACAATCTCCTCCTTAGAAAATTTACGTCCCAGAAATTTGGCCTTTAAACTCCTTCCTTATCAAATGTAAAACCCTTATGGTCATCATTTCACTAAACTTTAGGGCCTTACTACGCTTTCGCACGCTACTGATTACTTATTTTCCTTAATTGCCATATCTCGTAATCTTAACCTCATTCCGGGTCATCACCGACCTTAGTAACTCATAGATTCAGTCAAGGCAAACTACAATATGTCATACACTCAAAATTTGCCATTACGAACCATTCACGTTCGTTTCTACAACTCTTTCATCAACATGCCCGCCCGTGGTTACTTTGGTTACGATCTTCGCACAAAACACAATTTCAAACAAGTTTGACGCAATCATCGATCTCCGGGAATCAACCTCCGGGCATTCCGTGATGCAATCTAGACCTCTGCAGGACACATCACCGCAGACACATATAAACAACACATCCCTCACACGACAGGATCTTTCTCCGCAACAACCTCGGAGGTATCACAATAGACTTTCACCAACTTCCCACCGTGCGAACTTAGGCATTTTCACATCCTTATCCATAGTACTTCAATCCACTTATTGTTCACATCATTCACCACTCCAATCTTAGAGATGCAATGCTATGAATTTTCAAAATAAATATTTTCACTTTGAGAATCAACTTTAATGCAATGTATCTTTTAATAAAGTTAGACTTAGCACAACGCCTAGACCCACTTTTCAATGCGTAACTTGGTTCATTCCAGCTTCCAACGCCATCCTAGAAGCACTCCGGGAGCGCTCTTTGTCAGGGCCTTCTTGCCCGGCGATCACCCCGCCCTCGTCGGACTAGGTCGATTCTGAGTTAACATGTGCTTTAGGTAATACTTTTGAGGCTAGCAGCTCTAAGATCATGATTTTTGAGCAACAATTCATTAGTTTGCTCAATAGTGAGGAGCACAGAAATTAATTCAGTGTATGTGGCAAATTGACACTTGTTGGTATTGCTATTGCAATACAATATTCAAAGCATGGAAGGCGAAGAAATTTTTCTCCTAGCATTCCGCTTCAATGAGCTTGACACCGCATAACTCAAGTGAGAAACAATATCAAATAAAGCGGAGTTATAGTTGGACACGATTTAAAATCTTGCAGCTCGAGATCTTGCCGGTCATCTTTTGCTTGAGAGAGGATAATGTCTTGGTATGATCATACCTATCCTTCAACCTCTTTTGTAGGGTCCGAGAGTCTCGAACGGATAAATATTGAGTCTCGCAGGCTCTCAGCAAATGACGACGAATAAAAATCAGTGCATTTGCATTATCTTTGCATTTGAGGTTCCGTATTTTGTAATTGCATTAGCGAGACCTTGCTCTTAGAGGTGCATTTCCATGTCAAGGCACCCGGACGGATAACTATTTCCACTCACTTCTAGGATGTGGAATTTGGGCTTTCAATATTTGCCATAATTCTTGCAAAAAAATGAATCCTTCAATTAATTGGAAGGATTTCCAAATATCCACCACCACTTGGAAGCAGAAGGATACTTTTAGATTTGAAATTGGTTTCAGGACAAGAAAAAGAAAAAAATGGAAGAATTGATAGAAGAAGATGAAGTATAAGTTGATTAAAGAAAACAAAGAGAACACTTACCTTGCAAAAATTATTTACTCAGTTGGTAGATCTTCGTGCTGCTAACGTGTTGTAAAATATTGCGTTGCAAGTATATAATAGAGAGAATAGAGAGAGATTACATAGAGAAAGTAGATAAACACCAAAGATAGTAGAGAAAGCCAGAGGAGAAATTTTTATTTCAACTTCACAAAATGACCAAAACTAAGCTCCTATTTATAGGAGAACAAGGATGCACTTATCATTAATATGAATGTATTGAATAAATATATACATTGGATAAGGATATGTACTTAGAATGTAGAATACAAATGTACCATAATTGGTACATTAGATAGGATGAATATAATGAATATTCATTCCTATATTTCATAACACATCCAAGTGGGAATAAAAGGGGAAATGTGGAACTCCTTTTTTTTTTTTTTCTTTCTTTTGTGGGGGCCCTTCTTCACTTCATCCTCTCCCAAAACCATCGGTTCCAGCTGAAATTGAATAGTGAAGTAAAAAAAGGAAGAAGAAGCAAAAAACATGAGCTCAAGGTGTGTTTGTTTCATTATAAATCAAAGATTGGGAAAACATTTTCTAAAAAATAAACGCTTGTATCTTTTAAAAAACTTAGTCAATGGAAAATATTTTCATTATCGATAATATTTTATGCCTAACTATTTTCACGGTAATGAAAATATTTTGCATTCATTCGTTTATGAGTGATGCAAGCGTTTTTTTTGAAAGCATTTTTCAAATCTTTGATTTTTCATGAAACAAACACACCCTAAGACTTAAGAGTGAGAAATTGAGCAGCAACCAGGAGTGATCGTAAGTTAAGAGCTTGGTGAGTTGTTGTTGTTGGTTTTATATATATATATTGTTGGACGAGAGCTTGGGGAGTTTGTTCACCTATCTTTCTGATCATTATATATATATATATATATATATATATATATATATATATATATATATTGTTGGACGAGAGCTTGGGGAGTTTATTCACCTATCTTTCTGATCATTTAAGGTAGGAGTCCTTTTATAAATGCTTCATCCTTTTTTTTAGTCATCCATCATGTTCAGTGATCGTGCACCTGAAAATGAGAAGGAACTATTCAGTCTGCGCCATTCATCTCTAAGAACTACTATCGAAAGAGTATTGGAGTCTTAAAGAAGCGTTTTCAGGTGTTGGATTATGGACCTTTTTGGTCATTTTGGAACACAGGTCGATGTTGTCTTAGCATGTTGTATCATGCACAACTTTATTATGGGATTTGATCCCAATGACTCTATCATGGAAGAGATGAATACGCAAGTGGAATCTCAAAGAGAAAATCCAAGTCCAACTTTCTTAAAGAGAGGAAAAGGAGGAAAATAGGATATAGGCAGCAAAAGGGATAGGATTGCGCATGCAATGTGGATTAGTTATCAAAATATGAGAAGAAGCCAATAGTTTTCCTTTTGTTTCTTTTGAATTCTTCATTTAGAACATGTTGTTTCCATTTCTTTAATGTTGATCATCTTTAACTATTTACTACTTTTCATTTTTCATCAGATTTTTTCTTATTCTGATGTTTAAAGTTGTTACGTAGTTATCATGAAGGGTAAAGGTAAGGCCAATCATGAGAAGGTCAAGCAATTTAGATGGTCTAAGCCTATGGAACGTGTTCTACTTGAAATTCTTGTCGATGAAGTTAGTAAAGGAAATCAGCCTCCGAGCATTTTCAAACCCTCTTCAATTACTCGAGTTGTTGATACAATAAATGAGAGATTCGGCGGTGGTTGTGAGCCCGACCACATTGAGAACCATTTGAAGACAATCAAAAGCAATTGGAAGATGATTCAAAGTGTACGTGGCAAGAGTGGATTCAATTGGGATGAGAAGTTCCAGATGGTCATAGCTGGGAAAAATGAATTTGATCAATATGTGACGGTAATTTTTCATATCTTTCCATGGAAAAAGTGTTCTTGCAATTGAATTAGGAAGCAACTTTGCATTTGCATTTGCATTTGCTTATTTTTTGTGTGATTATGGAAAAAAAGTGTTCTTGCAATTGAATTAGGAAGCAACTTTGCATTTGCATTTGCATTTGCTTATTTTTTGTGTGATTATGGAGATTTTAATAAATGTTTTACTAGGTGGATGGGTGTTAGATAGAGAGAGAGGATCAATGAATGATAGTTCTACAAGGAAAATGTTTGTGCGGACCAAATGGAAACTAAAGAGACTCTACTGGGTCTACTGATCTGATGCAAAAGAAGTTAAAGAGGCCTTTCTTTTATCTTTTCTTGCAATCTGAGTACACAGACACGTGAATGTCTTTTGACTGATATGAGTTGAGAGAGAGGCTTGTTTTCAGAGTCTCTTGAGTGGTGGGTGCTCTTGATATAACAGAACACCTTCCAAGCTTTTCCCCTTTATATCCCTATGATGTGTATGAACTTGTTTTTGTATTTGCTGTTTGGAAAATATTTCATTTTGTTTGACTTTCTATGGATTATCTTTATTGACAGGTCCATCCTACTCATGAAAAATGCCTAAACAAGATTATTGATATGTATGATTAGATGGCACTGGTGGTTGGGAGAGATATGGCCATCGGAAGCTTTGCTAAGCAGTTCAGAGATATTGATGCAACGGAAGATTTAGGCGATGATTTCGATGAGTTGATGAAGGGTTAAAAACATCTTCATCTACCGTGCCTTCGAAAAAGAGATCTCACAAAAGACGAAGATGTTTCGACATGAATGATTAGTATGCTACACTCTCAACACAAATTGGAGAGATGGCATCGGCAATGAAGTCATTAAATCAAACTGCTGCCCAATACCATAAAATCTCCAATGAGGTGATGAAAACTAAATACTCTAAGCTCTACAATGAGGTGATGAAAGTGGATGGACATGACGAACTTACCCTTGGATCGGTATTTGACTATCTAGTAGATAATGAAAAAATTGTAAATGCATTCATGGTGAAGAGTGCGAATCTTCAGAAAGCATGGATTGACAAATTTATAAGCAAAGGAGGACACAATTAGCGATATGTTTTATTTGGTTTTGTTGCCAAAAGACACACTTGTTCTTTCTTTTTATTTTGTTGTTGTTAGTACTTTGAGGATCAAACTAGTACGTGCTGTTGGTATGGAAGGTCTTGTCCTTTGAGAATTAAATGATGTTTGCCGATGAATAAGTGGAAGAGTTGCAGTGGATTTGTGCTAGTTGGAAGAGGAAAGCTAATGTTGCTTGCGGGATTGCATGCTCTGTTGTTGTTTATCACATCTGATATAAGGCGAATAGAAAACTTATGTAGTATTCTTTGTTCGGCAAACCTCTGCACTTGTTATGCTTTGTTCTTTCAATGGTGGTCTCATGATTTCAGAACCTTTCCTTTTGTTTGGTTGGTTGATCTGTTATTTTCTTCTAAAATTCTGAAGTGAGAGTTGTCCATGGTGGCATCTTTTCCTGTCCTTGGCCATTTTTCCATTGCTCTGTAGCTAATGTGATGAACTCTTGTGGATTTATGGTATTTTTTTGTCAGAGGATTTATGGTATCAAACGCCATATTTATCTTCTATTTTGGAGTTATTTTTAGGAATCGTTTGGAAAAGAATTTCTGCTTCTTGGTTATTTTGTTTTTCCGGATCTTCGTTGAGGGGAATGGATTTGGTGACAATTTTTATGTTGTAATTTTGTCTAATTTTTTTTATTAAAAAATTCTAGATTTTTTAGATGTTGTTGATTGGGATGTTTATTTTGAAGAAAAAAATGAATTTTCTTTATCAAACGGTAAAAAAAATAACGTATGTCTATTTTGAAGGGGAAAAAAGATGAATTTTCCTTACCAAACAGCGAAAAATATTTTCCGGAACTTTTTCAAGTTTTAGCGAAATACCGAAAAAGAAAGTCATTTTCCTGAAAAATGACTTTCCGGAAAAATATTTTTCAAAATGTTATATTTTTTGCGAAACAAACGAAGCATTAATGCCAAGTATGATGGCTTGCCTCGCCATGCTGGGCATCGCAATCGAAAATGGATATTTTCTTGAGCCATCACTTGAGCAATGCATTGTCAAACTTCTCATTATTGACTCGGTGCCCGTGGCATGGGTGTATTCGATAGGAAGCTTTGACAAAGCATGTGCATGAGACAGGAGATACATCGGGACTCCATGTCCCGATCCAAAAACCGCAACGTATGTAAGCCCTTTGTGTACCTCGATCCAACCATCGAGCGGATAAGAAACCAAAGAGCCTTGCTTTTAATTTATTGTGAATAACTTACCATATTGTTATGGTTCTAGGGGGTATCATTTGTCCTATATTATAAGCTCAAGTGCTTCAATGTTGCGCCAAGTTGCTAACAAAGTGAAAAAAATAGAAAAGAAGACATGATTTAACGAGGTATGGCAATGTGCCTACGTCCTCGGGTAATCCTCTCTCAAGCTTTTATTTTTTATTTTTATTTTTTTGAGAGAGAGGGGCTGCGCTATTTTAATGATGAAGTACGGGAAATGAAGAAAATCAAAAAACCTAAAGCAAAATGGCAACTCCCAAAAATATAGAAATTAAACAAATTTACATAATTTCTTCCCAAATAGGGGAATCGGCATCAATCACGCCAACACTCCCCCTCAAGTTAGAGCGAAGATATCGTCGGAGGTCAACTTATTCACTATCTCTTGAAGTGGCCCCTTAGGAGGAGCTTTAGTGAACACATCCGCCAATTATTCTTCACTTCGGATATAAGTTGTCTCAATGGTTTTGTCTTGAACATTTTCCCGTACGAAATGGCAATCCACCTCAATGTGTTTAGTTCTTCAATGAAACACAGGGGTTCGAGGCGATGTGAGTAGCAGCTTGGTTGTCACAAAATAATTTCATAGGTGAATTTAAAGATTTACAACCGAGTTCTGAAGAAGCGATCGTAGCCAAACGATTTCACCGGTAGCAAATGCCATTGTTCGATACTCCGCTTCAGCACTTGGCCGGGCAACCACAGATAATTTCTTACTTTTCCATGTGACAACATTACCTCCTACGAACATACGAAATTCAGTAGTGAACTTTCGGTCATGAGGGTTTCGGCCCGATCGCATCCGTATATCCGACTATTTCGTGACATTCGAATTTCAACCTCTTCCGGGCTAATGATTGAATGAGATCTCGAAATCGATATCCGACAATAAAGAATGCCAACAATTGAAATGAATTGGACTTGAAATTGAACGTCGGACTTTCAAGGATTTCAATATTAATATATTGGATGTCGCCTCATCCTCGAGCATGTGTATTTCACGATTCGCCCCAAAGTGTTGAAAAAAGTGAAATCTGGTGGATATGGGAAATGAGATGAATTATTGGTGGGACCCACAAGTCTTTGTCTCATCATTTTTAAGACCAAGAATTCTAGTCAAACTTTTTATCCCAAAATATCCTAGCCTAGCTTATCTATCCACCATATTCATCTTCTTCATTTGCACACAATTTTCTCTCACTTCTCTCTCTCGCCCAAACCCGCTGCCCCTGTTAAGACAGCTCCACTTTGTTCGGGTCATAACACTTTTCGTCCGATGTCGGTTTGAGGTAAGACCATCACCATTTGAAAGCTTATTGTCTTAGATTTCCAGGGACATATTATAAGCTCGATTTGGCCGGGTATTTTTTTCCCGTAGGTCCGTTTGAAGGGGCAAAGGTCCGGACGAGGCAAATCTGACCCGATTTGAGAGAGGAGTTTTTGCTTCTGTTTCCAGCTGATTTTCACCAAAGTATTTGGCTAGAAATCAAGTAAGTTGGTTCCTAAACCTTGATTAGGTATCTAGGTTGCTAAGGGACTTGAGATTGAGTAGATTTGGGTGAAAAATTGGTTGTTTTTGGCCATTTTCATGCCTTGGCCGAGAATGAAGGGGAGGAGGAGAGAGAAATCATGTTCTTGAAGTGAATAGTGAAGTCAAGAGGATTTAGGTATGGTCAAAGTTGGACCATGGTTACTTTATGCCTAACTCTAGTTACTTTATGCATGGTTAGGTTATTCCTTGACTCTAGTTATTGTTTTAACCATGGTTGGATTATATTCTAACTATAGTTACTTTATATGTGACAACATATCGTTATGCCACGGTATTAAATAAATGTGGTGTTACTATAGTTTAGTACTATAGTCGTGAATTAATTGTACGTTAGAAATTAATATGGTTCAGCTGGATCAATTCCCACGTTAGTGTACTTTTAATTGTGCGCTATTAATTTCTACTGCTGCGTTAGTATAATATGGTACGCCTAGCGTGGATTGAATTTTGTGGTAGCATAAATTAATCGGGTGGCCCCGATGTATTAATTCTCTAACGTGAGTGAATCACGTGGTTCCGATCGAGTATTTGCCCGGTACAATTTAATCGAGTGGTCTCGATTGGGCAATTGAGAAAAAATTGGAGAGATCGCATGGTCCCGATCTTTTGTTGGAGAAAGTTGGTGAGACCGGATGGTCTCGATCGCTAATCAAGAAATCTATCAGAATCACGTGGCAAGGATTGATCGATCGGAAGTATTTAAAGGATCGTGTGGTATCGGACGAACGATCGGGAAATTATTGTGGTATATGGTCTTAAATGGAATGAAAGAGAGGAAATGTGGGATTTTACCCCGAGGCGTTATGATGCGGGGTTCGTATTTCATAAGACCATATGTTGCTCGAGGCGTTGTGACGCGGGCTTTATTATTATTATACCCCGAGGCGTTGAACGCGGGGTTATGAGTATTATAATATCCTGAGGCGTATTACGCTCGGAAAGTATGAAAGTCGTGTTCAATTAAGTCGTCCGAGACCAAAGTGAGTCGTGTTCGACTAATTGTCCGAGACTTAATCCGATCGTGTTCCTATGTGTCCGAGACCGAGAGTTATGGGTCATATTCAATCAAGTCGTTGCGAGGCCAAAGTGAGCCGTATTCGATCGATTGTCCGAGATCGAGAAAGTATGAAGGTCGTATTCAATCAAGTCGTTCGAGGCCAAAGTGAGCCGTATTCGTCCGATTGTCCCGAGACCGAAAGTATGAAGGTCGTATTCAATCAAGTCGTATCGAGGCCAAAGTGAGCCGTATTCGTCCGATTGTCCGAGACCGAGAAAGTATGAAGGTCGTATTCAATCAAGTCGTCTGAGGCCAAAGTGAGCCGTATTCGATCCGATTGTGCGAGACAGAGAAAGTATGAAAGTCGTGTTCAATTAAGTCGTCCGAGACCAAAGTGAGTCGTGTTCGACTAATTGTCCGAGACTTAATCCGGTCGTGTTCCTATGTGTCCGAGACCGAGATTTATGGGTCATATTCCTATGTGTCTCGAGACCCTAGTATATATATGGAGCCGTGTTCCATAAAGGTCCGAGGCTCAATGTTATGAACTTGTATGAAGTCGTGGAGTAACGTGGAATATTTTTGGAGTAACGTGGAATTTTATACGATAGCCTTGAAGCGTGGAACGCGGGCTTTGGAGCAACGTGGAATATTTTTTTATTCTAGTCCGAGACGTGAAATATCAATATGAGGGTAACATAGAATATTTGAGAAAGTATGGGAATTTTCGAACAAGTATGGAATATTTCGGGATTTATTTGTTGAATTATTGAGGTGAAGAAGGATATGTTGAAAAGTTGCTTGTCACGTCCCGAACCCTACGAGGCGTCGACATCCCACCCGGCCAACAAATAAGTACGATTCTCCAGGATCCAAAGGCCAACAGATATAACACTTGCGGAAGCGAAACGATTCCCCGTACAGAAAATTAATTAGCATCACGATGACTTGGGACGGTAAAACAACTTATGTACATATACACAATTGTTACAACCTTCAAACCTAGGGCTTCGGAGGCCACAGACAAGCCCATGACCAACTATAACAAAAGATTACGTGGTGAAACCCGCTATGCTTCCAAAAGAAAATACTCTACAAAAGCTCAAGAGGCCAACTACCCTAGGCCTCGTCCTCGCTATCCGGTACGATATCGACTCTCCCCTCCAACTCATCCTCGTCAAGCTCAGGCGGCTGTTCCGCATCCGATCGCTCTACAACCTCCCCATCTTCTCTTGGTACCATGACCTTGGGGAAAAACAACGAACCCACGACGGGGTGAGATAAAATCTCGATAAAGCTAGCCCCCTAACCCTAGGTTAGGGCTCTAGTGCCTCCGAGACAAGTTTTAAAAACAGCAACTTTTCAACATATCCTTCTTCACCTCAATAATTCAACTAATAAATCCCGAAATATTCCATACTTATTCCGAAAATTCCCACACTTTCTTAAATATTCTACGTTACCCTCATATTGATATTTCACGTCGCGACCGGAATAAAAAAATATTCCACGTTGCTCCAAAAAATATTCCACGTTACTCCACGACTTCATACAAGTTCATAACATTGAGCATCGGACCTTTATGAACACGGCTCCATATATATATACTAGGGTCTCGACACATAGGAATATGACCCATAAATCTCGGTCTCGGACACATAGGAACACGACCGGATTAAGTCTCGGACAATTAGTCGAACACGACTCACTTTGGTCTCGGACGACTTAATTGAACACGACTTTCACACTTTCTCGGTCTCGAGACAATCGACGAATACGGCTCACTTTGGCCTCGAGACGACTTGATTGAATACGACCTTCATACTTTCTCGGTCTCGGACAATCGACGAATACGGCTCACTTTGGCCTCGGACGACTTGATTGAATACAACCCATAAATCTCGGTTTCGGACACACAGGAACACGACCGGATTAAGTCTCGGACAATTAGTCGAACACGACTCACTTTGGTCTCGGACGACTTAATTGAACACGACTTTCATATTTTCTGAGCGTAATACGCCCGAAGATATTATAATACTCATAACCCCGCGTTCAACGCCTCAAGTTATAATAATAATAAAGCCCGCGTCACAACGCCTCGGGCAATATATGGTCTTATGAAATACGAACCCCGTCATAACGCCTCGGGGTAAAATCCCACATTTCCTCTCTTTCATTCCACTTAAGACCATATACCACAATAATTTTTCGATCGCTCGTCCGATACCACACGATCCTTTAAATACTTCCGATCGATCAATCCTTGCCACGTGATTCCCGCTAGATTCCTTGATTAGCGGATCGAGACTATCCGGTCTCACCAACTTTCTCCAACAAAAGATCGGGACCATGCGATCTCTCCAATTTTTCTCAATTGCCCAATCGAGACCACTCGATTAAATTGTACTTGGCAAATACTCGATCGGAACCACGTGATTCACTCACGTTAGAGAATTAATACATCGGGGCCACCCGATTAATTTATGCTACCACAGAAATTCAATCCACGCTAGGCGACCATATTATACTAACGTAGCGATAAATTAATAGCGTACAATTAAAAGTACACTAACGTGGGAATTGATCCAGGCCGAACCATATTAATTTCTAAGGTACAATTAATTCACGACTATAGTACTAAACTATAGTAACACCACATTTATTTAATACCGTGGCATAACGATATGTTGTCACATATAAAGTAACTATAGTTAGAATATAATCCAACCATGGTTAAAACAATAACTAGAGTTAAGGAATAACCTAACCATGATTAAATACTTGCATAAAGTAACCATGGTCAAACTTTGACCACACACAATCTCTCTTGACTTTACTATTCATGAAAGATCACCAATTTCTCTCTCCTCTCCCTCTCATTCTCGACCATGGCATGAAAATGACCAAAAACCATCAATTTTTCACCCAAATCTACTAAATCTCAAGTCTATTAGCACCCTAGATACCTAATCTAAGGTTAGGAACCAAATTACTTGATTTCTAGCCAGATCCTTTAGTTAAAATCAGCTGGAAACCGAAGCAAAAACTCCCTCTCTCAAACCGGGTCAGATTTGCCTCATCCGGACCTTTGCCCCTTCAAACGGACCTACGGGAAAAACTACCAGGCCAAATCGAGCTTATAATATGTCCCTGGAAAGCTAAGACAATAAGCTTTCAAATGGAAGTGGTCTTACCTCAAACCGACATCGGACGAAAAAGGTATGGCCGGAACAGTGGAGCTGTCGGGACAGGGCAGCGGGTTGGGCGAGAGAGAGAAGTGAGAGAAAATTTTGTCCAAACGAAGAAGATGAAGATGATGGATAGATAAGCTAGGCTAGGATATTTTGGGATGAAAAGTTTCACTAGAATTCTTGGTCTTAGAAATAATGAGACAAAGACTTGCGGGTCCCACCAATAATTCATCTCCTTTCCCATATCCAAATTCCGCAATTTCACTTTTCCGAACACTTTGGGGCGAATTGTGAAATATACATACTGGGATGAGGCAACGTCCAAAATATTATTATTGGAACCCCTGAAGGTCCGGCATCTAATTTCGAAGTTAAATTTGCGATCAATCTCGATTAATTGAAATTTCGGCGTATCTCAAATTAACGGGCGGCTTTTAGGAGTTACGCGTATCGACCCGTGATTTATATCACGTTTAAGAATTTCTCGAGCCATGGCGACTTTGGTTGTCATTCAATTGCGAGGGTCAATCACTAGTCCCGATGGGCACGATTGTTAGAAAATAATTTAGGGACGTTCGGAACCCATACGAGGTCAAACGGAATCACCCGTGATCCAAGCGTAGGGTATTATCCAAATCGTTCCTTAATCATTCTAGGATCGGCCTATATTGGTCCGTAATATTCCCTCGACAATTTTCATGGCCAAAGAGTCAATCCAGGATCAAGTTCTTAGGTCCACGTACTTGATTTTCCTAGCTAGCCATTCCCATTTGGTTAGTCCGCTCGAGAGGGATCAACTCCGAGTGAGATTAGACCGAAATACATCAATGAGATATTTCATTCATTCATAGCTTCGAAAGTGGGTCGGAATTCGGGATGTCACGATTCTTTGTTTTAAAAATTTGTCCGGAGGCACTAGTGCCCTAACCTAGGATTAGGGGCTAGCTTACTGAAATTTTATCTCACCCCGTCGTGGGTTCGTTGTTTTTCGGACACTCCGCATCAGCAATGAATAATCCCCCCAGGAGATTCGATATTCCCCAAGGTCATGGTACCAAGAGAAGATGGGGAGGTTGTAGAGCGATCGGATGCGAAACAGCCACCCGAGCTTGACAAGGATGAGTTGGAGGCCAGAGTCGATATCGTACCGGATAGCGAGGGACGAGGCCTAGGGTAGTTGGCCTCTTGAGCTTTTGTAGAGTATTTTCTTTTGGAAGCATATCGGGCTTCGACCACGTAATCTTTTTGTTATAGGTGGTCACAGGCTTGTACAAAGGCCTCTCAAGCCCTAGGTTTGAAGGTTGTAACAATTGTGTATATTTACATAAGTTGTTTTACCGTCCCAAGTCATCGTGATGTTAATTAATTTATGTACGGGGAATTGTTTCTCGCTTCGCAAGTGTTATATTTGTTGGCCTTTGGATCCCGGGAGAACTGTACATAGTGTTGGCCGGTGGGATGTCGACGGCTCGTAGGGTTTGGGACGTGACAATTTCTATATGATCATTGTTCTTCATCAATAAACCTCTCCGTAGTGTGGCTTTTAAGTACCTCAGCAGATAATCAACTAAACATATATGCCCTTTCGTAGGATTTTGCATGAACCGACTCACGAAACTAATAGCATAAGTAACATCAAATTCAGGTTATAGTTAATTAGATTAGTCTACCAATAATACGCTGAAATCGATCCACATCCTGCAAAGGAGAGTCATCCGAAACCATTTTCTTGTTGTAGTCCATGGGAACACTAGTTGGCTTTGCACCTATCTTGCCGATCTCCTTCAATAGATTTAAAATATATTTTTACCGTGAAAGAAACATGCCTTTGCTAGAATTTGCCACCTCAATACCCAAAAAATATTTCAGCCATCCAAGATCCTTAATATCGAACTCCCGGCTCACCCTGAGTTTTGAGCGCATCAATCCCCGACTAATTACTCCCAATGATGACAATATCGTCAACATATACAAGTAGAACCACAAGACCATTTTCATCGGCCTCGGTAAACATAGAGGAATCTGCTGCTCCCCCATTTATATCCAAACTTAAGAAGAGAAGTGCTAAGTTTGTCATACCAAGCCCGGGGAACTGTTTAAGTCCATATATGGACTTTACGAGTCTACACACCATCCCTTCTTCTCTTTGCGAGGTGGTGCCCAGGCGGAAGATCCATGTAAACTTCCTCTTCGAGATCACCATGAAAGAATGCATTCTTCACGTCCATTTGAAATAAGGGCCACTTGCAATTGATCGCAATGACACAAGAACCCTGACGGTATTCATTTTTACAATAGGTGCAAAAGTTTTCTTGTAGTCAATACCACAAGTCCGGATGTATCCCTTAGCGACCAACTTGGTTTTGTACCTCTCAACGAACTATCACTATTATATTTAATTTTATAAATCCAGCGATACCCAACAATGACGCTTTCCATTAGGCAAGGGAACTACATCCCAAGTATTATTCTTGTCAAGTGCCTGTAGCTCATCTTTCATGGCTTCAACCCATACAATTTGCTTGCTAGCTTCCTCAAAATTTTTAGGTTCTATGGTCTCTTTAAGAATAGATAAAAAAACCAGCAAAACTAGAAGATAACTTATCATAGCCAATGTGATTCTGGATGGGATATTGTACCGTCCGATAAGTTGTGAAGTCCTGAAGTCGTGTCGGGGTCTAGACACATGGGTAGATTTCCAAATAGGAGCTAGAGCTGCTGGAACCGGTTCGGAAGTAGTGGGAACCAATTCGGCAGCTATCCGATCCAAAGTTGTCCTTGGTATAGGTATTGATTCATGGCTATCATTGCTAATTACTTCTTGATCCTCATCTATTTCTTTGGGATCATTCCACTGGTTACTTACAATGCCCATGCAACTCATCCACCATAGGAATAGGAGCTAATTCAATTGTCAACTCATTGTACTCTCCCCGAATTGGACTCCTGGAGTGAAAAAAACATAGTAGATTCATCAAATGTAACATCACGCAATATATACATCCGCCTAGTGGTTGAATCAAAGCACTTATATCCTTTTTTGTTGATGAATAGCCCACAAACACACACTTCTTGGCGCGAGGTCAAGCTTACCACCATTTTGAGAGTGCACATAACACACACACCCAAAAACTCTCAAATGCGGGATATTAAGTTTGCGTCCGTAAAGGATTTCCATAGGCGTCTTGTCACCCGGAACACGACCGGGGAGTCGATTAATAAGATAATAGCTAGTTAAAGCAAAGATCACTCCAATAAATCTTCGGCATGCCTCCAGAAAATAATAAAGCTTGAGTCACCTCAAGAAGGTGCCGATTCTTTCATTCGGCCACCCCATTTTGCTAAGGGGTATCTACACATGAAGTTTGATTAATAATGCCCAAGCTACTCAAATAAGATTGGAAGGTCCGATTAGAATATTCTATGCCATTATCGGTGCGTAAAACCTTTATGCATGTTTTGAACTGACTCCGAATCAAGCTACATAATTCTTGAAAAATGGTGATCACATCACTTTTAGCTTTGAGAAGGTATAGCCAAGAAGCACGCGATTTTGTCATCAATAAATGAAACAAAATACTTAAAACTATCTCTTGAGTCAATTGGAACACTCCAAACATCCTAATGTACTAAATCAAAAACCTCGAAGCTAAATCGGAACCTTGAGGAAAAGGTAATCTGTGTTGTTTAGCATAATGGCAAGAGTCACAAGTATCGCAATTATGAAATAAAGTTCTATCAATAGCTTGCAACACATGGTTAGAAGGATGACCCATGCGCATGTGCCATAGCTTTGAGACCTCCATTGCATTCTTCCTTGCCACCAAGGCATTCGTATGACAATCAATAGCGTAGAGGCCATTCTACGATCGCCCTTCACCAATTGTCTTCTTGGTGTTGCAATCCCGAAAACAACACCTTTAAAGGAGAAAAGACCACATTGCAATTTAATTCTTTAGTGCACTTGTTCATAGAAAGTAAATTAGAAGATAAATTAGGTACAACCGTAACATCGAATTCTGTGAGAACAACTTAAGATGTCATGTTCCTTGCGTTGGAACCTCGCATTCCTGTAGCCACGGTAATTGGTGGATACGAGGTACTTGAGGAAACATTAAAAAGTATATCTGCAGAGTTGCATATGTGATCGATAGCTTCGAATCTATGATGAATTGAGTACTAGTTTGAGATAAAAAGTAGTACCCGATATCTTAATCATGTTAGCCGAATTTGATGAAGGACCGAAGATCTCGAACCAATCACTCCTTGTCCTTGCATTTGAAGCGGTTGTTGAAACCGTTGTGCCAAGGACTCCAATTTTGACCGAAACTCCGTAGAGTTTCTTGGAACAACAAGTTTTGCTTCTTGAACTTTATCTTTGTTGACACGAATATGAGGATGGAGCACCCAACACCTATCTTTAGAGTGACCATCTCTATCTCAATGGTCACAATGAAACCGAATGGGCCTTTTATTTTTTTTCCTTCGCCAACTTCACCACGCATTCGCCACGTTGAATGTTCATCACAAAGATTATGGGCAGAATTTTCAGAAATCGATTTATCAAGATAAGGCGAGACATTCATCATTGGACACCTTGTCTCTTCTCCTTGAATCAAGCCATAGACTTCATCAAACGTAGGCAAGTTTGGGCTCATCGAATTTGTCTTCTCACGTCTTCGTATGCGGGCCGAATGCTGGCGATGCTCGGAAGACGCGATCTTGCTCTTCCCATTGAATATAATCAACCACACTTTGGGTTGCCGATCTATACAAACGAAGCTCATCCCACATTCTCTTCATACTTCCAAGGTGGTTGGTGAAAGATTGAGAGGGTTCTTGCTTAGAATTAGCAATCCCTTGCTGCAATTCGAAAATCCTCGTTACATTCTAAGCCTGTCCATACATCTTATTCAACGATTCCCACAAGATTCGAGCTGTAGGGCAATAAGCAAAAATCTCATACACTTGAGATTCCATAGAGTTAAAAATCCAAGATATAACCAAATTATCGTTGGCTTGCCATTCATCAAATTTCGCATCCCTCTTAGGAGGTGCTTTTATTTGGCCATTGATATGACCAAGCTTCGATCTACCCCCAAGGGCCATTGTAATAGCACGAGACCATGGAAGGAAATTCTTCTCATTCAAGCAATATGTTGGTGAGCCGCTGGTTAGGCGGCAATGAGTAGGGTTCGGGATTGTTCGAATTCGAATCGCTCATGATTTGAACAACAACCGTGTATACACCAAGAAGAAGGACACGAAAGGATCAAACACACAAACAGTGCAAACCTCGCTTCGATACCATGAAGAAAATAGAAAAGAAGACACGATTTAACGAGGTTCAAGAATGTGCCTATGTCCTTGGGTAATCCTCTCTCAAGCTTTTTTTCTCTTTCTTTTTTGGTTTTTTTAGAGAGAGGGGCTGCTCTGTTTTATTGATGAAGTACAGAAATGAAGAAAATAAAAAAACCTAAAGCAAAAAGACAACTCCCAAAAATATAGAAATTAAACAAATTTACATAATTTCTTCCCAAATAGAGGGATCGGCATCAATCACGCCAACACAAAGGAATAGCTATATCCGTAGTCCCGTTGCTCAAAAGGAAAAAAGGTGTAATCAAGTGTTTTGTTTGATGTTAATGCACTAATTCTACCTATTCAATACCATCATGACTATTATCTCGAATTAATCAAATGTTTTAGGCTCGAGATTAAATGCATTGGCATGATTTTCTCTTTTCTTGTTTCTAATTCTAGTACACCATACCTATATATCCAAATGCGCAAATGGGTCTCTATGAGTTCTTTTAGAGCCGGCAACATCGAAAACGTGTGTTTCTTTACGTGTGGTTCTTTTGAACCGTTCACCGCATAAGCCTAACCACGTGGTTTGTTATTCTCCAGAAATTTTCCATGCCCTTGATTCGAGTGAAGCTCTTGTCTCATGAACAATATCGGTCTAGAGTTTAGTTCACTGGAATATAGGAGGGGTCAATGTGGAAACCCTCCTCGCACCTCTTTCCTTCTCAAGTAATTAACAAAGTGTCATTAGCCGAGTAGAATCCAAACCCATGTCTCGTACATCAATCCTACTTCCGCAGAAAAAACAAAGCATAAGTATCAAAGTGTTGTTGCGCGGAACAAGCGATCGAACGATAAAATAGACAGAACAAGAAAATAAATCGAACACCGTGACGTACGTGGTTCGGTCGTAGAGACCTACGTCCACGGGGGAGAGCAGCAACGAATTCCACTATAGAACGAGCGATACACGGAGATTACAGGATCACACTCGAGTAACTCAAACACTCTCGGTGTTTTTCAAGCCCTAATTACATCCAAGAACGCACACAAGTGTTTAGCCCCCAATTCCTAACGAAATAATATCTCAATTTCGCAAAGGAATTATACAAATCTAATAACAAGATTTAATCGGCCAAAAAACACTAAAAGTTATTAGTGTAATTCCACGAACGAAGAACCTACAGAGAAATTCCAAACAAGCACTCGCACGCCGCGCTTCAATCACCGATTTCTTGTATTCATGAACAACGACGTTGCCCAAGCACTCACGTGAAGTGGCGCTACAATTTCTTCGTTGAAAAACATCCCTTGACCAATATGCAAATATATATCATGGACTTCTTGGATGACGTCAACCTGAAGCCTACTAAAATTCGGTCAATCCATGTAAAGATAACTCCAAATCTTTTATTTCCTTTTGTTATTTCTCGACCCATTGCTTTTGACCAAGTCCAAGTCCAACTCACCAAAAGGGAGTAACTGAATTCTCGCTCTTGCTCAATTTCGGGTGTCCGCAGGATATCTAAATCTCTAACTTTCTTTTAATTTTATGAACAAGATATACTTAATTTCGAAATTCAGATTTTCACTTTGAGCTCAAACTCGAGACATATTTTAACAATCTCCACCTTGACTCGACGTTTGAGTCAAATCACAATCGCTTCGCTAGTAGTCCGAATTTCACTTGCTACTCTCCCACAGCCCCAATGGGCTCAACCACCACGAGATATCATCCAAGTCCAAGCCACGCTTGAATTTCTCCATAACCGAGGACCTCATCGAAAACTAACTCCACATGCACTTTTAATCGCTTCGCAAGAACTTCCCGATACAAGCTCCTTGACCACGTATAAAGCAAAACCACCGTTGCATCTATATCTGTCAGGAGATCGAATACATACCTTGTCAATATTAGCGATCTGAAGAATCGTTGTCTCTACAGGCTCCACCTCGCTACAAGCACCATCTGTGTCAATTAACACGCTAGTATCCGCTACCTCGGGAGTTTCTGGTTGCAACTCCACCTCAAGCCGTACACCGTCTAGATCCGTATGAACACCGCTATAATCACTCTTAGCCTGAAGTACTGGAGACTCGTCAAAGATAACCTTTTTGCTGCGAACAGGTGAATTTATATTCGGGCACCACAACCGATAGCCCCGCTCACCTCGTGCATAGCCATGGAATATGCACATTGCCCTCACATCAAGCTTACCATCACTTACTTGATAATAACATGGGTAATCAAACATTCTAAAAGTAGAATAATCAGCATCGTTACCGACCACACTTCTTCGGGAGTCCGATATTCGATCGCAGATTGATGGAGATCCGTTCATCGTGGTAGCTCGTCATACTAAACGCATCCGCTAGAATTCTTCTAGCCATACCAAAGACTAGAGATTATTTTACGGGCTATCTCTAGTAATGTTCTCGCTCATCAATTCTCGCAAATTGTTGTGGTCTACTAGCACTAGTGCGGTGTTTCACTATGCCTTTTATCGTGCAGAATTTATTTATCAGCTTCAAGCGAGACTCCATGCTATTGTCGGTTCGCACATGCTTAATCGACTTACCGGTCTCCGTTTCGATCAAAGCTCTCGACCGTGTATTTCGACAACAACATCAAACTTGTGCATCGGCATGACACCCGGTCTTCCTCGAGCAATCGTTATACTCTCGAACAAATGCCGATGTCTCCGGAGCGAAACTCCGTCAATGTCTCACCTTGAAGTTCATATAGGTTACCATGCTTGATTCCTTTCATTATCACCAGGGGCACCTCGAACAATCTTCATAACTCCACTTTGTGAAGAATACCCGCATCCAAATTGAATCTAGAGTACCCAAGGAAATTAAGTTCTTTTTCAATTCTGGAACGTGTCTTACTCCGGTCAATGTCCTCACAATACCATCATGCATTCCGATTTTAACATCACCAATACCCACAACATTGCATTCGGCGTTGTTCCCTAACCGCACTTTACTACTATCCATGTACCGATAAGTAGCAAACCAGTTCCCTGTTTAGTGTAGCATGAAAAGAACAACCAGAATCCATAATCCATCCATCAAACGACGAATTCTCAAGGACGGACAAGATTCTATCGACACCATCGAATCATCGCCTATAGCTGCAACATCATCAGCCAGATTCAACTCTAATTCCCTTGCCATTATCATTTTTCAGCTTAAGGCAATTTCTTCTAAGATGCCCTCTCTTGCCACAATTCCAACAGACAAGACCACCGGTTCTAGATCGATCAGCGTCTATTCGAGTTCATACTACTTCTACTACCACGAGTATCGCTTCTTCCTCTATTTTCACCTACTAAAGCAAGATATACATATTCGCCGATTCTCTTCTACGGATGTCCTCACTCAAAATCAAATCTCGAATACCATCAAACGTCAAACTTGTTGACCCGGAGGAATTACTAACAGCAGTAGATGTAGTATTCCAACTATCGGCAATGAAGATAATAGAATCAAAGCACATACCTCATCTTCAAAGTCAATATCAACTGAACTCAATTGATTAACAATCACATTGAATTCATTGATATGATTAGCAACAGACGCACCTTCGCTCATCTTCAAATTAAACGATGTCGCATCAAATAGACCTTGTTGATCGTAGAGGGCTTCTCGTACATATCCGACGGGCTTTCATCAAACCCGCAATGGTCTTCTCTTTGACGATATTAAACGCGACGTTACGAGCCAACGTCGCCGAATAACACCCAGGCGCTCGTCTATCCAAAGCAATTCCCAATCGGCTTGCTTCATCGTCTCCGGTTTCTCCCCGGACAGGAGGCAAGTGCAGCCTTCATCTCGATATAGATAGTCTTCAATCTGCATCTTCCGAAAACCAAAGTCCTTCCCCTCAAATTTGTCGATTTTCACTTTTACTTCTTCCGTCGCCATCGATTCGCTTCAACTCAATAAGCCTAGCTCGATACCAATTGTTGCGCGGAACAAGCGATCGAACGATAAAATAGACAGAACAAGAAAATAAATCGAACACCGGACGTACGTGGTTCGGTCGAGAGAGCCTACGTCCACGGGGAGAGCAAAGAACGAATTCCACTATAGAACGAGCGATACACGGAGATTACAGATCACACTCGAGTAACTCAAACACTCTCAGTGTTTTTCAAGCCCCAATTACATCCAAGAACGCACACAAGAAAGTTTAGCCCCCAATTCCTAACGAAATAATATCTCAATTTCGCAAAGGAATTATACAAATCTAATAACAAGATTTAATCGGCCAAAAAACACTAAAAGTTATTAGTGTAATTCCACGAACGAAGAACCTACAGAGAAATTCCAAAAAAGCACTTCGCACGCCGCGCTTCAATCACCGATTTCTTGTATTCATGAACAACGACGCTGCCCAAGCACTCACGTGAAGTGGCGCTACAATTTCTTCGTTGAAAAACATCCCTTGACCAATATGCAAATATATATCATGGACTTCTTGGATGACGTCAACCTGAAGCCTACTAAAATTCGGTCAATCCATGTAAAGATAACTCCAAATCTTTTATTTCCTTTTGTTATTTCTCCGACCCATTGCTTTTGACCAAGTCCAAGTCCAACTCACCAAAAGGGAGTAACCGAATTCTGCTCTTGCTCAATTTCGGGTGTCCGCAGGATATCTAAATCTCTAACTTTCTTTTAATTTTATGAACAAGATATACTTAATTTCGAAATTCAGATTTTCACTTTGAGCTCAAACTCGAGACATATTTTAACAAAAGTGTTGTCGGGCTTTCTAATCCGCTTTTCTATCATCTAAGAATAAACTTAGGCGCTATCTCACCTGTATGGGCTCGCAGACGGTCTCATAAATAGGTTAAAATTGTTCGACATCGCCAAATTCAGTCATGTATGCTTCATTCCAGGCTTCATTGCAGCCATCGAATGTCCATCAACAAGTGCAGAAGTTCCGTATGTTTCGATATGTAGTGCTTGACATCAACCCGTGATTCCACAAGTAATCGCCCATTCCCTGTTCTCCGGTTTATCTACGTCAAGAAGAGGGTTTCCTAGCTAGAAACATTTTACCCAAGAAAAGAGCATTAGTTCACCCAGTTCAATAGTGTAAATGGATATGCTTTGACATGCAAATTCAACATTGATCTTCTCACCAATATTCCCTTCAAATTGATGATTGGTCGCACGATCCCCTTGTTGCGATTTACTATCGGTCCGAGCGAGTTGAGGCACATAATGTCTTGAAGTAAGTGTTCAATATTGAGCTCGGGAGAGACCTCGAATCACGTGATACGATTAAATGGCGTCGAAAGATGTGTACCTACATAGCTCTTGTTGACGCCTAAATTTTGACTAATATATATTTTGCATAAAAATTAGAACTAATTTTAGTTCTAAACAAAAATCATCTCACATATTCATTTAGCATTGGCATATAATTTGAGCTTAATTTAACAGGCATCTGGACTAGGCATGGGATGAAAAAATGCACCGAGAAGATTCGGGCTTGAAAGAAATATTTTCTCGGGGACCGTATTGCAAATACTCAGAACTTCAGGGATTGTATTGTAAATACTCAAAACTTCGGGACTCGTATTGCAAATACTTGAAACTTCAGGGACTGGATTGCAAATACCAAAAGAAGATGGGGAAAGGAAGATGGTGAAGAGAAGATAATGAAAGGAAGATGAAGAAGAGAAGATGAATATGAAGATGAGAGAAGAGAAGATGAAAATGGAAGGTGGGGAAATGAAGATGAAGAAGAGAAGATGAAGATGAAGAAAAGAAGATGAAAATGGAAGGTGAAGAAATGAAGATGAAGAATGAAGGATGAAGAACTTTGCCTATAAAAGAAGAAGAGTTCTTGAAGAGAAGAGGAGTTTTTTTTTTTTTGGGGGTAGAAGAGAATTGAGAGAGTTTTTGGGGTGAAAGAGAATTGAGAGAGTTTTTGAGAGGAATTCTTTAGAGAGGAAAAAGAGAATTCTTGAGAAAAAATTTGGAGAGAGTTTTGAGAGGGCTTGAGTGTTTTGAAGCTCGGTGCTACTATTGCCAATTTCTGCACCCATCAACACAAGCCACAAGTTCATCACCATCGTTCAAGCTCGCCAAAGAAAAGAAAGTTAAGTGATTCCCTAACTTTCTTTAATTTCGAATACAAATTAGCTCAGATTTTCTACACTGATTTTTTTTTCTCTCTACATTTTTATAACAAATGCATATCAACGATGAGACATCAATGGTACAAGAATAGAAGGAGAGCAAAAGGGAAAAAATATCAACGCCCGGATTGCGTCTCATGAAATTCTAGCGATATGAGAAAGAAGCGTGAAGGAGAGATAGGACCAAGAGATTTCTCGGTCCTAACGAGTCACCAAATAGGTCCAATGGTCAAAACAAGCCCCGAAGCACGAGTTTGGTGCACGAGTTCAAATTGGGGAGTAACCTTGAACCTATTTCATCCTAATTTCATGTAATTTCTTTATTTCAAAAAATGTCATGGGAAGAAAAATCCAAAAAAATTGATTCTTTGATCTTCAAGTAGAATTCATCAAATTTGTCAAATCCATTATTTGTTTCATGAATTTTAAGGTACCGAAAGGGCATTAGTTGTAATTAATGTAACCAAGTCCCCGGACTCTTAATATCCGGGTTCGCGAGAAATAAGATAGTTTTCTCCCGCTATTTTATTTAGGTTTCTAATCGACCTACCGAAAATGATTAGTGGCGACTCCAAATTCAAATCACATTGCATGTTAATCATTCGAACCTTAAGTTGCGATTTGGTATGGACTTGGGAGAGTCCGAGTTAGGTTAGTTAATTAATTAACCCGGTAATCCATTAGCCCGAAAAAGATGACTTGTTTATTTTTTTTTTTCTAGGTCGCGACACTTAGCGACTCCACCGGGGACCCAAAGAGGAATTAAGCGAGATAAGTTCATGAAAAGGAAAATTACTTGATTTGGCAATCTTGGTTGAATTTTAATCCCTATATGTTAAATGATTTTGCGGGGAAGGGAGCTATAAGGGGAGGAGTCCGTGGCTAACCTATGTTTTGCAGGCTTGGTGATGAGAATTTTAATTTTTGAATCATCGGAGTGCCGATTGCCTTTAAAATATCGTGCATGCCCCTAATATAATTGCACTACACCACCTTGACTTGTGACCGAACCCGGGTCACCCGATAGTTTCAGGATGGTATTTATGTGGTTCTTTAACCTTGGCGGTAAGGCTTCGCTAAAGATTATCCCACTTGAATCCCGAGTTCTTCAAAAAATGGCTCAAGGGTCGTTCTCATGCGCGTGAGGCTATGATGCATGAGAGTTGCCCTTGTTGACCGAACCAAGCCGAGATGATTGGACCCGACTAGTCATGACTATGTATGCGAGGCGGCAACTAGTCATGATGAACGTGCGCGAGGCTGCGACATGTCGTTCGTCTTTCATTTCATTTTTGCTAAAAGAACTAAAATCGAATCCACGTTTCATGCGCATGTCTTTATGATTGACATTTTCTTCATATGAGCGGTAATTTCTTTTCTCTTACGCCCTGTTATCTCATTTTTATTTTTGGGTTGGTCCATGGTTTAGGTTGATTGTTTATGAATCTCATTGTCTTGTTTCCAACTTCACATTTGCTTCCGTAGTTTTTACAATTTCATCGCTTGTCCTTAATTCTGATTTGGCTTGTTCCTGTTGTACGATTTATACTAAATTCTACGATCGAGCTTTGAGTAAGTGTCAAACATAAAAGTTGTAGACCTATGTTTCAACTAATATCCTACAAAATTTCAGAATTAAATTCATAATTTAAGATGGCCTTTCGTTTTTTCAACTACCTGCGGTTATAACAGTTTTCTGAATGCGAATTTTCGGAAAGACACATTAAACTGATTTGATCCGCTCATTTCTAGTTCGATTGGTCAATATAAAAGTTGTTCATCATCTTCTCAACTATAAGCTCGTAAATTTTGGACGTATTTTGACCAACGTGCGAATTAATACGGATTTTTTCGTAAAAATCGACGAAACTGAAAATTGCCCGATGCGATCTTTTGGTCATGTCTAGTTCGTTCATTGAGTCTAGAAGGAAGTCATGGATCGGCTCTCTATCCTCGCTCGTTGTACTTACTCTTGACTTGTCGCTTTTCAGGAAATTTATCACGGATCCTCCACATATTACTCGATTGATGGCGAAGAGAATGGCCGACATTAACGCCGCTGTCCATGAGACTTTGAATGAACAGACTTGGTGCTCTAACCGAGCGATTTGAAGGGACGATGTCTCACAAGATGATGGATAACTTCATAGCCAAGCTTCAGCCGTCCAGCTCAAGCCCTCCGCCGCCAGCTCTAATTCCCTCGGCGGGCAATTCCAAAGAAGGCCCCTAAGGTGTTCCCTATCGACTATACCGGGAAGATATTATTATAACAGGCACGGGCTCGAGCATACCACCCTCGATTCCAACTCCCCAAACCAACCCGATGACGATAACCAACGACCAACAAGTTTGTCATCATGGGGGATACATGAGGAGGGAAACCTAGTGGATTCGTAAGTATACGACCTAGATGAGTTCACCAGATTATGAGGAAGTTCGTCAAGATTTCGAACGACATGAGGAGATCAAGCCCTCGACCGGTGAACAAATTATCTCGGTCAACCTAGGCAATGCGGAAAACCCTAAAGAAGTTAAGATCGGGCAAGCCTTTCCTCGAAGTGTCCGAACGCCCGACTAGGCTCTTGAAGGATTACCGGGACGTTTCGCCCGTGTCTTATGCGAATATGCCCGGTCTTGACCGTTCCATCGTCGAGCATTGTTTGCCGATCGATCCTTCGGCTAAGCCGGTTGTACAAAAGTCAAGGAGGGCCGGACCGGAATTAGTGCGAGAAGATCAAAGAGGAGGTCATAAAGCTTCTCGATGTAGGATTCATTGAGACTACGTAATATTCCGATTGGGTCGCTAACATAGTCCCCGTCATGAAGAAAGAAGGCCGCATTCGGGTTTGTGTCGATTATCGAGACTTGAACAAGGCCGATCCTAAAGATGATTTCCCCCTCCCGCATATCGACGTACTTGTTGACAAGATCATGCGGGGTTTGAATTGTTTTCATTCATGGATGGTTTCTCCCGGGTACAATCGGATCCCGATGAATGTCAATGACAAGTTGAAAACTACTTTCACCACACCATGGGGAATGTTCCATTACCGGGTAATGCCGTTCGGTCTCGAAACGCCGGAGCCACTTACCAACGAGCCATGGTTGCCCTTTTCCATGACATGATGCATAATGAGATTGAGGTTTACGTCGATGACATGATAGCAAAAACAAGGCATGGAGAAGATCACGTCGAAACGCTGAAGAAATTGTTCGACGGACTCCGAAAGTATAAGTTACGCCTCAACCCCGCCAAGTGTGTCTTTGGGACCAGCTCGGGCAAGCTACTCGGATTCGTGGTAAGCGGTAAGGGCATTGAAGTCGACCCTTCGAAAGTTAAGGCGATTCGTGAGCTTAAGCCACCGACGACAGCTTAAAGAAGTTCGAAGTTTGATGGGTAGGCTAAACTATATTGCTCGATTCATCTCTCGATTATCGAAACCGCTAAGCCATTCCTCAAGCTATTAAAGAAGAATGCGCTAGTCCAATGGGATAGCGAATGTGAAGAAGCTTTTGGAAGATCAAGCAAAGATCTCATGAATCCACCGTGCTTGTTCCTCCAACACCGGAGCAACCTTTAATCCTCTACCTCACAATCCTTAGTGAATCCTTGGGTGCTATGCTAGCCCAAGAGAAGCAGGAGGATGGAAGAGAACGAGCCATTTATTATCTGAGTAAGAAATTCACAACTCGGAAATGAAGTACTCCAAGTAGAGAAAACATGTGCGGCGTTAGTGCAGGTACGCACGAGCTTCGGCAATATACCTTGCATTACCAAGTGCTTCGGTGACAGAATGCAATCCCATCAAATATTTGCTTAATCAACCCGCCTTGATTGGTAGACTTGCTAAATGGCAAATCCTCATCTCCGAAGTTTGACGTTCAATATTTGTCCCAAAAGTCAATCAAGGGACGAGCTATAGCAGATGTTCTAGCTGAAAATCCGGGGCAAGATGATGATGCCTATTATTCCGAGGATCGAATCATGTCGGTAGAAGATTACATCTGGACTATGTATTTTGACGGAGCGGTCAATTTATCGGGATCGAGCACGGGCGCGGTTCTTATATCTCCAGGTGGTCGACATTATCCCAGTAGCGAATAAATTGGTATTCCCTTGCACAAATAACATAGCAGAATATGAGGCATGCATCCTCGGTCTGCAGGCTGCAATTGAAATGAGGATAGCCGACTCAAGGTGTTCGGAGATTCCGCTCTGATTATCCTTCAGACTCGTTGGAAAGTGGAAGACGAGAGATGCCAAATTGCTACCCTACCATGAGTATCTGGATGAATTGGTAGAAGAATTTGAGGATATCTCATTTGAGTATCCGCCCAGGACTAATAATCGATTCGCCGATGCATTGGCTACCTTGTCTTCAATGTTACAAGTCGCCAATGGACTTGAGGTGGACCCATTGAAGATCGAGGTATTAAAAAAATCCGGCATATTGTATGGCCGTGATCAATGAACCCGATGGTAAACCATGGTACCATGACATCAAGACTTATATTCGAAGCGGGGAGTTCCTCGAAAAAAGTACCGTATCCGACCAAAAGTACATAAGGAAGATGGCCTCAAGTTCTTCTTGAATGGAGAGAATTTGTACAAGCGGTCATTCGATTCTGTCCTACTAAGATGCGTTGACTCAACCGAAGCAAGCGGTTCGTCGATGATGGAAGTACATGAAGGGATCTGTGGTCCACACATGAACGGCCACTTGTTAGCTAAGAAGATTATGAGGTTGGGTTATTATTGGCTCGCACTCGAAAGAGATTGTATTCAAGCATGTTCGAGCTGTCACAAATGTCAAATTCATGGTGACAAGATTAATGTCCCTCCAAATGAGTTGCATCGCTTATCGAACCATGGCCGTTTTCTATGTGGGGCATTGATGTTATCGGTCCTATCAACCCTAAAGCGTCCAATGGGCATCGATTCATCTTGGTGGCGATTGACTATTTCTCCAAATGGATCGAAGCCGCATCCTATTTAGCGATCACGGCACGAAATATCGCGAAATTTATCCGTCGGGATATCATTGCTCGATACGGTTCACCCGAAGCCATAATCACCGACAATGGCTCGAACTTAAACAACAAACTAATGGACGAATTGTTTAAGGAATTCAAGATCAAGCATCCGAACTCTTCCCCATATCGCCCTCGGATGAATGGAGCAGCAGAGAAGCCGCCAATAAGAACATTAAGAAAATTTTAGCAAAGACGGCTGAAAATTATCGCGATTGGCATGAGAGGTTGCCATTTGCACTTATGGCGTATCGGACCTCGATCCGGACATCTACCGGGGCAACCCCCGTATTCGCTTGTATATGGAATGGAGGTCGTTCTACCAGTTGAAGTGGAAATTCCTTCATTACGTATACTTGTCTCAAGCTAAGCCGACGGAAGCTGAATGGATCCAGCGAGAGAACAAGCCAACCGAATCGATGGACGAAAAAAGACTTAAGGCCGTATGTCATGGCCGGTGTTATCAGCAGAGAGTTGCTAAATCATTTAACAAAAAGTTCGGCCTCGATATTTTCAGGTCAACGATGACTGGTCTTGAGAAAATTATTGCCAATAGTCCCACTCCCGGAAGGGAAATTCGCTCCAAACTATGGTGGTCCGTATATAGTAAAGAAGGTACTCCCTGGTGGTGCTTTGATTCCATGGCGAGATGGATGGTCGTGTCTTTACCAATCCAATCAATTCGACGTTGTAAAGAAATATTATGCTTGATTTACCCTAATGTTTTCATAATCGAGTTATAATATTAATACGTATTCACGAGTTGTTCGCATTTGAGCATTCGTTTGTTTCCTCGCTACTAAACTTTGCTTGAGAGATTGTTTCGAATGGGGGAGCCTCTCGGCCCAATTAAATTGACCATCGGGAGCGTGAGATTTACATATTCGCAGAGTAAAAGGGGTTATCTTGCG
Source organism: Rhodamnia rubescens (assembly GCA_021437795.1). NCBI lineage: Eukaryota > Viridiplantae > Streptophyta > Magnoliopsida > Myrtales > Myrtaceae > Rhodamnia > Rhodamnia rubescens. Next base: position 4,333,082 of record JAILYA010000010.1, on the reverse strand, counting down.
AAACAAATATGACGACCAAGATGAAATGAGTAAAAACTTGCATTCGTTTCATTCATCGAAAGCCTTATAAATAGATCAACGGGGTGGGAACGTAAAGCCAAACGAGCTCTAATGAGCATCACAAAGGAGTTTAACCGACTCTCCATACGAGTTGATGCTCCGCCTACACCGATCGCTCCGAGGATCGAGATCCGCCAACTTAAAGAGGAGGAGCTCACATTTCTCTTTGAGGCTGGCCACTTTGTCCTCGTGATGCTCAAGCAGCAGATTCCAGTCATGGATCAGCATTCTCCCGCGGGCTATATCCAGGGTCGATCGTCCAACCTTTCTTCCATCCATATGCATTGAAATTTTAAAACAATATTGAGCGGATCACGCTCGAAGATGGTCCAGGACATGGCCAAACATCCCACCAAGTTTCCCCTCTCACGAATCAAAAGGGAGACTTGTTCGTTACCGTAGTCAAGGGCCTTCTTATAATTGTCGGCCTACAAGACCGGCCAACACTAAGTTGGTCCGACCGATCCTGATAGCGTGCCTTCACAAGATGGGCCAAAGTAACATTTTGATGAGCAACATGGTAAGCCTCCGGGAAGTTAGTGAAAAGGGTGGGGAAGATCCTCGTATTTGTCCTCTAACTTGGTACCTTCAATGGAAGCGGTGCCCATATCCCTAAACATACGACGAATCTCGATTTCGGCCTCCGGATGGTTGGCTATATAAGAGTAGCCCCGGCCTAAGAGATTATAAAGTTTCTCCCATTTGGCCAAAACTTCACCGAGAAGGCGTGTGTAGGATGGGAAGCCATTATTGTTGAAGCGGCTAAAAAGAGTGGATGCAAAAGAGTGCTTAGAAGGTTGGAGATGAAGATATGAAAGCGATAATTGTCTCGGCGTTAAATCCTAATTTAAAGGGCAAGAAAAGCTATAGCAATAATTATTGTGGATGCCGAGTTAATTATCCGGGTAAAACTACGGACGTTTCATCCGTGAATCACGGATCTACAATCTCGAGCCTCATAAATCCGAAAAAGTTACGAAAAGATTTGAGGACGCCACCATGTTGAAAACTGAGTGGGAGACAAGCATACTTTTCGGGAAAAAAGACAGCAATTCTTGCAGAGCCACGGGTGAAACTACGGGCGTTTCGTCCGGTGCGAATGGATTCGGGGTCCCATCACGTTGAAAAAATAAGACAAGGCGGGAAACACGAAATCTTGGGAAAGACGTCGGCTTAGTGATTTTCATCCGCGTTTAAAGGGAGGCTTTTGAACATACTCCGATTACTCGAAAGAATTTGGAGAGAGTAAGCATACAATGGAGAATAGAGTGAACAAAAGGCGGTAAGAGGTATTTCAATCCAACATGTTTAAAGGCCATCAGCACTTCTTTGGAGGCAACCAACCTAGACATCCCCGAAAGCAATGCTGGATTTCAAGACCACATCCAACGCCGGGAGCCGTAAACCCAACTCTCTTGGCGGTGAAATTCAAGATCTCGACAAAGAACAACAATGGCAACGGCAGCTAATCGGCCCAGAAAAGAAAATATCAAATCAAAGTGCTTGAAACGCTTTCAAGGAGTGCTCTTACGTGAATAAGAGACGCAAAAATGAATTGAGCCGGATGATAGGAATGGAGCCCTTGAAGGTCAAGTTTTGATTTCAAAACAAGCGGACCCGATTGAAGGTTAAAAATGAAAGTCATGAACTTACGTTTCGAGGGAAGAAAGTGAAAAGCTTCGAGCAAAGAACAAGAGGTATAGGGATGCTATTAACACTGCTTCTTGTTTGTCATGTCAGTAGCGGCCCCATCTCCTTTGGTGACATGTCCCTCGATGAGCCACATCTCGAGCATTGAAAATGCTTATTCACCAGATTCATCCCCCCAGAGCAAGTTCTCGTACAATCCGATCTCGTTGGAGATACATCCCGGAAAGTCGGTCTTGCGGAGGCGAGAACCGATACCCTTCGAGGGAAGAGACATGCATCACTACAATTGGAGTTTCCTTGATATCACTGCCAGCCAATTCAACGCCGATGGAACTCCGAATGTGTAGCCTACATGAAGTTTTAGTTTTTTATTATGGACTCTCAAAATATCTCTTTTTTGAGCATCACTAGCCAACCCTTACGAATCCTCAAGAGAAGTAGTGGCATGTATGAATGAATGTCTTGTTTGTTACAAAATCTCCATGTGAGACATTCTTCTTTTAATGCCTAGAGTTAATCCAGGGCAAAGAACAAGATCTTATCCACGAACATCATCATGCTTAAATGCGTGAATTCCTCGCCAGTTTGACTAAGCATTGAAAGCCTTCACGTAAGTAAATGCGAAAAGATTTGAGGAGGGAAATAACTGCCTCGTTCGTAGGAGGAACCGAAAAGATTTGAGGAGGGAAATAACTCGCCTCGTTCGTAGGAGGAACCGAAAAGATTTGAGGAGGGAAATAACCGTCTCGTTCGTAGAGAAAGTGAAAAGATTTGAGGGCTCCTCCATGTCGAAAAAGATATTGAGCGAGAGGTAAGAGTTATCACGAAATGGATCCAAGGCACTAAGATCCGAAAAGGAGAGAAAAGGCATCTGCGAAACCAATAGATCCGAAAAAGTTTATAAAGAACTTGAAGTCTCCATGCACCTCCGGAACTCGTCACGAAAGGCCATCTTCGCTTTTGTGATTTTACGGCAATTTATCTTTGCAAGTCCAAAGAACATCTAAAGCCCAGTCTCTAGTCGAAACACCCATTTTTCGGTCTACATATGGAAGGTTTTGAAAGGAAAATAAGCATGCGTACATTCCAGGCGGAAGTATGGGAAGCCTCCTATCCCGAGGATCTCATGAGTCATGGCCATTGATGGCAACCCCGTTTCCCTCTCGATCCTCGTTGCCATCTGAGAAAGTGCATGTACAGGGATTTCAGCTTATGTGAAAGCAACGGAAGCCTTAGAGAAGGCGAGGCAATACAAATATGATTTCGACATCGTAAATCAGCCATGGTAGGGATTGATATGGACGGTCTCGGTCTTTTAAAGATCATTGATTCTCGAGTTGGATATACCGGTGATCATAACATCGTAGTGATGATCGGCGAGTCATAACGAGGGCCATATTGCATGGTGCTCGGGGCATCCTAAAGAAGCCGATGCGCGTTCGAGTGCTCCAAAACATTTGGCAAGATCTTTGTAAGGAAGCAATTACTCGAACAAAAGAACTATGGCCAAGCCGCCTACGACGATTTTGTCTGGAAAGAAAAGGCCCCTTTGGTCCGCCGAGCTTCATTCTATATTCATCGAGGCGGTTCGACAGCTAGGAATCAATTCAAACGACGACCAATGGCTGTACTCAAAATGATGAATATAGACGGGCTCACTCTACGAAATGTCACAAATCACCTTCAGATTTAGAGATAAGTGAAGAAGCACGATGTAGCTTGGAACCAAGGCGACCGGAGCAAAGTTGATCGGAAGATTAATCCCGGAAAACCTACGGAGCAAAAAGTACCGGCCATTTCCCAATCAAGAATACCGGCCATACCGACCTTCCGCTGGTGGTTCTAGCAATGGACCGATTGATCATCCCTACGGGTTCCCGAGCGACGGCGGAGGCTCAAGCTTAAGGAGTCGGACTGCTCACGGCAAAAACAAAGCGGAAAATCTATCGCCGGTGTTAGCAAGTAGCAATGCCCAATTTGAGTATCAATTGCCCGAAAAATCAAAAAGGTTACTTTGATGATGAGCTCACCGCTTTGGTCGGCCGGTTCGGAGCTGAAAGACCTCCCGAGTTGTGATCCGAAGCAAGTGATTATGGATCTTCAAACAGCGATCGTTGGTGTATGATCCAAGACAAAATCGATCAATCATTGGAATGGCCAAGAAAAGAGGTGGAACCAATCTCGCATGAATACTCTTTTAATTCCATGTATAGTTCCCCTGCGTGGGATACTTTTTACTTATTAAGCTAGGCCTGTAGCAAATCAATTTGTGGACGACGCTCCCGAACGCCCGTAAAGAGAGATTCCGAATAGCCTTACTTGGGAGAATGCAAGTAAAAGACCAAACAGGCTCAAAGATGGGTAACTCAGTATCGTCCCAATTGATTCTCACCCGTTTCAAACTCTAAGTTAAGCTTATTTTATTCTCGACGAGGGATTGCCAACTCGCTTTGAGAATAATATAACAAAAGCGAACCACCCGTGGGCGCCAACAACACCGCAAAGATAGTGGTTGGGGGAATGACAATGGTCCGAGGCATCCCGGGGTCGATCCTGGGATTTGGTATCAATGTACAAAGATTACTAAAAACTTTTTTGCTTCGCAGAGACGAAGCTCGGCCCAGACGGTTATAGAACCTGGAGAGATAACATCCCGGACATACAATCCGATCCAGATTGATCGATCTTCTCAATTCAAAGTTCGCAAGGAATACGTACATGGGTAAAGTGGTATCGTTTCAACTCTTTTAGAACATGAGGACATACATTGATGCTTTCCCTTTTGATTTTTACAGGGGTCACTACTTGTCCAAACAGAGAAGTATCCCTTCTCCATGAAAAATTAATGAAATGAGAAATTCTTGGAGCCTTTGACAATCTCATGTCTCGAAGCGACAATGAAGTTTTGCAACACATTTGCATGAACAGGGGCAACTCACGATCGACGCCCCTAAGAATTTTTTTATGTACTTGCGAACTTTGTCCGCCAAGATAAAAAGTTGCTGCATTTTATATGCTCGAAAACACTCATACACTACATGGTTTGCACATGATTGTTCCTCATGTTTAATTTACCAACTCTGAATAAGGAACATGAACTACATAAGATATATCGAATGTACGAAGGGGGCATGACAGGATGATGAAAGGAAATCCTTTCCCAAACACGTCCAATTTTTTCAGGCGAGATGAACGGTGGCAAAATTCCGCATTCGCCGAGGTAAAAAGTTTTCGCGCGAAAGGTACGATAACCGAAGTGATGGAGGCATTCATTTCTCTACCCTAAACACTGCAAGTTATCCATTGATCAACCCATTTGAGCGGAGATTTCACTTCCACAACCCCGTCAAGAACCACCTCACATTGGGGCAAGACAGAGATAATTCCATCGGCATCACGAGACAAATGGCTAGAAATCTTCTTGCTTGGACTAACATCAATCTTCGGATGGTTCTTTGCATTGTACTTGCGCTTTAATTCAAGTGCCCTATGGTGACGAAGAGCATTTCTATCCTACACATCTATATCCATTTGCATAATCCATTTGAGCCTGCAAATTCATTTCTAAAAGCCCTTATTGGTGATCATTGTTGTCCCAAAGCAAATATGGCCTATCTTTGAGTAGAAGGACTCGAAAAGCTGGATCAATAGAAAATCTCCCAATGAACTCATCAAGATACAATAGTAAAAGAGAGTTGGGAGTAAAAAAAAAAAGAGAAGAAAGAGGAAAAGCTGATTCCACAAAAACTCCCGGGCATTTAAAAAAGCAAAGTGCCTACCAAAAGCAAGGCCAATGCCCTTTCAATTCATTGTTCATTTGTAGAATATTTCGAACTTGAATGCACAATTTTCCCGTATATCCTAAAAGGGTTGAGAGAAAAATCTCCATGAAGTGTCAAATTGCAAATGCAATCTTCAGTTCATACCATCCTCGAGCAATGATGGCATCCTAGAAGGCCACGATTGGTGACAAGATTGTAATGATCACCAACATCAAGCCCCTTCTCAAACATCTTCCGAGCCAAAACGAACCCTTTCGTTTTTCGGTCCCCAAATCATTACCTCGATTACAACCCTTTAAAAGCCTTTTCGACTAGGGCACTTGAATTAATGTGGAGTTCAATGATTTTAAGCATCACTCGAAGAAGTTTGAGCAAGATTACTTCTCTCTCATTTTTGCGGGGTTCTTGACTTGTAAACCCGCAGAGATGACGAAGGAATTCATTTCAAAGAGCCTTGACTCAACTAGAGTCCCCTTTGTAAACCTTTGACCTAGCCCTCATTACGGTCCTAATCAAGACCTCCGGATCGGCTCGGTCGTATCAATTGCGAGATTACTCGGATCCTTATCGAATGCGATGATGGAAAGATTGAGTGATTTCTTTTGAATCCTACGCACAGGGATAAATAACTTTTCTTGAGAGTGAGAGAAAACCCTTTCGGACCGAAGTCCCCCATTCAGCTCACATTCGAGGTATTCATAATGTGAGAACATCTCCGGACAGGCTTGGTAATGCAAACTTGATAGAATGGTTATGCATAAACCATAGTATGAGTGATTGCATTATGCACATGTTGAATATGTTTGTGCATGTTACCTCGTACATTCTATGATGGGTAATACATTCCCGATGTTCGATGTCCCTCCCAAGGTCTCGAAATTCATCCAAGGATTATTGAATGAGCAAGTTCTCCTGGCAAATGCCTACCATGTACGATACGAGCGATCCGTTTCGTTCTTTGATTAATCGTTCGGAGAACCCGGGTAAGTTTTCCGAACCCATTTTCAAATTAACAACTCCTCCGATGATAGTTGTTACGATTCAATTCATGCAATATGCCTCTCCCGTCGTCGTGTAGACATATGCACCGGCGATCTTGACATCTTATCAAATCATGACGACGTAGCTCTTATGATTTTCGTCTCGAATCACGAAGACATATGCACCTTGGTGATCTTGACCTTTAGTCGGCTCATAATGACATAGCTCTTATGATTCTCGGCTCCTTTATCAAATCACGAAGACATAAGCACCCGTGATTTTGATCCAAACCAAATCATAACGACGTAGCTCTTAAGATTTTGGTTCCCCTTTGTCAAATCACGAAGACATATGCACCGGTGATCTTGACCTTTAGTCGACTCATAATGACATAGCTCTTATGATTCTCGGCTCCTTTATCAAATCACAAAGACATAAGCACCCGTGATTTTGATCCAAACCAAATCATAACGACGTAGCTCTTAAGATTTCGATTCCCCTTTGTCGAATCGTGAAGACATATGCACCGGCGATTTCGACATTTAATCAACTCACAACGACGTAGCTCTTGTGAACTTGATTCTACTTCTTTCGACTCACAACGACGTAGCTCTTGTGATCCGGAAGGATACACATATCTTGCGCTTGTCTCGCATTAGGGAGAAGTCTCCGATAACGATAGGCCAAATACCTTAAGGTCCTCGTGTTTGCAAGAAACTTGGAAATTAAGGGAATCACCAAACTTATGAGGTATTTGGTAAAACAGGTATTCTCGTATGCGATCCATGTGCGGGTTTCTCTAACATGGAAAAGAGAAATTATGACACATGTTATTTACAGACTTGCATATCATGCATCACTTCATTACATAAAAAAATGGGACTAAAACTCCCGCCAAAAAGTTCATCCATCATTTGCACTATCAAAATTTAGGGTTCAATTTTGTCTTTGAGCGGAACCTCTACGAGCCTCCACTCAAAGAGGGGCAGTTGTTGACGCCTAAATTTTGACTAATATATATTTTGCATAAAAATTAGAACTAATTTTAGTTCTAAACAAAAATCATCTCACATATTCATTTAGCATTGGCATATAATTTGAGCTTAATTTAACAGGCATCCGGACTAGGCATGGGATGAAAAAATGCACCGAGAAGATTCGGGCTTGAAAGAAATATTTTCTCGGGGGCAGATTGCAAATACTCGAACTTCAGGGATTGTATTGTAAATACTCAAAACTTCGGGATCAGATTGCAAATACTTGAAACTTCGAGGACTCGGATTGCAAATACCAAAAGAAGATGGGGAAAGGAAGATGGTGAAGAGAAGATAATGAAAGGAAGATGAAGAAGAGAAGATGAATATGAAGAAGAAAATGAAGATGAAGAAGAGAAGATGAAGATGGAGAAGAGAGGATGAAAATGGAAGGTGGGAAATGAAGATGAAGAAGAAAGATGAAGATGAAGAAAAGAAGATGAAAATGGAAGGTGAAGAAATGAAGATGAAGAATGAAGGATGAAGAACTTTGCCTATAAAAGAAGAAGAGTTCTTGAAGAGAAGAGGAGTTTTTTTTTTGGGGTAGAAGAGAATTGAGAGAGTTTTTGGGGTGAAAGAGAATTGAGAGAGTTTTTGAGAGGAATTCTTTAGAGAGGAAAAAGAGAATTCTTGAGAAAAAATTTGGAGAGAGTTTTGAGAGGGCTTGAGTGTTTTGAAGCTCGGTGCTACTATTGCCAATTTCTGCACCCATCAACACAAGCCACAAGTTCATCACCATCGTTCAAGCTCGCCGCAAGAAAAGAAAGTTAAGTGATTCCCTAACTTTCTTTAATTTCGAATACAAATTAGCTCAGATTTTCTACACTGATTTTTTTTTTTCTCTACATTTTTATAACAAATGCATATCAACGATGAGACATCAATGGTACAAGAATAGAAGGAGAGCAAAAGGGAAAAAAATATCAACGCCTGTATTGCGCCTCTCATGAAATTCTAGCGATATGAGAAAGAAGCGTGAAGGAGAGATAGGACCAAGAGATTTCTCGGTCTAACGAGTCACCAAATAGGTCCAATGGTCAAAACAAGCCCGAAGCACGAGTTTGGTGCACGAGTTCAAATTGGGGAGTAACCTTGAACCTATTTCATCCTAATTTCATGTAATTTCTTTATTTCAAAAAATGTCATGGGAAGAAAAATCCAAAAAAAATTGATTCTTTGATCTTCAAGTAGAATTCATCAAATTTGTCAAATCCATTATTTGTTTCATGAATTTTAAGGTACCGAAAGGGCATTAGTTGTAATTAATGTAACCAAGTCCCCGGACTCTTAATCTCTGGTTCGCGAAATAAGATAGTTTTCTCCCGCTATTTTATTTAGGTTTCTAATCGACCTACCGAAAATGATTAGTGGCGACTCCAAATTCAAATCACATTGCATGTTAATCATTCGAACTTTAAGTTGCGATTTGGTATGGACTTGGGAGAGTCCGAGTTAGGTTAGTTAATTAATTAACCTGATAATCCATTAGCCCGAAAAAGATGACTTGTTTATTTTTTTTTAGGTCGCGACAGCTCTCTCCGGCGATATAGAAGTCTCGATATTTGTACTTAAAAAAGATTTCGAGCCATTTATTCAAAAATGTGTGACTGTCCATCGCCGAGATAGAAAGAGGCGTAAATAACTTGAAGACTTCTGAAAAGAAAGTGCAGAGTGGAAGACACAAAAATCAAACCGGGGTAAATAGGTAGAGCAAGTCATTAAGTCCCGACCGGTGCTATAGTCTCCGATTGACTCAGCATCGCTGAGGATAGAAAATCCAGCTCCAGTGGGGGAACCTAGGAAGAGCAAATTGGCCTCTAGGAAAAAAGAAACCACAAGATGTTATACTTCAATCATCGCCTTAACTATGGATTTCTTAGCAACGACGCATTGTATATGAGTTCGAAAGAAATAAGGTTCACAATTATTAACACTGGTTCATATATAAAAACAAATACGGATCGTTAAGTTTACCATCATGCAAAATTAGTTACTTTGGTCTTAAGTTATATCATGCAACTAGTTGATGAGATAAAGCTACCCGGCAGACTTACTGAAAATGTTCAGCCTCCGTAAAACAACATTGCTATAATTTCTCAATTTAGCTTTTGTCTGAGAGAGGCTAGCCTAAATTTTCTTGAGTTTGACATTCCCTTATCAATAAAACCAAACAGTAATTCAAACATAAAGTAATAGCTATTCGGGACATTCAATGAACGAGTCTTAATGGAGATTCAATACACGAAGCATTGCTGCAACAAAATTACCAGTGTTCCATGCAAATTGTCTTTTAGAAAGCTTCCCATCGGGCAGGATCTGGAAGGGTGCGATCTCTTGAAAAGCCCCGTGCCAGATTGTCGATGCACTGGGTCCTCCATTGAGCCATAGGAGAAGAGGTTTCGACTCTGCATCCGTTGACGCTTCAACCAACCAAGAGAACAGTTTCTTTTTCTCATTTATGGTCATATGTCCTGAGTACTGAGCAAAACTCGCGCTGATAGGTTGTTCGGGTGGACTTGGATCGCCTAATATTGGGATTTCCGTGACATGTATGACATTACTCAAATCAGGCCGTCCAAATGAAAATGAACGGCCTAATTTGAGCCATGTCATGTGTTGAAAGGGAGGAAAAAAATGTGGATGGGAATTTTTTAGAGTTTGAAAAATTTTGAATCCTAACGTGGTTCAAATCAAGCCGTCGATTTTTATTTGGACGGCCTGATTTGAGTAATGTCACGCATAGACATGGCCACGGGCTGGTTTGAGCCTGGAACCGGCCCGTGGACTAATCGGAATGGTTCGGGCCTGTTCGAACAGGCTATAAGGTCGGAAAAAAGGGGGGAAGGGCGTGGCTTTTTCCCCCAACAAACGAATCCGCCCTTTCCTTTTTTTATTAACCAATTTATTCTAAATTCTCTATAAATACCATTCCTCCCTTTTATTTTTTTTCGCAATTTCTCTCAAATTCTATCAATCCGCTCAATTGCTTGGTGACAAGGGAAAGAGCTCGATGCCGATTGGGATGGGGGAATCCGATTATCCTTTACCTCATGATCAATATGATCATCGTGAGTTTACATGTTAGGTAGACGCCGATGATAATATCAACTATATTCCCAACGCAAGAAAGTTTTTATCCTTCTACCAAGAAGAAATGTCGACAAAGAAATGAGTCGGAACGACAGCCCGGGAGAGTACATCCAACTTATGGCAACACTTCGATAAGGTACTTGTAAGCGAAAACAAGTATAAGATAAATTATAAATATTGTATGAAATCATATAATTTTAATAAAGGAGACGATTATGGAACATATTATCGACATCCGACGGAAAAACATGCAACGCAAGTAGAGATTGACACCATCCAACAATAAATTTTCAGGTACGCCAATCCTAGCACTTCTCCTTTATTTCATTACAATGATGAAGTTTATAAAGAAATATTAGCTCAATATGTTGCCATTGAACATTTACCGTTTACTACTAGTGAAAATTTTGATTTGAATTTTTTGATAAACAATGCATGTACTCCGCAAGCAAAACCTATGCCGAGAACTACTCTTAAATGCGAACTTTTTAGAGTTTATCAAAAACAAAACAAAAAAAGGCTTTGCAAAATATTTTTACCGATTTCAAGTGGACGTGTGCATATAGGTAGAGACATTTGGAGTGATCCTTGACAAATTCATTCTTATATGGGTATCAAATGTCATTGAATAGGTAACGATTGAAACATTCAAAAAAAAGTACCTACATTTCGAGTGTTTGATGAAAGATATGCGGCCAATAATATTTATAGAATAATTAGGCAAGTTTTAGAAGAATATAATTTGATTAATAAATTTTTTTCAGTTGATTTTGATAATGTTGCGTCAAATACCGCTTCCATTGCCGAGTTAGAAAATATTTGTAAACCCTCTTTTGGCAGACAATTTTTTCATATTAGATGTGTTTGCCATGTTTTAAATTTATGTGTACAAAATGGTTTATGAACTCTTGAGGCTTTTCTCACCCCAATAAAGAGAGTAATTAAATTTTTATGGAGTCGTCCCCAAATTATGAAAGAATAGGGCAGATTTTATAAAGCACATGCACAAAAAATAAAAAGATTTCCAAAAATGTTTCGACTCGTTGGAATTCTACCTACGAATTGCTTCATCAATCTTTTTCTTATAAAAATTTATTATGTGCTTTTATTTCAAATAATGTTTTTGAAATTAGTTTACACCAAAGAAGATTGGGTTGTTTGCAAAAAAAATAGATTTTTTGAAAGTTTTTAATGATGCAACTTATACTTTATCTAGTATTTATTATCCCGTTACGCATTTATTTTTAATAGAGTGTGTTAACATTGCTGGTGTTTTTTGTGAATATGAAAAAGATGCTCAATTAGCTCGACTATTATAGCATTGAAAGTAAAATGGTTGCATTATTATGCCTGCATTCCTCTTATTTATTTTGTTGCTATTGTTTTCGATACACGTACTAAATTAGATGGTTTGTATGATTATCTAAAGGATTATTATTATGATTGTTTACATTTGAATGAAACAATAGATATTAAAACTATATAATGAGGGGTTAAAAACACTATAGTAGCATTATATAATGAATTTTGTAGTAGATATGGTTTAGGCGATAGTAGATCTTCTCAACCTAGTGCTTCACAAAGGGAGGAGAGTGGTGACTTAGTAGAGGGTATAATCTGCTCATTAGTACTCAAAAAAAGATAAAATGGAGCAACATGTAATATTTTTGAACTAGAAAACTATTTAACCATTACTTTTGAGTTCCGTGATTTCGAACACAACATTGATTTCAAAATTCTTGAGTGGTAGAAGACTCATTCAACCCAATTCCCGTCTTCACTCTCATCGCAAGACAGAATGCTAGCAACTCCTTCTTCAACGATTGCGATTGAACTAGCATTTAGCACTTGAGGATTAATTTTGGACAATTTCCTTTCAAAATTAAATCTGGATACCTTGTGGAAGCTCAAGCTTGTATCAATAATTGGGCAAAGGCTAAATTTTGACAATAAGAGCTGGATCGAGACGACGAATTCTTCAATTGTGATAGTGGAGATACCACCGCCACGGGTACCATAACGGGTAGCGACGATTGACTATGAGGTAAGTTGGGGTTATCAAAGGTAAAAGAACTACATGGGTTTTGATTCTTCCATTCCCAAGAAGATATGTAGGCGCTTAATGATAATTCATTAAGTTCAAGCCTCTTCCATCTTCCTTTTTCTCCCCAAATTTGATTACAATGTACAATTTGATTATAATTTATAATTAATAATTTATTATTTTTTTATTTCATAAATTTATTATTTAAAATTTAGAACCGGAACCGGCCCTTGAACCAACCATGAACCGGTGGTTCCAAATCGGAACCGGGATCGCCCCTTCAAGGGCTTGTTCCGGTTCAAGCATGGCCACGAATCGGAACCGGCGGTTCACGGTCCGTGGCCATGTCTAGTCACGCATGGCATGAAAATCTCAATATTATGGGATCCGGATCCTGTCCAGGTAATGTCGTGATCTTGGCATTTGCTGCCTCATTTATTAAAGGTCTAGCAGCGATGGACGATGCCAATAAGTTCAACAAGAGAAGGCAAAAAGAACTCAACGACGCTTTTTCCGCCATCTTTCAAATTGTGTTTTGGTGGGGTTTCTTCCTAATGTTCTTGGAACCCTTTTCCTCCTATGTATAAATGTATATGTTCTGGTGTTAACCACACGACTGAAGAGATGAAGCTGTTTACATGGTTTTGGGCAAATAACAGTAATTTGTTGCGTACTGCTGGCAACAGTACATCACTCTTCTAGAGGCTTTGAAGGTTAGGAAGTCAGGATATTTGTTGTAGCAATCCTTTTTGAGCTGGATGCACGAGGGATGGTTGAATTAGGGTTGTGCGAGTTAAGGGCAATAATGCTTGAGATTGCGGTGGTTGAATCACAAGATCATACATCTAATTGAACATGCGAGTCTTATGAAGCCATTGCCAATAGATTTGGTGAGATTGCTACAATTGATTTGCATAGGAGAAGAAAAAAATCAAGGATAAATATTTCTCTTCAATCTCATATCTTTTAAACTTAATCTGTGCACTATACTACATAAAACATATCTCCTGTGTGCTCACTTTTATTTTTGTCAAGAAGAGACAAACGTCTTTATTTGGTTTTTTGAGAAGCAATTGAGGAGAATATGTACTAGAAAGGGATACAGGATACGAAAAGTTGAGAATAATAATTAATTAATGGCTATATGAGCTTCACTTTTTTTCTTAAAACATTAGGTCTTTGACTATCAACTTGGAAATTTCCTTGCTATTCTACTGAAATATCTTTAAATTTTTTTTTATTACACATTAGGATATGGACAGAAAAATGAAAACAATCGCAGTGGGTCTAGTCAGGCAGCGATATCAAAATTCGTAGTGCGAAAAAGATAAGCTGGAAGACCGATTTGGTCCTTTTCATCCCAAATAAAATCCCCAAAATGAATGCCAATTCCTCTTATAAACGCTCCTCAATGAAGACCGAGTTTGAAATTGGCAAATGTGAAAACAGCTAGTCATTTCACGTCGAGAATTGATTATGTGACGGTATTTAGGTGACTATTAGACTAATGATTTATTTTGGGCCACAGAAAAAATGCATAAAAATTAATTGTGGGATCAATTCCTCTAAAAATTTGTGGCCCACAATGTATTGTTATTTTCATAATCACTCAAAAAGATTGTTATGCTAAGATAACAGCACCGCTATTCTCTAGGGATAGCTGTGTCTTTTATACCACGGAAGTCCCTTTCCTTTTCTAATTGGCAACTGACAAACACAGTAATAAGTTGAACTATGTTTCTGGTTTTAACAGAATTGGGAAGCCTAAGTTACTGACCAAAAATAAATAAATAAGTTACTGAAAAAGTTCGTAAAGTCAAATCCCAAATATGCTTATCTATGTTATGCAGAAATGTTGTGGTGAAATTATGTTACGTGCAAGTTAAACTAACATTCTTTTATCTGTATGAGAATTCAAAGCTAATTTTCAAAAAAAAAAATTAAATGGTTATGTTTATGCCAACTATATTGCAAACATGCGGTGACGATTTATTTCTAGACTTGCGACGGAAGTGTGATTTATTGTTACCTTTGGTATTGCCAAATAAATTCGGATTCATTATATTATGTGCATCGTATAAGTACAACAAATTTAGGGACCTAAAATGTCTATTTTCAACATCGTAGATATTTCACAAAATTAAAATTAACCAAGATTGAAGATGGTGTAACTGTTAACGTGAGATTGAATATACCGCAACATGGTTGCATGACATAGATAACCATCTTTGAAATTTGGTTTTATGACTCTTTTCAGTAGCTTGAGCTTGATAAGTTCTATTGAAATCAGAATTATTTGTTCAACATATTACACCGTTATTACTAGAAAATAACGGTGCCATAGATTAAAGTTTAGCGTGTGTGTTCTTCCACTTTCGTCACTTTCGTCCATATATAATCATGAAATTTTTAGGATCTCCCTTTCCACATTTTAAGACTTGTTTTCCTTCTCGCCGGAAAATTTACCCAAAAAAAGTTCTAAATATATTGTAGTTGTACCAATTCACTCATAAAATTTCTTATTTGTCAATTGAGTACTAAACTTTTTGCAGGTTGTGTCAATTCAGTCCATTTGACCGGTCGATACTTGATGTGGTAAATTTCTAATAATATTTTAACATTTTTCAAATTTGTTATACTTTTTTATTATTTTTCTGTCTTTTTTATTTTGCTATTTTTTTTTTTTGATTTTGGCCGGCAACCTCCGCTGGCCCCTTGGTGACAAACCGCAAGCCCTCGCCACCCATTAGGCGAGGGTTTGGGCCAACCTTCACCCAAATGCGGCGAGGGCTCATAGGCGCTCGATCGGTGGCGGCGGGAGGCTGCTTTCCATAACAAAAAAGAAAAGAAAAAAAATTCAAAAAGTATTATTGAAAATTGCTATTTTAGTACTTGGTGGTATCACATCAGCAACAACCATTTAAATAGACTTAATTGACAAAATTATAAAAGATTTATGATTTAATTGATAAAAAAAAAGAAATTTAGAATTGAATTGATATAATTGCAATTCATCATGGATTTTTTGTAATTCTCTCGTTTTGGACGTGTCCTCAACATTCTCAACATGGTCTCTAACATTTGAAACTTGGCCGGTATCGATTTCTAGTAACATATTCATGTCAATCACGTCTCTACGTATGCCAATTTGCTTTTATATCATGGTTCAAAGAAAACACGAGTCAACGTAAAAAGAATATGCTAATCCTACGAGCTTTTCTCAAGTGCTAGAATGGGGGATTATTACTTCGAGCTACTTTTTTGCCTCGGCCGAATATGCCGTAAGAGCATCAACGTCCCACTTCTTCAGATTTTTCCAATTGGATAGATCGAGGTAAGTGTAAAGAACTGCAGCGTCCGACGTAGAGACTTTCTAGTGATTCCACTCTGTCAAGACCTTGAATCTCAGCCAATTTCGGACAGTCCTCTACTTTGAGGTCCTTGAGATTCTTGAAGTTAGATAAGTTGAAAAGGTCCACAATTTCAAGAAGATCGCACCTGAAACTGTGAGTTTCCTCAAACTAGAGGGAAGCTCTCCAATGTGGCACGAGGTTCTCGCAGTTGTTGAGTTCAAGTTCTTCTAGACAACAAAAGCGATCCAAATATGAGCTTATGCAAGTGATACTTGGAAGTTCCAACATGCAACATGGGCTATAAGTTCTCGCACTTGGAAAAACATCGATGGACTTCGAGGTGGTAAAACATAATTCCAGATTTCTTAAACTCACAAGGTTGGAGATCTCTGGAGCTTTTTCGTGGCACTTGAGGACAGACATAGACTTACCAAACTCGGGGAAGCTTTGGTACATTCTCCACACGAGTTTGTGTTAATGTCAAAATCTTCAAGAAAGACAATCTCACGATGTCACTAGGAATCATATCTAGCTGCGTGCAACACTCTCCATAAATCTCCTCAAGTTTCTCTAACATCCCAATTGTCTCGGGTAACCTTTGCATGTGACTTCTGCCCATCTGCAACACTTTCAAGCTCTTTAGATTGACAATAGCATTTGGCAACTCTGCAATGCCTGTACCCGAGACATCCAACTCAACTAAACCTTTCAGCATTCCAATCGAGTCAGGAAGCGTATTTAGCTTGATGGCTTCAGTAATGACCAGGCGCTCCAGATTTGCGAGTGCTCCGATTGAGCTTGGGACTTGACTGATACTTCCAATGAGATAAGAATTGTCTATGAGCAGCTCGGTCAATGCTTCTAGAGAACCCAATTCAACTGGGAGCACTTGGAGAGCCCTACATCCATTTAGATTCAAATGCTTCAGACGTTTCAAATGACCAATGGATCTATCAATCCTTAACAAACTTTCACATTCCCTTAGAATTAACACTTCCAAGGATAAATACACAGAGAAGTCAGGAGTTTCCGTTAACGAGGGACAATTACTCAGACGAAGGACCTTCAATCTTGTAGCCACCTGTAAAATAATTGTGTATATTCAATGAGTTTGATTTATAGAATTTTGCAGGAATAAACAAATATATGGACTAAGGAAGCTTTCCACCAAAATAACTTTATAAATATGTGCACTATTGTCCCAAGCAACAAATAAAAGAAAACGAATCTATTCTCAGATAACCCCGTCTCGGATGATAAAAAGGAAAAAGAATGGAGTCAACATAGCTCTTATAGATTGTAACGTCCCTTTTCAACTTCATCATGCAAATTACCGATATTGTGCCCAACTCTAGTTTTACGACTTTCCTATGTAAATGCATCATCTAAATATCAATATGAAAAAATAATCTTACATGTCTTCTGATTATCAACTAATCTAAATTTGCAGTTTACTACTTTCTTTCTTTCTTTTTTTATAGGTTCTTGTTTCATACATTAAGATAAGGGCGGTATTAGCTTTCACATGACCCTTGAAGAGTATAATATATTTTCATACTATTGACGGACAAAACAACTTAATTTAAGAATGTAATAGGGACAACTTATTGGCTTGATTAGGGAACTCAAAACGACAAGGCCATAAAAGTAATACAATTCTATACATCGATTGTATGACATGGAATGTACACATAACAATGCCCTTTACTCATGCAGCTACAACCAATTTGAATTGAAGAAATTCATCAGGAAAAGATTTGCAATAAATGATAAAAACAGCAATAGCATAGTATCGATGTGAAATTATAAATGCAACGCAGATTGATGGCCAACAACCAAGATTTGTTCCCTGAATTAACCAAAAAAAAAAGATGAATAAAATGACCACATACAACCCCGTGCGATACAAGAGCAGGTGTGACCAGAAGAGAATATGAGATAAATTATTTGCACACACATACCTTGAGTTGAGTCCAACCACCCCAATGTTCATCTATATCACTGCATGCTACGTCGAGAACGACTAGATTTCTTGGGCAAAAGTTAGTTGCCTGCATATCTTGAGGACACCAATACCAACGAAGCCATCTCAATTCTGCAAAGAGATCCCCAAAGTCTCCAAAGAGCTTCACATGATGCATATAAAGCTGTCTAATATTTGGCACTTTGACAAAGTCTTCTGATGTCAAAACAGACCATCCATGAAAGAAGGCTGCAGCAGTTTCGGTTCCCTAAATTGAGGAAAGAGTCGCTTAAATGTGAGGAGCTCCAAATAAAGGGAGAACAGTACAAGGAACTTCTATACCTTTCTATTCTGGACAATATCAGGACCTTGCTGATTGCACCACGCCCGAGAACCCTTTTTTCGGTCTTTACAGTTTTCTTCGTACACAATGCTCCTGCCCAAGTCCTTAAGCTGATCGTGCATCCATAGTTCATTGTATTCTCGAATTTTCACTAAGGACATTAGTAGCAAAACTTCAATCCCCTCATCCGGAAAAAATTCACAGTCCTCCCACATGTATTGAGCACCACTCTTCTGTTGTCCACCTAGATATAAATTCATTCTAAAGCAAGCAATATCAAGAAATATTTGTCTTTGTTGGTGATCTAATGCCTCATAACTCAACATTAAGTTTTCCTTCACATCTTTATGAGGACAATGTTTCATCTTTCTCAGCGTATCTTGCCACACCGCTTCCCTTTTTCCATGTAAAAATGAGCCGATCACTTCAATAGCTAGCGGAAGCCCTTTGGCTTTTGCAGTGACTTCCTCGGATAGACTCATGTATGTATTTGGAGGAGCGCTGCTTCTGAAGGCATGCTTGCTAAAAAGTTGAAGAGCTTCCGGATTGTCGAGTCCCTTAGCTTCATAAATCAAACAATGTTCAAATTGATCTTGGAATCCACTTAAAACACTTTTGTCTCTTGTTGTAACCACTATTCTACTTCCGGAACCGAACCACTCTTTCTTTGCTGCTAATGCCATGAGTTGCCTCCTATGATCAACATCGTCAAGGAAAATAAGAACTTTCTTTTTGTTGAATCTATCTCTAATCATATTCATCCCACGATCAATGCTAGAAAGTTCAAATCCTGTGTCATCAATGATATCAGAGAGCAATTGCCTCTGCACATTTAACAAACTAGAACCTTTTGATGCTTCTCGGATATTTGAAATGAAGCTGCAACTCTCAAAATTAGTGGATAGTTTGTCGTAAACAACCTTGGCAAGAGTTGTTTTGCCTATTCCACCCATCCCCCAAATACCGATGAGCCTTATGTCCTCAGATTCGACATTCAACAAATCAACGACTTCATTCACTGGTTTGTCTATTCCAACTAAATCATCAGGAATATGAACACAGGACACCTTAAGCTTAACCACCACTTTCCGAGCAATCAACCGCGCGAGTTCTCCGTGGCTGTATCGGGATACAAAACATCAAGTTTATCATGAGATGGGTGGCAAACTTATATACCCGCAAGGTCAAACAATAACACGAAGATACAAAATTGATTATGGACCCATTAAACAAAAGAATAAATACAAAATTCTCTGGTTCTCGTCTATCTAGACAATAGACTATAATGCTTATGTCGAGAGGGTGATCCTTCAGTGTTGAAGTACTGGAGTGTAGAATTACGAGCGATATTCCATCACCAGTTTTTGGTCCAGAACACAGAAAAAGCTGTGCTCTTCAAGTTATAATTCACATTCAAGAAAAGGGAAGATGGAGTCGAGTGAGACAACATACCCTGTGTTCTTGGTGTCCCATCCCTTGATTTTAGTAACTTCCTTTAGCGCCTGCTCCCAGCCCTGCACAGTCTCAGCCCCGCGTTCTTTTTATGCTGAGTTAATGCATCCCTATATACTTCGGTTTCAAGCTTCACATCGGAAGGTTCGACGTCATAAAAGATGGGCATAACCTCCAGTTCCTCGGTTTTCCTATGCTCCATCATGTATTCCAGCTCGCGCAGGCACCAGCTACTGGAGGCGTAGCCTCTGGACAAGATCGGAATGCAGATTTTCGAGTCATGGATGGCCTGGTAAATCTCAGGGCCGATCTCTTCACCGACGTCAATCCCCTTCTTGTCTATGAAGACATGAATACCCTTATCTAGCAGGGTGAGATAGAGGAAATCTGTGAAGCTAGCGCGAGTATCCGGTCCTCGAAAGCTCAAGAACACATCGTACAGAGCTCCTGATGAGCCATGTCTCGTGCGTCGAGTTTCTGGTGAACAGCTCCGTTTTCCTTTCATCTTCGCTTCGTCTGCTAAAATTCTGAAGGCAAATCACAAAACATTTGACATGCTTTTCTCGTCAAAATACATGTAGAGACCACACAACATTTTATAGCGATTTTACAAGACTTGGATGGTGGAAAACGCGGTGTTCTGCAATTCGAGGAAGTTGCAGGAACTCCGTTTGGAACAGGGGTCAACGAGCGAAGGTCAGGTAGGAAAGTGAGTCTCGGCTTCCATTTCCATTTCCATTTCCCTGGCCAGCTGGCAAGGCAACTGTTTGACTGTGAAGAAGTAAATTCTCAGCGATCTCGTCCTCGTCTGCTGAAAAGATTTTGCCGCAGAAGGTGCGCCGGAGAATGCAGGGAAAGCTGAATTTGTACAATAAGAAATTTTATTTTGCCAATGATAAAAGATGTTGATCATTTGAAAAAAAAAAAAAAGACTTTGGTAACTAATTTCTTAGGGTCCCATGAGGAGGTTTCCAAGGACGACCCTCCAAAGGTAAAGATCTCCATTATTGGTGTTCCACGTCAAGTGGAAAAGAGTGACATTCTTTTCCTAGTGATCAACAAATAGAGAAAACAGTCATGAAAGAATTCACAAACGATCCAACTTTATCGTGCTTCTATGACCTTTCTTGGAAATATAGAATCGACTGTTCTTTGAAACTTTCGAATGCCTACTTGACGTGTACATAACATAGCAAAACACAGGAATTAAAATCAAGAGGAGTATTAAAGGAGATTTCAATGCTGAAGAGAAAAACGAGAATCCATAATCTAAAATTTCTAAGTTCAAAAAAGTTTCAATATTCTCTATTCATTCTCGATCAAAATAATGTTGGTTCTTAGAGGTTTTCCATTTAAAGTGATTGAGTGTTAGATAGTGTAGTCTTTTACTCGGTGATCCTCATCAAGTTGCGATCTACGAGCAATTCATCGGTGCAATCCAAATGATTGGCTGTCAATGTAAAGAAGCGGATGTGAACTTGATCTAAACTAAACCCCTATAAACTCTTTGTGTAAATTATTTATATCTTAAACTCTATATTTTATTTGATAGTTGAATTGTGCGCATACGGACTTTGAGATCATCTCAAATCTCGTTCTTGAGCAGACTCGATCTAAGTTATGAGTGCACTTATTTTAATTCTGCATTAGTTTAGAAACAAGTTTCTAAATCACCTATTCACACCTACTTTAGAAGATAAAGCTAACTACAACACTTTTTTCCTTTCTACCGGATGTTCAAATCTGTGAGTTCCGACATAATGCTTATTGATCAAAAGAATATGGTTATGAAGAACATCAACACAATAAGGTTCTATATAGTTGAGCTGGCGTACCTTTTTTTCTTCCGCTCATTAATCTGTTTCGTGTGTTTTTCACAAAAAGGAAAAGAAGAAATGAAGACAATGCATTTAATCATCACTAGTTGTAGAAACATCTTTTAAGAATGCCCTAGAGGATCATGGGAGATTTTAGAGGACAATTAATCCGATCTCCTAAATCAATCTCTCTCTTTGGTCAGACACCATTTTAATCATTACGCATCTATTCAAGTTCGTATCATTTTTCCAAACTACAAGACATAAAAACTGTCATGTAGTTGCTTGATATTTAGAACCACTGCCTCTAGCTATAGCTTAAGCTCAATGCTTTACAAGAATCAGCTCGTCCTCTAGTCACGTAGTCAACAAAAGAAAACAGAAAAAAGAAAAAAAATTATGCAAAAATCTTGTATAGATTGAAATTTTATACAAGTAGCCAGGCTTATAGTCAGTCACTTTCATTATACAGTTTTGACGACCGTTGGAGTCCCCAATTTGAAGACAAGCATTAAATTATGATATTTCAAGATTATCCATGCCAAAATCACGGACTAATTGCTCTATAGATTGGTGAGATGACATGATCAAAACCGGCCATTAGTAGGAGATCTAATTGGCAAAGCACGTGCTTAAAAAAGAAAAGAACTATTTGTGTATAAATGTGTCGTGGGTGCACGAGTTTCGTATTTTTTGCGAAACAAAGATCAAAGTTGAATATATGTCTCATGCGAATACCGGTTTTTAGTTTCTAATTGTTTTACCCGAAAAGTAAACAAATAGAGTTAGGAATCAATTTCTTACAGCCCAAGAGGAAATTTCTGCGGACGCTCAAATGGTTATCTCCATGGTTGGTGACCGTCTTTGGCTTGCCATCAACAAAACGAAAATGTGTTTGATCTGTCACGAAATATATCTCAAACGATCTTAATTTTTCTAGTCGATTATTGTGTTTCTATGACCTTTCTTGGAAATCTAGAATCAAGCGTGCCTTAAAAATTTTATATTGGAGTAACTTACCAACTTTTCTCTGTTTAAGTTACCCAATTACTTTGAGGTTACTAACGTTACTTACCCAGATAACTTTTCTTATTCTTTACCAACTCCCAATTTCCTTCCTTTATTGCACCTTAAACTTTCCAAGTACTCACTTTAACTTGTGAGATTTATCAACCAGTTCTCTGATTAAATTTTCAACTAGTTACTGACTCTCGTTTGGGTTAACTAGTAGCATTTATTTTTTTATTCATTTAACAAAATTTCAATTAGATTATTTAATCTGGAATGAAATTCGTAAGTCACCAAATAAACATATGTAATTTCATGCATATTTGGTGAACTTAATACATCGTTAAGAAGTTAAATAAAGGTTGCTTATAATAAGAAATTTTCTTTTGCCAATAACGAAAGAAGTTGGTGACAAAAAAAAGAACAAATAGACTATGGTAACTAATTTCACAGAGTCTATGAGGAGCTTTCCAAGAACGACCCTCCAAAGGTAAATATCTCCATTATTGGTGTTCCGCGTCAAGTGGAAAAGAGTGACATTCTTTTCCCAGCCATCAACATATAGAGAAAACAGTCATGAAAGAATTCACAAACGATCATACTTTATCGTGTTTCTATGACCTTTCTTGGAAATCTAGAATCAACTGTACCTTTGAAAGTTTCGAATACCTACTTGACGAGTGTATAACATAGCAAAACAGGGGAATTAAAAACAAGAGGGTGTGGGAAAATCGAAGAGGAAAGGAAATAGTACTAGCAAATTGTTAGATTGCGATGCATCTTTGAAGAGTCCTCTAGAGGATCATGAGAGATTGTAGAGGATAATTAATCCGATCTCCTAAATCAATCTCTCTCTTTGGCTCGGATAGCACTTCAATAGCACATGTCTATTCAAGTTAGTATGGTTTTTCTGATTCTAAATTTTGAAGGAAAAGCTGAATTTGATCCCTGTGGCACGCATATCGGAATCCTCTAGAGATTTTCTTTTCTTATTATAACCCAATTTTCTCGGGATAAGCGATTCATATACACATCCAACGGTTCAAAAATAAAGTTGCACCCTCCTCTCTACGACGCAGGATTCTCAATGTACAAAAGCACTAAGTGAAGTTGCCTTTTTTTTTTTTCTATCCAAAATAATATTGCCTTGTTGTTTAGAGCGAGCCTAGTAATATTTTTGAAAGTGAATTTCTGCTCTAAAAATCTATTTAGTAAAGTAATTTTCGAAGTAAAAATCTATTAATAAATATTTATACTTTTAAAAGAATTTTTTTGCTTTTAAAGTGAATTTTCACTTTTGAAGTTATTTTTCTCCCATTTTGAGAAGTAAAAAAATACTTATTTCTCAACTCAAAATGTACTTTGCACCTTACCCTCTTTTGATCACGCTTGCCTTCGCCGACCTCTATTGCTGCCCATCGCCGACCATTGCCCACCGCTCGTGACCACCGACACCCACCGCCAACCGCGACCATCGCCGCCGCCCATCGCCGCTCGTGACCACCATCAATCGTAGACCATTGCCCACCGCCGCCCATCGTAGACCTCGGCCGGCTGCCACCCACTGTCGCTCGCAAAAATGCAGAGATATGAATGAACGATTAAGAAAGGGCCTAAGCCCCACAAGTTAGACATAATTTAGAAGAAGTAAAGTCTCAAAATACCAAACGAGACTTTAGAATCAAATGAAATGTCAGAGAAGTGTCTCTCTAGCTCGGAAACAAAAATCATGAAGGTAATTTCATTTTGATTGCGTCACTAAATTCAGGTTTCTTAATTCTTCAATTGATTACCTAACAAGTTAGTGCTGGTTGACTAGATCCTTCTGGCTATAGAACTCCGTGACGGTAACTTCTCAATCAATGGCGCATAGAATTGCACCGTCATCTACACAAACAGCCAAAAATGAGAAGGATCTTTTCTAAAGTCTGCTCAAATTCGCATCAACACAAGCATTGTAGTTCATGAACCCAACAACTTTTTAAATTTGAATTTCTTAGCAAAGACTTAAAATTACCAACTCTTTTTACAAATTATCAACTTTCATGGGAGTGGCTTACCAACTTTTCTTTGTTAAGTTACCAATTACTTTGAGGTTACCGAGTTACTTACCAAGTTTATCTTTCAATTATCAACTTTTTTTATTTTTTACCAAGTTCTAATTAGCAACATTTATTCAATTTTTTTTAAATTATAAACTTTTCCGTTAGATTATTTAATCTGGAACAGAATTGGTAAGTCACCAAGTAAAAATTGGTAAGTTCGTATACATATGGTAAACTTAAGATGTTGTTGAGAAAGTCAAATAAATGTTACTAAATAATGAGATTTTTTTTTGCCAATGATAAAAGAAATTGGTAATTTTATAGAAAAAAGCAAATAGACTTTGGTAACTAATTTCTTAGGGTTCACGAGGAGCTTTTCAAGAACGCACTCCAAAGGTAAAAATCTCCATGGTTGGTGTATCGTGTGAAGTGGAAGATAATGACATTCTAAGAGCTTTCCTTGGAAATTTAGAATCAACCGTTCGTTAAAAGTTTAGAATACCTGCTTGACATTCACATAACATAACAAAACAGAGCAATTAAAAACAAGAGGGGTGGGAAAATCGAAGAGGAAAAGGAAATAGTACTGGAAAGTTTGGATAATTGCAAGACGCCTTGTCATGTAATATGAAATTTCACGAAGGTTGCGTCCGGTTGCAAAGCTTGACTCAACCGCAAGTCTCGAGAGATGCTTGCAGGCTTCGAGGAACTTCACCCCTGTCGGCACGTCACATGCTCTTTCGTTCTATATAATTTATCAGCTTGTGGATTCTTGTGCTGGAACCTCAACATGCGTTCATTGAATACATTGTTTCTTGAAAAATAAAGAATCAAATTGATGTTTGTCAGAATTTCAGTTTACATGCAGACTCACGGGGTCTTGTCTGTTCGTACAGAAGAGCTGAGTCTCGTTTGTGAGAGTAAAGCATGAAGTTTCTTTGTTCCCCACCCTTAATATTCTATTTTCACCGGCCATCAAAACGGGTCTTGTCCGAAGGACTCTTTTACACTATCCTGACGAATAGGGGAAACATAATAATTACTACTCCTCGTGAATCTTCTGTAACCTGAAGTCCAGTTTCGCCTCTGTCAGGAAAGGCTGAAGCGCGTCTCTCAGCACTGTACATGCTCCTTCATTCTATACAAACTCATAAGCTTGTGGTTTCCTGTGCTGGAAGTGGAACATCGAACATTCTGTTTCCTCAGAACAAAGAATCAAATTGATGTTTGTCCAAGTTTTAGGCTACATTCACAACCATGTGATATTGTCTGTTCATACAAAAGAGCTAAGTTTGTGAGAGTAAAAGAGCAAAGTTTCTTCGCTTCCCCTTTATTTTTCTCATTTCGCCGGCCATCTGAGAGGGATCCTATCTAAAGGACTCTTTACGCTTTTCTCTTTTAATGAGCGCCATCATCCTAAATAATCGAATGGACCATAAATTACTGACGTGGATGTCAATAGTTACTGCGACACCGCTGACTTTAATGTGGATAATTTTTATAATCTTTGTAATTTTCTATTTTTTTTTCTTTTTATTTTAAATTACCCAATTAATTTGCGGTTACCAACGTTACTTACCAAGATAACTTCTCTAATTTTTTACCAACTCCCAATTACCTTCCTTTATTGCACCTTAAAGTCTCCAAGTACTCACTTTAACTTATGTGATTTATTAACCAGTTCTCTAATTAAGTTTTCAACTGATTATCAACTCTCATTTGGGTTAATTTGATTTATCAAAATTTCCACTAGATTATTTAACTGGAATGGAATTAGTAAGTCACCAAATAAACATATGTAATTTCATATATATTTGGTAAATTTAATATACCGTTAAGAAAGATAAATAAAGGTTGCTGAATAATACGAAATTTTCTTTTGCCACTAGTAAAAGAAGTTGGTAATTAAAAAAATAAACAAATAGATTTTGGTAACTAATTTCTGACGGTCCACGAGGAGCTTTCCAAGAACGACCCTCCAAAGGTAAAGATCTCCATTATTGGTGTTCCGCGTCAAATGGAAAAGAGTGACATTCTTTTCCCAGCAATCAACAAAAAGGGGTAAAACTATAAAGTGAGTCGTGAAAGAATTCACAAGCCATCCTACTTTATTGTGTTTCTACGACCTTCCTTGGACATCTAGAATTGACTGTTCCTTTAGGTAGGAAGATATAAATGTTTATATATGTTTAGATACACTTAAATACGAAGTTGAGGCATTGGCTTTCCTGTCAAAACTCAACATATTTTATAGGCTATAGAAATTTATGGCAAAAGAATATGTGATTTTATATGTTGATTATCAATCTTCACATTTTGAAAGGTCTGAGGAGTAAATTTTTTTTACCATAAAATGCCAAAACAAAACGACCAAAAAAAAATGGTCAATATTAACTGAATAGAATTAATTTTTCATGTATGTAGAAAAGATTTCACGTGCTAATCCTATTATTTTGTAACTGTTACATGACTTTATGATAATTTAACGGGCCTTTCGTCTCTATCCCCTCGTCAACTGGTTAAAATAGTTAAAGTAATGGGTTAAGGACTCCATGTGATCTGAGAGCAAATCTCGACAGAAGGAGGTGCAGGCTTTGGGAAACTTCACCCTTCTCGGAGGCTGCAAGTGCGTCTGTATAGTTGTGAGCTGGCGTACTTTTTTTCCTCTTGTTAACCTTTTTTTTTTTTTTTCTATTCGGTTCTAAACCTTTTGTATTTGTGTCAATTCAATTTGTCTACACACTGCTATTATCTCCGCCCGTTCTCAACTTTCGACAATGCTGAGTTTTTGCCTTCCGAGAATCCTTTCATGCACGGTAAGGATAAACCATTGCAAACGCGTAATATTTCCTCTGCATTACGAGGAAGGTGCTGCTTTCATTGAAATTTCCACGGCATTATGCAGGGGCTATTTTGTGCAAAGCACATAATGCTGAGCTCTTGCCATCCGACGGTCCAAGACGCATGCCACCCGAAAAGGGCAATTGTCGCAAGCGTAATTTCCACGGCATTATGCGGAAGGTGCGTTTGCTTGTTGCCTTGACTTGCTTTTCGCTATTAATTGAGGGGTGTACTGTTAGACATATGCCCTAAAGCAACTATGTAATAGTTACATATTAGGAATTTCAGTTGTACTTTCGATTTATTATTTAATTAATGGCAAAGACGTATTTATTCATTTGTCCAATTATTTAAATATATGAATAAATTCCATAAGATCGATTGTGACTGGATCTATTCTTGAGACGTTAAGAATATGTGTGACGGGTTCACGATTAGACCGAATCTTTAAAGCTGTTCCCGGTCGATGGATCATTGAATGGATATCAATAATCCCGTTGAGACCGGTGTGTTCTTAATTTCACCAAATGAGTATTGGATACTTAAGGGAATGACGAGTCACAAGTCATTGGGTATTGCGATGCCCGAGTTAGAACACAAGTGCTTGTGCCGGACAAGTTCACTGAACGTGACACAAATTGAACAATTAGCGACATGGAAAGCTTTTAGCGCGGTCAATGTCTAATTGTTCATGTTTTGGTCTTGTGTAAATAATCCTTAGACTTGAGGCACAGTATTGACTTGTGTGTTGGATGACTATGGTTCACAAGGACGCATATTGGCGGTTCATCGATTCGTCTACGTACTTGATGGTCATAGTTCATGCACATACGAAGTCACACGTGTGCGCAAAATGGAATCCGTCTCCTTGTTACATGCAAGGTATGATGTCCTATGCGATCTAATTATGGCATTGTATTGAAATCCTCGGCCGGGGTTGTAACCGAGAATGAAATATTCATGCCTCGTATAAATGCATGTCGATTAGATTTGTGCATATGATCGAATTGGTGACTTGACAAATATTCCATGGTCTTTGTTCGATCGGGATATAGTCGGACAGAGGGATTGAATTACACTGTAACCAAAGCTGACGGGTTCATTATGTTCTTAAAGCATTCACACTGCAGGTAGCCATGACATATTGCTAGATGTCACTCATGGCTTGTAAGATCTAGAGGTTGATCGGGACAATCAATTCTCTTGAAAAATACTAATATGTTAGTGCATGTCTTACTGCCAAATTTCAGTGATGAACCTAGGGATGTCACACACCTTAACCAATATATGACGACGTTGAACGGAAAGACGATATTGCAAATATGTTTGTAACTATGCTATACCGAATTTAGTCGGGCTCAAATTAAATTAAATGAGATTTAATTTTATTTTATTTTGGTCATTGGGCACGCATACATATGATGCACACATACCCTAAGTGGACATATATTGATATATCCAATAAGCTAATAGAATACCCTTTTATTTTGTTTGATAATAATAATTATTATTTTTAAAAAAAAATTAGAGGGGACGTGCATGCACTTGGTCAGCAATAGTTGCTGACCATGTGCAAGACTCGGTCAGCAACTATTGTTGACCGTGTGCACACGCACGATCAGTGGTTACTGATCGTGCGTTGTGCACAATATGCGCACAATGTGCACGATCAGTAACCGTACTGGTCGTGCGTCGTTGTGCGAGTTGCACTAACTAAATAATCTGCAATTTTTGCAGAGATGTGTTAATAGCTTAAGGGGGTGTGCATTGTAAAAATTGTGTGGAAGAGCGAGAGAAAAACAGAAAATTCTCTCTACCAAAATATCGTGAGCGCGGAGAATTGATTCCACAATATTGCTAGCACAATTCGAGTGGTGATTCTCGCGAGTTCGTTTTTTCGTTCGTCGTACGATTGGTGGTGTGTCCGAACTAGAGGCTCGACACTTGTGGGGCTCGGATCGAAGAACGTCCGAACATTTTTTGTTTCAAGCACGCTTCAAGAGGTAATCCGTTAACTCCATTCGTTAATTAAGATTTTCGATTGAAACGCACGAACTACGCCTGCGGAGATACGTGTATAGGTATTTATTTATTTCCGCTGCGTGTTTTATATGTTTTATTTGCCTATGCATATTACGTGTATCCCAAATAGTGGTATCGAGCCAATCCTTAGGCGTTTTCGTGCGTTTAGTTGATTTTAGTTCGTAGTGATTTTTGCAATGCTACGGTCAATTTATTTTTAGAGAATTGTTCTTTTTACGTGGCCGATAGAAGTTGATTATTTTATACGATAAATTAATCAACGTAGCAAAAATTAGAGCTAAATCAATTTTTGAATCGAACATCTATAGTTAGTTTTATATTATGTATGAATTCTGCAAAAATGATTCGCGACTACGAATCCGGTGGTGAGAATGCTACTACCGCTTAGAATTACGCACGTGAAATTTGTTTCGCCGGCGTTAATTCTTGATGCGGCTTGCGTTGCTCGACCATTAATATGATTAAATGCAGAATTTTTTTTTGCCTTCCGACGCTTTAAATTATGAATTTATTGCTTACATGGAAGGGTGGTGATCATGGAAAAACCCCGAATCAATGTGATTGATGTATGAATTAATGTATGATGATTATTGGTATTTTTGGGGTTGTAATTATTAAATGGAGGCTGCGTCCTTCTTTTATTTTTCATGTAA
Source organism: Rhodamnia rubescens (assembly GCA_021437795.1). NCBI lineage: Eukaryota > Viridiplantae > Streptophyta > Magnoliopsida > Myrtales > Myrtaceae > Rhodamnia > Rhodamnia rubescens. The sequence continues at coordinate 4,302,923 of JAILYA010000010.1, read as the reverse complement.
TTTTTATTTTTAATGTAGTTTAGCATAGCCAATTGTTGATGTAAATGCTACGAGGATTACGTGGAGGAGCCGTTAAGCCGGAGAGCTCTATGGGCCCGGTTCGCGAAGAGTTCAAGGAACCAAGAAGGAGCGAAAAGCGAATCTCCAATATTAAAATATTAAAATGGTTAAATGTGGTCTCATTGGCTCGAGACCCATTAAACCATAATTCCATGATCACCACGTAGGATAGATGTTTATGTGTTTGACATCTATTTATTTATTGTATTTATGCGAGCATGTTAAACCGGTTAATGTGCAAAGTGAGACCTTTAATAATGACCGAAACCTCCTTAAAATAATATTAAGTCGTAACGGGTTTCGGACTCGTGGCCTTCCGTCGTCGTGATTTGATCCTATATTATAGTGGTTGATTGACTGGCTATGGATACATAGGGGTCAATTGCCATTCATAATAATGGACCACTCCATTAAGCATATGATGTTGTGGGGTTGGAGCCAAACGATTTCCAATAACTGTTAGGTGAGGGGATCGTTTGCGTTTTCAATACTTGCATGAGACGATGGGTTAGACTTAACTATGATTATGAAGTCAATAACTCGTCGGTGAGACTTTTATGATCTAGAGGCCGAAGTTATGATTGGGACTCGCATATGATGCGTTGAATAAGTTGATTCACTCACTAAGTTTATAGAACACCAATAACTGTTAGGTGAGGTGGACTATAGGTCTGGTGGGACTCCGATCCCCACTAGTAATCTTTACCCAACAAAGATTACCGTTTCCCAATTTAAGGAGTATGGGATCCGAATATAAATTTAGTGAGAGGCACTATTTCATTTAAAGGCCAAAATGAAATAGTTATTTGAAAGACAATGGCTAACAATTTATTTTCTGCACGTATATTTATTACTCTGAAAATGGTGAACACAAACCCGCTCGCTTCGATACTTGACAAGAATTGTTTGACTGGACCCAATTTCACCGATTGGGTGAGGAATTTGAGAATTGTTCTCAATTCCGAAAAACTCGGGTATGTGCTTGATGAAAAAATGCCAACCTCCTTTCCCGAGGGTGGGACCCAAGAGGAACGCATCACTTATGATAAGTGGCATGATGATGACTTAAAAGTTAGGTCATATATGCTTGCTTCAATGAATAATGAATTTCGGAAGAAGTATGAAGCCATGGAAGATGCTAGGTCGATCATATTGCACCCGAAGGAATTCTTTGATGAGAATGGTCGAACCTCTAGATATGAGATATCTAAAGCATTGTACCGTATGAGGATGGCTGAGGGATCATTGGTTAATGATCATGTCCCGAAAATGATCCGGCACATAGAAGAATTGGCTAGGCTGAATCTTGTCATGGACAACGATTTAGTCGTGGATTTGATCCTCCAATCTTTACCCGATTCCTTCTCTCGGTTTCGTCCAAAACTTTCACATGCATAAGATGGAGAAAACTCTTGCTGAGTTACATAGCATGCTGGTAGTTTATGAGAAGGAAATGCACATCACAAGGCCAAATGTAGTGGCTATGGCTAAGGCTTCTTCTTCAAAGAGTAAGACTATTTTGAAGAAAAAGAAATGGAAGAAACCTGTGAAGGCCGTGCATGCAACCAAAACTCAAGATTGAAAAAGGGAAATGTCATTACTTGTGGTGTCATGGGGCACTTGGGAGGAGGAACCGCAAGAAGTACCTCGCGAGCTTGAAGGTCAAGCCAAAGAACCAACCTTGCGAAGGTATGGTGTCTATGCTTATTGAAACTAATCTTATGGTTAGTGCTGAATCTAGCTTATGGATTCCGGATTCTCGCCGCAACCTCACATATTTGTATGTCTTTGCGAGAATCCGGAAATAAGCGGGATGTTGGGGCAAAATGAGATTGTCCTAACATTTGCAAATGGGGCAAGAGTTGCTGCATTAGCTATAGGGACTTTTCGTTTATGTTTGCCTTCCGGACATGTTTTGGTTTTAAAGAATTGTTTGCATTATGAGAATGTTGGTTCGAACATCATCTCTATACCTCGTTTGGGTAAAGAGAATTATGAATTTTCTTTTGTTAATGATGTATGTTCTATTTATTATAATAGAACGTGTGTTGGTTCCGGTTTATTAACCAATAATCTCTATACCATTACAATGTCCGATAATACGATTACCAATACCAATAAGCAAAATAGTCACGATGTAAATGTCTGTAACTAATAAACGCCCTAGAGATCGTCCAAATCCAAAGTATGTTTGGCATCTCCGATTAGGTCATATTGGAGAAGATAGGATTAACAAGTTAAGTCATGATGGATATATCGATCCAATTGGTTTTGAACCATACTCGACTTGTGATGCATGTCTTCAAGGAAAAATGACCAAAGCGCCCTTTGTAGGACATGGTACGCGAGCTGCCGACGTATTGGGATTGATACATACAGATGTATGTGGACCAATTAATGAAAATGCTAGGGGTGGTTATTCTTACTTCATTACCTTTACCGATGATCATTCGCGGTATGGCTATTTATACTTAATGAAGTATAAATCCGAATCTTTTGAAAAGTTCAAGGAATTTAGGTCCGAAGTTGCGAAACAAACAGGAAAGAGTATTAAGGCTCTTCGATCTCGATCGAGGAGGTGAATACCTTAGTACTTGAATTCTTGGACTATCTTAAAGATAACGGCATTTTATCACAAGTGGACACCTCCCGCAACTCCAGAACATAATGGTGTATCCGAAAGAAGAAATCGCACCTTATTAGATATGGTGCGATCTATGATGAGCTACACCGATTTGCCTGTATCCCTTTGGGGGATATGCCCTTGAGACAGCTGCATATTTACCCGAACAGAGTGCCATCCAAATCTGTTCCAACTACGCCTTATGAGATATGGCATAGTAGGAAACCAAGTCTTAATCATATCAAGATTTGGGGTTGTCCAGCTTTTCGTCAAGAAGTTGAGAACAGAAAAAATTGGAGGCCAGTGTCGAACAAGGTCGCTTCATTGGATATCTAAAAGAGACTCTTGGATATTATTTCTATTTTCACTATGACCAAAGAGTTTCGGTCGGTAGGCATGCTTCCTTTCTAGAGAATCGGTTCATCCAGGGAAGGTGGTGTTGGGCGAAAAATAGTCTTACAAGAAGATAATAGTGAAGTACCAAATAACCAAGTTCGGACACCGATCTCCGATTCGGTGGGAGCTTCGATACACAACCTCTTAGGAGGAGTGCGAGAGCGTCTCGTCTACCTATTCGTTATAGACACTCGATTGAAGATATTGAATCACTATTCATTGTGAATGATAGTGATCACTGAGTGATCCTAACACCTATGAGGAGGCGATGTCGGACATCGATTACGGTAAATGGCTAGAAGCCATGAAATCCGAAATGGATTCAATGTATTCCAACGATGTTTGGACTCTAGTTGATCCGCTCGATGGTATTGTACCAATTGGTCGTAAATGGATCTTCAAGAGGAAGATGAACGCTGGTGGTCAAGTTGGAACTTACAAAGCACGGCTGGTGGCGAAAGGATATCGTCAAAAAGAAGGGATCGATTACGACGAAACTTTCTCACCTGTAGCCATGCTAAAATCCATTCGGATTATGTTGGCTATAGCTGCGCACCTTGATTATGAGATATTCCAGATGGATGTCAAAACGGCTTTCCTAAATGGTTTCCTCGAGGAGGATATCTATATGGAGCAACCACGGGGTTTTGAATCAAGTGGTGAAAGTCAAAAGGTGTGTAGGCTTAAGAGATCCATTTATGGACTTAAACAAGCCTCCGAAGTTGGAACATCCGTTTTGATGAGGTAGTCAAATCGTTTGGCTTCATTAAAAATCCGGATGAACCCCGTGTATATAAGAAGGTTAGTGGGAGCGCAATTGCGTTTCTAGTTCCGTATGTCGATGATATACTTTTGATCGGGAATGATGTACCGATGATATCATCGATCAAACTATTCTTGTCACGTAAATTCTCCATGAAAGATTTAGGAGAGGCAACCTATATTTTAGGTATCAAGATCTATAGAGATAGATCAAGAAGATTGATTGGCCTCTCTCAATCTACGTACATAGATAAAGTGTTAACACGATTTAACATGCAATGTTCCAAAAGAGGATTATTGCCTTTTAGGCATGGAATCCTTCTTTCCAAGGAGATGTGTCCCAACACTCCCGAAGAAAGAGAGCGGATGGCAAAAATACCTTACGCATCTGCTATTGGAAGCATAATGTATGCTATGCTATGTACGCGACCCGATATTGCGCATGCTGTAAGTATTACTAGCGGATATCGCCTAATCCAGGAGAACAAAGATGGATAGCGGTCAAGAATATCCTTAAGTACTTGCGAAGGACTAAGGACTTATTCTTGATATATGGAGAAGGAGAGTTTAAAGTTGAAGCTTATACTTGATTCCGATTTTCAATCGGATCCAAATGACTATAAGTCTACATCTGGGTTTGTTTTTACACTCAATGGTGGTGCAATTAGTTGGAAAAGTTCCAAGCAAAGCACAACCGCTGATTCCACCACCGAGGCGAGTATGTAGCCGCTTTCGAAGCAAAGAAAGGAAGCAACTTGGATGAAGAAGTTCATTTCTCGAACTTGGAGTAGTTCCTTCCATTGAGCAGCCGATTACATTGTTTTGTGACAACAATGGGGCAATAGCTCAAGCTAAGGAACCAAGGTCTCACCGAAGTCCAAGCATATTGAAAGACGCTTCCATCTCATCGAGAAATAGTTGGGAGAGGTGATATCGCCTTGCGAAAATTGCCTCAACGGAAAACGTGGCGATCCCTTTACTAAGGCGTTACCTCTGTCTTCTTTTGAAAGACACCTTGACAAAATGGGTTTGAGGTACCGGACTAGTTGGCTTTAGTACAAGTGGGAGATTGTTAGACATATGCCCTAAAGCAACTATGTAATAGTTACATGTTAGGATTTCAGTTGTACTTTCGATTTATTATTTAATTAATGGCAAAGACGTATTTATTCATTTGTCCAATTATTTAAATATATGAATAAATTCCATAAGATCGATTGTGACTGGATCTATTCTTGAGACGTTAAGAATATGTGTGACGGGTTCACGCTAGACCGAATCTTTAAACTGTTCCCGGTCGATGGATCATTGAATGGATATCAATAATCCCGTTGAGACCGGTGTGTTCTTAATTTCACCAGCGAGTATTGGATACTTAAGGGAATGACGAGTCACAAGTCATTGGGTATTGCGATGCCCGAGTTAGAACACAAGTGCTTGTGCCGGACAAGTTCACCGAACGTGACACAAATTGAACAATTAGCGACATGGAAAGCTTTTAGCGCGGTCAATGTCTAATTGTTCATGTTTTGGTCTTGTGTAAATAATCCTTAGACTTGAGGCACAGTATTGACTTGTGTGTTGGATGACTATGGTTCACAAGGACGCATATTGGCGGTTCATCGATTCGTCTCTGTACTTGATGGTCATAGTTCATGCACATACGAAGTCACACGTGTGCGCAAAATGGAATCCGTCTCCTTGTTACATGCAAGGTATGATGTCCTATGCGATCTAATTATGGCATTGTATTGAAATCCTCGGCCGGGGTTGTAACCGAGAATGAAATATTCATGCCTCGTATAAATGCATGTCGATTAGATTTGTGCATATGATCGAATTGGTGACTTGACAAATATTCCATGGTCTTTGTTCGATCGGGATATAGTCGGACGAGGGATTGAATTACACTTGTAACCAAAGCTGACGGGTTCATTATGTTCTTAAAGCATTCACACTGTCCGGTAGCCATGACATATTGCTAGATGTCACCCATGGCTTGTAAGATCTAGAGGTTGATCGGGACAATCAATTCTCTTGAAAAATACTAATATGTTAGTGCATGTCTTACTGCCAACTCGGTGATGAACCTAGGGATGTCACACACCTTAACCAATATATGACGACGTTGAACGGAAAGACGATATTGCAAATATGTTTGTAACTATGCTATACCGAATTTAGTCGGGCTCAAATTAAATTAAATGAGATTTAATTTTATTTTATTTTGGTCATTGGGCACGCATACATATGATGCACACATACCCTAAGTGGACATATATTGATATATCCAATAAGCTAATAGAATACCCTTTTATTTTGTTTGATAATAATAATTATTATTTTTAAAAAAAAATATTAGAGGGGATGTGCATGCACTTGGTCAGCAATAGTTGCTGACCATGTGCAAGACTCGGTCAGCAACTATTGTTGACCGTGTGCACACGCACGATCAGTGGTTACTGATCGTGCGTTGTGCACAATATGCGCACAATGTGCACGATCAGTAACCGTACTGGTCGTGCGTCGTTGTGCGAGTTGCACTAACTAAATAATCTGCAATTTTTGCAGAGATGTGTTAATAGCTTAAGGGGTGTGCATTGTAAAAATTGTGTGGAAGAGCGAGAGAAAAACAGAAAATTCTCTCTACCAAAATATCGTGAGCGCGGAGAATTGATTCCACAATATTGATAGCACAATTCGAGTGGTGATTCTCGCGAGTTCGTTTTTTCGTTCGTCGTACGATTGGTGGTGTGTCCGAACTAGAGGCTCGACACTTGTGGGGCTCGGATCGAAGAACGTCCCGAACATTTTTTGTTTCAAGCACGCTTCAAGAGGTAATCCGTTAACTCCATTCGTTAATTAAGATTTTCGATTGAAACGCACGAACTACGCCTCCGGAGATACGTGTATAAGTATTTATTTATTTCCGCTGCGTATTTTATATGTTTTATTTGCCTATGCATATTACGTGTATCCCAAACATGTACAGCCATAGAAAAAGAAGCATACAGACCAAGAGAGTTGACTACGATTCGCTTCTGAACAACGACAAGAAGCGTCTCTCGGGTCCACAATCTTCCAACACTAAGCTCGTTGCTCCTTTGCCGATTGACGAGTCTCATCAGCGCTGCTCAAGCCCGCGCTCCATCCAGCTGCGTCCATCCGTCGCCGGAGATAATCCGTTTGGTGTGTTTTTCACATAAAGGAAAAGATGAAATGAAAGACAATGCATTTAACCATTACTAGTTTAAGGGGAAAATTACGAAAAAAGTCCTAAACCTATTGAACTTTTGTCAATTCAGTCATTAACCTTTTAATTTGGCCAATTCAATCATAAATATTTTGCATTTGTGTCAATTCAGTCCTAGATCTTTTTTTTTGTGTTGATTCAGTCCTATACCTCTTTTTTTTTTTCGTTCTCTTGGTACCGAAACTCCACCCTCGGATCTGTGGATTTCTTTGGACTGTCGAGCCCGGCCACAAATTGCACCGGCCTGATCGAGATTGACATGCTGAACGCGACGGAGCCAAAGGATGAGGCGATTGCCTAGATCTGGCCAAGGCGAGGTCGGCCTCGCAGCCGACGGACGCGGCGGCCGCGGCCATTGCCTAGATCTAACTTGGGTGAGGCCGACCTTGAAGACCAGAAGAGATCTCTTCGGTTAAGTGGTTTGTCGTCACCGAGATGGTCGAGGATGAGGTGTATGATCTCTTCGGTGAAGTCATCAAAGGGATTGGGTTGATCATGAGATGAGGCGACGGCGGTTCTTCTTCCTCACGTTCTTGATTGCATAACATGAGTTTGCTGCAAATGCAAACGGAGGAAAAAGGAAGCAAAAGCAAAAGTAAAAGGAAAGAAACAAAAAAGAAACAAAATTAAAAAGGAAAAGTAAAGAAATTGAAAAAAATTTAAAATATTATTAAAAATTATCCACATAGGCGTCGGTGTCCACATCGGCGCTGATTGACTTCCACGTCAGCACATGTTGGCCCAAGTTGGTTGGACGAATTAAATTGGCACAAATGCAAAAGATTTATGACTGAATTGGCAAAAAGAAAAAGTTCAGGACTTAATTGACATAAATATAAAAAGTTTATGACTGAATTGATAAAATTGTAATAGGTTTACGACTTTTTTGACAATTTTTCTCTAGTTTAAGAATGCCCCACAAGATCATGGGAGATTTTAGAGGATAATCAATCCAATATCCTAAATCAATCTCTCTCTTTGACTCGGACAGCATTTCAGTAATTGTGCATCTATTCAAGTTCGTATGATTTTTATAAGACAAAAACTTTCCTGTAATTGTTTGATATTTGGAACCATTAGCTCTAGCTTTAACTTTAGCATCAATGAGACTACAAGCATATGCTAGTCCTAGTCACGTAGCCACAAAAAATCAAATAAAAAAGTTTTACAAAGTGACTGACTTGATCGTCAGTCACTTTTTCTTGTACAGTTTTGATGAGTGTTGGAGTCCTCCAAATTGAAGACCCAGCTCGTAGCATTAAATTATGATATTCCAAGATTATTCATGCCAAAAATCACGGACTAATTGCTCTATAGGTTGGTGAGATGACGTGATCAAAACCTGCTATTAGTAGAAGATCTAATTGGCAAAGCACATGCTTAAAAAAACACTAATTGCGTATAAATGTTGTGGGTGTAGGAGTTTAGTATTTTTTATGAGACGATAACTAATATTGGATAAATGTGTCATGCGAATACTAGTTTTGAGTTTCTAATTGTTTTTACCAAAATATAAATACATAGAGTTAGGAACTAATTTCTTGGAGCCCACGAGGAAATTTCCAAGGCGCCCACTCAAAATGATTATCTCCATGGTTGGTGACCATCTTTGGCCATCCATCAACAAAACGAAAATGGTTAAGATCGGTCTTGAAAGGAATCTCAAACGATCTTGCTTTTTCTTTCCATTATCGTGTTTCTATGATCTTTCTTGGAATTCTACAACGTTTTCAATTTGAATAAACAAAAACCTAGAATCGAATCAATGCAGAGATTCCCAGTCTCAAAACCGTAGACTCACAAAAATAAAGTTGTACCTTCCACTCTTCGATGCAGGATTCCCAATGTGCAAAAGCACTAGGTGAAGTGGGTTTTCTTTCCAACCAAAATAATATTCTTCTGTTGTTTACAAACTTCTATTTGTATTTCTTTGCAAAGACTTAAAATTACCATCTTTTATTTCATAGAAAGTGTCAACTTTACTTGTAGCAACGTTTATTTAGCTTTCCTTGATTTATCAAATTTTCCATTAGATTATTTAAGCTGGAAGAGAATATGTAAGTCCCCAAGTAAACATTGGTAATTTCCTATATCTTTGGTAAACTTAAGATGCTGTTAAGAAAGTTAAATAAAGGTTGCTGAACAATAAGAAAATAAAAGAAGTTGATCGTTTAAACAAAAAAGAAAAAACAACAAAGTCTTTGGTAACTAATTTCTTAGGGTCCATGAGGAGCTTTCCAAGAATGACCCTCCAAAGGTAAAAATCTCCATTGTTGGTGTTCCGCGTGAAGTGGAAAAGAGTGACATTCTTTTCCCAGCCACCAACAAATAGAAAAAAAATTATAAAGTGAGTCATGAAAGAATTCACAAACGATCCCACTTTATCGTGTTTCTACGAACTTTCTTAGAAATCTAGAATAAACTGTTCTTTAAAACTTTCGAATACATACTTGACATGTACATAACATGGCAAAACACAGGAATGGAAAACAAGAGGGCTGCCTGGAAAATCGAAGAGGAAAGGAAACAGCATTAGCAAGTTCGATGAATGTACTTACCAAGAGGAATAATTGAAAGATGGCTTGTCGTGTAATATGAAACTTCATTGAGGTTGTTTGTGTGTAGTTGTGAGCTGGTGTACTTTTTGTCTTCTACTGATTTTCTGTTTCATGTGTGTTTTTCATAGAAAGGGAAAACAAGAAAAAGAAGACGACGCATTTAGCCAGCACCAAACTGTTGATTGCGATACATCTTTAAAGAGTTCTCTAGAGGATCATGAGAGATTGTAGAGGGTAATTAATCCGATCTCCTAAATCAATCTCTCTCTTGTGTTCGGACAACCCTTCAATCAGCACGTGTCTATTTAAGTTCCTAAGATTTTCTGTAATGTATAAAACATGAAAATGCTCATGTAATTGCTTTATACCATCGGCTCTAATGTTACACCCAACTAACTGATTTATACTATCACAAACATCAACAATATATATATATATATATATATATATATATATTTATTATTGTTGCGCGAAGCAAGTGATTAGACAATAAAATAGACACAACAAGAAAGTAAATCGGACACTAGATTTATGTAGTTCGATCGTAGAGACCTACGTCCACGGGAAAAGTAGTACCGAATTTCATAATAGATCAAACGTTATAACGGAGATACAAACCACACTTGAATCACTTAAACACTCTCAGTGTTTCCCAACCCTATTTAAATCCAATAACTCACTAGTGTTTAGCCTCAAAATTCCTCATGAAGTCATCTCTTAATCTCTTGATAGAATTAAACGCACATCTTAAGATCAGCACAGCTTGCTGACACGGTGGACCTCAGCACCAGTCGCTGACATGGCGCAATAGTGGAGCTGACGTGGCACTGACTTGGAGCAACTCTAACTATAGTCAAATTAGAGACTGACGAGTGACACGAAGGGACACAAATTTAGGTGAGGCGGGTCTTTGTCACGTGAAACTGAATTTCGGCCGTTTAAGTTTTCCATGACAAATCCGTTTGTGAGCGCACGAGAGAAGTAAAAGCATTTATCTAGGCGAGAAGTAAAGTGTGCGAGTGATTCTTTATAAATAGTTACAGGTGTGATTTGCAATTTGGGGCGAGGATCTAATGTGCTGTTTGTATAAGAACTCTTGGAGAGGCCCATGGCTAGTTTATAGCAGGATTACTATAGAAGGAAGTCAGGTCTTGCGCAACAGCAAGGATACTCACGGCATAGCTAGTAGAATTTGACCTACTTGGGCTATTAAAGCTTGAAGAGAGGAGCAGACACACTCACTATAAATTTCTTTTGCATTTTATTTTTCTCTAAACTCTTTGGTTTTCACTGTTTATATTGCTAGTTCACTTTGTTCGTAGAAGTAAGTTTTTTTTTATAAGGGCAAGTTTTACAAAATCTGTTTGTGTTCTTTAAAAGCAAATTGATCCTCCGCCTTAACTGCTTGTTGTAAAGCCTTATAGTTTTAGATAAAGATGGATGCTAATAATCATTGGAACTAGCTCGAACCGATTACCAGACCTCCTTTGTTTAATGGTGCTAATTATTCTCATTTGAAAATAGGATGGCCATGTTCATTCAATGAATGGACCATGAACTTTGGTGGTTTATGAAAAATAGATCCTTTGCACTAATGAAACAAGGCGAAGGTAAAATGAGTTCACAACAGCGAAGCAATTTCGTCATGTCAAACGACCAAAATAATGAAATTCGTGGTTGATTGGTGGTTACCCATGATGGAATTAATGGCATGAAAAGAGTTATTCACATCATTACTTAGTTACAAAACAATGTGACGAACTTTGAATGCTCGACTATGCCTTACCTTTTCAATAAAGACTTTGACTTGCATTCCCCCACCTGTCTTGCCTTTTTCTCCTTTTTAGGTTTTGTCGGTTTTTGCTTTGTCCCTTCCTTTGCAACGAAGCAAGAAAGATGGTGGGAGACTTTGACTTGCTTTCCCTCGCCTCACGCTGTGAAGTAGATTAGCACATAGGATTAATTTAAATATGAGTATTCATCGCCTCCTCTTCACCAAGCTCTCCACAACTCTCATCGCCTCAAGCTCAACATCATTACACCGCACGAAGCCATTTTTCTTGATCTCCAATTTGGAAAAAAAAAACAAACAAACAAAAAGGCCTTATGCAGAAATCAAATAGGAGTCGATCACAACATCCTTTGCTTCAAATTCAACACATGATTGAATCATACAGTAGGTTTAGGACCAAAATAGCAATATTTCTGATGAATTTAGAATGAAATTATTGAGATCTTTGACAGATGATTGGAACGTGCAAAAGAGCTCAATACGTTAAGGACTTATGAATTTGGAAGATTTCATTGGCTCTTTAATGTCCTATGAAGTGAAGAAAGAAAATGAGGCCCATAGGAAAGAGAGCAAGTCAATCGCCTTAAAGGTCGATGAACAGCATCGAGGAAGAGTTTTCAAGCACGGATGAGGACAGAGATGAAGTATACATGCTCACAGGCAAATTCAAAAAGTTCCTTCAAAAGAGAAGTTTCAGAGGAAGATGGAATTACAAAAGGCAGACAAAGATATCATGGTGAGAAGAAAAACCTCACAGGTTTTTGAGTGCAATCAAGCCGGCCACATAGAATCCGACGCCTTCTACTCGAGAAGAAATTCGGGAAGTCAAGGAAAAGGTAAGAAAGCTTTGAGTAAACATGGAGTGACACTAAAAGTAAATCAAGTAAGGGTGAAGCAGAAGCTGCAAATCTATGTTTGATGGCCAACGTTGTAGAAGATGAGGTAAAAGCACTAACATTGATTCTACACTTATCGATTCTATGCCTAATGAGTTCCATGACGCATTTGATTAGTTTTTACAAGAACTAAAAAGAGTTTCCAAGCTCAATTCTGAGCAGAAGAGAGCACATTCAAATTTAAAGCAAAAGAATGGCGCCTTGTGAAAGAAAATATTCATTATATAATGTTGGAATAAATAAATATTAAATCATGTCTTCTTCTAATAGCTTAAGCTTTTAAGTTGGACTTTCTAACATGGTATTAGAGCAGGAGGTCCCGAGTTCAAATTTTTTCAAGCCCCTATTTGCTTTCCCAATGAATATGTCCACGCTTAGTACTAGGCAAAAGACCAGATTAAGCGTGAAGGGGAGTGTTGGAATAAATAAATATTAAACCACGCCTTCTTCTAATAACTTAAGCTTTTAGAGCAGTTGGGCCCCTATTTGCTTTCCCAATGAATATGTCGAGGCTTAGTACTAGGCAAAAGACTAGACTAACCGTGAAGGGAAGTGTTGGAATAAATAAATATTAAACCACGCCTTAAATGTGTTGGAATAAATAAATATTAAACCACGCATTCTTCTAACAGCTTAAACTTTTAGAGCAGTTGGTTGTGATCCCATAAAATCTTTACATATAAGTAAAACCGACCTGAAATTGATTCGGTGCGTCGCTTTCGCAAGCGGGCCCGAAACTCGTTATGCTCATGGATGTCATTCTTGTGATGAAATGTTGAAAACTTTGTCAAAGGCTCTTAATGATAAGAGAAATTTATTTGAGAAGGTTGGACTTGGAATTAACACCAAGAAAGAGTTCACACCAAGAGTATAAAGATCTTTTATCAAAAGCTTACATACAAATACATCACATCTAAAAGTTTATACAACTAGATGAATATATGATTTCATAAGCATCGGCTAATCATTGTTCTAAAAGTTTAAACTACTAGATGAATATATGATTTAATATTTACATATTCTTTCACTCCCCCTCACTCTTAATCCAGTCTTTTTACCAATACTAGGTGTGGAAATATTTCATTAGGAAGGGAAATAGGGGTCTAGAAATATTCGAACTCTCCGTTCGATACCATACGAGATTTTATAGGACCGCTATTAACTTTAAAATTTTAATTCATTAGATGAAGTTGATATTTAATATTTAAATATTCTATTAACTTTTTGTAGACACTTACAGATGTGGTATATAATTTGGAAAGAAGATCTATTATGCTATGTGTATGAGGCATGGCAACACATTCCAACACATTGCAACACATTTCTAAATTAAAAGTATACATATCCACGCAGCTGGCAATGGCCAGCACAGAAAGAATTATAGAGAGAGAGAGACTCATGCTTTTCAAATTATAATTGGATATAGTTTACTACATTGTCATAAATTCATCATACACTCATACATGAGGGTTGTTCTAGCATGTCTGCATCGTGACCCCGTGCACAACGAATTTGTCATGCCCAATCCGACGGCTAACATTAAGCATTTTTTATCCGACAGTTCAGATTGCGATGGCATCCAACGGCCTTCGCCGCCATCATGCATCCTTTGGAACCTTGCAAGTTCTCCGTGAAGGATTTAACGTAAATTGATACAGAGCGAATGCACGGATAATAGAAAAAAAATAGGCGACGCACGGTTTACCCTGATTCACCCCTGGAATAGGGCTACGTCCCGCAAAGAGATTTCACTCGATTATAGGTTTACAGCCACACAACTCCTTACAATGATCGCTTAAAAAACGAGTAAATATATATGCCCTAAACGGGCCCAAAACTTAACCTATCCGAAACTTCTTTAATCCCTCAACAAATGGGCCAACTTAAAACAAAAGCTCAAATCCACCGACCGGGCAGCGGGACACCCGTGTCGGAGGCGCTGCCCCCGAACCTCCGCATTCCGTGCGCAGAGGTCACATGTCGTCGGATCATACTTCAGTTTCCCTAAGCTCACGTGAGCGTGCCCGGTGTAAGAAACAAGGGTCCCCAACGTATTCGCCAACTCCAACACTCCGGACATCGTGTGTGTCTCGATTGTGTCCCAAAACCAAATAAAACCGAACTCTGTAAAGTATTTCATTAATATGACTTGTCAAATTGGGGAACATTGCGAGTTGTAAACCCCTTAGAGAATAATGAACCAAACACGTTTTTCCAAGAGAAGTAAAATTACAATTGAGAACTGTTTTCAAATTTAAAATACATTCCTGAACCAAATGGTTGTTAAAAAAGGATAAAGAAGACACCATAGGCACAACTTCATATCATTACGAGAATTGACAAATTCATGTTAGAACGAATTATTTACACTAGTACGCTCCCACACGGTCACACTAGCAAAAGCCGGAAGTAGGTTGCTCTTGAATCAATAGATATACTGCACACCGATGATAATTTTCCAAGATCGTTACTTTATTAAAAAAAGTGAGCTAAGATTTGGGGAGATCAAGTGCTTAATGATACTTCTAAGTCTTCTTCGTCTAGGAGATTGAATGTGTGAGAAGATAACTGTCTAAACTTACTGTAGGGGGATTTTGTTGAAGAATGCCTACAATACCCGTTATGCAACTTGAAAAACATACACTTCGCAATTCGGTTCCTACCTCCGTCCTACCGTAAAATATATTCTATTTCTTTAATGACAAATTCCTCTAAGCCTCAAAATTCAAGTGCCAGACTGGGAGATCATCCTTTCCCCAAGATGGAAATATCCAAAGAAATTATCGTCCTTCTTCAGCTTCTTCAAGTTGGATAAATCAGGTAAACTTTGCAAGGAAATGTCGTATCCAATGTGAAGACTTTCTAGTGATTCCAGCCTGTCAAGACCTTGAATCTCAACTAGTTTTGGAGAGCCCTGTATTCCAAAAGCCTTGAGATTCTTAAAGTTTGAGAAGTTGGGCAATGTCTGAAGGTTGGGACACATAGAAATTAGCAAGAGTTGTAGATTCTCCAGTCTTTCAAGCCCGCTGAACTTGCTGGACTCGCAGTATCTCAAGTTCAAGCATTGCAGGGATGTTAAACCTTCAAGGCCTTGAATATCACATTCCAGTCTCATGATTTCTAGCGTCAACAAATTCTCCAAGTTGGAAAGGTCAACTTCAAGAGGACTGCAATAGCTAACTATAAGTTCCCTCAAACTAGGGGGAAGCTGTCCAATGTGGCGTAGTTCCCGGCAGCGGACGAGGTGAAGTTCTTTTAGACCGGAAAGGCAACCCAAGTATGAGGTTATGCTGGTGACGCTTGGAAGTTCCAACATACAATATGGGCCCGAAGTTCTAACCTTTGGAATACCTTTCATGGAAGAAAAGGGGGTAAGATGTAATTCCAGCTTTCTTAAACTAACAAGATTGGATATCTCTGGAACTTTTTCTGTTGATCTTGAGGACAGACATAGATTTACCAAACTCTGGGGAAGCTCTGGCACATTCTTCACATGGGTTCCCGTTAATTTCAAAACCTTCAAGACAGGAAGTCTCACGATATCATCAGGAATCATCTCCAGCTGCGAGCAATATCCTCCATAAATCTCTTCAAGTTTCTCCAACTCCCCAATTGCCTTAGGTAACTTTTTCATGCCACTACTGTTCATCTTCAACACTTTCAAGCTCTTTAGATTGACAATGGTACTTGGCAACTCTGCGATGGCTGTGAATGAGACATCCAACTCAACTAAAAATATCAACATTCCAATCGAGTCGGGAAGTGTCCTTAGCTTGCGAGCTCCACAAATGGCCAAGCACTCAAGATTTACGAGGGCTCCGATTGAGCTGGGGACTTGACTAATGCATCCACATACATATGTGTTATCTATGAGCAGCTCAGTCAAAGCTTCCAGAGAACCTAATTCAACCGGCAGTACTTGGAGCTGATAACATTTGTTTAGATTCAAGTGCTTCAGACGTCTCAAATGGCCAATGGATCCATCAATCCGTAACAAATTCACACACTCCTCAAGAATCAATTTTTCTAAGGACAAATATGCAGAGAGGTCAGGAGTTGTGCTTAACCTGGGGCAATTTGACAGATTAAGTACCTTCAATCTTGTAGCAACCTGTCAAATAATTATGCATATTCAATGAGTTCAGTTATAGAATCTTTGCTGGACATAAAAAAATCGAATAAGAAAGCATTTCACCAGTGAACATCCATTCCTCCCAGTGGGCTATGGTCGGTCTATTCGATTGATAACCACATATACTTTATGTTCCAATAATTTTACTTAGAAAGTACTGCATATATCATTAATTATTATGGAGTTTAATGTTCCTTTTCAAACATTAACGTAAGGGCAGTAGCTTTTTAAGAGTCATATTGATAGTTTTTCAAACTAGGATTTCGTTAACGGGCACCTGTCAAATACTCAAGTGAAGAAATTTTGTTACAGCCAATACGTTGTTTCATTCGTATTATGCATTGTGTATTGGAAATCAAAAAAACTTTTTCATTGAGTATGAGACCTTCATACGATTAATAATTAAATAAAATTTATATCGCCAACCCAATGCATCGAGTAAAAATAAAAAACACAGTATGAGGAATAATTATTTTATTGTATAGAGTAAACCAGTGAAATTTTTTCTAAGTAGTAGTTGTGATATTGGCATAAATACTATTGATTGAGAATATAAATATTAATGACAATAGCGATAACCTATAATTTAACATGAAGTTACTTGTGTTATAGAATTTTTACATTTTCAATACCAATAAATGAAATTACCTCAATTTGAATATTAAAAATTAAAAAAAAAAAGGATTTGCCAAAAATCATCATATAGATAGTATATGAATGTTCCTTCTCATAAGGTAAATCACTTATTGCTTCCCTGTTAGTTCAAAGAGTTTTTTATACATTCCCTCTTGAAAAATGACATGAGGTTGGATGCGGTTAAACAATTTCCAAGTATTCATGTCATTCATCCAACGGTGAATGTCTAAACATACATTAACACTAGTGGTGGACCTAATAAAAATTAATACTATCTAAGGGAACTATACAAGAACAATAGAGAGCTTCAAGGGGATTTCCGACATTGAAACAATACCCACACGGCATCTTGTCGAAAATTAGTTTTGTGCCATTAGTCGTTGTACATATTTCGGAATAGACTTGTTTGGAAAGTTCTTTTATTTCGTAATGAATGACAAATGATACATCATTATCAATTGAAACAAAAATCATTAACATTGTTCATTACTTTACTAAGTAATCTGTTATATATTATGTCTTGTTTATTTGTATTTTTTATGGCTTAATTTAATACGTAAAAAAATTAAAGTTTATAAATTGGTTGTTATCAACTATGCAATTTCCGTGTCATATTTAATAGTCAATAGAACATCACACACCAATCAAATACAAGATTAAGCCAAACCAAATTAGAGAAGTTAACATTATTGACTACAATATCAAGATAATCAAAACAATAAGTTATGTAGATATGTTAATAGGTTGTTCAAGAACATCAATTGTTCGATTAACTACGCTAATTAAGTGATTCTTTTATTTTTCTTATTACAGTAAGAGTTGCGTTTTCTATTTAATGAGAGGAAACAGGGAATGAAAAATTGCGATGGAAAGCTACTTCGCCCGATTTTTTTAATTTTATATTTACACTGACTATATAAAGTTGCCATAGGAGCTTGTTGGAGTTGTTAGGTATAGCTTATCTGTAGTAGTTACAGAAGTGAAAAGGTGTGATGCAGCCTTGTAAGGTGTTTGGCAAATTCCTTCCAGGCTGCATCTACTTCAGAGCTACAACACCCTACAGCAGCTTCTAGAAAGCTACTTCACCCAGTTTTGATGTTTTACAGCTTTCAAATATGTACCTAAGATTAAGGTTGCTGCACTTCATAGCATATTACATTCAACTGCAGATATCTCAAACAAGATTCAATAAATAAAAGGTAAAGTATTGATTTTTAAAACATTAAAAGAAGTTGAATTATGGAGTGAGGAGCTGGTGTCTGAGGGACATCCTTCAAGAGCTAGATTTCTTCTTTTAGTTTACCTAAAAACCCAATAATATGACAATCCTCAACTCGTGCAAGGCACAAGCTTGAGTGGGGCAATAAAAGGGTAAAAAAAATATTGCCCCTAACAAAATTGCCTATACCTTCAGTTGAGTCCATCCGTTCCAGCCCTCTGTTATTCGGGTCCGCGATAGGTCAAGGATGAGTAGATTTTTGGGGCAAAAGTTGGTTGCTTCCACATTTGAAGGACAGCTCTTCCAAGAAAGCCATCTTACTTCTTGGAAGAGATTCTCAAAATCTCCGGAGAGGTTTCCGTTTGTCATTCCAAGAAATCTCATATTTGGCAATTTCTTAAATTGTTTTGGTGTCAAACGATGTCCATCAAACTTCACACAAATCGCTTCAACAGTCTCAGTTCCCTGCAATGACAATATAAGTTTCCATTAACCCAATCAGAGTGCACATGAACTTCTACAACAGTTTTGCTTCCATATGATGCAAAAATGGAGTCAGATCATTCAAGGGCTTCCAATGTTCTACAAATAAGCTGGAAAAAGAGAAAAAGTGTAGGCAGATTTATGCTATGAATAAATTACAAGGTATTACACTTAGCTTTACCTTCTTTCCGGTGATCATATCCAATGCTTCTTCATGATTCCACACTCGAGAACGCTTTCCTGGATTTTTGCAATTTTCAGTGCGTACGATGCTCCTCCCTAAGTCTTTAAGCTGGTCATGCATCCATAACTCATTCTTTACTCCAATTTTCACTAAGGACATCAAAAGTAGGACATCAATCCCCTCATGTGGAAACAAATCACAGTCATCCCACATATAAATTGCATCTGTCTTATTTTGTCCTGCTAGAAAGCAAGCAATATCAAGAAATATTTGCTTTTGCTTGTCATCCAAAGCTTCGTAACTCAACATTAGCTTTTTCTCCACATCCGCATGAAGATGATTTTCCATCTTTTTCAATCTATCTTCCCACACTGCTTTTTCTTTTTGGTATAAAGATGAACCCAGCACTTCAAGAGTCAAAGGAAGGCCCCCAGTTTTTGCAATAACTTTCTTAGACAGACTAAGAAAGTCACTTGGAGGAGAGTTGCTTCTAAATGCATGCTTGCTAAACAGTTGTAAAGATTCCAGACTATTCAGCCCTTCAACTTCATAACTCAAACTATTCTCAAACTGGTCTAGAAATATAGACAAAACATCTTTATCCCTTGTCGTAACTACAATTCTGCTTCCTGGACCAAACCATTCTCTCTTTGCAGCTAGTGCCATTAGTTGGCTCCTATGATTTACATCATCAAGGATAATAAGAACTCTCATTTGATGAAACCTTTTTATCATATTCTTTCCGTGATCGATGGTAGAAATCTCGAGTGTTTTGTCCCTAAGGATATCATGCACTAGTTGCCTTTGCAGATTTAGAAGACCGCCAGGATTTTCTGATTCTTGTCGAATATCTGGGATGAAGCTACAACCTTGATAATCATCATCATAATCAGCTGACAGTTTGTGGTAAATGACCTTGGCAAGAGTTGTCTTACCTATACCGCCTATTCCACATATCCCAACAAGTCTTACGTCTTCAGATTCAACACTCATCAAATCTATTATTTCATCCACTGATTTGTCGATACCTACCAAATGGTCGGAGAGATGTATCGGAGATACCTTAAGCTTAACCAAAACTTTGCGAGCTATTAACCGTGTGAGTTCTCCATGGCTGCATATCAGTAGAAGGAGTATAATGAAAGATACTATTAGATTGAAAACAAACATGTGGATGCACATATAAAGATTATTTAATGATATGAGTTAGCCACAAAATGTGGGTGTACCACCTTGAATTTCCACATCGGATCCATTTCACATGTAATCGTCTAAGTTGTTTGTTAGATTCGTTTTTACATCAACAATTTTATGGGAATATTGGACAAAAGCACACAAAAGGTAAATTTGTTATAAGTGTACCAACTTCAATTTTTTTTACATGCAAATTAATTTGAGGTAAATGTGGCACGAGTTTATCCATTTGGTATTGTTTGTAACATAGATATACCAGATTGAGATGTTCGGAGTATTAACCCTAAAAATTTTTGCTCTTCAAATTATAATCAGAATTCAAACAAAAGAAATAGAGAGAAATAAGGAGTCGAACGAGCTTACATACCCTGTGTTTTTAGTGTCCCATCCCTTGATTCCAGTCACCCCCCTGAGCGCCTTTGCCCAGCGTTGCACAATCTCAGCCCCACGTTTAGCTTCATGCAGAGTCAATGCATCCCTATACACTCCAGTTTCAAGCTTCACATCGGAAGGCTCCACGTCATAGAAAATGGGCATGACCTCCAACTCGTTGGTTTTTCTACGCTCCATCATGTGTTCGAGCTCCCGCAGGCACCAGCTGCTGGAGGCGTAACCCTTGGAGAAGATAGGAATGCAGATTTTGGAGTCATCGATGGCCTGGAAAATTTCTGGGCCGATCTCTTCACCTACATCGATCCCCTTTTTGTCAATGAAAACATTGATGCCCCTATCTAATAGGACATGATAGAGGGAATCTGTGAAATTAGTGCAGTATCCGATCCTCGAAAACTTAAGAACACATCGAACGGAGCTCCAGATGTGCTGTGGCTAGTGGATCCTGGTTCTGAACAGCTCCTTTTTCTTTGCATCAAAGCTGCGTATACAACCGTCAAAGATTACACAGAAGATTTTACAGACTTGGGATGCCCACCATAGGCTCAACCTTCAGAGTCAAGTCGACATAATTCGGTAGAAGTCGAAGCCTAAGTGAACTAAAAATATGGGGGCGTCGATGGTCAGTCCTCATCAAACTTAAGGAACAACACATGTTCTAAGAGTTAAACCATCTCAAAACTAGTCAGAATCAACGACAAAAACACAAACCAAGAGACCGAACAAAAGAAAAAGAAATTAACTCTGAATAAGCAGCTATCTTTACGTGTTACGTGAGGGATATATCCACTGAATTTGAATCCGAACGAACAAAGCCAAAGTGAGTTTCTTGTGCCCACAAGATAGACGACTCACCTGCAACTGCATGAGATAGCCGCATTCAAAAAGGGGCCATGATCATCCTAAGTTCCATCCAGTTCAAAAAAGCGAAAAGAGAAAAGTTGCAGGTGGCGAAGCAAAAGATTGGATTGAGGAAGAGAGAACTTCAAGAATCTGAGGACTCTCTGCCCTGCGCAGGTTCTTGATACATTTCGTCCCGAGTCGTGGGGTTGACCGACACATGTCAGATAGTAATTGAGTGTGAAAGACCAAACAGACCCAGTAAGGACGTGCCACATGCCCAATGGGACTTAGGATTGTGCAAGGATTGACCGGTACATTCCGTGGCGTTTACCGGCTGAGTCCGGTTGGCCAGCCACGGTCTAACTGGGTGGTCGGAATTGTTACGGCCACCATTCTTTAAAATGCACCGCTTCAATTCGAAACAAAGCGTGTCATAAACGGATTAAAAACGGCTAATCCATAAATAAAATATTTACCCGTTTTTAAGGTTTCAGAAATTTATGGCAAAAGAATACGTGATTTTTAATATTGATTATTAATCTGCACATTTCGAAAGGTCAAAGGATTTTTTTTTTTCACTTAAAAAGCCAAAAATAAAAAGAAAAAAGGTTAATATAAATTAAATAGAATTTAACTTTTCATGCATGGAGAATCGACTTCACCCCGGTCGAGAAAGGCGGAAAGCGCGTCTTTTGAGTAGGTTTTGTGGGTTTACGCTTTATCCCTTCCTTTCCAACGAAGCAAGAAAGGTCGGGGAAGACTTTGACTTGCTTTCCCTCGCCACACGCTGTGAAGTCGCTTAGCAAACAGGATTAATTTTTATGCGAGTTCTCATCTCATCGCCTCCTCCATTACCTACTTTTAAAATACTCACGGTAACATCATAATTAGTAAAATAGTTCGTATTAATAACCTTGCAAATCAATTCATTTTGTGAATCGACTACATAATATATGTGTCACTCTGCATTTCCTCCATGACTAAATCTGTTTATCTAGGCTGTTTCACAGCTTAATTTCCAAGATCATGTTGAGAGTGTTTGCTCTTAATTTAGTGTTGGAATATAATGCGCGGAAACTAACCATGATCTTGCAAATAAGTCAATACGAAAGCATAGAGAAATAACGAGAAACGATAAAAGACACCAGAGATTACGAGATCACAGTATTTTACTATATGATTACAGCACGGTGCAACTACAATTCAGCTACCAAAAGAGATATAATAAATATATGTTAAACTAGCTTTGTAGTAAATGAGTTTGAAAACATTAAAAGAAGTTGAAGGATTGAGTGTTGGAGTTGGTTAATATTTCGAGGACCCTTGTTTCTCATACCGAGCATGCCTACATGAGTTTAGGAAAATTGAAGTATGATTCAACGATATGTGACTCATGCGCATGGAATGTGGGGGTTTAGGGGTAGCACCCCGAAACGGGTGTCCCGCTGCTCGTTAGCGGGCGGGTGTTCCGCTCCTCGGCTAACAAACGGCTACTCCGCTCGTTTGTGAGGGGGCGGGGGCTCGAGGGCGCGCCCGAAACAACAATAGGTTTGGGCTTGTGCTTAAGTTAGCCTGTTTGTTGTGGAATCAAAGAGGTTTCGGATAAACTTAGGTTTTGGACCTTTTTTTAGGTCATATATATTGTGCTCATATGAGAGAATTGTAACAAATTATGCGGTTGTAAACTAAAATCATAGTGAAATCTCTTTGCAGGACATAGCCCTATTCTAGGTGAACCTAGGTAAATCGTGCGTCATCTATTTTTCTATTATCTCGTGATTGTTATGATTTGGATTAGGATACAACTCCGTCACGAAGTTCGGAAATTGTATCTTAGGGACATCCTTCAAGAGCTAGATATCTCGACCAAAACCCAATAAGATGACAGCCCTCGACGCGTGCACCGCAGGATAATGTGCCTATGCCTTTGTGTTTTATCTAACCATTCTAGTGCTGCCTTATTCCAGTCCGTGATAGGTCAAGGATGAGTAGTTCTTTAGGGAAAAACTTGGTTGCATGCAAATTCGAAGGACAGTTCTTCCAAGAAAGCCATCTTAATTTTGAAAAGAGATCTTCGAAATCTCCAGAGAAGTTTTTTGCATATCATTTGAATAGGTTTTGTCGGTTTACGCTTTATCCCCTTTCTTTGAAACGAAGAAAAGCAAGGTGATGGAAGACTTTGACTTGCTTTCCCTCGCCTCGCGCTGCAAAGTAGATTAGCAAACTGGCTTAATTTAAATATGAGTATTATCATCGCCTCCTCCATTACCTTCTTTTAATATTTCAGTTTTAAAAGTTTGAGATAAAATACATCAAGCTGCTCACGGTTACATCATAATTAGAAAAATAGTTCGTATTAATTATTTTGCAAATTAATTTTTCATTTTGTAAATCAACAACATGATGGATCATTACTTTGTAGCAAAAGGTAAGCTAGATTTGGAGAGATCAAGTGTTTGATTATATTTCTAAGTCTTTGTGGAGGAGATTGAATGTGCGAGAAGATACTTCTAAGTCTTTGTCTAAACTTATTTAATTGGGATTCCTTGAAGAAGATGGTTTAAAGCTCCGTTTGTTTTGCAGAGAATAAATGTTTGGAAAAAAAAATCTATAAATAATCGTGTAAAATAATTAGTCATTACAAAATGTTTTCATTGCCGAAAACAATTTATATCTGGATATTTTTTAGGATGATGAAAATAGTTTTAGTTCATTTATTTTTGTAAATGACAGAAGCGATCATTTTAAGTTAAAGGATTTTCAAATCACTTATTTTTCACGAAATAAACGAAGCCTCAAATCGTTGTCTAAACTTATTTAATTGGGGTTTTGGGGTTTTGCTAAAGAGTGCTTAGAACACCCGTTAAGCAACTTTAAAAATAAAAATAAAAAAGACATAGACTTCACATTTATTATGAGAAATTCCTCGAAGCCTCAAAATTCAGGATTTACTGATCTTACAAGCATTTTCAAGTGCTTAAGTGGGAGATCATCTCTTCCAGCCCCTAGTTTTCTCAGTACGAAACTGTCGAATAAATATTGAAGTTGCACTCCTCCAGCTTCTTCGAGTTGGGTGGATTAGGTAAGCTTGGCAAGGAACTGCAGCCTTCGATGGTAAGACTTCGTAGTGATTCCAGTTTGTCAAGGCCATGAATCTCGGACAGTCCCTTAGTAAAATGTCCTTGAGATTTTTGAAGTTAGATAAGTTGGGCAGTGTTTGAAGGAGGAGACATCTGAAAATAACCAAGAGTCGTAGATTCTTCAGTCTTTCAAGCCCGCTGAACTCGCTTAACTTGAGGCAGAGCACTTTCAAGAATTGCAACGATGTTAAACCTTCAAGGCCTTGAATCTCAAAATTCCCATGAAGAGTTAAATCCAGCAAATTCTCCAAGTTGGAAAGGTCAACAGCTTCAAGACAATCGCAATAGCAAATTGTAAGTTTCCTCAAAGTAGAGGGAAGCTGTCCAATCTGGCACAAGTTGTAGCACTCTCTGAGTTCTAATTCTCTTAGACAGCAAAGGCAACCCAAATATGAGCTAATGCTGGTGATCCTTGGAAGTTCCAACATGCAACATGGGCTGTAAGTTCTCACACTTGGAAAATACTCGATGGACAGTGAGCTGTTAAAACATAATTCTAGATTTCTTAATCTCACGAGGTTGGAGATCTCTGGAGCTTTATCTGTGGCATTTGAGGACAGACATAGACTTACCAAACTCTGGGGAAGCTTTGGTACATTCTGGACACAAGTTTTCGTTAATTTCAAAATCTTCAAAAAAGATAGTCTCACAATATCACTAGGAATCATCTCTAGCTGCCTGCAACCCTCTCCATAGATCTCCTCAAGTTTCTCTAACATCCCAATTGACTCGGGTAACTTTTGCATGCAAGTTTTGTTTATCTTCAACACTTTCAAGCTCTTCAGATGGAGAATGGTAGTTGGCAACTCTGTAATTTTGGTGCCTGAGACATCCAACTCACCTAAGGATTTCAGCATTTCAAACGAGTTGGGAAGTGTTGTTAGCTTGATGGCTTTACGAATGACCAAGCACTCAAGATTTAAGAGTGCTCCTATTGAGCTTGGGACTTCCCTTATACTTATATCCCAATCAGTGCTTTGTTCTATGAGCAGCTCAGTCAAAGCTTCCAGAGAACGTAATTCAACGGGCAACACTTGGAGATGAAAGCATCTTTTTAGATTCAAGTGCTTGAGACGTCTCAGATGACCGATGGATTTATCAATACTTACCAAATTCCTACAATCCTCTAGAATTAAAAATTCCAAGGATAAATATGTAGAGAGGTACGGAGTTGTATCTAACCGCCAACAAAATGACAGATTAAGGACCTTCAATCTCGTAGCCACCTGTCAAATGATTATGTTTGTTCAACGAGTATGATTTATAGAATTTTTGCAGGATATAAACAAACACATCGACTAAGGAAGCATTCCACCGTAGTAACTCTATAAATACTGTGTGCATATCCATTTCCTGAAATGGTTGTGGTCCTGCTATGTATAATTTGTCACCCAATATCGAACAACTATTGTTGGGTCCTTGGAAGAAATATCTCATTCTATTAAGGGCAGCAGCTTTTTAAGAATTATATTGGTTAGGGCTTTAGGGTTGAACAACTATTATTGATGTGCTACTGCTTTAAAATATACATTGCCACCCCTATAGGTCACAATATTTTACTATACGATGCGATTACAGCATGGTGCAACTACAATTCAGCTACCAAAAGAGATATAGTAAATGTATGTTAAATTAGCTCTGTAGTTATTGAGTTTGAAAACATTAAAAGAAGTCGAAGTACGGAGTTCGGAAATGGCATCTTAGGGACATCCTTCAAGGGCTAGATATCTTCTTTAAGTTCAATTAAAAACCCAGTGAGAGGACAGCCCTCCACACCCGCAACGCACGAGCTTGTGTGGGAATAAGAACGGTAAGAAAATATTGTACCTAATAATTTGCCCATACCTTGAGTTGAATCCAACCATTCCAGTGCTGTGTTATTCCAGTCCGTGATAGGTTAAGGATGAGTAGTTGTTCAGGGAAAAAGTTGGTTGCTTGCAAATTTGAAGGACAATTCTTCCAAGAAAGCCATCTTAGTTCTGGAAAGAGATCTTCAAAGTCTCCGGAGAGGTTTTCGCATATCATTTCAAGAAATCTTACATTTGGCACTTGCTTAAACTCTTCCGATGTCAAAGAAATCCCATCAAAATCCACACAAATCGCTTCAACAATCTCCGTTCCCTATAACGATGAAAAAGAGTTTCCCATTAACCCAGGCAAAGTTCAAAATAAGCAGGAAGAAGAATATTCAAGGCAGATTTATGCAATGTAAACGTTACTAGGGATTGCACTTAGCTTTACCTTCTTTCTGGTGAACATGTCCAATGCTTCCTTATGATTCCACACTCGCGAACGCATTCCCGGATTTTTTTTATTTTCAGCAAGTACAGCATTCCTACCCAAGTCCTTAAGCAGGTCATGCATCCATAACTCATTCTCGACTCCAATTTTTATTAAGGACTTCGAAAGTAGGGCTTGGATTCCCTCGTATGGAAACAGTTCACAGTCATCCCACATGTAAGTTGCATCTCTCTTATTTTCTCCAGCTAGAAAGCAGGCAATATCCAAAAAGATTTCCCGTTGCGTGCCATGTAAAGCGTTATAACTCAACTCTAGATTTTTCAGCACATCCTTAGGAGGAATTTTTTCCATCTTTTTTACTATATCTTCCCACACTGCCTTTTCTTGTCCACGTAACAATGAACCGATCACTTCAATAATCAAGGGAAGGCCCCCAGCTTTTGCAGTAGCCTTTTCAGATAGACTGAGAAAGTCACTTGGAGGAGAGTTGCTTCCAAACGCATGCTTGCTAAAAAGTTCCAAGGATTCTTGACTATTCAGCCCTTGGACTTCATATGTTAAGCTATTCTCAAATGCAGACAACACATTTTTCCCTCAAAAAACCGGTCTCTCGTTGTAACCAATATTCTGCTTCCTGAACCAAACCATTCCCTCCTTGCTGCTAGAGCCCTTAGTTGTCTCCCATCGCTTACATCGTCTAGGAAAATAAGAACTTTCATTTGACTAAATCGTTCTTGCATCATATTTTCTCCTTGGCCAATGCTGGAAATCACAATTCTTTCGTCCCCAAGGATATCACGCACAAGTTTTGTTTGCAGATCTAAAAGACCAGAAGTTGCACTTTCTGCTGTATGTCGAATATATGGGATATAGCTACAACTCTGAAAATTAGCTTTCAGCATTTTGAAAATGACATCGGCAAGAGTTGTCTTGCCTATACCGCCTATTCCACATATTCCAACGAGCCTTATGTCCTTAGATTCAACACTCAACAGATCTATTACCTCATCCACTGATTTGTCGATCCCAACCAAATGATCGGATAGATGTACCGGAGACACCTTGAGCTTATACGAAACATCAGAAGCTATTTGTCGTGTGAGTTCTCCATGGCTGCATATCAGCCGAAAGAGCGTAATGAAGTAACTGTGAGTGATATGAGTTAGCCACAGAATGCAGGATATAAGGCAAAAGACATAGTGCATGACTTTCTGAATCGATTCAACCATAGTAATAGGTGATGTTCAAGATCATGAAATGTAAGATGACCCCTTCCAATATCCATCACACATTATTTTTATTAGAAATAGAGTATGGTTCGGGTGGTCCTAATCAAAGGCTGGAAGCAGGTTTCTTGGGGGAACAAAGAGAAGAGAAGAGAAGCGAAGCAACGCAACGCAACGCAACGGAGGATGGCTGCGGAGGTGAGCATGAGCAGAGTGGTGGTGTACTTGAAGAAAAAGGACGACGATAAACCGCAAGAACCAGACATGGTCGGTTTGGTTCTCGTAAAAAAAAATTGGCGAGGCCCGTCCCGAAGCCCAATGTAGACCAATTGATTCGTGTTATGAAGCTTCACGTTTGGACAGCTCGAAAAACATTATTCAATGGGTCCGTTCAAGTTTCGCTTCAAATTCGACGAACATAAACTGGCCCCTTTGTAATTGGAGAAAGAAAGCTAAGAAATAAATCAGACCTGAAAGCCGAAAAGGAAACAGATTCGAGGAAAGAGCAGCAATATCTGAAGAGAGACAGAGAGACAAGTCCAAACAAAATTTGGCTCCTCAAATTATAAAAGAAACGCAGAGAAAAGTGAAGATGGAGTTAACTTTACCCTTTGCCCTTGGCCTCCCATCCCGTGATTGTAGTAACTTCCTCTAGCGCCTCCCTCCAGCGTTGCACAACCTCAGCCCCGTGTCTTTCTTCTTTCTGAGTCAATGCATCCTTATATACTTCGGTTCCGAGCTTCACATCGAAAGGATCCACATCATAAAAAATGGGCATAACCTCCAATTTCTTCATTTTCCTGCGCTCCATCATGTGTTTGAGCTCACGCAGGCACCAGCTACTGGAGGCGTAGCCCTTGGAGAAGATGGGAATGCCGATTATCGAGTCATCTATGGCCTCGAAAATCTCGGTGCCGAACTCATCACCGACCTCGATCTCCGGCTTGTCTCTGAAAACACGGAGACCCTTATCTAGCAGAGCATGATACAGGGAATCCGTGAAGTTAATGCGAGTATCCCGTCCTCGAAAGCTCAAGAACACGTCGAACAGAGCTCCAGATGTGCCGTGGCTAGTGGATCCTGCTTCTGAATTCATCGTAGCCGCGTCTGAACACCAACAGAGATTTCACAAAAGATTTTACAGAATCGGGATGATGGGATAACGAGTTTCTGATTACGACTTCCACTTTATACGACGTTGCGATGCCCGGCCTGGGGCCCGCAGGAGCCAAGTGGACATAATTTAGTAGAGGTCTAAGTCTCGGTAAAACTGTAAATAAAGGGAGCGTCGGTGGCCTGTCCTCATCAATCACCAATAATTAAAATTGTCTGCCCAAATCAAGGGTCAGGATCGCAATTCTCTACCTTTACTCGTTGCTGAAGGAAACTGGTTTGTTTCGACCCAAAACAATTGTTGAGATTAGGGTTTTTCTTGAGGGGAACCTCTCAAGCATGAAATTTATGGGCTTTGATAGTCACCCGACGTGCCTCGTAGGACTTGCATGAGGATGAGTTAGAAATGTCAGAATAATTTCCCATACTTGAAGAGGAAAAACTCAATTTAGGGAAATGTATGTAACCCGACACTAAGACAACTTATCCAACGTGATTTTGTGAGCACCTACATTGAAATGAAATCTAAATCATACAAGATAGAAATATTTCTGCAGTGACACGTCACGAGCTAGTTTGGATATGACCCGACCACCAAACGAAAATAGCGTCACACTTCCGTGGTAAACAGAATTTATATGAATGAAGCCAATACCAATCAACTTACTAAATTTGATGAACAATTCAAATTTATTCCAATTATTTTCCTGGAATTTAAGTTACTTGGCAGCAGACTTACTTGAAAGTGGTAGACTAGGACCAAGAGCACTCGTGAGATTTTCAAATTTTATTTGGGCTGTGTTTGTTTCGTGAAAATGAGTGATTTCAAAAAAATATTTTCGTAAAACCGATCGCATGTGTCGCTTGAAATAATTAGGTAATGAATATATATATATATATATATTGAAGCCCCATCGACCAGCCTTGGTCTTTTTAAACTCCTAAAGTACCCTCAATTATATATATATATTGAGCCCATCGATCACCTTGGTCTTTTTAAACTCCTAAAGTACCCTCAATTATATATATATATATTGACGCCCCATCGATCAACCTTGGTCTTTTTAAACTCCTAAAGTCCCCTCAATTTTATATATATATATTGACGCCCCATCGACCTTGCCTTTTAAACTCCTAAAGTCCCATCAATTATTTATATATATATATATATACACCCCATCGACCAACCTTGGACTTTTTAAACTCCTAAAGTCCCCTCAATTATATGTATATATATATATATATATATATATATATATATATATATATTGACACCCCATCAAACAACCTTGGTCTTTTTAAAATCCTAAAGTCCCCTCAATTATTTATTTATATATATATTGACGCCACATCTACCAGCCTTGGTCTTTTTAAACTCCTAAAGTCCTCTCAATTATATATATATATATATATTGATGCCCCATCGACCAACCTTGATCTTTTTAAACTCCTAAAGTCCCCTCAATTATATATATATATATATATATATATATATATATATATATATTGATGCCCCATCGACTAGCCTTGGTCTTTTTAAACTCCTAGAGTCCCCTCAATTGATGAGGATTGAACAACAACTCCCACTCTCCTCCATATTTTAAGACCACTGGACATGACTTCTTCAAAATTATGTCGGCTTGTGGGGCTTAGGCCATTTCTTAATATATACATATATATATATATATATATATATATGTGCTTCTTTTGAGTGAAATCTTATATAAATTCCGTGGAAAGATCACTTGAAAAGGGTAACCTCCGGTATATCGCCGTGGTCCCTAGCAGAGGTGCGTAAGTCCGTTGGTCGACAGGATTTTGAGGAACTCGATCAAGTGATTTGAAAACATTATTTATATAAGATGAATCTTTTAAGACGTACTAATTCTTCTTCTTCAGGTTCAGTGATCTCGAGGTTTCTCGATCGAAAGGCCTCTTCATAGAGAAGAAATTACTATTGAAGATTTTAATAAATCAATAAGGAATTGGAAAATTCCAAAGGTTCGTTATGACCCGATTTATGAACAATCCTCTTTTAGAAAGATTTTTAAATCTTCCGATTATGTTATTACTACTGAGGAACATGACATTCCTCTTAATTCTTCTTATTCTTTGATTCCACTTTTGAATAAGGATTCCGTCAAGAAACACGCCCAAGTATAATTACCTTCACTTTGGTATGGTTCAAATTGGAATTAAACCACTTTTGAAAGAAGGACTGAATACTTCTATTTTGATTGTTCTCAGTGATTCTAGACTTTTGCGTTATGAAGATTCCATATTAGCTACAATTGAAACTTCTTTGTGTAATGGACCTATCCATTTTGATTGTTATCCGAATTTCTCTGTCTCATTAAGAGACAAAAATATTTTGAAGTCTTTAGTTTTGCAAATCAAGACCCATAATTATGCGATAGACGATGGATCAATCCCGCTTTCTCTCATTTATAAAATTCATTATAAAGCGATGAGTTCTCTTTTGACGTTCACTCTTTAAATTCGGCTCCTAAAGGAGAAACTCTTCTTTTGACAACGAGACATCAAAAAATCAAATTGTATAGTCCCTAAGGCGATAAATTGGAATGACGTTATTTTGCCGTAACAATGGGAAATCGAAAATCCTATTCCTCGTCCCATAGTTCAAAACGTTTGTCCAACCAATATCGTCCAACATCCCGAAGGTAAGGTAACCATCCAATTCCCTCGGCGATCTTTTGAAGTTTCTTCTCATATTTCTTCAAGACCTTCTTTTTCGCTTCTTCTTCTCGAAGATCCGTAGATTTACGACCAAACCTACCTTCCGTTATAACTATTCCAGTTATTTCCCAAGCACAAGGACAACCAACTCCTAGTGCTCCCCTTTAAATTCGACTTAAATCTCGGTGGTCTCGACACGAGCTCAGGAATATCCGGACTGTTTATCGCCAACAGGATCCGGGATCTCCCGAACCCACTCCTTCACAAATGGAACAAGACGAAGACCCCGAAGTACTCGTTTTAGAAAAAGATTTTGTGCCTCGATCGTATTCTTTTAAACAAAGAATTTAATTCGACTATAATACCGAGATCGAAAACTGGTTTTTTAAAAATTTTAAAGGACAAACCAAGCAAATCAAAGACCTATACTATGAGTTCCTAGGACAACTGGGACAAAGATATGTATTTCTTTGATTGGTTTGAGAACCATTTTCTACAACAAAGGGAAATTTTCAACTTAAACAAAGTTTTTAAATGGAAATTGGATGATGGTCAAGAAATCGAATCTAATCATCCACCTTTGAGAAAAATTAATATCGATTTTAGAACTCAATCAATTCCTCGAAAGACCTTTTAAAAAAACCTTGTGAAGATGACAAGGATTTTAAAGTAGAAAAAGAATTTAAAAAAGTTATTGAACAAAATAATTTTGCCAATCAACATATTTTTACGATAGGTGAACAACTAAACAGGATCGAAACACAACTCGACCCAACGACGAATTCGTATCCCGCTCCTATCGATCAACTTCTACTCGCCCTCTTCTGTTTTAAAACAACCACTTTTTAAGAATTTTGAAATGCCCAAGAAATTCAGCAAAGAATTCTATGAGGCACTCCAAGAAAAAAGAAATTTCTTTTTAAGAGAAAAGGAAAGAAAACAAAAGACCGTAGACTTTCCTTCCCAAAAAACCTGTTTTAAACACACCAAAGGTTGAAAAACCTTTAACGATTTCCGATACACCAAGACTTGTAGTTTTAGATTATGACCAGAATTCTGAAATTTCAGATACACCAAAAATTTTTATTTTGGATTCCCAAGATACTCCTCAAATCAACAGGATATCTTGGAAAGAGCCTCAAAAACTCTACTATTCCCGCGCCACTCCTCCAGATCTCGTCAAGGAAGAATCTTTCGTTAAGATTCAAAACAAATACTCCTCCGACGCGATTTATGAATGGAATATCGATGGCGTTTCAAGCTAACTTAATCCAAATTTTGAATCAAATGGTTATGTTAGCAACAACCTACAAAACTACTCCCGAAACCACGATCAGCAAGTTGCGTTTTTAATCATTGCTGGTTTTTCCCGGTTCTTTGAAAGGTTGGTGGGATAATTATCTCACGTAAAACCAAAGAAACGACATTTTGAATGCAAATAAAACCGATGAAAATGGTCAAATTGTTTTTGATGATGAAGGACAGAGAATCCAAGACGCTGTTTCCACTTTAATTTATTCGATTTCTCAACACTTCATTGGTGACCCTTCGTCGTTCGAGATCTTAACCAAGATCTTCTTTCTAATTTAAAATGCAAATCCCTTGGAGATTTCGGACAATATAAAGACGAATTCTTTCAACGTGTTTTGCTCGGACCGGATTGCAACCAACCATTCCGGAAAGAAAAATTCCCTCGCAGGACTTCCCATTATCATTGGGAATCAAGTTCGTACAAAAATACGCGAACAATTCGGCGAAGAAATTCCTTTTAATAATCTTTCTTATGGCGAACTTGTGTCTTATGTTTTTAAAACTGGATCCGAGATGTGCAATAGTATTAAGCTGCAAAAACAGCTTTAAGAAAGAGAAATCTCTTAGAAATAAGGGATTGGGAGATTTTTGCCGTCAATATGATCCTTCATATTCTTTCTCTTCTACTTCCAAGAAAACCTCGAAGTGCAAAGGAACTTGCCCGCCCGAGAAACCGGAAAAGAAGAAAAAGAAAAAATTTTCTAGAAAAATTAATAAGTTTTCCAAAAATAAATCTTCCGGGTTCCAAACACTTTGGGAAAAAAGACTTTTCCAAATTTGTTTGTTACAACTCAGGAAAAAAAGGCCATACCCGCAGATTTTGCAAAATGGCTAAAAGATTAATGAGTTGGACCTAGACGAGGAAACCCTCGACCAATTATACCAACTCATGATTGATTCTCAAAGCAAGACATCCGATTTTTCTGAACAAGAAAAAGAGGAAGATGGACTCCAAATCAATGATTTAGAAGATCTTCTTAATTCCTCACACGAAACCGAGGACTCGAACAAGAGCCCAAGGAAGTTTGTGTTCGACAAAAGATGAAGAAGAAATTCTTGACCAAATTGACAATCTTTCCGATTCCAATTTGTTATGAGTCGATTTCAAAAAATTAACATTTCTACTTCGAGACCTTTTGATAAACCGTATAACTTAACCGAAATTTTGAATAAAGGCAAGAAACAACTTTCTAGACCAACAAATTCCGATGATCTGCGTTTTGAGATTAATGAATTAAAAAAGGAAATCCGTTTTCTCAAAATAAACCAAATTGAACAACATCAAGAATTTTTAGATTTTAAAAAACAAATTTTGACAAAAAGAAAATCGAGATCGATGACGATGATCAAACTAATGATCAACCTAACTCGTCATCCTTTCTTCATTTACTTTCCGAGGTTACATCCAGAAAATGGATCATTAATATTTCTATTCGGATTAATGATTTTGTGTTGAATACAACTGCTCTTTTTGACACTGGTGCAGATTTAAATTGTATTCGTGAAGGATTGATTCCTACAAAATATTTTGATAAGACAACTGAAGCATTGAAAACCGCTTCGGGTAGCCGTTTAAATATTCGCTACAAATTACCCGAGGTTTCGGTTGTTAAAGACAATATTTCTTTAAAGACATCCTTTTTGCTTGCTAAAGATTTAAAACAGAATGTTATTCTCGGAACCCCTTTCATATCCCCGATTCAACCGTTTATGGTCACTCAGGGAAGAAATCGAGGCAAACATTTTGGGTAACAAAATTGTGTTCCATTTTATTTCTAAGCCACGGACAAGAAATTTAAACATTTTGCAAGAACAGTCCATCAAAGAGATTAACTGCCTCATACGAGATAAAGAATCTCACCTTTTATTTTTAAACGAAGAACTAGAGTATAAAAGGATTGAACAGAGGATAGTTCATCCCGATATACAAAAGAAAATTCTTCTTTTAGAAAATAAATTGAAAAGAGAAGTCCGTTTCTACTCTTCCTAATGCCTTTTGGAAAAGGAAGAAACATATTGTTGATTTACCTTATGAACCAGAATTTTCCGAGAAAAACATTCCTACAAAGGCCGGACCCACTCGGATGAATTCCGAACTTTTAAATTTATGCAAAAAGAAATTGATGACCTTTTAAAGAAAAATTTAATTCGCAAAAGTAAATCTCCATGGAGTTGCTCCGCTTTTTACGTCAATAAAAATGCGGAACTAGAACGTGGAGTTCCCGGACTTGTGGTAAATTATAAACCTTTGAATTCCGCTTTAAAATGGATTCGTTATCCAATCCCAAATAAAAAGGATCTTTTGAACAGATTATGCCGTTCCAAAGTTTTTTCTAAATTTGATATGAAATCTGGATTTTGGCAAATTCAAATTGATGAGAAAGACCGTTATAAAACGGCATTCACTGTACCTTTTGATCAATTTGAATGGAACGTTATGCCTTTTGGTTTAAAAAATGCCCCTTCCGAATTCCAGAGAATTATGAATGATATTTTCAATCCTTATTCCGATTATATCATTGTTTATATTGACGATATTTTGGTATTCTCTTCCGACATTGATTCCCATTTTAAACATGTTAATCAACTTTTGAAGATTACAAAATTGAATGGATTAGCTTTGTCTCCGACAAAGATTTTGATGTTCCAAACCAAGATAAGATTTCTTGGTCATTATATTGAACATGGTACCATCATACCGATTGAGCGGTCTATTCAATTTGCGGAAAAATTTCCGATGAATTGAAAGACAAAACTCAACTACAAAGATTTCTTGGATCTTTAAATTATATTATTGACTTTATCCCCAATATTAATATCATCTCGCAAACCTTTACATCAAAGGTTGAAAAAGAATCCTATTCCGTGGACTTCTTTACATTCGAGATACGGTTCGCAAAGTTAAAACTCTTGTAAAGGAAATTCCTTGTTTACATCTTGCGGACCCTTTTGCCTTTAAAATTGTGGAAACAGACGCCTCCGTGACATCCCTGTATTCCGACCTTTTTCGAAGCTGTGAATAAATGAAAAGTCTCGTTGATGTATTTCGATTATATCTCACTTGAGAATGGCCATCTTGAGCGCACTAACCAAATGGGAATGGCTAGCTAGGAAATTCAAGTACGTGGACCTAAGAACTTGATCCCTGGATCGACTCGTTGGTCATGAAAATTGTCGAGGGAATATTTTGGACCAATATAGACCGATCTTAGAATGATTAAGGAACGATTTGGATAATACCCTACGCTTGGATCACGGGTGGTTCCGTTTGACCTCGTATGGGTTCCGAACGTCCCCGAAATTTTTCTAATGATCGTGTCCAAGTGGGACTAGTGATTGACCCTCGCAATTGAATGACAACCAAAGTCGCCATGGCTCGAGTAATTCTTAAACGTGATTTTATCACGGGTCGATACGCGTAACTCCTAAAAGCCGCCCGTTAGTTTGAGATACGCCGAAAATTCTATTGATCGAGATTGGTCACGAATCGAGCTTCGTAATTTGACGTCGGACTTTCAGGGGTTTCAATAAATAAAATTTTTGGACGTTTCCTCATCCAAAGGTCCGAATCCTTCGCGGTTCGCCCCAAAAAGGTTCAGGAAAAGTAGATTTGGACTGGATATGGGAAAAGACCCATTTGCCCTCGAAAAATATCCCATTTTTCACTTGGAACGAAGGGTATTTTGGTCATTTTTCCCTTTGGTCGAGATTGACTAGTCAATGATGGTGGAAGTAACCATTTTTCTCTTCTTGCTTTTCAAAACCAATTATTGCCTTGACTATTGATCATCTTCATCATTCTACCAAAATTGTGATCAACTTTTCTCTCTCCATCTCCCTCCCCCTCACTTGGCCGAACCAACATCTTGCCGCCGCCGTTGCCGGAAAAATTTCGTTGAGCCGCCGCCGACTCGGTTTTGAAGCGCAGAGGTCGTGGGCTACCGTGGGTCGCCGGAATCGCCGCTAAATTCAAGTTTTCTCAACCGTTCAACGGAGGTTTTTGCGAATTTTTGAGGTAGGATTACTTCTAAACCTAAATTAGGTGGTTAGGTTGCTAATAGACCATGAAATTGTGGATTTTGATGAAGAAATGGTTGGATTTGAGCTTGGATGAGGGGGTGGCCGAAAATGCAAGAACAAGTAGGAGAAAAAAAATGGTGTCTTGCATGAATAGTAAATCCAAGAGAGAGAATGTGTGGTCAAAGTTTGACCATAGTTACTTTTTACTAATAATTGAACTATGGTTAGGTTATTTATTAACTCTAGTTATTTTTAAACTAAGGTTAGGTTATATGTTAACTATAGTTACTTTATATGTGACGTTATTTCGTTATGCCACGGTGCTTAATTGTATGTGACATAATGTTGTTATGCCACGCAGTAATTAAATGTGGTAGTCTTATAGTTTAGTACTATAGTCGTGGATTTATTCGTACGTTAGAATTAATATTTGATCGGCCCGGATAAATTTCTACGTGAGTATATTATGGTCGCATGGCATAGATTAAATTATGTGGTAGCGTGATTGATTGGATGGTTTAGTTTAATCTATGGATTAACGTGAGTCAATCGGGTGGTCCGATTTATGAATTCTCTAACGTGAGTGAATCGCGTGAGCCCGATCTATTCCGAGATAGTATGATGGTCGTATTCAATCAAGCCGTCCGAGGCCAAAGTGAGCCGTATTAGTCCGATTGTCCGAGACCGGGAAGCTATGAGGGTCGTATTCAATCAAGTCGATCCGAGGCCAAAGTGAGCCGTATTCGTCCGATTGTCCGAGACCGGGAAAGTATGATGGTCGTATTCAATCAAGTCGTTCGAGGCCAAAGTGAGCCGTATTCGTCCGATTGTCCGAGACCGAGAAAGTGTAAAAGTCGTGTTCAATTAAGTCGTCCGAGACCAAAGTGAGTCGTGTTCGACTAATTGTCCGAGACTTAATCCGGTCGTGTTCCTATGTGTCCGAGACCGTGATTTTCGGGTCGTATTCCTAAGTGTCCGAGACCCCGATATATATATGTATATATATCTTTATTTATGGAGCCGTGTTCTATAAAGGTCCGAGGCTCAGTGTTATGGACTCGTATGATGTCGTGGAGCCACGTGGAATATTTCCGGAATAACGTAGAATTTTCGGAGTAACGTAGAACTCAATACGATAGCCTGAGGCGTGGAACGTGGGCTTTAGAGCAACGTGGGTTGTTGTTATTCCAACTCGAGACGTGAAATATATATATGAGGGTAACGTAGAATATTTGAGAAGGTGTGGGAATTTTCGGAGTGGAAATGGAATATTCCGGGATTTATTAGTGGAATTATTGAGGAAAAAGGAGGACATGTCGAGCTTCGTTGTTTTAAAAATTTGTCCGGAGGCACTAGCGACCTGAGTTGGGATTAGAAGTTTTCCTACCGAGATTTTATCTCACCCCGTCGTGGGTTCGTTGTTTTTACGCGATCCTCCGCCGCAATCATGAACGACCCGCCTACAAGGTTCGGGATACCGATAGACATGGAAACCATAGTGACCGAGTACCCGGTAGGAGAGGATAAAGTGTACTATAGGCATGTGACGACGATTAGGGTGGATACTTGGAGAACTCTTTTGGAAGACCCACAAGTATGTGGCATGGACGTACCGCAATATGGACATGGTGGTGGGACCGTTGACGGGTGGTTTGACATTCCCTACGATGGTGTTGGGGAATGGGATCCCACTAGTTCACCTCCTCCGGATGGTGTTGTGCTACATCCTCGACGCCGGCCCTTATGATAATCTGACTACCCGCAGCCTGTCCCGCAGGTCGTGGTACCGGAGGAGGATGGAGAGGTCTTAGAGCCATCCGATGTTGGCCCCTACACCTGACGGAAGAGGGAGAGCTGGAGGTAGTTGATTGGAGTGCGGATGAGGATTAGGGTAGCTTACCTCCGAGTTTTGTAGCGTGTTTATTTTGGGTTGTGTAGCGGGCTTCGACCACGTATCCTTTTTGTTATAGTTGGTCACGGGCTTGTACAAAGGCCCCCGAGCCATAGGTTTGATAGTTTGTAACAACTATGTATATATGTACATGAGTTTATTTTTATCATCCCAAGTCATCGTAGTATCGTTATTTTCTGTACGGGGATTTCTTCTGCTTCCGCGATGTGTTTGTCGGCCTTTGGATCCTGGAGAACTGTACAAGATTATGGCCAGGTGGGATGTCGACGAGCTCGTGAGGGTTCGGGTCGTGACATCCCCGTTTAAGTGGTATCGTAGCAAGGATTGCTCGATCCAAAGTTGGACGAAGGACGGAGTGATAAGGAGTGATGACTTTGGGATGATTAGACAGAGAAACCTTAGGTGTTTACGCGAGCTAATCGCGTTATACGAGGCATTTGAACATGCGCCCGTGATTTGCGTGATTGATTGCTTCGTGCTTTGCTTGTTTGTTGTTATTGTGGTTGGATCGTTCTTCCGGAAACGATTATTAGCTTTGTGCTAATTGATAGGTTAAGCAAGTGTGAAACCGCTAGACTCGAGTAGGTGGCATAGATTTCTAATTCCTTGGTGGAATTATGTTGGTTCAGGTGTTGTGATAGTAATGGATATGGAAAATCAAGGTAGAGGTTCCAGAGCAAGTGCTAGAGGAGGATCGAGAAGAGGTTCCAGGGGAGCTTCTAGTTCGCGACCTACAGCTTAGAGAAGATCCGAGAGTGGATGGAGTCCTTAGGGCTCTTGAAGAGATAGGAAATCTCATGGGTAGGCGGACTCGGAACGAGCCGCCGCTATTGCCCAAGCCGCCGAGGCCGCTGTTCTTCTTCGCTGCTGCTGCGCCGCCAAGGGGGCAATGTGAATCGGGGGAATGACAATGGGAATAGACAGATGCATCAACTTGTGGAACAGTTTCTAAAGTTGAAACCGGCAAAGTTTACTGGAAAAGGGGACCCCGGAGTTGCACCTCGATGGATAGAGGATTTGGAAAAAGCGTTTGAGGTTTTGGGTTGTACCGAGGAGGAGAAAGTGACCCTAGCAAGATATCAACTTCAAGATACGGCCGGTGATTGGTGGAAGGCCACCAAGGGAAGAGTGTTCCCGGAGGGCGCGGCCCCGAATTGACCTGTCTTCACCGAAGTCTTCAATGGAAAGTATTTTTCGTAGACCGCTCAGGAGCAGAAAATGTTAGAATTTCAGCAGCCTTTCGCCAAAACCATATGACGATAGATCGTATGAGGCTGAATTCTCGAGACTGTCAAAGTATGCTCCTAGGATGGTAGAAAATCCACCGGATAGAGCGAGGAGGTTTCGGGACGGATTACGGCCGGAGCTTCGCGATCAATTGATCCCGCTGAACTTGAGGGACTATGACGAGTTGTATGAGCGGGGTCGGATGGTGGAGCGAGACATGAAAGAGAGGGCTGCCGCCTCCGGATCGCGGTTCATGCCAGCTAGGGACAACCGCCGCTTGGCAAGAGGCCAATAATGGGAAACCGACGCTTCGTCCCTCCAAAGGAGAAACAATGGGAAGCCGGTGTATCGGTCCAACCAAAATTGCCGATTTTGTGGCGGGAGACACGGGAATGGACCTTGCCCAAGTAGAACCGGGAGCGTGCTTCAAATGTGGAAAATTTGATCATCATGTAAGGAGTTGCCCGAGACTAGCCCCGTAACAGCGATTTCAACCCCAAAGACCTCAAGTGAGACCTCAAATAAGGGCTGCTCCTCGAATAATCGAAACAGGCCGCCAGCTCAAGGGAGAGTGTATGCGGTGGCGCGCAATGAGGCCGAGAATGCGCCAGGAGTGATCACAGTATGGTCTCCTTATGTGATCATGCTTGCATATGCTTTATTTGATTCCCGAGCATCACACTCCTTCGTATCTGCTCAATTTGTGGAGTTAGTCGGGATTGAGTTAAAACCGCTAGAAGTAATATCGCACGTAACTACGCCCTTAAAGGATAAAGTATTGGTTACCTTAGGGTGTATTGGTTGTAAGATAGTCATTGGTGGTAGAGAAGAATCTATAGACCTAGCGCTTTTGACTATGTATGATTATGACATGATAATTGGAATGGATTGGCCGGGAAAGCAAAGAGCTGTTTTTGATCGTGGTAGCGGGGGTGATCCAATTTAATCCGATTGGACATCCTAGATATGACTTTGTGGGAAGTCGAGGAGGAATCTCAATTATCTTAATTTCGTCACTTGGGAAGTGACTAAGCTGATAAGCGAAGGATGCCAAGGATATTTGGGCTGCTGTGGTGGATTCGTCGATTGAAGGACCGAGGCTAGAGGATATAGCCGTGGTGCGCGATTATCCCGATGTCTTTCCTCAAGAATTGCCGGGATTGCCACTTGAAAGAGAAGTCGAGTTCGTGATCGAGTTAGCACCAGGGACAGAAACCGATTTCCAAAGCGCCCTACAGAATGTCCCTCTCGTAGTTGAAGGAATTGAAGGTTCGAGATGCAAGAGTTACTGGATAAAGGATTTATCCGCCCCAAAGCATCGCCTTGGGGAGCGCCAGTGCTATTTGTGAGGAAAAATGACGGGTCATTGCGATTATGCATTGACTATCGGCAATTGAATCAAGTGACTATCAAGAACAAGTATCCGTTGCCAAGAATAGATGACTTGTTCGATCAACTGCAAAGCGCGCTGCAGTGTTTTCTAAGATTGATTTGAGGACGGGTTACCACCAGTTGAGGATCAAGAAGGAGGACATACCGAAGACCGCTTTCCGTACCGTATATGGGCATTATGAGTTTACGGTCATGCCTTTTGGATTGACCAATGCCCCAAATTGCCTTTATGGATATGATGCATCGAGTGTTCGAGAGAATTCTTGGATCAGTTCGTTATCGTGTTCATTGACGATATATTGGTGTATTCGAGGAACGTGGGAGAACACGAACGACACTTGAGTATTGTCCTACGGACCTTAAGAGAGCACTCGCTCTATGCTAAGTTTAGCAAGTGCGAATTTTGGGCGGATCGGCAGCGTTTCTTGGACATATTGTCTCCGAAAATGGAATCTCGCAGACCAGGCAAAGATTGAGACCGTGGTAAATTGGCCAAGACCGACATCGATTACGGAGGTTCGAAGTTTTCTAGGCTTGGCGGGATATTATCGACGATTTGTGGAGAAGTTCTCCTCGATAGCTATTCCATTGACGCAGCCTAACGAAGAAAGAAACTCGTTTTGAATGGATAGATATGTGTGAGAGGAGTTTCCAAGAACTAAAGCATAGGTTGACGACGGCACCAGATCCCGACGATACCATCCGGTCCTGGGAGGATTTGAGATATATAGCGATGCTTCGCTAAAGGGACTAGGATGCGTATTAATGCAACATGGTAGGGTGGTTGCTTATGCGTCGCGACAGCTTGAGACCTCATGAATTGAACTATCCAACGCATGATTTGGAGCTTGCGGCGATAGTTTTTGCGTTAAAGATTTGGAGGCATTATTTGTGGGGAGAAAAATTTCAAATATATACGGACCATCGAGCCTTAAGTATTTGTTCTCCCAGAAAGAGTTGAATATGAGGCAACGTCGTTGGATGGAATTATTAAAGGATTACGACTGTGATATTTTATATCACCCTGGGAAAGCGAATAAAGTAGCGGATGCTCTTAGTCGGAAATCGAGCATTGCGCTTTTGATGGTGAAGGAGTGGACTTTACTCGAAGAGTTGAGGGATTCAGAATTTAAATTCGAGGTTTGCAACCTCTCAAGTCTCGTTGGCAACTCCGAGAATTGAGCCGAGATTCAAAGAGAATTAAGACTCGCAGGCAGAGGATCCCGATATTCGGAAAATTTTAGAGATGGATGCGACTACAAGAAAACCTGACTTTCAAGTGGCCGAGGACGGAATTTTGAAGTTCCGTGGACGTCTATGTGTCCCGAATGATGAGGAGCTTAAGGAGAAAATTTTGTCGAAGCTCATCGAAGTAGCTACAAGGTGCATCCAGGTAGCACCAAGATGTATCGTAATCTCCGTCAACATTACCGGTGGAATGGAATGAAAGTCGACGTGGCTAAGCACGTAGCTAAGTGTTTGACGTGTCAACAAGTAAAGGCGCAACATTGCAAGCCTGGAGGATTACTTAGGCCGTTAGAGATTCCCGAGTGGAAATGGGAACATATTACCATGGACTTTGTTATGGGATTACCAAGGAGCCAAAGAGGGCATGATTCGATTTGGGTAGTCGTCGACAGATTGACGAAGTCCGCACACTTTTCGGCGGTACGAAAGGATTTCGCAATGGAAAGGTACGCTGAATTGTATATGCGCCGATAGTCCGACTGCATGGAGTTCCAAGAATAATTACGTCGGACGAGACCCTAAGTTTACTGCAATCTTCCGGAAAAGTCTTCGGAATGCTATGGGAACTCAAGTGCAAGTATAGCACCGCATATCATCCCCGCACGGACGGACGGTCGAGAGGACAATACATACACTTGAGGA
Organism: Rhodamnia rubescens; assembly: GCA_021437795.1. Classification (NCBI taxonomy): domain Eukaryota; kingdom Viridiplantae; phylum Streptophyta; class Magnoliopsida; order Myrtales; family Myrtaceae; genus Rhodamnia; species Rhodamnia rubescens. The sequence continues at coordinate 4,259,330 of JAILYA010000010.1, read as the reverse complement.
CATGTCGTGAGAGCATGCGTGATAGATTTTAAAGGAGGTTGGGAGGAACAGCCTACATCTAATCGAGTTTGCCTACAACAACAGCTTCCCAAACAGAGTATCGAATGGCACCATTTGAGGCGCCGTATGGCGAGCTTGCGAACTCCGGTATGTTGGGATGAAGTTGGCGAGAGGAGTATAACGGGACCGGAGCTAGTTCAGCAACTCTGTTGAGGCAAAAAAGGTGATCGAGAAAGACTAAAGACCGCCCGCAGTCGTCAAAAGAGTTATGCGGATAGACGACGTAGACCTTGGAATTTCGGGTGGGAGACCATGTTTTCCTGAAGGTGTCGCCGATGCGAGGTTTATCTCGATTTGGGAAGAAAGGAAAGTTGAGTCCGAGATACGTAGGCCCATTTGAGATTTTAGAGCGGATTGGGACATTGGCCTACCGACTCGCTTTGCCGCCGAACTTGTCCCAAGTTCATAATGTCTTCCACGTGTCCATGTTGAGAAAGTACGAGCCGCACCCAACTCATGTGCTGGATCATGAAGTTGTGGAAGTAGATGAAAGGATATCTTACGTGGAAAGACCAAAGCGAATAGAAGATAGGAAAGAGCAAGTTCTAAGGAACAAGACGATTCGATCTGGTGAAAGTGATATGGGAGCATCATGGAACGGAAGGGGCAACCTGGGAAAATGAAGAAACGATGAGGCAACCGCACCCCCATTTGTTTGAATAGATAAGTTTCGTTGTAAATTTCGAGGACGAAATTTTTGTAAGGGGGAAGAATTGTGACATCCTCGTATTCCGACCTTTTTCGAGCCGTGAATAAATGAAAAGTCTCGTTGATGTATTTCGAGTTATATCTCACTTGAGAATGGCCATCTTGAGCAGACTAACCAAATGGGAATGGCTAGCTAGGAAATTCAAGTACGTGGACCTAAGAACTTGATCCCGGACCGACTCGTTGGTCATGAAAATTGTCGAGGGAATATTTTGGACCAATATAGACCGATCTTAGAATGATTAAGGAACGATTTGGATAATACCCTACGCTTGGATCACGGGTGGTTCCGTTTGACCTCGTATGGGTTCCGAACGTCCCCGAAATTTTTCTAATGATCGTGTCCAAAGGGGACTAGTGATTGACCCTCGCAATTGAATGACAACCAAAGTCGCCATGGCTCGAGTAATTCTTAAACGTGATTTTATCACGGGTCGATACGCGTAACTCCTAAAAGCCGCCCGTTAGTTTGAGATACGCCGAAAATTCTATTGATCGAGATTGGTCGCGAATCGAGCTTGTAATTTGACGTCGGACTTTCGGGGTTTCAATAAATAAAATTTTTGGACGTTTCCTCATCCAAAGGTCCGAATCCTTCGCGGTTCGCCCCAAAAAGGTTCGAGAAAAGTAGATTTGGACTGGATATGGGAAAAGACCCATTTGCCCTCGAAAAATATCCCATTTTTCACTTGGAACTAAGGGTATTTTGGTCATTTTTCCCTTTGGCCGAGATTGACTAGTCAATGATGGTGGAAATAACCATTTTTCTCTTCTTGCTTTTCAAAACCAAGTATTGCCTTGACTATTGATCATCTTCATCATTCTACCAAAATTGTGATCAACTTTTCTCTCTCCATCTCCCTCCCCTCACTTGGCCGAACCAACATCTTGCCGCCGCCGCTGCCGGAAAAATTTCGTTGAGCCGCCGCCGACTCGGTTTTGAAGCGCAGAGGTCGTGGGCTACCGTGGGTCGTCGGAATCGCCGCTAAATTCAAGTTTTCTCAACCGTTCAACGGAGGTTTTTGCGAATTTTTGAGGTAGGATTACTTCTAAACCTAAATTAGGTGGTTAGGTTGCTAATAGACCATGAAATTGTGGATTTTGATGAAGAAATGGTTGGATTTGAGCTTGGATGAGGGGGTGGCCGAAAATGCAAGAACAAGTAGGAGAAAAAAAAAATGGTGTCTTGCATGAATAGTAAATCCAAGAGAGAGAATGTGTGGTCAAAGTTTGACCATAGTTACTTTTACTAATAATTGAACTATGGTTAGGTTATTTATTAACTCTAGTTATTTTTAAACTAAGGTTAGGTTATATGTTAACTATAGTTACTTTATATGTGACGTTATTTCGTTATGCCACGGTGCTTAATTGTATGTGACATAATGTTGTTATGCCACGCAAGTAATTAAATGTGGTAGTCTTATAGTTTAGTACTATAGTCGTGGATTTATTCGTGACGTTAGAATTAATATTTGATCGGCCCGGATAAATTTCTACGTGAGTATATTATGGTCGCATGGCATAGATTAAATTATGTGGTAGCGTGATTGATTGGATGGTTTAGTTTAATCTATGGATTAACGTGAGTCAATCGGGTGGTCCGATTTATGAATTCTCTAACGTGAGTGAATCGCGTGAGCCCGATCTATTCTCGAGATAGTATGATGGTCGTATTCAATCAAGTCGTCCTGAGGCCAAAGTGAGCCGTATTCGTCCGATTGTCCGAGATCGGGAAGCTATGAGGGTCGTATTCAATCAAGTCGTCCGAGGCCAAAGTGAGCCGTATTCGTCCGATTGTCTCGAGACCGGGAAAGTATGATGGTCGTATTCAATCAAGTCAGTCCGAGGCCAAAGTGAGCCGTATTCGCTCCGATTGTCCGAGACCGAGAAAGTGTAAAAGTCGTGTTCAATTAAGTCGTCCGAGACCAAAGTGAGTCGTGTTCGACTAATTGTCCGAGACTTAATCCGGTCGTGTTCCTATGTGTCCGAGACCGTGATTTTCGGGTCGTATTCCTAAGTGTTCGAGACCCCGATATATATATGTATATATATCTTTATTTATGGAGCCGTGTTCTATAAAGGTCCGAGGCTCAATGTTATGGACTCGTATGATGTCGTGGAGCCACGTGGAATATTTCTCGGAATAACGTAGAATTTTCGGAGTAACGTAGAACTCGTACGATAGCCCGAGGCGTGGAACGCGGGCTTTAGAGCAACGTGGGTTGTTGTTATTCCAGTCGAGACGTGAAATATATATATGAGGGTAACGTAGAATATTTGAGAAGGTGTGGGAATTTTCGGAGTGGAAATGGAATATTCCGGGATTTATTAGTGGAATTATTGAGGAAAAAGGAGGATATGTCGAGCTTCGTTGTTTTAAAAATTTGTCCTGGAGGCACTAGCGACCTGAGTTGGGATTAGAAGTTTTCCTACCGAGATTTTATCTCACCCCGTCGTGGGTTCGTTGTTTTTGCTGGATCCTCCGCCGCAATCATGAACGACCCGCCTACAAGGTTCGGGATACCGATAGACATGGAAACCATAGTGACCGAGTACCCGGTAGGAGAGGATAAAGTGTACTATAGGCATGTGACGACGATTAGGGTGGATACTTTGGAGAACTCTTTTGGAAGACCCACAAGTATTGGGCATGGACGTACCGCAATATGGACATGGTGGTGGGACCGTTGACGGGTTTTGACATTCCCTACGATGGTGTTGGGGAATGGGATCCCACTAGTTCACCTCCTCCGCATGGTGTTGTGCTACATCCCGACGCCGGCCCTTATGATAATCCGGACTACCCGGCCTGTCCCGCAGGTCGTGGTACCGGAGGAGGATGGAGAGGTCTTAGAGCCATCCGATGCTGAGAGCGAGTCGCCTCGACGAAGAGGGAGAGCTGGAGGTAGTTGACTGGAGTGCGGATGAGGATTAGGGTAGCTTACCTCCGAGTTTTGTAGCGTGTTTATTTTGGGTTGTGTAGCGGGCTTCGACCACGTATCCTTTTTGTTATAGTTGGTCACGGGCTTGTACAGTGGCCCCCGAAGCCATAGGTTTGATAGTTTGTAACAACTATGTATATATGTACATGAGTTTATTTTTATCATCCCAAGTCATCGTAGTATCGTTATTTTCCGTACGGGGATTTCTTCGCTTCCGCGATGTGTTTGTCGGCCTTTGGATCCTGGAGAACCGTACAAGATTATGGCCAGTGGGATGTCGACGAGCTCGGAGGGTTCGGGTCGTGACACCTCCGACATCGGATATGGAGGTATTTTGAAACAAAAGAATAACCTTGGTAAAGAACAAGTAGTCCAATTTATTTCTAAACATTGGAATGATACACAGAAAAATTATTCCACCGTAAAGAAAGAAATTCTTGCTATAGTTCTTTCCATTTCGAAATTTCAAAGTGACCTTCCAACCAAAAATTCCTTTTAAGAATTGACTGCAAATCACGAAAGATATTTTGCAAAAGGATATTTTGAACATTGCTTCAAAACAAATTTTTGCACGATGGCGAGGCAATTTTATCTGTTTTTGACTTTGATATTGAATTCATCCACGGCAATTCAAATTCGTACCTGATTTTCTTACTAGAGAATTTTTACAGGGGAAGATTCCGGCATCATGCCACCCGAAAAGACAAAGGAAAGAGCAAAGAAGCTCGTTCGAAGCCTCCATGATTCAGGGGAAACTCATCCCAATCCGGGGTTGGCTCGAGGCCACCAAATCACCGGAACCCAAATTGACGCCTCAACCCAAACTTTTGACCCCGCCTAGCCGGGACAAATCCCGGTCGAGCATCCTCCCCCACAATACCTTTAAACCAATTAGCCACCATTTTGCCGCCGTGAAGTTTTGAAACAAGTCCAAATGATCCTTGACACAGGATGCTTCTATTTTTGAAGAGGTAACTTCTCCTCCCCTTTTGAAACCAAAACAAAATTTTGACAAACCTTCTTATTTTCGAAAGAAGGAAAAATCCAAGTTTATTTTGAGGAAATATGAAAACATTTTGACAATAGAGAAAAAGGATTTTTTGATAAGGATCCTAATGTTTTTGCAAAAAATATGTTTGGAGAAAACCAGTTTTATACTCCTTACGATATTTTAAAACCAATTGAATTTTATGAGAACATTTTGATCCAGACTGGGTTCCATAAAATTTAAACATTTTCCCGACAAAATAAATCCGAAGATTGTGAACTATTCAATCGCAAAGTTGCTCGGGTCATTCACCCTTCCGAATGGAGTCCTACTCCTTTTTCTATAGTCAAACATGAAGCCCGTTTGACGTAAAACCCTCAACTATAGGACTTCTTTCACATATTTTGATTACCAACAAGCCTGGTGGAATACTTTCTTCAGGCAAAATCCTAACCGGACACACACTTGGCTTTTTTATTTTGAAGACAATTTTGACATAATCTCCCTACCCCTCTTGGTTTGTGAGATGGTGGGATTTACTAGGACCAATTCCCGACATACTTCCCCTTCAATTTCCGAACCTTATAAGACATTTTGTTCTGCCTTCCAACCTACGAGGGAAGAAGGTAAATACCCTCGTTTTTTGGTCTTTTGTGCCACCTTCAATATTTCTTGGGTCCTTGGATGGGAATTTCAATACAATCCCTATACCCTCAATTGACATCCTCATACTTGTAAGAAGATACAAGGTAAAATGGTGGGATGGTTTCAACTTTTATGACAAAGTTTCTACCATGCGGTACTCCAATGGCTCCAGAGCGAAACAAAGCTTTGGTTCCAAAGCAATGGTAGGACAAGCATTTTTGAGCGAAAGAGCCATGGCGGTTTCCAAGTTAGCAGGAGCCACCTCTCAAGAAGATTTCTACGCCTTAATGAAAAGGTCATTGCGATTATGAAGAATCCCAAGGATTGTCTCATCACAACGGCAATACCAACGAGGATGACTGCTACGGCATCAACCTAGCAGACGATGAAGAAGAAGAAGGATCAAATTGAAGATTTCCTCTTTTCCTTCATTTTTGATGTATTCACTATTTTAATACCGTATAACACCGTACACTCACCTTTGTACACCGTACACCGTAGCGGCTCACCGTAGCAAAAAGTGAATTTCTCTATTTTAAATACCCGTCGTCTCTAACGTTCATGGGAGAACTTGAACGTCGAGATCCCCTCGAGCGAGAACCAAAACTCTCTCTCTCTCTCTCTCTCTCTTCACGAAAGCTTCTCTTCTCCCGATTCCTTCCCTCTCGACGAGCGAAGCCAAGCGAGAACCATTCCGCCTTCCAAAACCCCAGTTCTCCTTTTGAAGAAACCTTTCTATTCCTTCCCGGATCTCATCCGGTAAGAACCTATACCCGATCTCCCGATCTTTTTACTTTCTTCTACTTCTTCTCGATCTACTCCAGATCTTTCTATTTTTGGAGTTTTTATGCACGGATCTATGGATCTTATGTTGTAAATCCTACTTTTTTATGAATAAAATTGTGAATTTTTACCTCATAGGCCAATAGCCCAGAATCGCGGAAGGCTCCTCCTACTTGTGGAGTTCAAGGCTTTGTCCCTTATATTTTGCATTTACATACTTGTAATGCATTTTTGCATATATCTCGTTACTAAACCCCGATTTGGAAAGGCCGTGCCTCCCGCGGTGGGGGTCCGCATCCTTGCATTTTAATATCACATTTTTAAGGCGAAGTTCTGTTTCTTTGGAGTTACTCGTGTGATGCTGGCTGGGAGCCACATCCAATCGATTGAGGTTTAAGTACTTCTCGTCCGAACGATGAACATTCTCCAAAGCTTGAGCGACGAAGCCCCTATCAATTTTAATCTCTCCTATTGATTTACCAGTTCACGTTCTTTATGATTTATTTTAAACTTCATTATTAATTTCTTTTGTATGTTTAGGCTTATCGATCTAGTCCCCTTATGGTATATATATATATATATATATATATTGGTAATTTCATTTTGATCATGTCACTAAATTCAGATTTCTTACTTTTTTCATTGGTTATCTAAAAAGTTTGTTTGAAAGCACTCGGTGACAAAATCTTTCTGAATATGGAATTCCGTGATGGTAACTTCCCAATTAAAGGCGCATCGAATTGCACCTTCGTCTAGACAAACATCCGAAAATGAGCTAGCCATCATCTTTGTCTTACGCAATCTAAAACATATGGAAATGGTAATTCCATTTTAATCTTCTGTTGATTATCTGTTTCATGTGGGTTAATGAAAAGCGTGAAAAGAAGACAAAGCATTTGACAATTTAATCCGATCTCCTAAATCAACCTCTCGCATTGGCTCGGATAGCACCTTGATCCACATGTGTCTATTCATGTTCGTATGATTTCTCTAAACTATTGAAACATGAAAATGCTTATGCAATTGCTTTATACCATCGGCTCTAGCTTTCAATGTTACACCCAACTGAAGGATCGATGCGGCAAGCATCAACTAGCGCTAATCGCCTAGCATATAGACAAGCCTCAGCATTCGATGAGAAATCACGTTAAATAGTTATTCTCTCACTTTTTCGTTATTTTTCCTCCTTGATCGAGAACTGCAGTAAATTGATCTATAACTTATGAATGTTTAAGAGCAAAATTTTAAGCAAAACCTAATTGAAATTTTACTTTTACTTCTATTTTTTAAGCAATATATATACTATTTGAATCAAAAAAATTTGAAGTAACTTTTTATTTTAGGGTTAATACCATGAAAAACCCTAAACTCGGTACACCCGTGACAAATTTACCCTAAACTATTTTTTTTACTACGAAAAAATCCCAAACCGGTACACATGTGATTAATTTATTCAAATTATTTTTTTGTCATAAAAAATCCTAAATTGATAAATCTATGATACATTTATCCTAAACTAAACTAATTCTTTTGATCACGAAATACCTCAAACTATTTAACCATTACTTTTGAGTTCCGTAATTCCGAATACAAGCATTGATTTCAAAATTTTGGAGTGATGGAAGACTCGATTCAACCCAATTCCCGGTCCTCACTCTCATCGCAAGATAGATGTTAACAACCCCTTCTTTAACAAGCTACGGTTGAACAAGTATTTAGCGCTTGAGAATTAATTTTGGACCACCGCCGTTCAAGATTAAATCCGAATGTTGTGAAGGTTCAACCTTGTGTCGATGATTGGGCAAAGGCTAAATTTCGACAATAAGAGCTGGATCGAGACGACGAATTCTTCAATGATGATAGTGAAGATATCACCGCCACGGGTTCCACAACGGGTAGCGACGATTGACGATGGGATAAGTTGGGGTTATCAAAGGTAAAAAGAACTACATGGGTTTTGATTCTTCTATCCCTAAGAAGATATGTAGGCGCTAATGATAATTCATTAAGTTCAAGCCCCTTCTTTCTTCCTTTTTTTCCTCCCAAATTTGATTACAATGTACAATTTGATTATAATTTATAATTAATAATTTATTTTTTTTTATTTCATAATTTTATTATTTAAAATTAAATCTAAAATTTAGAATCGGAACCGGCCCTTGAACGACCACGAACCGGTGGTTCCGAACTGAACCGGACCGCCCCTTCAAGGGCCGATTCTAGTTCAAGCATGGCCAAGAACCGGAACCAGCGGTTCATGGTCCGTGGCCATGTCTAGTCACGCATATCACGAAAATCTCAATATTAGGCGATCCGGATCCTGTCCGGTAATCTCAATATTAGGCGATCCGGATCCTGTCCAGGTAATGTCGTGATCTTGGCATTTGCTGCTTAATTTATTAAAGGTCTAGCAGCCATGGACGATGCCAGTAAGTTCAACAAGAGAAGGCAAAAAGAACTCGACGACGCTTTTTCCGCCATCTTTCAAATTGCGTTTTGCTGGGGTTTCTTCCTAATGTTCTTGGAACCCTTTTCCTCCTATGTATAAATGTATTTGTTCTGGTGTTAACCACTCGACTGAAGAGATGAAGCTGTTTACATGGTTTTGGGCAAATAACAGTAATTTGTTGCCTACTGCTGGCAACGGTACATCACTCTTCTAGAGGCTTTGAAGGTTAGGAAGTCAGGATATTTGTCGTAGCAATCCTTTTTGAGCTGGATGCACGAGGGATGGTTGAATTAGGGTTGTGCGAGTTAAGGGCAATAATGCTTGAGATTGCGGTGGTTGAATCACAAGATCATACATCTAATTTGAACATGCGAGTCATTGCCAATAGATTTGGTGAGATTGCTACTATTGATTTGCATAGGAGAAGAAAAAAATCAAGGATAAATATTTCTCTTCAATCTCATATCCTTTAAACTTAATCTGTGCACTATACTACATAAACACATATCTCCTGTGTGCTCACTTTTACTTTTGTCAATAAAAGACAAACGTCTTTATTTCTGTTTTTTGAGAAGCAATTGAGGAGAATATGATACTGGGTACGAAAAGTTGAGAATAATAATTAATTAGTGGCTACATGAGCTTCACTTTTTTCCTAAAAAAACTAGGTGTTTGACTATCAACTTTGAAATTTCCTCGTTATACTACTGAAATATCTTTAATTTTTTTTATTACACATTAGGATGGACAGAAAAATGAAAACAATCGCAGTGGGATCTAGTCAGGCAACGATATCAAAATTCGTAGTGCGAAAAAGATAAGCTGGGAGACCGATTTGGTCCTTTTCATCCCAAATGAAATCTAGGAGTGAGCGGTTCCAGGGTTCCTTACAGTTCCACATGGAACTGAACCTACCGTCGAACAAGTTCCTCATTTTTGGAACCTAGAACCTACCCGTCATATATTGGAACCCGGAACCTACCCCGTCACAGGTTCTAGAGTTTCCAAGGTACTGAGAACCTATCAATTTATTTTATTTTATTTTATTTTTTCATTTTTAGTTAAGCAAAATAAAAGTGAACGCTACAACATCTAAGAGAAAGTAGAGGTGAGTGGTTTTAGATTTCGACGATTATATTTAGAACGAAACCAATCCATTGGAACAAGTTTATCATTTTTGGAACCTAAACCTAAATATTTGTTTGGCTCCATATTATACATTCATCATCGACGCCATAGAACATTGTAGGATCGTGCAAAAACATATAACAAGAAAAATATAAAAATTTATTTCAGGATCTAGGGTCCAGTTCTTCTAGGTAGTGGAACCTAGAACCTACCCGTTGGAACAGTTCCTAAATTTTTGGAACCTAGAACCTACCTTACATACCTCGAAACCGGAACCGTGATCCTACAGGTTCCGGTTCCAGGTTCCCGGCTCTACCCCTGGAACCATGCTCACCCCTAATGAAATCCCCAAATGAATGCCAATTCCCTTATAAACGCTCCTCAATGAGGACCGGGTTTGAAATTGGGCAAATGTGAACACAAATACTAGTCATTTCACATCGAGAATTGATTATGTGACGGTATTTAGGTGACCTGTTAGACTAATAGTTTATTTTGGGCCACAGAAAAAATGCGTAAAAATTAATTGTGGGATCCACTCCTCTAAAAATTTGTGGCCCACAATGTATTGTTATTTTCATAATCACTCAAAAATACTGTTATGCTGAGATAACAAAGCACCGCTATTCTCTACGGATAGCGGTGCCTTTTATGCCACGGAAGTCCCTTTCCTTTTCTAATTGGCAACCGACAAACACAGTAATAAGTTGAACAATGTTTCTGGTTTTAACAGAATTGCGAAGCCTAAGTTACTGACCAAAAATAAATAAATAAATAAATAAATTACTGAAAAAGGTCGTAAAGTCAAATCCCAAATATTCTTCTCTATGTTATGCCGATATGTTGTGGTGAAATTATGTTACGTACAATGTTTCAAAAAAATTAAATGGTTATGTTTATGCCAACTATATTGCAAACATGCGGTGATGATTTATTTCTAGACTTGCGAAGGAAGTGTGATTTATTTTACTTTTGGTATTGCCAAATAAATTCGGATTCATTATATTATGTGCATCGTATAAGTACCACAAATTTAGGGACCTAAAATGTCTATTTCAACATCGTAGATATTTCACAAAATTAAAATTAACCAAGATTGAAGATGGTGTAACTGTTAACGTGAGATTGAATATACCACAACAACATGTTTGCATAACATAGATAACCATCTTTGAAATTTGGTTTTATGACTCTTTTCAGTAGTTTGAGCTTGATAAGTTCTATTAAAATCAGAATTATTTGTTCAACTTATTACACCGTCTGCCGGTTGCCTATTAGAAAAGGAGAGGGACTGTGGTTCAAAAGGCACCGCTGTTACTAGAAAATAACGGAGCCATAGATTAAAGTTTAGCGTGTGTGTTCTTCCACTTTCGTCCATATATAATCATGAAATTTTTGGGATCTCACTTACCACATTTTAAGACTTGTTTTCCTTTACACCGGAAAATTTACCAAAAAAGTCCTAAATATATTGTAGTTGCACTAATTCAGTCATAAACTTTCTTATTTGCCAATTGAGTCCTAAACTTTTTACGGTTGTGTCAATTCAATCCATTTGGCCGGTCGGCATCGATGTGGTAAAATTTTTAATAATATTTTAATATTTTTCAAATTTTTTAAACTTTATATATTATTTTTCTAATTTTTTTTTTTTTCGCCCGACAACCTCTGCTGGCCCCTGGGTGAGAGCCTACAAGCCCTCGCCAGCCACTAGGCGAGGGTTCGGGCCAACCTTCACCCAAATGCAGTGAGGGCTCTAGGCCCTCACCCAGTGGCTACAAGAGGCTACTTTTCAAAACAAAAACGAAAAAAAAAGAAAAGAAAAAATTCAAAAAGTATTATTGAAATTTGCTATTTTAGCACTGGTGGTATCACATCAAAGAACGATCATTTAAATAAACTTAATTGACAAAATTATAAAAGGTTTAGGATTTAATTGGTAAAAAAAAAGTTTAGAATTGAATTGAAGTAATTGTAATTGATCATGGATTTTTTTGTAATTCTCTCATTTTGGACGTGTCCTCAACGTTCTCAACATGGTCTCTAACATTTTAAACTTGGCCGGTATCGATTTCTAGTAACATAAATGATGTCAATCACGTCTCTACGTATGCCAATTTGCTTTTGTCACGTGACTGGCATCATGCCCTCGCCAGTTATCACCAACGTGCCAACGACCGCAAAAGGGACCAAAGGAAAATAGGAATAAAAAAAGGAAAAAAATTAATTAAAAAGGAAAAAAAATCTAGAAAGCTTAAAGGATATTGCAAAACGACCCCGTTTGGTGCAGGTTAGCTGTCCGGCTGTCCGTCGATGGTGTCAGTTGAAAGGGGTGGCAAAATTGTGATTAAAGTCAATAGCAATCCGCTTGCCAAATTTGACCAAGACCCAACGAATTCACGCGAATCATTTTTCCAGGAATCAACTTCTTGGGGGGGGAAAATGCTTGGGAAAAGGGAGACTAGACCACGAATTTTGTGAGAATTTTACATTTCATTTACCAGAAATCCGGTATTTATTTATTTATTTATGTCAAAATGAATACGAGGTTGCTTTGAAAGACTTGGGACTTTGCTTGGACACAATTCGGGACTTGAACTTGAGAGGCCACTTAAATTCCAAAGTACCTTATTTACATCATGAATCAAATAAAATATGAGTCAATGTAAAAAGAATTTGCTAATCCTACATGCTTTTCTCAAGTGCTAGAATGGGAGATTATTACTGCAAGCTACTTTTTTGCCTCTGGCCGAATATGTGGTAAGAGCATCAACATCCCACTTCTTCCGATTTTTCCAGTTGGATAGATCAGGTAAGCGTACAGGAACTGCAGCGTTTGACGTAGAGACTTTCTAGTGATTCCACTCTGTCAAGACCTTGAATCTCAACCAGTTTCGGACATTTCTTTACTTTGAGGTCCTTGAGATTCTTGAAGTTAGATAAGTTGGAAAGGTCCACAGCTTCCGAAGATCACAACTCGAAACTGTGAGTTTCCTCAAACTAGAGGGAAGCTGTCCGATGTGGCACAGGTTCTTGCAGCTTGTAGAGTTCAAGTTCTTCTAGACAGCGAAGGCCACCCAAATATGAGCTTATGCTGGTGATACTTGGAAGTTCCAACATGCAACATGGGTCGCAAGTTCCCGTACTTGGAAAATCTTCGATGGACTTCGAGGTGGTAAAACATAATTCCAAATTTCTTAAATTCACAAGGTTGGAGATCTCTGGAGCTTTTTCTGTGGCACTTGAGGACAGACATAGACTTACCAAACTTTGGGGAAGCTTTGGTACATTCTCCACACGAGTTTGTGTTAATGTCAAAATCTTCAAGAAAGACAGTCTCACGATATCACTAGGAATAATCTCTAGCAGTTTGCAATGCTCTCCATAAATCTCCTCAAGATTCTCTAACATCCCAATTGCCTCGGGTAACTTTTGCATGTGACTTCTTATCATCTTCAAAACTTTCAAGCTCTTTAGATTGACAATAGCATTTGGCAACTCTGCAATGCCTGTACGCGAGACATCCAACTCAACTAAACCTTTCAGCATTCCAATGGATCTATCAATCCTTAACAAACTCTCACATCCATGTAGAATTAACACTTCTAAGGATAAATACGCAGAGAGGTCGAATTTCCTTTAAACGGTGACTAAATGACATATCAAGGACCTTCAATCTTGTAGCCACCTGTAAAATAATTAGGTATATTCAGCGAGTTTGATTTATAAAATTGTGCAGGAAAAAACAAATATACCGACTAAGGAAGCTTTCCACCAAAATAACTTTATAGAGATGTGCATATCCATTCTTCTCCACCTTAAGCAAACACCACCCTTTGTCTCACTTTTTTCATTTCTTCCAATATTATCCCCAGCAACAAATAAAAGAAAACGAATCTATTCTCAAATTACCCCGTCTCGGATGATAAAAAGGAAAAAGAATGGAGTCAACATAGCTCTTATAGATTGTAACGTCCCTTTTCAACTTCATCATGCAAATTACCGATATTGGGCCCAACTCTAGTTTTACGACTTTCCTATGTAAATGCATCATCTAAATATCAATATGAAAAAATAATCTTAAATGTATTCTGATTATCAACTAATCTAAATTTTCAGTTTACTACTTTCTTTTTTTATTATAGGTTCTTGTTTCATACATTAAGATAAGGGCGGTATTAGCTTCCACAAGACCTTTGAAGAGTATAATTTATTTTTATACAATGAGGAAAAACAACTTAATTTAAGAATGTAATAGTGACAACTTATTGGCTTCATTAGGGAACTCAAAACGACAAGGCCATAAACTAAGTGATTTTAACAATTCTATACATCGATTGTATGACATGGAATGTACACATAACAATGCCCTTTACTCAAGCAGCTACAACCAATTTGAATCGAAGAAATTCATCAAGGAAAAGATTTGCAATAAATGATAAAAACAGCAACAGCATAGTATCAATATGAAATTATAAATGCAACGCAGATTGATGGCCAACAACCAAGATTGGTTCCTTGAATTAACCAAAAAAAAAAAAAGATGAATAAAATGACCATATAAAACCCCGTGCGATACAAGAGCAGGTGTGACCAGAAGAGAATATGAGATAAATTGTTTGCACACTCATACCTTGAGTTGAGCCCAACCACCCCAATGTTCATCTATATCGCTCCATGCTAGGCGGAGGATGACTAGATTTCTTGGGCAAAAGTTAGTTGCCTGCATATCTTGAGGACACCTCAACCAAGAAAGCCATCTCAATTCTGAAAAGAGATCCCCAAAGTCTCCAGAGAGGGTCCCACCACCCATATAGAGAAATCTAATATTTGGCACTTTGATAAAGTCTTCTGATGTAAAAACAGAGCATCCACAAAAGAAGGCTGCAGCAGTTTCGGTTCCCTAAATTGAGGAAAGAGTCAGTTAAATGTGAGGAGCTCCAAATAAAGGGAGAACAGTACAAGGAACTTCTATACCTTTCTATTCTGGACAATATCAGGAACTTCTTCCTGATGCCAACACCATGCCCGAGAACCCTTTTTGGGTCTTTACAGTTTTCTTCATACACAATGCTCCTGCCCAAGTCCTTAAGCTGATCGTGCATCCATAGTATGTTGCCTTCTTTAATTTTCACTAAGGACATTAGTAGCAAAACTTCAATCCCCTCATCCGGAAAAAATCCACAGTCCTCCCACATGTATTCAACTTCACTCTTCCGTTGTCCACCTAGAAAAAAAGACCAATCCCAGCAAGCAATATCAAGAAATATTTGTCTTTGTTTGTGATCTAATGCCTCATAACTCAACATTAAGCTTTTCTTCACATCCTTATGAGGACAATGTTTCAGCTTTCTCAACGTATCTTGCCACACCACTTCCCTTTTTCCTTGTAAAAATGAGCCGATCACTTCAATAGCCAGAGGAAGCCCTTTGGTTATTGCAGTAACTTCCTCGGATAGACTCAAGAATGTATTTGGAGGAGAGCTGCTTCTGAAGGCATGCTTGCTAAAAAGTTGAAGAGCTTCCGAATTGTCGAGTCCCTTAGCTTCATAAATCAAACAATGTTCAAATTGATCTTGGAATCCACTTAAAACACTTTTGTCTCTTGTTGTAACCACTATTCTACTTCCGGAACCGAACCACTCTTTCTTTGGTGCTAATGCCTTGAGTTGCCTCTTATGATCAACATCATCAAGGAAAATAAGAACTTTCTTTTCGTTGAATCTATTTCCAATCGTATTCTTCCCATGATCAATGCTAGAAAGTTCAAATCCTGCGTCACCAATGATATCAGAGAGCAATTGCCTCTGCACATTTATCAAACCAGAACCTTTTGATGCTTCTCGGATATTTGAAATGAAGCTGCAACTCTCAAAATTAGTGGATAGTTTGTCGTAAACAACCTTGGCAAGAGTTGTTTTGCCTATTCCACCCATCCCCCAAATAACAATGAGCCTTGTGTCCTCAGAGTCGACATTCAACAAATCAACTACTTCATTCACTGGTTTGTCTATTCCAACTAAATCATCAGAAAAATGAACACAGGACACCTTAAGGTTAACCAACACTTTCCGAGCAATCAATCGTGCGAGTTCTCCATGGCTGTGTCAAGATACACAACATAACAAGTTTATGATGAGATGGGTAACAAAATTATATACTTACAAGGTCAAACAATAACACTAAGATACAAAATTGATTATGGACCCATTAAACAAAAGAACAAATACAGAATTCTCTGGTTCTTGTCTATCTAGACAATAGACTATAATGCTTATGTCGAGAGGGTGATCCTTCAGTGTTGAAGTACTGGAGTGTAGAATTACGTGCGATATTCCATCACCAGTTTTTGGTCCATAACACAGAAAAAGCTGTGCTCTTCAAATTATAATTCACATTCAAGAAAAGGGAAGATGGAGTTGAGTGAGACAACATACCCCGTGTTCTTGGTGTCCCATCCCTTGATTTTAGTGACTTCCTTTAGCGCCTGCTCCCAGCCCTGCACAATCTCAGCCCCGCGTTCTTTTTTATGCTGAGTCAATGCATCCCTATATATTCCAGTTTCAAGCTTCACATCGGAAGGTTCGACATCATAGAAAGATGGGCATAACCTCCAGTTCGCTCGGTTTTCCTACGCTCCATCATGTATTCCAGCTCACGCAGGCACCAGCTACTGGAGGCATAGCCTCTGGAGAAGATGGGAATGCAGATTTTCGAGTGATCGATGGCCTGGAAAATCTCTTGGCCGATCTCTTCACCAACGTCGATCCCCTTCTTGTCTATGAAAACATGGATGCCCTTATCTAGCAGGGCACGATAGAGGGAATCTGCAAAGGTAACGCGAGTATCCGGTCCTCGAAAGCTCAAGAACACCTCGAACTCAGCTCCTGATGAGCCATGGCTTGTGGATGGAGTTTCCGGAGACGGGCTCCTGCTTCTTTCCATCTTAGCTGCGGGTGCTAAAATTATGAAAGCAAATCACAAAAGACTGATAATATATATATATATATATATATATATATATATATATATATATATATATATATATATAGAAATCACCTGGTTTCTGTTAACGAAGATGGGCGAGAGCAAGTGGAATGTTAAAATCACCTGATTCAACTTTCTCTAATGCTTCAACAAGAGCTCCCTTCTTCTTTTTCTTCGAGAACTGGAAATGGCAAGAACAGAGCAATCAGTGACATTCATCAAGTTAGTCATCAATCCAGTCAGTGATGATCAAGCTCTTCAAGAACTTCTTTTCTTTTTAGCTTTCCCACCACCAGAAAGCAATACAGGGAACGCGATCAAGATCACCCCACCCACCTTCTCAAAGAGGTGAATGGCATGTTGTAACAAGATGGAGATCGCGAGTATCACGAAACAAACGATGGCGACCACCCACGTCGGGGTCTCCTCCAGAGTACGCTCCTTCTGGTAATCCTCCGCCATCGACGCCTTGCCGGGAGTTCACGTTCGACGGCGGATCAGCCGCGGCGGCAAGAGGAAGAGGGAGCTCCAGTCCAACGAAGGGAAACGAGATAGGGCGATGGAATGGGAGGTGGAGAACGAGATGTGTGGAAGATGTGAAGCAGCTGTGGAACATGTTTTACAGTGGTTTTACAAGACTTGGATGATGGAAAACGCGGTATGTGGCATTTCAAGGAAGTTGCAAGAACTCCGTCTTGAACAGGGGTCAACGAGCAATGGTCAGGTAGGAAAGTGAGGGTCGGTTTCCATTTCCGTCGTGTTGCGGCATTGATAGATAGAAATTGCAGAGATATGGTTTAAGGATTAAGAAATATGGAGGAGAGTAGGAGTGGTTGGTCAGTCCTTACCAATTTAAGCTGCCATATTCAAATATGGGCCATGGCGAGAGGATTATGTTTTTGAACAACTCCTTTTTTCTTTTCATCCTAGCTAGCGCGTCTACTACCCTCAAAGATTTTACAAAAGATTATCGGGACTCGTGATGATGGGAAATCCGGTATTATTCGTTTCAATCAAGTTTATGTTAGTTGAGTTTCGCAAAATTGAAAAAAAATTGTTCAAAAAATCTTAAACTTATTGCAAGGTAGTCAATTCAATCTTAAACCTTTCAATTATATCAATTTAGTCCTAAACATTTTGAAGATTTGCCAATTTAGTCATAAAATTTTTAACAATTTATTAATATAGTCTTTTCAGAGCCAATTATCCAAATAATAAGGGTAGGACTAAATTTGTAAATTTTTAAAATATTTATAAAATATATTTAGGATTAAAAAATTTGACAAAATCAAAATATTTTTCTGAGTCATTGCGCCAAGGAGGCCGCTGCCTACCAGAGTCAAATGGACATAAGTTTAGTGGAAAAGAAAGTGCGTTGGTCAGAAGTTACATGTCGAAATTAATATGATTGGGGGAAAAAGTTTAAAAAAAAAAAAGATGGATGCAACATTTCTTTAAGGGCAAAATTTTGTCTACTATAGGAATTAACCTTCTTCGTAACTTCATCATCCAATAAGAGCCGATGCCATCCATGGTTTGATCAGTCCATTGTGAAGCATCAATCGCCGTCAAATTCACCCACGAAATTTGATCACAATATCAGAATTACCATTATTAATGTCTAAGAGTGACGTATTAAATACCTAGTCTAGAGGCAATTGCAAAGCTGAAGCCATATATCAACGTGTCCACTACATATTGGTCGAATGAATTACTTTTTTTTTTTCTTTTGGGTCAGTGAATGAATTACTTTTACGATGAACCATCAGTAATAAAAGCTATACCTTGTTCACCAGAAAGAAGTTTGTTTCTGTTTTTACATAATCATGGGCATCATCAAAACTCCTCGGCATTGGCCTTTCCATAATCCAGACCGTGAAAGAAAGAAAAAAGAGAATGAACAATTGTGGTCGATTTCTTGAAGTTTTCTTTTAGAGTCGTTATCAACCTTTTAGTTTAAATCTAGTAAGTTAGAGCAAATGATTTTTTTTTATAGTTTCTCGGTGCTGATCGCCGTAGTTTCGTGTGAGGCTCTGTGTGTTTTTGCAGAGAATTAATAATTTAAAAAATATAATTCCAAAAATAATCACTTGTGTCGCTTACAAAAATAAACGAACTATAAATATTGCCATCGTCTATAAAAATGTTTAGATATGAATTATAATCAATAATGGAAGCATTTCCTATTGACTAATTGTTTCAAGCGATCATTTTTAGTACGTTAGCGCCCGGAAGGTCGGTGGACGGCCGGCGTTGAAGTCATCAATTTTTTGCCAAAATTAGCCGGAATGATTAAATTGGCACAAATGTAAAAAGTTTAGAACTGAATTAGAAAAAAAAATTGGTTTAACACTGAATTAGCACAATTATAATAGATTTAGAACTTTTTCGGTAATTTTCCCGTCATATTTAGGCCTTCTCCCACTCGTGTTGTTGATGTGTGGAGTATATGTTCGAATGCAATGGCTACTTCTAGTTATCTGACCAGGAGGGGCATTACAAGGGAGGCACGCAGTGGGAATGGAGGAAACTATAGGGCATTAATTTCTGTTATGCAATTGTCGGGAGTGTGTTTTGTTTATTCATGCTTAACTGCGTTTATACATGTAGAGTATAATCTCCTAGCAAGCAAAACTCCCCATTAATCTCCTCAAGTTTCTCCAACATCGAGATTGCCAAACATCTAATTATCTTTTAGCACTTTCAAGCTCTTTAGATTGACAATGGTGTTTGGCAACTATGCAATGCCTCTGTTTGAGAAACCCAACTCAGGTAAAGATTTTAATAGTCTAATCTAGTCGGGAAGTGTCGTTAGCTTGGGAGCTCCACAAATGACCTAGCACTCTGATTTAGACAAAATAAAATTCGAGGTGGATTTCGGATTGAATTTAAAATTTGGGATTTTTTAAACAAAAAAAAAATAAGAACAGATTTGGGACTTCACATAAATTTTTAATTTTTTTAAACTAAAAAGTTAGAGATTGAATTGAGATTACACTTAAAATTAGGGTTTTTTTTTTTAGGGAGTTATGTCATTTTTTAGCGTAGAGACGTATTTAGTTCGGACATTCCAAGAGATTAAGAGTGGCAAAGAAATTTGGAGCAGAACTATACCACGTGCGAAACAGGCAACGCGAAAGCAAATCTTTGATTAAGATCTTGACACGCATACTCACTGCGTTTGTCTCCCGTCACACGGAATCCAAGTTCCTCTCTCTCTCTTCCACCATTGTAACTCCACGCACGAGCTTCTCTGTCTCGCGCTCTCTTACTCTCGTCACAGTGATCACTGATCTGTACCCGTTCGAGTTCGCGAGGAGCTAGCGCATGGCGGGCAGTGGGGTGTTTGCAGAAATCAAAGATGGAGATGGGGTGTTCCGCTACTACTCCGACGGCGAGTGGAAGGCATCGGCTTCCGGAAAGTCCGTGCCGATCATCAACCCCACCACTCGAAAGACTCACTTCAAGGTCCAAGGTACCGCTTCTGAGCTCCAGTGGTTCTTCTGTTCGTCTCGCTCAATCATCAACTTTCGGTTTGTTTAGCTAGTTACAATTTTTGGGTTGGTTTCCGAAATTCCAATAGCCTGTACACAAGAGGAGGTGAACAAGATCGTAGAGTCAGCGAGGGCTGCGCAGAAATCGTGGGCCAAGACTCCTCTGTGGAAGAGAGCTGAGCTGCTCCACAGAGCTGCGGCGATCTTGAAGGAGCAGAAGGCTCCGATCGCCGAGTGCCTCGTTAAGGAGATCGCTAAGCCCGCCAAGGACGCCGTCACCGAAGTATGTTTCCGACTTTGGAATGAAATTTCAAATCTTTGCTCTTGCTTGTAAATTTGGAAAGCTTTTACCTTTGTTTGATGCTTCTCTTGTGTTTAAATTTGGAAGCATAGGGCACTAGTAACTTCTAAGTTTTGTCTTATAACGATATGAATTTGAAGGTTGTGAGATCTGGGGACTTGATTTCGTATTGCGCGGAGGAAGGGGTGAGGATTCTTGGGGAGGGGAAGTTTCTGGTGTCTGATAGCTTCCCAGGGAATGAGAGGACCAAGTATTGTCTCACTTCTAAGGTAAATTTGCACTTCTCTGACTAGGTTTTTTTCAAATGTCTGGTTTGTGACCAGTTCTATCTTAGTTTGACTGTGAATCTACAATGGTTTTTTTGCTGTCTTTTTGTTTATGCTTAGGTAGGCACTTCACTGGCTTGGTTATGTTCTGATGGACTTGTTTATGCCTGAGTGCGCTCTGCCCATAGAAAACATAAGATGGATTTGAATTATTAATAGACAATTCATTGACTTCTGCCAGATAAAAAATTGAGGAAAATTAATCTTGTGGGTATGCAATCCTATGTAACTTCTTGCACGCTTCTTGCTGGGTATATTCGATTCCATATGACATTGCTATTTCCTTCTCTTTTCATGTCTTCGTCTACACAGTGCTGTGTCTCTTTCAAAAACAGAGATTAGGCTGGGGAAATTTTTTTACCATATGCGAACTTGATTGTTGTGGATGTTTGGGTCCATTGAATATTAGTATCTTTGTAAACTTGAGAAATTTAATTCTCATGCATTTTTTTCCCTGTGGTACTAAAGATAATATCGATTTACTGATTAATTGAACATGGGATCATATACGCCGGAAGCTTCTCTAAATAACTGCATAGCAGATGTGTACAAATGGGTCCACAATTAAGCATGCCACGCCTTTTTTCTAAATTACTAAACCGGTGTCACCATGCATGAAATGCTTGTTGTTAGCAGAATTGAAGATAGCTTTAGGAAATTTTTTTTTTTTTTTAAACCAAACTTTAGCAACTAATCTTGCTTAAGTAAACTAAAATCGGCAATAGATGGATGATCCAAACTCTGGCTTCAAATACTACAATCTAATGGAAAAGCTGGTAAGTAGAAACCATCTCATTAATACCATTTTTCACCTTTAATAGACAGGCATCAAGGTGGATATTTTTTGTTCTTGATTGTTCTTTTCTTTTGTGAATTTTTGTTAGTGCACCTGATAAGAGTCATTTTGATCCGTACAAACAGAATGATTACTTATATGAGAAGTGGCACTGACTAGTCTCCTGTCTATATGTATACAGCTGACGTAGCCGTCGAGGAAACCTCAAACCCAACTTAACATGAGAACCACACTATATCGCATAATTTGGTTTTTGTCTGAATATTGCCATATCTCTCACCAGTCAACGCTCCCCAATTTTAGGTCATTAATTTAAAAATTGATGGAAGTTGTGAGCTGGAGGGCAGTAAAACAACAGTGTTGGGAAGACACTTGAGTGCAGGCGCCCCATTTGTGCAGTGTAAGAGGTTTTTATATGTCCTTTTAGATCCACTAGTGTTTTCAAAGTCTCACGAGTGCCCAACTGGGTTGGTGTCAAAACTGATAGAAGATCGAACCTGTATCTGGTTTAACGGTGATGCAAAGGAAGGATCTAGATCTCTAGTTAGTCATAAGTTACAGCAAACCATGGTCATTTTATGTTCTTTTCTGTTTCTGAGAAATGAAGTGTTACAGAGATTTGACTCTCCTTACTTGCAGATTCCGCTGGGGGTTGTTCTGGCTATCCCTCCTTTCAACTACCCAGTTAATCTCGCTGTTTCTAAGATTGCTCCTGCACTTATTGCTGGAAACTCAATAGTTCTGAAGCCACCTACCCAGGTTGGTTGATGCTGAGGATCGATCTATAACTGCTCTTCCCTGTTTCTTCTCATGTTATTTGAGGTGGATTGTCTGTCCACCAACTGTTCATAAGATCGACATGCTAAATGAACTTTTGCCTCTATACTTAAAGGGTGCTGTTGCCGCACTTCACATGGTGCATTGCTTTCACTTGGCTGGCTTCCCTAGAGGTCTCATCAGTTGTGTAACGGGAAAAGGTTCTGAGATTGGCGACTTCCTCACAATGCATCCTGGTGTCAGTTGTATCAGGTGATTTTTTCTATATCATTGCATCATGTCCAAAAGGTCCTTAAATTTCTCAGCATGGGACTGTATCTTCAGAGACATTTTTTTTCCGAAGTGACTTCTTGTTGGAATGTGAGGGAAGGTTTGTTTTGATACCTCAAATTTGTGCGAATCAAAATACTTTATGAGGGGATGCAACTCTCTTCCAGTTTGAGATCAATTGTATATCTGTCTTTAGGCATATTGCAGTTGCATGATCTGATGGTGCAACCCTTCCTTCTCAGTTTCACAGGTGGGGACACTGGAATAGCCATCTCTAAGAAGGCAGGCATGATCCCGCTTCAGATGGAACTGGGTGGCAAAGATGCTTGTATCATTTTAGAAGATGCTGATTTAGATTTGGCTGCAGCTAATGTTGTTAAGGGAGGTTTCTCTTATAGGTAATCTTTTTGCTATTGTTCTCTAATAGGTAATCTGAAACTAAGAATGAGTTTCTCTTCTTAGCTATCACCACATACTTAAAACTTTTGGTTGAGCTTGTAAGTTCTAGGTCAATGCAATAGGAGATACTAAATCATTCGTTTATCTAACTATAGTTATGTTGCTTTAGTTGCATTTGCTGCCAAAGGAGATATCTTGACATTAAGTTTTCTTATAAGCAGTGGTCAAAGGTGCACCGCAGTGAAAGTTGTCTTGGTTATGGAATCTGTAGCTGATAAACTTGTCGAGAAAGTCAATGCTAAAGTGCAGAAATTGACCGTGGGAGCTCCTGAGGATGACTGTGATATAACTCCAGTTGTTACGGAGTCTTCAGCCAACTTCATTGAAGGGTTGGTGATGGATGCCAAGCAGAAAGGAGCGACATTTTGTCAAGAGTACAGGAGGGAGGGTAATCTCATTTGGCCTCTATTATTGGATCATGTTCGACCCGATATGAGGATAGCATGGGAGGAGCCATTCGGTCCAGTTTTGCCAGTCATCCGAATAAACTCCGTCGAGGAAGGAATTCACCATTGTAATGCTAGCAACTTCGGTCTTCAGGTTTGACACTTGTTCTTATCCTTTATCCTTATTATTATCGCTGACAGATTGACCTGTGCAGTGATGTATGTGTATTCTTGTTAGCTATACTTCTCTTATGTACAGAGTATAAAACTCTTTCCGAAAAAAATGGATTATGCAAAATTGGAATAATTTCCGCTGATTGTGACAAGTGCCTGTTTTCTGCACAATGTGCATGTGTGTTACAGGGGTGTGTCTTCACAAGAGACATAAACAAGGCGATACTGATTAGCGATGCAATGGAGACGGGAACTGTTCAAATAAATTCTGCCCCAGCTCGAGGACCTGATCACTTTCCTTTCCAGGTAATTTTCATTCCTCGTCAAACAAGGAGAGAAAAATCAGCATGGGTACTCAAATTATTGACGTGATCAATAGAAGCACTCGTACCAAATATACCGATAGGTCGTTAGTAACGCGCGTGCAATGTGAGGGAATATTAGTAAGCAAGGATAGAACGCTTTTTCTGGGTCCTTTGGACAACGGAAGTTTGGATGAACTGAATGTCGATTTGGGTGCAATATTGTTATTTCATAGCCCATCTTTGAGGATCTAATCACCACTGAAACTGCCCCGGTTATTGTTGATCTCGTGAAGAATCTAGTCTAAAAGGTCCTTTAGTTTGTGTGTATAATACCTCAAGTCTTCTTCTCAAAAGATGAACAATGTTGCGGCAGGGCTTGAAGGACAGTGGAATTGGTTCCCAAGGCATTACCAACAGCATCAATATGATGACGAAGATCAAGAGCACCGTTATCAATTTGCCCACACCTTCATATACGATGGGCTAATCGGTTGGCGGTCGCAACTCGTGGGTCGGAGCAGATGTTCATCGCCTTGTACTTGATGTTTCTCTGACCATCATAGTCGGTGAACTTGACGCAATTATGCTGGTGTTATGTATAGGAATGCCTGGAAAGCGAAGCATAATAAAGTCTTCGATGACTGCAGTGTAAATACATCGGCGGCTCCAAAACTATAGGCATCGTTGAGCCTGTAATCATACCAGTAATCACGGTGAATAATATCAGCTGTCACTACTTACTACGATGTTGTCTAACAAAATTATGGGATAATTATATAAAAGAAAAAGCTCTCGATTTAATTTATTTGTGTCAATTTAGTCACAAATTTTTTAACGTTTTCCCAATTGTGTCTATCGGCTAAGCTAGGCTAGAAATTATTGATCCGGATGTCGGTCGGCCTATGTGGCACGGGCCGTGGAAACGTGCATGTTTTTTTAATTATTTTACAAAATTAAATTCTTAATAATTTTTTTATTTTCTTTTCTTTTCTTAACCTTTTTTTTCCCTAGACTCAGGGACGGCAAGGGTCGCTGGCCAGCCCTTATCGGCATAGGTGAGGGCTTGTGAGCCTTTGCTGTGGCCTTCGAGGGTTGTGATGCCTAAATTCTAGGCATTGTGGCCCTTGTCCAAAGCCGAGAGGGTGTCTGGGCCTCGCTTGTTGGTCCTCGGTTAAAAAAAAGTAACAAAAGAAAAGCAAAACAAAGCTAAAAAAATATTATTAAAACTTATTAAAAAAAATGTACACGTTAATGCTAGCCATATCATGTAGGATTGTAGGTGTCAACATCAGTAATTTTTTGCATAAATTGAGCGGATGGATTCCATCGACAAAATGTGAAAAAGCATTATAAATATGATAAAATAGAAAGATTTAAGATTGATTGACTAAATATAAGTGTAATAAGTTAATGCTTTTTTTTAAAAAAAATTTCTATATTTCTGACTTAAAATAATATAGATGACATTTTCCAAGGTCATTTGTATAGGTTGTTAAAATCTTATTATTCGATCTTACGATATGATTTTACAAAGCCCTATTATCGTACTTAAAATCTTGATTCTAACATCTTTGACGATGATTTCCTTTCCAGTGTACGCGTGAGACTGCAATGCAATCCACCTTTCATGAGATTGCGACGGAAGATTTTGGGGAGAAAAATGGTTCTTGATCATCAATAATAGTTCTTTGATTGTTCAATAATCCTTTTATGGTCAAAACAATTTTAGTGTGACATCGCTTTTCAAAAATATTCTTCTCAAAATGATTATTTTTCCACGCTATTCCATTTTTTAATCTTTGTAAGAAGTGTGCCAGAGCAATAATAATTTATAAACAAGAAAATTTTATCCACGAATCTAACGTAGTAGTCATGTCCATAATCCACGTTGTTGTCAAATGTGTATCACAATGCTTGCTCATGACTAGAGGTGTCAAATGGATAAATCGGATTGGGTTTAAGTCGGGTCGAATAATAGTCTAAGCCATATTGACCCATTTAATTCATTTTGACCTATTTTCATATAGTACAAATTTAATGAACCATACACAACCCAACACATACCCGACCCATACCATACCCCGACCCATACAATATTGTACAAACACTTTAATATTTAATCATATTTAGGAAAATTTGTTTCTTATAAATTTTTGAAAAAAATATATATTCCTAAAACATTATGGACACTTTTTATAATCTCTACAAAAATTAAAGTTTTTTCTTTTATTTTTTCTTTTCTTTATTCCTCTTTTCTCCCTTTGTCACCAAGAACCCGACAATTAGCCACTGACACACGGCCGATTTCGATGAGTTCAAGGCTTCTCGGATTTTAAGTGAGTTATAAATAGATTTTTTTAAGTATTTTAACAACATTCAAATTTTTAATAATTTGAAATTTTTATTTATTTTAAATTTTTTCTTTTCTTTTTTTCTTTCTTTTCTTCCTCTTTTGTTTTTCCGCCCGCTTGGCCGTCTCCCTACCTTGGCCGCCACTAGCCGATGGCCACCTGTAAGACCAAGCTCGTGCTTGCCCGGGATCAAGTGAGCCTCGAGCTCATAGGTCTCGAGCGAGCTCAACTTGTTGGGATCTACGCGCCTCTAGCTCATTGGCACTTGGTCACTCTCGAGGCTCAACCGATCTAGGGGAGGCCAAGGCAGGGCAACAGCCAAGGCAAGAGAAAAAAGAAAATAGGAAGAAAAGAAAAGAACAAAATTATTATAAAAAAAAAGATAATAATATAAAAAAATTCAAATTTTTAAAAATATTCACGGAACCTATTTAAGACTACCTTAATATAATTGTCTTAGCTAATCCATTTATGATCAATTTAAAATCCATTTAAGATTCACTAAATTTTTAACTAACACATTTAAGCACTTAAGCCAACTCATTTTTGACCCACCACCATCAAATATGGGTTAAAGACCCGTTTTTCTACCTCTACTCATGACCAAGCAGGGGATAGGATTAGCTAGTTACAATCTAACTCCCAACAAATTAAAAATCAACTTGAGAATTTTCTTTGAACTCCGGTCCGACATGTGAGGCTTGTGACGCGGATAGTATACAATGAAGGGTAGTTTGTAATTCAGTTACACTTTATTGCATTAGCTTCAAAGCAATTATTGTCTTAACGGTTTAGAATTAACTAAAAATGGTCTTATTAACGATTGACTGTAGTCCTATAAAAAAAAATACGAGTGACTTCAAGACTCTTGTTAAGAATGGTAAAGAATGTTTCTATATTTTAGTACATTGATTACACAAAAAATGAGAAAAGTAGTGCAATAAAAACTATACATTTTTCCTAATAAGTGCCTGGAGACACCAACTAGGAATTATTCCCCAAATTTAGGTCAGTTGCATGAATTGTCACAAAATTGAAAGTGTATGAGCCTCAAAACCATAGTGGTACAAAACATTAGAAACTTGGGGACCAATAATAATTTGGGTTTTTAATGGGGTCAAAACATAAAAACTAGTGGGTCCCATTGACCTATGCCTATAATATTAATGGGTAGAAACAAATACGTTTACAATTTAAATTGGGCCAATTGCCCCCGCTCCACTTCTTCTTTTCTCATATTTCAAACTTATTACCAGCTTTAACGGTATAGTTTATAGCATGCTACAATTTATAGGAATTTTATTCAGGTGGCATATTCTTTGGGGATAACCACAAAAGTTATCCTCAATTTTTCTCTTCCTATATAAAATTGTTGTTATAATTTAAGACTACATATTTTCATTTCCCAACTTATGAAGACACATTTGTCCATATGCACAGCAAAATGTACACCCTAAACATTAAATCCAATGTCGAGGATGGAGTAAAGCGAGACTGAAAATGACAACTTCAGAAACTACGTGTCGGTATGAGATGCAGTTTGAAATTCCAATATAAAATGTGATGATGATAATTGTAGGTTTTTAAATGGGACAAGGACAGTGGGCCTCAGTGGTAGCCTATGACCTTCAATGGTAGTCTGCAACCCTCTACGATTACAGGCGAGGGCTTGCAGGCCCTCCCTCAAATCTGGACGAGGATCGCCAACTGTCGTCATGTTGTCTCTCGACTGCACACTCTTTGCTCACGGTGCAATTAAAGTCCTTTGCTGCCTCTGTTAGTACTCGCCACCAAGCAACCTTTGGTGGTAGCCATGGGCATATTATACTCGAATCCATCAAGCAACGAGGCATCCAATTCCTTTTTGGATGGTGTAAAACGAATTGAGATATAGTGCTTCTTTTTGGAAAAAAATATAATTATATCTAGATACTTACAAATGAATACAGTTGTATTTCCAATTCCTCCAGAATTGTTAGAGGTCAACCTGATGATAGGTGGTTTTGGGCGGATTTGGCAGGGCATTCAGTGAGAAAGCCTGGCTCAGCCCCACTGGGCATGAGCCAAGCCCAACCTGACCCCGCAGGTTTAGTTCATAAAATCTAATCTAACGATCACCTGGATAGCATCATCAAATTCTTTTGTAGAATGAATACAACACGTCCAAATATTGCTTTGGTAATTCTTTCAAGCCAGTTTAATAGACATTTGGCTTTTGCATAGAATATACCATTTTGCGAACTGGAAGATGTTTTTAAGTAGTAATTCATGCAGTCAATTTTCATCGACAAAACCCTATGGTCCGTGTCAACAAATTGAAATTCAAGAATTGGTCATCTAAATTTCAAGTTAGGACAGAACTGAGAAGAATAGGATATGTGATTCAGTCATTTTGTTATCTCCTATCTATTATTTAATGAACCGTAGTAATAAAGCCGGATATTTTATATCTATTCATATAGAGTGTTTACTATGAACGGAGATGGTAAAAATTTCTCATGATTCACTTCTAGAAAACTCATAAATGCACAAAAGAGATAACCTCCATCAATTAATTTATAATTATTGTACGATCTACATCATAAACATATTTGACAATACAAGAAATGTAAACAAGCACCACTAACATCAACGAGGTAGATCGGCTAGTGAACCTCAAATCTAGTAAAAATAGAAAAAACATTATTATTCAACTTCACAATTCCATAACATATAATGCTTTAACTGTTTCGCCACTTTTGTGAAATTTAAACATGAACCATAGAGGGATAGAAAAGAAGTTTTGACTTTCTTGCTACTTTCGTGGGCTTTTGACGTGAGCTAGAGAGCTACGAAGGAGCTTTGACATGAATAAAGAACTATGGAGGCGTCGGGAAGCTTCAAACATGAACAAGAGATGTGGAGAAGAATGAGACAGAGTGAATTAGAAAGATTTGTTTCAAGTTTGAATTTTTCAATTTAAAATTGGGATTCTTCTACTACATTTTCTTTACTTTTTTTAAAATCATTTCTCCTCTATTTTTTATTTGTTTCCATCATTCCATAAAAAATTTTATTAAATAGTATGATAATTTATTTAAACTATGTAATAAACATTGATACTAATATATTATAGAAGAGAAAGAAATTCAAATATATGAATAAAATAAGAATAAATATAAATTTTATTATTATTAATTGTTTAATTTTTTGGTCAAAATAAATTTTTTAATTTATGAAGTTTGTTATTCGAGAGGAATAGATTTTATGCTAAGAATATAAGAAATTCTATCCACTTTTGTCCCACCGCTCCAATGTGAGATTTTTATCCGCGATATATCCCCTTTATTCTATCTCGGGCAAGAACCAAATATGGAATAGAATAAATTTTCTCATATACCGACTTTTATTCAAATGTGAAGTTGCCAATCTCTTGTGAAAAAGAATAAAAAGAATGGAATATTTATTAAGTACAAGCCACTTAGGGTGCATGAAAGCCATCCAATTTCTCGTTTCTATTCCAAACTTATTTCGGAATAGAAACTTGTTTGGTATTTTGTCATTGAAATTTTGTAATTCCTAAACCACCAAAATGGCTGGATGTCTTGTTTAAATGAGAAAGAAAAATTGACCTTAGAGTTGATGGTAGGGTAGGTGTAACTCTTCCGCTTAAGGACTTTTTCAAAGTTGGTTAGCTTGAGGAATTTTCCATTTTTTAGGAAAAGGGTTACGGCATGGAATTACAAACTCGAATTAGTGTGGTGTGGACTCTTTTTTTTTTTGTCCATTTGAGATGTGGGTGGATTCGGATTATTCGATTGTTCCTTTGTATAGTAGCAAAAATCTTTACCCATTGTTCGTGATTTATGGCTGACCATTATGTTGCCGAATAGTCCCAAATGGTTTTCTTCTTAAATCTATTGCAATTCATTCCTTAGTCTTTCTATTTTGTTGGAAGATGCTTTTATTAAGACAGCTTGTGAAACTTTCACAGGAGCTACTTTTTTGGAGTTGGAGCTGATTTTCTTTCTCCACGAAAAATAGGGAGTCTACGGAGAATTTCGAAATGTGAGAGCACGTCTTTTGCAAGCAAACCTGGAGTTGGAGCCGATATTATGGTCTTAGATGAGGAATTTGAAATTGCGTTCATTATGTAGTTGGAACTAGCCGATATTAACATAGGAATTTTGAAACGTGCTATTTTTTGGAGTTGGAGCTGATATTATGGTGATTTGTAAAATATGTGATGAATCTAGCCATTTTACTCTAGTCTTATTTATTCTTATGCGGTTCTTTTTAGCAGTCTTCTTACCCAATTCTTGCTTGGCGCATATAGGTCTTTTTTAGTCAATGTGCGATATGTAACATGATGGATTTTTGGAAAGGGTATGTTTCTTGTGATTCTCGAGGTAGAGTTTACGTTTGTCCGGGTGATTCATTGATTTGTCTACCTAAAGATTCACTTTCTTTCCCGGCCATTATAGTAGGGGTTGATGTGAAATTACAGCCACCAATTTCCGTCTAGTTCAATAAAGGAATTAGTATCTTGTCTATGGCTCATATATAATTTGTGTTGATATTTTGTTCTAAGATGAGGTGAGCGAATCCCTCTTTTGCCATGGGTAGAACTTCAGGATACTATAAATCCAAATTTTATGCAGGAAAATAATGGCATTACATACCGTGAGTATACAATGCCATTAAGTTTCAATTGCAAAACCACCTTAGGCCGCACCGGCACCTAAGGATTCCGATCCTCTCTCTCTTCTCTATCTCCGTTTTGGCTCCCATCGTCCTCGTTTCCTTCAGGCTCAAGCACATTTTCCCGACGGGTACTTGTGATCGTGTCTCTCGCGAGGCATAGCATCGGTCTTGGTTGCAATCTTAGCTTCGGCAGTTTGGTTTTTTGTTTTTAATTCGAGGATTGATCATGGGTTGCTTTTTGTTTGAAACTGTTGTTGTTGCAGGACGCATAGAATTTTTGGAGGAGTTTTCCAATAGGGTATGAATCTTGGGACTCTATCAAAACTTCGTCTTTGCTTGTATTTTTTTTTTTGTATGATGTTGGTTAATTGTCCGGAAAAAAAGTTTATTTTGTATGTTGGTCATACGAACAGTGAAGTTCATGTTTCAAGTGGTTTTGCAATTGACACTTACTGTAAGAAAAAGATCATGTTTATGCAAATTGAGAGATTGTGAATTTTTCAAAGAAAGGTCCTTGGAAGTAAAATTTTGGAAATAGAAAAAAATAAAATTTTGTTTCAAACGTAGAAATTTTATGTCAATATCAAACGAATTTCCGTTTCACGAACATAAATTTTATGTCGCTATCACACACGTTTTTCGCTCGAAACTCATTCAAAAAATAAAAATAGAAAAACTATTTTTGGCTAGAAATTGATTTCAAAAACAGAATGGTCGTAATGCTCGCCCTTAATGTTCTTAATAAGAATTTCTCGATAATTTGCCTTAAGTGAATGCCATGTGAGTTCACTAGTTACCATTTCATAATAGGGAAAAAGCCACCGAACCCAAACTATGTCCAATTGATACATGTTTTTTCCGTGACATCAAAAATCCCAAATGATGCTCGCTTTGACACATTTACCCTAAATTTTTTATTGCGATAAACAAACCATACACTTATATCCATATGACACATTTACCTTACGCCAAGATTCTATCAAATGATATCTAATCAAAATAGCATTGCTTTTATTTCACTAAGTCATGAGATTGCAATGTCAACACCATTTGCCTTCCATTGTCTATATAGGCCGATATTTAATAGTGCTCGTTCACGAGAGGGTAAAAGCGTCATACATGTACAACTTTGGAATTTATTGGGTAAACAAAAAAATTTTGGGTAAATATATCGCTGTGGATATAAATTGGGGTTTTTAGGGACTTTTTCCCTTATATAAGCATATTCAGAGAAATTTATCCAACTAATAGTATTTTAGGCAATATTTAGCAGGAATTTATAATGTGTTTTCAACTAATTCACATTAGTATTATTTTGTCTAATCATAATCAAATAAAATCTTCTTTAAAGTTATATAACTGATTTTAAATAGTCGCAACGATAACTCATTACTTTCCGGAGATACCTACTCATGTATCTTATAGATATGAATTAATTAATAACACGACAATTACTTGTGCGTTCTGCGGATTATCATACAAAAGAATAACTTGGAGCATGAAATTTTCTAGTATAAGTACACATAAACCAAATTATCAAACTACCAAGCAAGTTTTGATATAGATAAAAATTCATAAACATAATATAAAATGTCATACACTACAGCCATTATGCTATCTCCGAAATGCATAAAAAAAATAAAAGCTGTTTGTATAACTAATATAGGAAGAACGCGAAATTATGTTATCATGCTAAGGCTCCGTTTGTGTTGGCGGAAAATGAAGCGTTTGATCATTTTTCAGAAAAATGAAAATATTTTTTTGTGTTTGGCGTAAAATCGAAAATGAACTCGGGAAATATTTTTCGTCGTTCGGTATGGTAAATGTTTTCCGTCGTTCGATATGGAAAATCGAATTTGATTCTCCTCTCGTGCACTCCTTTTAATAATTTTGCTTTAATTTTCTCTCTTTTCTTTTTCTTTTTTTATTTTTAATTCGAAATTGTATTTGTTAATTTTGTTTTTCTCTTTTCTTTTTCTTTTTTTTTCTTTTTTCTTTCTCCTTCTTCCTCCGCTTGCCGTGGCCTTGGCCATGGCCTCGTAGCTCAAGAACCAGCCATGATGCGAAGCCGACTAGCTCGAACCTCGCCATAGGCCGGCAAGGGTCGAGGCTCGCTAGCCTAGGTTGAGTTCGAGCTCGTCGGGATCGCTTGAATCTCGAGGTCGTTTGCTCGTGTCATGGCCGGTCTCTAGGGTTGCCGGCCATCGCCGAGGCCCACGGCCGGCGGAAGAAGAAGGAGGAAGAAGGAGAAAAGAGAAAGAGAAATATAAAAAATTACAAGTAAAAACTAAAACTTTCAAATGTATTTTAAGTAAAGATATTAAAAATAAATAAAAAGAAAAGGAAAGTGAACGGGTGGAGGAAGGAAAGATAAGGGAAAATATCTTCCTCTTCTAAAAAAGATGAAATCATTTTCTTCACTTTTGAATGTGTTTTTTCATGGGTGCAAAATGATTTTCTTGGATCATTTATTTTTCGTTGAATCGAGCACTGAAAATTCCGGAAAATATTTTCGTGAAAGTTGTTTTTTGCGAAACAACCAAAGCATAAATAATAAAATAATCATAAAAGAAAATGAGTTATAATTAAATTGATAAAACCCTAAAGTGAGAGGGGAAGAATGGGGAGCAATGAATATATGTTGATGCAATCTTTTATGGAGAATGCATCAAAACCTTTTATTGCAACAAGGATAGTCGGATTCTGGCAATTTATAAGTTTAGGTGGCACATTTTTTTTTTTTGTGGGGGAGGGGGTTGAAAATTAGGTGGCACATCCTTTTTTTTTTTTCAAAAACTCACCTTTCATTGATTAACTAAGAAAAGGATAACATAGAGTTTGAACTTCTAAACATAAAAGATTCCAAAGAGGAACGGGTGGATTCAAGATCCAGTTCGATGGAAGGACTTTCCTTCGATGGGCCTTCGTGACCTAGTTCACAACTTGATTTATTTCACGTGGATTATAGACCAGAGCAGTGAAAACAAACCGAGCTAGCATATCTTTGCATTCGTCAACAACCGACCGTGACTCCCATGGGCTTGGATCAAGGCCCAGCACCATATTGACCACGGATAAGCTATCAGTGCATATGAGCACCCTTAGATCATGTCTCCTGTGCAGATTGCCTTTGGCTTCCAAGTACGGGAGTGTCGCTCTCAGCTCTACCATCTCCGTCTACAAGGCCGAAGAAGTTGGAACTCTCTCTGCAATTCCAGCGACAACACAGCCAGCACCATCACGACATATGCCAGCGACAGCTCCCTCCGGATATCCTTCCAGATGCAATCCATCGATATTGAACTTCAAGGAGCGCTGCTTTGGTGGTGTCCATATATCCGATAAGTTAGCCAAGTTTTCTCCATTCTTTTGTCGCTTTGGGGTTCCAGCGCTTGTAATTTCTCTCGATTGCGCTAGCTTCATCGACCATAGAATCTGGGTTCGGTATGAGATTTTGGAAAACATAGGCATTTCGCGCCTCCCAAATATTCCACGATACACCTATGATGAGATCTGGAGAAGGCGAGTTAGCTCTGTTTCGCATATTTTCCAACATCCCACTCTTCAATTCTTGAGATTTCTTGTTTAGGTATCCGAATTTTGAGCTAAGGATCTGACCATACTTCTTCTGTCCATTCACACAGAAGCAGAAGGTGTTCTGTGGTTTCTGATTGACGGTGACATAGTGGACAGGGTGGGCCAGGCACATGTTTCCTCCTAAACAGATCCTCAGGAGTCGGTAACCTATTCTGACACGCGCTCCTTGCGAAAGATCTGATTTTTGGTCGCTTTCCATAGGGATTGAGGCGGATGGTAGGAGGAGGAGGCGTGGTTGTTGTTCTGGTGTGAAATTGTTGGTTGTATATTTTTGTAGGCATCATTTACTGAGTACCAACCTACTTTGTTTCCTGTCCATGCCAGTGTGTCCTCCTTGGGAATCAAGCTCAGTGGTACATCCATTATTTCCTCGGCCATGGACTCCCCAAACAACGAAGTTACTTTGTGTTCATCCCATTGTTTTTCTCCCTGCACAAATATTTCTGCCACAACTTGGGGGTCGCCTTGATCAGCCGGTCCGCCAATTAATCCCTGAGTCAGCCATCTATCTTCTCGAATTTTGATAGTTTTTCCATTACCAATGGCCCATCAAGCTCAGTGGTACATCCATTATTTCCTCGGCCATGGACTCCCCAAACAACGAAGTTACTTTGTGTTCGGCCCCGTTTGGTTCAAGACGTGGAGATGAGACGTTGGGGCTCAAAGTCCCTAGCCAAATGCAAATGCTGTTTGGTTTGTTTTTTTGGCTCACTTTGGCGAGATGCACTTGCATCCTGAATATTTCTTAAAGTCCTTTTAGCCCAAAGTACCTTAGAGCAATCGCCAAATTATTTGGCGAAATGCAACTAAATTTTTTTTTTTTTTTAAAATTTTGTCACATTCGCTTACCGCCCCCGCCGCGGTCACCGCCGGCCGCCCCCCGCGGTCACCGCCGGCCGCCGCTGGTGGCCGGCCCGCCCCGCCCGCCGGTCCGCCTGGCCGCCCCACTGGTCGCCGGCCGCCCCACCGTCTGTCGCAGCCGCCGGCCGCCGCCGCCCTCGCCGCCGCGGTCGCCGCCGCGGGTCGTTGGCCGCCCCTCGCCGCCGGCCGCCCCGCCGCCGCCGCTGGTCGTCGGTTGCCACCGGTTGCCGATCACCGCCGCCGCCTTTTTTTCAAAAAGAAATGTTTTTTTACGGAGTTCATTTTTCACCAAACAACATTTACGTCAAAGTTACTTTTCAAATGTGTTTTTAAAATACACTTTACCAAACACTACTTGCATTTTGAAAAGGCCTTTAAATTTAAAAGGTATTTGCAGATTTTCCCAAAGTTCTTTGGCCAAACCTTGAACCAAACAGGCGCCTTCATCCCATTGTTTTTCTCCCTGCACAAATATTTCTGCCACAACTTGGGGGTCGCCTTGATCAGCCGGTCCGCCAATTAATCCCTGAGTTAGCCGTCTATCTTCTCGAATTTTGATAGTTTTTCCATTACCAATGGCCCATCTTACTTTTGGATGGATAGTGTCCCTTCCCATCAGCAAACTTTGCCAACCCCACGAAGGTCGGGAGCCCCTACTTGCATTCCAGAAATTCCCTCTATGGAAGTAAATTCCTTTAAATATTTGAATCCACAAGGCTGAAGGGGACCGTATTAATCTCCAGGCCTGCTTACCCAACATGGCCTTGTTGAAGGCCATAAGGTCTCTGAATCCGAGTCCTCCCTCCATTTTCCTCAATTTGAGTACCTCCCATTTTTTTTCAATGTATGTCCGCCTTCGATTCTTCTTGTTTCCACCAAAAGGAAGCTATCCCTTGTTCTATTGCTTTACATATGGAAATCGGGATCTTGAATATAGACATGGCGTATTGGGGTAGTGCTTGCACAACTGATTTGTATAGATGTTTCTTTTTATAGGAATTATATCCTTGTACTGATGTACAAAAGGAACGGCCAAATTTCTGATATCTCGAGAATCACTATATCGCACAATATAAACACACATTAAAATCACTCGATCTAATGTAGGTTATAACAATTTCGATTGTTGGAATTAGTAGCTCCCTTCTGCATGAGAGGTACAATCGTGAATTTAGCACTAACAGAGAGAGTGGCACCAGCATTGTCAATTTATAATGAAAGAGCCGGCCAATCGGTGTCATGACATTAAATTTAAACTCTTAAAATTCGAACACTTTTGTCATTCAACAACATTCAAGTACATCATGACTTCGTTCATGTAGGGGCAAAATGTGATGTATATGTCTTATGTATAGAATGAAAAGAGGATTATATAAGTAACAGTGTTGCTTAATTGCATGTAGATCGGTCGATCGAGGGAAATTTTGAAATTACTGCATAATTTATCTTAATATATAGAATACATTATAAAAGTCTGATGCATTAAATGTAGGATGAGGAGTCTTCGTTCTTAAAGGGTTTGTCAATATTGTCATATTAATTTCACGGTAATATCTCGTTCAAGTATTTTTATCTATAAATTTTTACCGATTTAGCGATGAATTTATTACTTGTTTTTCCTTAGAGAAAGTGTATCCGTCTATCTCAGGAAAAACGATTAATATGTTGCCTCCTTTTTAAAAGTCTGTCCATACCTATACAAATAAATACAGTTGTATTTCCAATTCTTCGACACTCATTGCAAACTTCATAAATTCATTTGTGAAATCAATACAACTCCACCTATGATTTTAGTAAAATTTTCGAGTAACTCAATTAATTATTGTCTTTTTAAAAAATTGTAGGTGTATTTATGAAGTTGGAAATTGTGTTTCGAGAAGGAAGTAATCATTCTTGACCACAAATGTTGAGGACGAAATTAACCACGAAAATACACTGAAATTCGAAATGCCATGTAAGTTCACCACTTAATTACAAATATGTCCATTTATGTAAATGACAATGTTTCACAATTTATCGTAAAATTTTATTTTTTAAAAAATTTTCAAACTACATAGAACATGTGAATTTCGATATTTTAACAATCATTGCATCACATATCATAACACCGAAACTACTCAATCATACAATTATGGTAATCGTTTCAATTGATTCAATGAATAGTTCACTTTCGCATAAAGAAACATATCTACACATTTAGTAATTATGAGCCTAATTTTCTCAATCAGAAAAGATTAACATATTTGCGAGTTTAGTTGAGGATGAATATTTCCATTTCTATGGTATTCTTGAACAATCAATTATTGGAAGATTCTTTTTTACCGTTCAGATATTTTGAATCTATTATGCAAATAAGAAAGAAAAAGCACAAACCACAAAATATTCATGATTACTATTGATTAATAATCTACATGATATGATTAAGTGAAACTCAAAATAGCCGTGTAAGTTCACCACTATTTTCCCATTGACATATATGGACATGCAGAATGGAGTCTACCAGGTTAAAAGAAATTTTATACAGTATTTTTGAACGAACTATAATGTATTCTGAAGTAGTTCAATATTATTTTTTATTCTCTCATTGTTTTTCTAGATAAATTCCCCTTCGTATTTTTCACTTAGAAACAACTGATTTCAATGGTAAAGCCGTTAACTTGTTATTTTTCGGGGAAACTATCCTTGTGTGGTATTTAGGAATTAACACATAATGTTTCCTTTAGGAGCAAATAACTTTGTACGCTCACATTTTAATAAATGTTTCATGATCATTGTTTATTTTTTTGTCGAAAGAAAGATGTCATTCATATGTCGAATATTCAAGGAATATGTAGATAGCTTTCAAATCTAGCCAATCCCCAAGTCGCCAAGTAAAGTGTGCCAAGCTGGCGATCTAAAATTAGACTAATGGATTACTAAGTTAATTAAATTAACTAATTTAGTTCGAGCTCTCCCAAATTCTGTCAAATTGCAACTCAATGTTCGATTATCATGTAAAGATTTTATATTTGGAGTCGCCACTAATCAATTTATGGTAGGTTCATTAGACACTTAAATAAAATATCGAAAGAAATTCCTTTTTCATGCGAACCATAGATTAATGAGTTGGAGGATTTGATTACGCCAATATTTCTATTACAGCTCTTTTGGTACCTTTCATTTTAATGAAAACTTTTAATTAGGCAACTTGAATTAATTTTAATCTAAAGTCCTAACGTATGAGGTGATCATGCTTTGGTGCACAAACATTATTAAAACACCCAATAATCAAAGCGTTAAATAAATTCCAAGATTAAAGAAAAGAAAACATACCTTGAGACTACAACCTAATAGTCTAATGAAATTTTTTTTTGGGTTTTCGCTTATTTAAATGCAAATGAATGAAATGCATATGCAGTCTTAGACTAAATGACATGGAATGGCATGCAATACATTTATTTAAACGACTTAACTCTAATGATATGCAAATTAGTTTAATGACATGTGAATTAACTAAATGAGCCTAATCTAGATTGCATTCGAAAATATCATGAATTTAACCAAAGTGAGATGCAAAAAAACGTGGACGATGACTGGTCTCTCTCTCCCTCCTTGTGGCAAAAGAGGCCTCGAGTTTCTTCATGTTTTTTCGTTTTCTCATCATTCATTCATTGAATAGTATAGAAAATCAGCCGCGCCACACTCGTCGGAGCGTCGTGGATCAATCCATTGCCTTTGATTGCATGAACTTTTCGAGCTACTTCAAGCACAAGCGTAGGCTCAAGACCATCCCTTTGTTCGGCGCAACACCACCGTGTGCCAGGGTTCTCAGCCGCAAACAAGAGCCTCGCTTCATATATAGACTCATCATCTATGCACAGCAGACCACGATTTAAAATATAAAATTCAAAATTTGTATATTAAATATATATTTTTATATATACAGATAAATTATTATTTTTATAATTTCACAAATAAATAAATAATAAACAAAGAGCCTAGAATGAATCTACGCTAAAACAATGATCCGCCACTTCATGACAAATTCTATTTCCTCCAAAATAGAAATTAATAACAAAATATAAATACACAAAAAAAAGCCAAAGACCCAATTATTTGCCCTAATTAGCCTCCACTCCCTACTTTTTTTTTTTTTTTTTTTTACCCAAAAAAAAAAAAAAAAAAAAAAAAAAAAAATCATTAATACGGAAATCAATGCCCAATTAAAATAAACTAAATTCAGAAAAAAATATCACTGAAAACAACACCCTCTCCCCTCCAAACCCTTTTCGCGACCGTGAGCCTTCATCTCAAATATCACTAAAAATAAAACCGTCCAGTCGCCTCGTCCTCCTCCTCCTTCCTCCTTCCAAAACCTAATCTCCCCCTCATGTCCTCCTCCAACAAGCTCCGATCCCAGGCCGAGGCCGAGGCCAAGCAAATCGATCCCAACTCCCTCTCCCACAAACTCGCCCAACTCCTCCACAACTACCCCCACGTCGAGCTCCGCTCCATGGCCACCATCCTACTCCGCAAACTCCTTATTCACGATGACTCCTAGATATACCCCTGCCTCACCCCGCAGACCCCATCCTCCTTCAAATGCGTGCTCCTTACCTCGATTAAGCGTAAGGAGGCCAAGACCATCACCAAGAAGCTCAGCGAAACGGTAAGTTTTTGCCCCTAAAAGACTGAATTTTTTTCCAAATTGCCCTTGGGACATGCGAGTCCCAGTGTATCCCTTCCATTGACCGTGTGTCGGAAGCTTGGATACATGTTAACCATGTGTCGATACCGACATGCATCTAACATGCAAAAAATGCCATTGGAGGAGTGTCCGTGCTACATAGCTCACCATCACCACCACCAACAGCCACCATTATTTGCTACTTGAAAAACAACGACAAAAGCGTTGATCATACTGATAATGGTACGGACAATATAATCAAAAATTTCAAATCAGTATACCCGTGCCACATTTATCTAGAAATAATTTTTGTGTCACAAAAATCCCCAAACCGGTATATCCGTGTCACATTTACTTCAAACAAAATTTTGTATAGCAAAAAAAATCTTAAATTAGTACACCCGCGCCACATGTACTCTAAACTGATATTATGGTGTCACATGTGTCCCAAACAGTGGTAATTTGAGATTTTTTTGGGGAATACTATATCACGAATGCACCAATTTAAGATTTTTTATGACTGAAAAATTAATTTGGGGGTAAATGTGGCGCTAGTACACCAGGTTGGGAGGTTTTGTGGCACAAAAAATTAGTTTGGAATAAATGTGACACGATTCTACGAATTTGAGATTTTGGGTGGTATTAACCTAAAAATCATATCTTTGTTTTTTTTTTTTTTTGCGCTTTCCTCTCACGCACGTATGCGCCTTCCCTACACCTGAAGAATTTGAGATTGGCCATGCCAATATTAATTAATCAAACGAGACGAAAAGAAATAGCAAAGAAAAACAGGACAAGGACAATAGGAACCAGAGATAGCATTTGCAGACACAGAGGCAAAAAAAAAAAAAAAACTCTCTCTCTGACAATGCTCAAATTTAACTAGAAAAAAAATCCAAACAAACAGGATTTGAGCCACCCAAATCATTAGATCCAGCCTTAATTTTGCCCCAAATTGCCTCGGACCGAGTTAGGTTTGAAGGAAGTTCTTTTTGGTCGATTTAAGAAGGGTTTAAAGAAGATTTTTTTTTTTGTCAGATTAAAGAAGAGTTTTTTTTTTTCACAGTTAAAGAAGAGTTGAAATGGCTGATATGTCCAAAATGGGATTTACATTTGGGAAAACAGCAGACCACATCTTTCGGGCTATCATGCGATTAGGCATGCCGGCAAGCAACGAGGTTGAAAATGATAAAATATTACCACGCCAGGTCCTAAAGTTGACCTAAGTGATTGTTTTTTATGGCGCTTACGTGATTCGTCGAAAAGTTTTGGCATTAAAATGAGCGTCGAATAGTATGACAATTCTAGTGTCCTTTTATATAATATTTTCCAAATCATTCACTAATATATTTTATTCCCTCATTTTTATTTATATAATTTGTCTTTTAAACCACTAAAAAACAATTGATTTTAACGATAAAACTGTTAACTTATTATTTTCCGACAAAAATATCCATGTTAAGTATGTTATGAATTTCGATATAAAAAAGTATTTATGAATTAACATATAATGCTTTAATTGGGAGGAAATAACCCCCGTATGCCGGCATACAACTAAGCATTCCACGTCGCCATTATATTGTAATTTGTTAAAGATTTTCAAACTACATAGAACAAACGAATTTTTTATATGTAAACAGTCATTGAGTCACGCACCTTCGCATCAAAATTACTCAATCTTATACTTCATTTTTGCATGAAGAGTCATATTTATGAATTCGGCAACTAAAATCATAATTTTCCAAACGGAGAAGGTAACATTAAATTGGAACGCTCGAGTGAAAATCTGGCAACTAGAAATGATATCCGCCATTTGCAAAGTCCATCCATTTTCGGATGCATACAAATAAAGACAGTTGTATTTCCAATTCTTCAACAAACGCTAGGCAAAGTTCACCATCGATTCATCTCCAGCATCTGATTTTAGGCAAATTTTCAAGAAACACGATTAATAATTGGCTCTTTTCGACCAGAAAAATTAATAATTTGGCTTTTTGCAAAAATGATATGAATTTGGATATTCTGTTTCTATAAAAGGAAAAATCATTCTTGTCCGAATCTACAGGATGGAGATTTAGAAGAATAATGACCACCAAAGTTGAGTACCAATATTTCTATTTCTACTGAGCTGTTGAACGATCAATTGTAGGAAGATCTGTTTTTCTCTTGTCTAGAAATTAGCCATGTCCTATTAAAAAGGAGAAAGAACAAAGTATTTCTACTCAACGCATAAACCATAAAATATTTGTATAGTTGTTTTTGTTTGATGATCTATATTGAGTGAACTTCGAAATTCCAGCGTAAGTTTTTTTTTTTTTGTCAAAGCCAGTGTAAGTTCAATGCAATCAATAGATATTTCACACAACATTTTGAAAAAACTCTTCCATTTTCTTGAGTTATTCAACGTTATCTTTTTCGTTGCATTGAGCTTTTTTAGATGCGTTTTGATTTAAACTTATTCAGTTAGAAGTAACTGAGTTTGAGATAAAACCATTAATTTATCACGTTTCAAAAAATCCCATCCATGTGTAGTATGGACATGTATTGCCACAAGCGGCCACGCGCGAGAGACCCCCAACGCACAAGACCCGACCCTGCACTTGTGCAGC
Organism: Rhodamnia rubescens; assembly: GCA_021437795.1. NCBI lineage: Eukaryota > Viridiplantae > Streptophyta > Magnoliopsida > Myrtales > Myrtaceae > Rhodamnia > Rhodamnia rubescens. Next base: position 4,216,582 of record JAILYA010000010.1, on the reverse strand, counting down.
ATGTGCAAGGCTGACGTTATCTAACGTCGCCTCAGTTCAGGCAAGACCCGACCCGACCCGCTTACCATTTGACTCAAGCTTTTCGGTCCGACCAAATCGCATGACCCAGTTCGATTGGTCGGTGAGGGGATAGTGGTCGGACCTACTAAATCGGTCGGACCATTTCTTGAACTGCTGATGGACTCGAACACATGCATCTATCGGCACGTAAGGGCACTTGACAGCTCCGATCGGAGAGTTCTAGGTACCAACATGCTTGTATTCTAATGCTCTACCATGTGGTATATTTATTTTACATGTTTGATAATTTTATGGATGGATAATACGTATGGAACCCTAAATACGTGCATTGTTTGGGGTACTTTCGTATTTTCCATGTATTTTTATGTGGTTTTTGAAATACGGGTGCAAGCTCACATATAAGTGACCATATACGGATTGTGTAGAGTATTATTTATCAACTACATGTGTATTGTTTGACATGTATTGTTGAGTGGATTAATGTAAATTAGCATGGCATGTAATTTTAGTATTTAATTGCTACTATTTTGAAGTCTAAAATTACATGCATGCGGTAAATATAAAATATAAAGTTTATATCCCATTTCAAAAATTCAATTGAGTTGTACTACCAAAGTGGCACACTTAGTTGGGTTTGAGAAATTTTTTTGATCTCGTAATTGTGGTGGGATGTCTCCTATTCGAATGTGTAGTTATACTCCCAAAGGAGATGATTGTGTATTATTACATGAGGGAATACATATACAACATATAGTTGAGGATTATCTAATCTAAGTGTTTTCATACGGCCAAAAGGTAGTGAACTGACAAAAACTAAAATATATTTTCATAACTATGTAATGTAGAGAGTATGCAATTGCATATAATGTGTTTTGCCGAAATGTGATTATATGATGAAGCATGTAACTCTCAAAGTACATTATGCTTTGTATAAATTGATTATTTTTCATGTCACTTTTTCTATGAATGGCAAGTTCATAGCTATTGAGGTTCATATTGGTTCAATCTTTAAGAAATTGAATGGGAATTTTCTGTTTGCGATGGAGTTGACAAATATTCATATTGCTCTTATTAAGCGGTATATCTCATTATCATTAGTGAGGAACTCTAGAAACCACTATGTGTTGATTGAGAAAAGAGCAATCATGTTTGCTTCTTAGCATGAAGCGACTCTCTAAGGAATACTTGAAAGTGTTTTGTCAACTGACCGCACCGTTTACATAAACAATGAAAGCCTTGGAGGCTAGGAACTATGTCTCGTCTAATGATAGGAGAGGGACACATCTGCAAGGACTCTTCGACATCGGGTATGAGTATGATGGCTCTGGTACATTTGGAGATTACATATTAAAGAGGGTAGAATTGCATATTAAGAGGTTAAAAAATCATACTCATTAAGGAACTCATGAGAACATCGGTCATTCTCACATTTTTGGTCTAATAAAAGCAGCATTAAAGAAGGATGGCGATTGCTATTTCTTTTATAAGAAGAACGGTCACATTAAGAAAGACTACAACAAATTTAAAACTTGGTTGTCTAAGTGTGAGACCAAAAATAATGACTCTTTGGCATTGGTTTGTCAATCTAATATCTCAAAAGCATATCTTGTTCGTGGAGGCTAAATAGTGATGCGACGCAAATCATGTTGCGCTTACTATACGAGAGATTCACAAACTAGAAGTCAAATGAGGATGAATCCTAGCTCACTATAGAAAACAACAATAAAGTCGATGTTGAGTTGATGGGAATGTCATTTAATTTTGGATTCCAATTTTAATTTGACATTAAGAAACAAATTTTATGTACTTTCCTTAAGATAGAATTTAGTTTCCCTATAAAGTCTGGATTTGTGTAGCTACTCTTTTGAAATAAGGAACAATGATGTTTCTATGTTCTTTAATTCAAATAAGGTTGGGTGTCTTACGATATGTCCAATGGATTATACATATTATATTTAAATTTCCAATGATATATATGTCGCTTATAAGGCTAAGAATGTTGCTTCGAAAAGACCTCTACTTAAAGAACAGTCTTACGCATTGTGGCATAAACGTCTTGGTCATATATCTAAAGAAAGAGTGGAAAGGTTGATATAGGTCGACATCCTGTCTACTCTTAAAAGTGACCACAAGACTGCGTAGACATTGTAGAGGTAAGATAACTAAGATAAATAAGAAAACTGCAGTCCTAAGTTATGACATATTGAAAGTCATTCACACTAATATAAATGGACTTTATATGGCAAGATTGTGTTGAAATTTTTATTTCATCACATTTTTTTTTACAATTATTTCATATATGGTTATATGTGCTTGATTAAAAAAAGTCTTGGTTTCTTGACAAGTTCAAGATTTTATCGGACTAGAGTCAAGAAACAACTAGGAAACGTCATAAAAGTTGTTGGATTTGACTGATGTGGTGAGTATTTTGACAAACGTGGCATTACTAGATAGCTTAAAGGGCCATTTACCAATTACATAAGAGGCTTCTGGGATAATAATTTAGTTTACTATTTCTAGGAGTTTTAAACCAAAAGGCACAATCATACCCTTATGAATTTGGTGAGGAGTACGATTGACAAAATCATCTTTCATGGTTTTATGAGGGGTGAAGCTTTAAAAGCGACCCTTTACATTGTGAACCGCATTTCTATCAAAACTGTTCCATTGACTTGTTTTAAGTTATGGATTGGAGGTAAACTTAGTTTAAACCATATTAAGGTTTGGAGTTGTCTTGTAGTAGTGAAATTATATAATCCAACATTAAGTAAGTTGGACTCCGGAACTACTCGATTTACTTTGTATCTTAATCAGATTATTCAAAGGGGTATCGATTTTATAATCCCAACAAAGGTACAATAGTTGAAGAATCACGAGATAGCAAAGTTTCTAAAATTTGATGTAGCGGAAGAGAGTAGCTGCTCACGTGACTATTAAAGATAACGAAATGATGGGGACTACTGTATCATTTTTCTCTACCTAGACAGACGATTGTGGAGCCTCTTAAACTACGTACTAAATTTGTTGAGATTCATGATCCCGTTATTGTAACAGGTTCTCGATGACGTTTATCAAACCCCACAAGCACAGAATAAAGGTTGAAGTAGCTCCACTTAATAAATATATCGAACGGGAGATGATCAAATATACCATTGCACTATATAGTCTATCCGGGAGAGCATGGCTAGAGCATGGCTATAATATCGGCTATGCGGTTAATCCAATAACTTATACCGATGATATTTCTTGTCCTCAATTAGATTTATGGATAGATGCGGTGAAAGACGAGATGTACTCCGTGAAACATAATGATGTTTAAAAGCTCGTTCACATGCCTAAAGGTCGCAAGCCCATCACCTGAAATTGGGTATATAGGACTAAAATGGATGCCAAATGAAAGATTGATGTGACATCCTCAAATTCGACCCTATTCATGATATAATGAAGTGACGATTTTAATCGATGCATTGTTAGTAAATCTAGCTCGAATTGATCACTTATGATAGGCTAACCAAAATGGAAAGGCTATTAATGATCTAAGTACACTCGACCTAAGAACTCAACCATGGACTAACAATTTAACCATAAGGATTGACGAAGGACAACTTTGGGCCATTAATGATCAATCAAGGAACGACTATAGAATGTTTCGACAATAGTATATAATCGGATCGCGGGTGATTCCGCCCGACCATTGTATGGATTGTGAACGATCTTAAATCAATTCCCGATGATTGAGTAAATTGGAACTAGTGATTAACTCATTGTAGTTATATGACAACCGAGGTCATCTATGGCTCGAGATAGTTTACACGTAGATTGGATATCAAATCAACTACGGGTCGAATACTCGTAACTCCTACAAACCGCTCGTTAGCTCGAGATGAACTATAGTTGCGATCGATCGATTTTAACCATGAGTTAGAATCCGAATATGGGTATCGAATCTTCGAGAATCTCATAACTAAACTTTTAGACGTCGCCTTATTGAGATGCTAATTTATCGATTTTCTCGAGACTCTCGATTTAAAGATTAACGAGCCGAGATTTGGAGCCTATAAGAAAGTGGGCCGGACGATGATACATTAGGCCATAAGCCCAATGAGGTTCAGCCATCTAGACCCAAGAGCAAGCCAAGTGGGCTTAGTAAAGCTTTCTAAAGCCCATTAAGCCATTCTAAAGTTTAAACTCTATTCATTTGAGCCTAATTTCAATTTATATGAATTTGTACAAAATACTAGCTCAAATATGTGTATAGTACTTCATACTATATTTTGTGAAATTACCAAAATGTCATTGTCTTGTGGAAAGATCAAATTGACCTTCTTGCATTATTAGCAAAAGACAAGAATTTTTAATTGATGTAAGACTTTTGAGGCATGTCTTTATGAAGGGTTCTTATCTTGAAGATAGGCTTGTTCAAGAAGCCATTTGAAGATAATCTCTCTCTTTCTCTCTTCTCTCTCTCTCTCTCTCTCTCTCTCTCTCTCTCTCTCTCTCTCTCTCTCTCTCTCTCTCTCTCTCTCTCTCTCTCTATTTTTACTCGCGCACGTCCGAGAAGAAATCGCTCGCTTGAGCTCGTCCAAAGGGAGAATTGAGCTCTGTTTTCTCCTACGTGATTGTAAGATCAAGGACAACTCAGATATGAAGGCCGTTTATCGAAGAAACCATTATATTTTCACTAATTTGTGCTGAAGTAGGCGTTGGTGGAGACACTGGTCCATTCTTGCTTCGATTCGAGCCCCGTCAAGAAACACCAGCCCATTCGGTTCTATGTAGCTACTGTTCGGCCATCCTTGGTTGTCTTGTGTGATTTTTGGACCAAGCCACGCATAGCCCTCGCCGACGCACTTGTGCTTCCGAAATCGAAATCGAGTGAGTTATCACCCTAATCCCTTGATTAATATGTTTAACTTGATTAGGATGTGTTTAAATTAGTCTAAGTATGCTTAGAACTAATCAAATTGACCATGGTTGGGTTAGTTAACCATAGTCGGGTTAGTTGACAATGGTTGAGTTAGTTAACCTTGGTTAGGTTAATTAACCATAGTTACTTTTGTTAACCATGATTGTGTTAGTTAACCTTGGTCGATAAGCTATCATGATAAGTGAAAAGTGGACTTAATAAGTTATCGAAAATATGATAAGATATGGCTATTTTATACGATAAGCTATCGAGATTTTGACGATAACCTATTGAGATTTTGGCGATAAACTATCGAGGTTTGGACGTTAAGCTATCGAGGTTTGGATGTTAACGAGGTTTTGACGATAAGCTATCGAGATTTGGATGATAAGCTATCCAAGATTTTACGATAAGCTATCGGTATTTTTATGATAAGCTATCAAGTATTTACGATAAGTTATTGGTATTTTTATGATAAGCTATCAAATATTTTATTATAAGCTATCGAATTATTTTGATAGTTCTTATTCTCTAATTAAGTAATTTAATTTTTGGCAATTAGACATTTTATTTATTAATATATTCTTGTAGATGTCGATATTGGGAATAACTATATAATTTAGCTTATGTAATAAATTGATTAGCAATGCTCATTGATATATGGATAGGAAAGTATGCTTTGAGTTGGTAATTGAATTGTGTGTATGTGAACATGTGCAATTTATTTGTTGCATACATAGCATGAGAGTTGCATTAATACGAGAATTTTTGTATAAGTTGGAAGACCCCCAAATGAAGATGGGCGTGCCCTCAGTCGGCCAGTGATTGATTGAAAGGATAAATACTCGAATGAGTCAAAAAACCCCCGTAGAAAAACGGGCCTACCCTCGATCGGCCGTGATTGATCAACTTGACAAATTCCCGCAGATAATCCCCCTTTGAAAGACGGGCGTGCCCTCTATCGGCTATCATTGATCGAATAAATTGTTGTCTCGGAAAGCCTAAGACCCCGTGTGTGATCGGGTGTGCTATAAGTGGCCGTAATGATGAAAGTATATTTGAGCGCACAATGCACGAGAGAGTTGGCATGTGTTCGATCATGCATCTATGTACCGCATTATGTTGCATACAATGGGTTGTATGGTGCAATGCGCGTACCATGGCAATGAAAGGTTGCTATGATTGTGTGATAGCATACTTGTATATATTGTGTTGCATTGCGGGCTCTAAATGCATCCAAGCCGAGTTGACCTCTTAATCGAGGTTTAGGCCGTTAACTTGCTGAGATTTTATATCTCACCCGCTGTTGTTAACCAATTTTCAAGCCCTTAGCTTGGAAGAGCAATTCAGTCGTGAGAAGAATGTGAATCTCTTTTGGAGTAGTTGAGAGTAGAGTTAACCCCTAACCCCGATCCGGTACTTCGAGGGTTGTGGGAAGTAGCCCCAAAAGTGGGGTTTATGTGTGTAAATGTACTTTTCAAGGTTAACGAATAACTATTAATAGAATATACTTTTGCTAATATGAATTAGTGGAATGTCCCGCCGTCTATCCCTATGATTGTGCTTGTTTGGGGGAAGTGCATCACTTCCATGTGCTTTTAATTAAGACATAAAATTTAAATAGGTCGATGACACGACCCGGGACGTCACAACTTAATGACCAAGAAGGGATGTTAACGTGCTCGATGGGTGCGGGCGTGACAATTGAGAGGTTTAAAGTCAAACCGATAGTCAAATATTTCACTCAAAGGGAAGGAGAAGATTGTAAAATAAATGTTCATAGAACTTTACCAGATAGATATTAAAACTTTTTTTTTTAATGAAGATCTTATGAAGAAGTTTATATGATGTAACCCAAAGATTTAGCAAGTAGATGATTTAGGTAAACTTGTATATAGACTAAAAAGTCTATTTATGGCCTCAAATAAGTTTTTGGACAAAGGTACTTGACATTTCATAGGGTTGTCACTTCATTCGGTTATGTCGGAAACAAAGTGGATCGATGTGTATATGTACTTGCAAGGTTAGTGGGAGAAAATTTATTTGCTTTATGTAGACAATATCTTGCTTAAGAACAGTTGTCTTAGATTACTAAATGAGATGAAGTCAATGTTATCGAAATATTTTTACATGATTGACCTTAGTGAGACGTATTTTGTCCTAGGCATTTTGATCCATAGAGATCATTCTTGCCTTGCATTGGATTTATCTCGATGACATATATTAAACATATTTTGAAAAATATTTAGTATACGATGTGCAAGTCGGGAATTGTTCTTGTCATTAAGGGCGATATATTGAATCCGTCACATATCCTCATACAAATATTGAGAAACCCCAAATAAAGGATGTACTATATGCTAGTACACTTGGAATCATCATGTATACTCAAGTTTGCACTAAACGGATGTTGCTTTTGCAACGAGACTTCTAAGAAAATATCAGTCAAATCTAAGATACAATCACAGGGTTACTACTAAAAAGTTTTGAGGTACTTAAAAAAGGGAGGCAAAAGACTATATGCTTTGATTTATAGACATGTTCAAGACATGCAACTTGTAAGGTATTTGTATTTAGACTTTGCTAGCTGTTAGGATGACGTGAAGTTGACAATTAGATATATTATATGAAGGTGTAGTGTTACGAAAAAGTGGGAAATAGAAATCTATGCCATCCTCTATCAAGAAAGCGGAGTTTATAGCATGCTTTTCGGCGCTTTGCTCAAGCTATTTAGCTCTAAAATCTCATTAGGGAGTTGATCATATTTGATTTTGTGCAAAGACAAACAGTTGTATTATGACAAAAACTCTGCACCGTTGTTCATTAACAACAACGAGTCCATAAGGGTAACAGATGATAATGATGACATTATAGTAGAGCATGTTTCCACAAATGATATGGTTGCGACCAACTAACTCAAAGTTTTCGCTCTTATATATTTGAAGGACATGTCATAAGCATGGGCTTAGAACCATAATGGGATGCTGCTATGACATGTCATTTGTTAGGGCTTAGTAGCATCATGGGATGTTATTGTTTAGAAGGAGATATTTTGTGTTTGCTCTAATAAAGTTTACATCTGCGTTTTGATACATTTAGTAACGGTTTTGATATGTATTGACTCTTTTATATTCAATAAAATGTTTATGAATGTATTGCCTTCATATTGAATACATATTTGTTTAAAATCTTATGGTGTTGTGTAAATCTTGAGTAGTGGTTAGGGCATTTAATTTTTATCCATATGTGTCTATCTTGTTACACATAAAGTATAGTTAACTATAAATGTAAGACATATATGGTTCATTGGGACCATAAGGATATTCTCTAGTGGCACATCAAGTTTCGACGCGTAAGGAAAGAGAATAGAGATCGACAAAAGGATAACACATAAAGCTTCTCCATTATTTGAGGTGTTATCCATCCGTGATCATGGATAGTTCCGTATCTTTTGATGCAATTACTATCATGAGCCAGATGTTTGAGATTTATGGGATCGAATTGACTATTAAAAAATATCTCTAAATCAATATAAACATGCGCATATACAAGTACAATTTTAATTGATATAGCCCAAGTGGGATAATGTAAGAGTTTTTCTAATTGTGGGTTGAATTAATTAATTGCTCCAATAAAGTGAAAGGATAAGATTTCTTAGCGATAAGGTTTCTTAATTAGTCCAATATGGGATTGGATAATGTGAACCAAGTTAAACCTTATCCGTAATGAGAGGCTCGGGTTACAAACCAAGTCTCTCATTTAACCCCGATGCATAAATAACCTCACATAAATAATTGTATCAAGAAGCAACACGTGAGGGACACTCTCATTGAAACCGATCATTCAGGGGGTTATATAGCGAAGCTATTAAGCATCAATTCATGAGAATTCTGCCTCAAGACGATAGATCCCAATCAAGGCATGTAAATTCCTTCACTTTAATAGTGTGATTTGTATATCTAAACGTGATAATCTTGGGATACTGCTTAAGGTAATAATCGCAGACTTACAATGTAATATTATTTTTTATTGTCTCAATATTTATAAGATAAGTCACGTTTTACACTTACTCACTATGAGACAACTCATTTTAACGGCAAAACCGTTAACATATAATTTTTCATTCGAAAGCAAATATGTCCATAAGTCAATTAATAAACATGCGTCCCACGATCACCGATAAATTTTGATTTTATTTTAAATTATCTTATCTTACCTTTTTTTTTTTTTATCATTTCTATTTTTTCTTTGTTGTGGCCAATGACGAGCAAAGAAAGGCTCGATAATATTTGGTTGCCATTGATAGAGGGTCTACAAGCCCTTACTAGTCATGGGCGAGGGCTGCGACGCTTGCCAAATCTAGGCAAGGTGACCTTGTCTAAGCTCTTTCCAGCTATGGGTGAGGTAACCCTGGTTGATACGAGGTCCAGCCTTACCTATAGCAATCGAGGATGGCATAAGAGTGAGGGTCGCCTCGCCCGGGCAAGGTCGTCCCTCTCGTGTGGCCGGCGAGGGTCACCCTCGCCGGATCGAGCGAAGGGCAACACTTGCCGGCCCTCACCAGGAATTGCCGATGGCCGGCCATCATTTGAGATTGGCCACAGGAGAAAATGAAATAAAAAAAAAGAAAAAGGAAAAAAAAAGAGAAGAAAAAATCAATAAAAATTAAAGGACGAAAATACCCTTGATCAATGGGAGTATTTTGTTGACCGACGAGGTTAGACATATCTTTGATACTAGTATGGTCACTCTAGACCCTTATTTGAAATAAAGTCTACTTTAGATCATCTTTTAGAAAAATAATGGCACTTCAGGCTTTTATTTAGAATTTTTCCTATTCACTAATTAAGTAACCAAAATCTAATTTTTTTTCATAAAGACTAATTAACATTAATTTACCCTTAAATGAAAATATGGCAGCCCAAAAATAAAACCCACCTTTTGAAAAATCTATCCACATTTCGATGCCTACAAATAAAGCCGGTTGTATTCCAATTCTTAGTCAAATTTTCAAGTAACTCATTAAATAATTGACTTTTGCAATAATAGTATACATATTTATGAATTTGAAAATTGTGTTTATAAGAAGGAAGTTATTATTCTTGTCCAAGTTTCAATGATAAACCCATATGATCTTTACGGTGAAGAATTAGAAGAATATTGACAATCAAAGTTGAAGTCGAATATTCTATTGTGCTATCGAACAATCAATTACAAGAAGATTTCTTTTTTCTCTCGTCTAGAAATTACCAATGTACTATGAAAAAAGAACGGATAAAGTATATTTACGGAGGGACTCACAAATATCGCTTAATTGAAATCCGAAATGGCCGCATAAGTTCACCTCTTAGATTTTCATTGATATTTATGTACATATGCAATGCAATTCACTCATTCAATAGATATTTTACACATTATTTTTGCGAAAATTATGACATTTTCTTAAGTAATTCAATGTTAATTTTTTATTCTCGTCACTACGTTTAAGATAAGTTCCGCTTTAAACTGGTTCACTTTGAAACAACCGATTTTGACGGTGATGCCGTTAACTTATCATTCCATGTGTAGTAAGTTATGAATTAACTTAAAACGTTTCCTTCGAGAAGAAATTTGTTCATACGCCAACTTGAATAAATGTCTCACGATCACCGTTAAATTTTAATTTTTTAACTTATTCGAACTACATAAAACATGCAGATTTTCGATATTTGAATAGTCATCGCACCGCACAAAGCTGCTAAACTTAAATGCCAACCCTTTGAATCTATTTGAAGAACAGTCCACTTTTGCATAAAGTGACATATTTATGAATTTAGTAACCAAAATTCAAATTTTTTTATAAAAAGAAATGCACATTAAATTTCAACCCATAAATGAAGATCTGGCAACCTCATAATAAAACCCTTCTTTTGAAAAGTTTATCCACATCTCGGTTCATGCAAGAAAAAGGCAGTTGTGTTTCCTACTCTTCAACAATCTCTCCAAAATATGATTAGTCAAATTTTCAAGTAGCTCAATAAATAATTGGCTTTTGCAAAAATGCCGTATCTATTTATAATTTTGAAAATTGTGCTTATAAGAAGGAAGCAATCACTCTTGTCCAATTTTCAATGATGAACCCATATAGTTTACACGATGAAGAATTAGAAGAATATTGAAATTAAAGCTGAGGACGAATATTTTATTGTACTGTTGAACATGCAATTACAGAAAGATTATTTTTTTTTCTCTTGTCTAGAAATTACCATTGTACTATGAAAAAAGAACGTATAAAATATATCTACTCAAATTATTAACCACAGAATATTAGTAATTGTCATTTGCTTGTTAATTCCCAAATATAGATTAATTGAAATTCGAAATGCCCGTGTAAGTTCACCTCTTAGATTTTCATCTATATTTATGTACATATGCAATGCAATGTCATCCGTTTTTACACAATATTTTTAGGCAAACCATAATATTTTCTCAAGTAATTCAATACTATTTTTTTTATTTTGTCACTATTTTTAAGATAAGTTTCGTTTTAAATCGGTTGACTTAGAAACAACTGATTTTAACAGTAAACCTGTTATAATTTATCATTTTTCGAAGGAACTATCCATGTGTAATAAGTTATCAATTAATCCATAAAGTTTCCTTCGAGAAGAAATATGTCCGTACACTGACACATGAATAAGCATCCTATGATCACCGTTAAATTCCAATTTTTTTTAACTTATTCGAACAATGTAGAACAGGCGGATTTTTGATATTTGAACAATCACCGCCAGCGCATACCTCCACACCAAAGCTGCTAAATCTTATGAGTATGGTAACCCTTTGAATGTATTCGAAGAACAGTTCACTTTTGCATAAAGAGACATATTTATGAATTTAGTAACCAAATCCAGTTTTTTTTTCATAAATAGAAATTCACATTAAATTTCAACCCATAAATGAAAATCTGACAACCCCATAATAAAACCCTTCTTTTGAAAAGTCTATCCACATTTCGGTTCATGCAAAAAAAGGACAGTTGTGTTTCCTAATCTTCAACAATCTCTCTAGAATATGATTTTAGAGTCAACTTTTCAATTAACTCAATAAGTAATTTGGCTTTTGCAAAAAGGGTATATTTATTTATAAATTTGAAAATTGTGTGTATAAGAAAGGAAGTTATCATTCTTGTCCAATTTTCAATGATAAACCCATATAATTTACACAACAAAGAATTAGAAGAATACTGAAGTGAAAGCTGAGGGCAAATATTCTATTATACTATTGAACACGCAATTACAGAAAAATTTCTTTTTTCTCTTGTCTAGAAATTAACAATATACTATGAAAAAAAGAACGGATAAAATATATATACTCAATTTATAAACCACGGAATATTAGGAATTGTCATTTGCTTGTTAATTCTCAAATATATATTAATTGGCTTTCGAAATGCTCGTGTAAGTTCATCTCTTAAATTTTCATCTATATTCATGTACATATGCAATGCAATTTCATCCGTTTAATAGATGTTTTACATAATAATTTTAGGCAAACGATAATATTTTCATAAGTGATTACATGTTATTTTTTTATTATATCACTATTTTGAAGACAAGTCCATTTTTAACCGATACATAGAAATAACTGATTTTAACGATAAAAAGCCGTTATAACTTATCCTTTGTAGGATGAACTATTTATATGTAGTAAGTTATGAATTAATACATAACATTTTCTTCGAAAAGAAATATGTCGGTACGCCGACATCTAAATAAACTTCCCACGATATCGTTAAATGTTGATTTTTTTAACTTATTCAAACTACATAGAACATGAGGTTTTTCGATATTCACTCATCGACACTCATCGAAGCTACTAAACTTACGGTTATGATAACACTTTGAATTGATTCGAAGAACAAACCACTTTTTCATAAAGAGACATATTTGCGAATTTAGTAACCTAAAATCCAAGATTTTTTTCGTAAAGAGAAATCCACATTAAATTTCAACCCATAAATGAAAATCTGGCAACCTCATAATAAAACCCTTCTTTTGAAAAGTCTATCCACATTTCGGTTCATACAAACAAAAAGACAGTTGTGTTTCCTATTCTTCAACAATCTCTCCAGAATATGATTTTAGTCAAATTTATAAATTTGAAAATTGTGTTTATAAGAAGGAAGTAATTACTTTTGTCCAATTTTCAATGATAAACCCATATAATATACAAGCCGAAGAATTAGAAGAATATTGAAATGAAAGCTGAGGGCGAATATTCTATTGTACTATTGAACAGGAATTACAGAAAAATTTTCTTTTTTCTCTTGTCTAGAAATTACCAATGTACTATGATTATAAACCACAGAATATTAGGAATTGTCATTTGCTTGCTAATTCTCAAATATTGATTAATTGAAATTCGAAATGCCCGTGTAAGCTCATCTCTTAAATTTTCATCTATATTCATGTATGTATGCAATGCAATTTCACCCGTTTAATAGATATTTTACACAATAATCTTAGGCAAACTACAATATTTTCACAATTGATTCCATGTTGTTTTTTTATTATGTCACCATTTTGAAGACAAGTCCCGTTTTAAACCGATTCACTTAGAAACAACTGATTTTAACGATAAAAAACCGTTATAACTTATCATTTGTCACATGAACTATACATATGTAGTAAGTTATGAATTAATCCATAACGTTTTCTTCGAAAAGAAATATGTCCGTACGTACGTCGGCATTTGAATAAACGTCCCACGATACCGTTAAATTTCGATTATCTTTTTAACTCATTCGAACTACGTAGAACATGCGAACTTTCGATATTTGAACAGTCATCACACCGCTCATCACAACGCTAAATCATACGATTATGGTAACACTTTGAATCGATTCAACGAACATTCCCGCTTTTTCATAAAGAGACAAATCTGCGAGTTTAGTAACCAAAATCCAAAAGTTTTTTCCGTAAAGAGAGAAATCCACAATAAATCTCAACCCATAAATGAAAATCTGGCAACCCCATAATAACACCCTCCCTGTTTCGGCTCCCGCGAGAGAGCGTAGAAGGAAATCTGGGGAGAGAAACAGCTGGGCATCGATCCGACGGCCAGAGCCACCCCAAGTGGGCCCGCCTCGGGGGATCGGACGGCGGATCCTAACCCCCGATTCAACTCCAGTTCATGAAGCCCAGCGGAATCCGAGCCGAGCCTCGGTGGGATTCACCTATAAAATGCACCGAAAATCCTTAAACCTGATATTATATTCCCGGAGGAAAATAGGTAAAAAAAAAAAAAATCCAATTTCGTTTTTTTCACTTTTTGCATTTTGTTTTTTCGCCTCGCGTGCCTTTAAAATCGTTCTGAATTTCGCTCGCCCAAAAGAAAATTGAAAAAGAAAAAAACCCTAAACTCCCTCTGAAACTCGACAGTTTCTCTCTCTCTCGCTCGCTCGCTCGCTCGTGCTCGTGCGAAAATCTTGGTTCTTGCTCTTCTTCTCCACTCGATTTCGATCGCTTGTTGTGTTCTAGGGTTCAGTGGGGTTGGCGAGGTCGATGTGAAGATCGACCTTGGAGCGGTCAATTCGTGCGCGTTGCGGGGGAAGCCAGCGTTCGGTGGGATTCTTGCGGGAGCCCAGCCATGTCGTCGTCGTCCGACAAGGAGCTCGAGGAGCAGCTCGCGGAAGCTGGGAAGAAGCTGCTGGAGCAGCCGTCTGCCGTAGATGAGCTCCTGGCCCTTCTTGACGTAAGCTCTGGATTTCGAAATCAGCTCCCCCCTTTTCGCCGTTCTAATTGTTCCTTCGCTCCCTATTCTTTTTTTTTTTTTGGGGGGAGGGGAGTGTTCTTGGGTGTTTGGTGTTTGATGGAGTGGCTAATTGGTTGGTTCTGCGGCGAATGTCGTGTGTGCTTTGATCTGCGGATGTGGTTGTGGGTGGTTCTTGGCGATGTTGGAGCCTTACTAGGGCTTTTCCTGGAGATACGGTTTATCTTTGTTTGACTTGCTTAGGTTTTTGTCATGCATGGTGTGCTCGGCGTGCGCTTAGTCGGGAATTCTTGTTTTCGTGGCGTGGTGCGCCGTGTCGTCAAATTCGTGAACACGATTCTTAGTCGTCGGGGAGGTAATTGCGTGGAGGGCTTCGATTGTATTAAGGATCGTGCTTATCGATTATGACCTATGCGTCTTACTACGCATCTCTTCCGTTTATGTGTGAAAAGATCTTTCTTGCTTCTTGAAACCTTTGAGTGAATCTGGGGATTCCCCTCATTGCACAATCTGGTTGCTTTTGTGAGAGCTGTGTGGTGTTGTTGAGATGAATATGTTGGTAATTGCTGTTTGTTGGAAGCAATATGTACTTGTAGTTGCATGGATGTGTTTTCACAGTAAGAGAAGGTTTAATTGAGTAATCCTTGTTATCTTAGTGGGATAGCCGTTACGACTGTTGATATCGTTGAGGAGGTGTCTTTAGGATGTTATCTTAGTAGGATAGCCGTTAGGACTGTTGATATCGTTGAAGAGGTGTCTTTAGTGAATCCTACTTGTATTTATTGCTGTCCGTTGATTATTTCCTTTTTGTATTGACATTTACAGTAGGAGAAGGTTGAAATTGCTAATCCTCGCCTTGTTGTCGGTAGCCATTATGACCGTTAAGGCCGTTGAAGCGGTGTCTGTTGTGAATGTTACTTACTTGTGTTACTGTCAATTGATTGTTTCCTGTTATATTTCAATCTTTACGTTAAGAGAAGGTTGAATAGACTAATCCTTGCGTTTTTAGTAGGATGTCGTTATGACGATCGTATCTTTTGTGCTTTCATTTTGAGCTGTCCGTAATACGTCAACTAGGTGCCCTTTTGAAACTTACTTGAATTTATTGCTGCCGATTTCTAGTTGTTTTACCTTTTCCTTATTCAGAAAGTGGCATGCTGATTTTGGTAACCTCAAACACGTCAGAATTGGTATTTTGCATTTCTTTGCATCAATTGATTGCTGATTTTGTCTGCATCGTTTTTGTATTTTGGCAACTGTGAATATGTGATTGGCTATTTGCATGTTTCTTAAAAATTCTACCTGATCTTCTCATTCAGTTATGCTTGGCAGTGAAGTTATTTCTTTCCTATTCATACATCCTCTAATAAGAAGGTGATTGAGGGTTAGATTGTTGTCTTGGGAAATTTATATTCTCTATTTAGCGTTGCCCTTTTGGTTGCGTCCACGTCCTTTGTTTTTGAAACTTAGTATTCATGTAACTTTCTGCATGTTTTTTGAAGGATAGAAAAGAGTTAATGTGGTAGACGTGCTTTACGTATTGTGTGTTCATATTATGCATGACTGTTAAAGTGGTTACTATTAACTACTAATTCACCTTTATTTTGCTTTAACCTGGCAAATTAAGCAAGTCGAAACTTGTCTCTCGAGAGTAGAACAATCTCCAAGCAAATCAATGCAAAAGGCGCTTTGTCCGTCGCAGAAGGCATTAGTGGCTAATAGACTTTTCAGGCACTCGGATGTTGATGTTAAAGTTGCTGTTGCCTCGTGCATTAGTGAAATAACGAGGATCAGTGCACCAGAGGCTCCTTATGATGATGACCAAATGAAGGTAATGACCGATCTTATATAATGATGTTCCTGGATCATAGTTGTTCAATGTTTGGTGACCTAGCCTTTAAGCTGTTTTAATGGGAATCTGGCTACAGGAAGTTTTTCAGTTGATTGGACCTAACCTTTAAGCTGTTTTGATGTGAATTTGGTGCACACAGGAAGTTTTTCAGTTGATCGTGTCGTCCTTTCAAAATCTATCTGATAAGTCAAGCCGATCATACGTGAAAAGGGCCTCAATTTTGGAAACTGTTGCAAAGGTCAGGTCCTGCGTTGTAATGCTGGACCTTGAGTGCGATAATCTGATCCTTGAAATGTTCGAGCATTTCTTAAAGGAAATAAGGTATGTCAATGCCTGATCCAGGCTCCATGTATAGTTGAGCATAGTTGGTCCTCAACTGTCCTCCTTTCTTTATGTGTTTGGATGATCATTTTCCTAGGTGGCATCTGTATAATCTTGGATAATGAATTCTTACTTGTGCCGACTCCGAATCATGTTTGTTCTGTAGTTTGTGTTCTTAAACAATTAATGTTAGTTCATTTTAGTTGTAAAGCTACAACAAAAGTTTGAATGAAGTTGCAGGTATTGATAATTTGATGTGTCTTATCAGCTTTTTATCTTTTTTCTTCTCCTCTGAGTCCTTTTGGTTTTCAATTGTCTCACTTTCCGTTCTATGATGTCTGTTTGGCATATTTATTGTTCAGTATCTGTATCGGATGCTGTTTGTGTGCTTGGAGGAAGTTTTGGATCTATTTTTTGTTGAATTAATTGAGTGCATCTCGTGTCCCTCTTTCCCAATGGAGATTTCATAATCAGCCTTTTTTGTTGGGGTTTTGCAGATTACACATTTCATTACGTTCCTTTTTGATGGTTTTAATTTGACCTGGTATAACTACATCTATACTTATGCCTTTAACTTAATGTTCAACAAACAACATTCAGGGAGTACCATCCAGAAAATGTCTTTGCGTCAATGGAGACAATTATGACACTGGTCATAGAAGAAAGTGAAGATATTTCCCCAGAGCTTCTTTCCCCTGTCCTCGCCAGTGTAAAAAAGGACAATGAGGTAAACTTCTTTTTAAGTCAGTTAGATCTCTTGCTTTATTCACTATCCTCCATAACATTAAGAATCACACTATTTTCAGGATGTCCTTCCTATTGCAAAGAAACTTGGAGAGAAAGTGCTTGAGAAGTGTGCCGTGAAGCTGAGACCTTACCTGGTCCAAGCATTGAAATCGTCTGGTGTTGTTTTAGATGATTATAGCAAAGTAATTGCTTCCATATGTCAAGACACAAATGGTGCAGTTGAGCAAACTGATATCCATGATGTAAGTGAAAATAAGTTCCACAATTAATTTGGCTGTGTTTTGTTTGTAAGATGTTCTCAGTTTCCATTTTCATGTAAAATGAGAATTGAAATGGTTCTCCTTTGGATTTTCATAAACCCACGAGATGATCTCCTTTCCATGTTCAACAAGATATTCTGATGTCATTATTTAGTTGCATCTCTCTGTTTTCTTTCTTTCCGTTCTGGGTTGTGACATTATTCGCATGAATTCTTTAACCGTCCGTTTTGTGCTTGTTTAGATGGAAAAAGAGATGTCAGCTGAAGAGCCTTTGACTCAAGATATTCCTGTTCCTGCCGAATCTCCAAAAACAGTTGTGAACAATGGGTCGACCCAGCTGGACAAAGATGATTCTTTGGCAGATCCCGTGTCTTTGAAGAAGGAAGAAGATGGTAAGGAGTCTGCATCCAAAGCCACTGATGCATCGAGCAATGGCGACCTTGATAAATTGGACAATGAGAAGGCACAGAAAGAAGAATCCAAGCCAGAAAAAGCTACCAAGAGAAGAGGACGGAGAACTAATATGTCATCTAAATCTGTGAAGCCCTCCAAAATTTCTGGGGTTGATGATAAGGATGCTGAAAATGTCAAAGACAGTGAGAAAGAACCTGGTAATGATGCTCCAAGTCTGCCACATGAGGATCTGAAAAGTGAGGCAAAAATACCCTCTCAAACTGAAAAGGAGGGTGCCTCTGAGCCATCCAAGGATAAAGCGGCTGATGAGGAATCCAAAGATGATGAATCCAAAGACGAAGAATCCAATGTCTCTGCTTTGCCTACCTTAACTAAGGAGATACCTGATGAAAGTCAGCCCCAGGAGGCTGGATCACCGAAGGATAAAGAGGATTCAGCTGAAGAGGTGAAACCATCCTCTGTAGACATTTCCAGAAAAGAATCTGCAGGAACTGCTGGTCTTGAAGTAGAAACAGATACGAAAAGAGTGGATGATAGCGCTGACGATATGTCCAGCAAGGAGAGAACTATAACGATGGAGGAAACGTCCAAGGATGATGACGCAACCAGTGGATCGGATGTAAAAATGTTGAAGCAGCCGGAGAAGAAAGTGAATGCAAGCACCAGCAGTGGGGAAGGTACCTCTAGAAAGAAGCCAGAGGACAGAAGGAAGTACGGCAAAGGTAGATTGGCTTCTGAGAAGATTGTGAAGAAATCTGCTGGGAGATATGATAAAAGGTACTTCCATATTGAAGTTTGTCTATAATTTTAGTATTTATTGACTTGGTTAGTTATGAATATTTTTACCTATCAGGGAACTCCTTCCTCCTCTAAGGTGGTGAAAAAACCAGTTAAAGATGAGAAGCACCAGGGTGAGACCACTAAGGACAATTTCAAGAGGAAACGTAGTTCTGGCAAAGAGGAGGTATGATATGCACTCTACTAACCATTTATATTGAATTTTCAACCTTTTTTTCTTTTGGGATTGCTAGTTATAGAATTGAAGGGCTTGATTAGGGTAGATCATAGGGAGAAAGTTTGAATCTTAAGCGAGAAGAATTGAAATTGAAGAGAGAGAAAATCTCCTCTCCAAAGAATAGCAGTGAGATGTTGATATACATATGTGTATATGGATTGACTTCGTCATCCCTAGACAAGTTTTGTACTTGATCCTGTAAACTTCATATTGCTAAGCTTTGCTTTCGACACATTGTCAACCGAGATCGATGATTTGCCAATGTCATGTGTCGGTGATTGCTTGTTTTGAATAAGCTTGTGCTTCTCTGGTGGGGGCATCATGATTTACCAAAGGTGATGACAAATTCAGTGTGTATGTATGCTTGTAAACAGAGACTGAGGGCTTCTATGGATATCAGCTAACCAATGAGTCTAAGAACTGCTATTACATGCCTTAATTTTGGTTGCGTTTGTGATGCTGTGGTCATTTGATGGTTCTGATCTTTGTCCTTTCTCCTGCCATCCCTGCAAGCTTCTGTTGTGCCTTAAAGTGGATAGTAGAAGTGCGTATTACTCATTCCCCCCCAGCTCTACACCACACCTGGTGCTAAAAAGGAAAACAGAAGACCATTCCATAGGATTGATATCTGGTGTTCTTAGTGACATGATTTCTGATTTGTTGGTCATTGGTGTCCCAGGATTCTGATGCTAAGAGTTATGGAGAGGATCTGGTTGGTTCGAAGATTAAAGTTTGGTGGCCTCTTGATAAACAGTACGTATAAATTTTCTGTAGTCTTTCTCTAGGTGCCTATTCTATTTTGCTAAAATATTTAAACTGCTGGCTCTACATCTTACCAAACCTAGAGCCGGTTCTTTTGGTCTCAGTTTTGCTTCTGACTGTTAAATAATTTTTTCAGATACTATGAAGGTGTCATTGAAGCTTTTGATAGCATGCAAAAAAAGCATAAGGTGAGATGGCAGTTATGGTTATCAACATGCTCTTTTCATCTAGTATTAGAGGTTGGGGCATTATGTCCAGAAGATTACAACTGCATGCTTTTGCAGGTTCTCTATGAGGATGGTGATGTTGAGATATTAAATCTTGAGGCAGAGAAATGGAAGCTTGTTGAAGGTGATTCTGGAGATAAGGTGGGTACTTACTGGATTTGACCACATTAACCTTATAAGCTCAATGTCGTTGAGTCCTACGGATAACTGACTGATGGTTTTCTCTTCACAGGGCCAAGCTGCTGATCGTGACAGTTCAGATGGTTCGCCAGAAATGTATATCTCTTTATCTTTTTCCCTGACTTCTTGTTCGAGGAAATAGTGCGTTTGATGTCATGTAAATTCTTATTTGGTGGAAATTTAGCATTCTTAATTTATAGTTTAATTTTGGAAGGCTGCTTCAATACTTTTAAAATCAATACTTGTGTAGGGTACACGGGACATCCGACTTTCTAGTCTGAATTTCAGGGCGGATTTTCTTGTAGTTCGTGAATATAATATTCTTCTATTTTCTTTAAAGCTTTTGGAGCATTCCTTTTTAGGTGAAGATGTTAGGGAGTTTCCTCTTGTTTTTGGAGATGGATGCCATTGTCTTTGTCTTAATGCTGTTCTGAAGGACTTTATTAAGATATATCTTTTCAGCATGGATAGCTTGTGGCACTGAGATCGCTATATTTGCATCTCCAGATGTGTGATTACTGTATCTCATGCACATTGTACCGTGTTTTTATTCTTCACTTGATTCCCTTCTCCAGTGTACATTCTATAATAGTGGATAATGTTGTACTGGTATCATCTGGTTGCTTCATTCAGGCCTGTGGAGAAAAAGGTGAAAGTGAAGCCTGGGCTGGCTTCAGCAAAGAAAGGGAAGATGGATATGTCATCAAAGAAGTGAGTTAAATTTTACAGAGATTATTATTGTCCTTAGTTCGTCACATAACTGCTTGACTTTTAATTGCTAGGAGTGGTGGTGCTTCCTCTAGCAAGTCCAAAGCTCCTGCTGCTACATCATCTGGTCACAAGTCTAGGGAAGGCAGGAAAACAGATGGCAATTTTGAGAAAGACCAAACCCCTAAAAGCACTGGTAAGGCAGCTTTGAAAACGTCTGGGAAATCCAAGGATACTGAACTTATGACTCTCAAAACTGGCAAATCGAAAGCCAGTGACTCCAGTGCAAGAAGTGTTTCGACTAAGTCTGACCGAGAAATCCCGAAAGGTGACAAGTCCATGCAAGCCGATAAGAGTATTTCCAAGGGGAAAGGTCCGAGAAGCCTTGGCAAGGCTAATACCAGCAGTTCTGGAAAGCTCAAACTTGGTTCACCCAAACTGAAAGACGATGAGATTGAGGATGAAGACTCAGAGGAAACACCTGAAGTCCCTCTAAGTAAGAAAGCAAGGCTGTCGGAGTCTTCAAAAGCGCAGGGAGGCAAGTCGAGCACTGGGAAAAAGCGTCGGAGAGGAGCTTAAAATCTGAAAAGGGGGTATTTGCTGACTGAGTAGAAGGTGTTTTCTCCTCCACGAGGCACCGGTCCATCGCTCTGAAACTCTTAGGATTTTGCATGTTTGCAGAACTTCCCGAGCTGTGCAGTATTTAAGCAAAACATTCTCTTGGTGGTAGTTAATATTATGGCCAGCATTATATTCAGAAAATCTAGATCATTAGTGGTTGTAGAGGGTTAGCTTAGTTTTCCTTTTGCTGTTAGAGAGGAATGCTGTTGTTGGAACTGACTGCAGAGCGCATTGCTTAGCTTTGTTTCCTTTTGCCAGAAAAAGGGGGTTATTTACAGATGGCATTAGCTTCATGTTGCTCGACTTAAAAAGGCTTTTCTTTGACAGTAATGTATTGTTAGCGTGCATCATGATTGATAGTAGTTCTGGCCAAATTATCCTTCCGGGTCCATAGAACTTTTCTCGTTCGATTTGCAAAGGTTTATAGTATTTTCATTCCGAGTTCTACGTCGAAGAGCTTGGGAACAGTACAGCTAGTGGCGTTTTGAGACATGTTTCTGGGACTGTAAAGCATTGTTCTTAGGGTTAAGGTATTTCGGTCTCGATCAGTCTTCTTACTAATTATTTGTTGTGTCGAGTAGGCAGATGTTCAAGAATTTATTGTCTAGTAGCAAGTCCATGAGGGAGCTCGAGAGTACTTGATGTTGAATTCGCGACTAGTGGATTTTCTTCTTTGGAGCTGGGCTAGTTGTTCAGTGTCTACGAAGTTGAATTGGCCTGTAGCTTCCTGAATGTTTCACGTCCATGTCAACAATATGAGAGCTTGCGGCCATGTTCTTGTGGATGACATGATGGCAAGGGCTCTTTGGTCCATCTCGGTTTGAAGATTGTGATTCCCGGTTTTTCCTTGTGCGCAGCTGTTAGGACTACAGATTGAAGCCGATGGCGCAGCTTGCTTACCTTGTGAGCTTTCTAATGATTGAAATGCCATTTGCATCAACCAATTCACACATCGTCTCTTCCTGCATCGGGTTAGGTTCTTATTTCAAGATGCAACTTCTCCTGCAGGTGGAGTGGTGGAATCTGTTCGGCGGGAGGAAATCAGCACGTTAGACCTTTCTATTGATGGCGGGGCTAGCTACAAGCGGTCTCCAACTTCCTCGGAGACTAGACTAGGGTTACTCCTATTCTACGGAGACCCAGAGATACTCCTATGATCTGATTCGCTCTTTAGTTTTGCCAAAACCAATCGCGTTTCCTAAATATTCATGAGTTTTGTCGGCATCGTACCGCAGCGAACAATAACGTACACCATTATTGCGATAATAGGCATGGTGCATTGCACGAATGAAACAGAGTCTAAGAAGACAATCCACCATGCACTTGATCCCGGAAGAGCAAGCACCAGACAATGGCCTTTGTTTAATTTATTACATTTCTGGGTGCAGGTGACTAAGACAAGAACCGCACGATACGACACATAAAGTTGGTGTGATGATATTTATTGTTTCTTCATTTCCGTATCGGAAGATGTCAGATCTACGGCTAACTTCGTCCATCAGTACGAGCACGACATAAGATTAAATATTTATTGACAACCCCAGGGGTTCTTGTCGGGGTCGACAAGGGGTTTTATGCCTCGGCCTTTCTTGATAAATTGAATATTTTCTCAGTGTGGTCCAGTCTAGTAGCCCTGATTGTGGTCCTTCAACTACACTATGTAAGGGTAAAGGGTATTCCCGAGCCCGACGCCCTTTCTTGCTTTTTGCTTTGTTTTTGTACAGCTTTATTTATTTATTTTTTTCGAAAGAAAGAACAGCATTTAACAATAAGGTAATTAGTGGGTGTTTCAAGATCATGCAATTTATTTGAAAAAGTTGTCCAAAAACTTCTAAACCTATTGCACTTTTGCATTCAGCCCAAAAGATTTTAATTTTGTCAATTGAGTTTTAAATTTTTTTCACATCTTGCTAATTAAGTTCATCCATGCGGCGTGGATAATTTCTTAAAAAAATAATTTTTTTTCAAATTTTATTTATATATATATTTTTTATAATTTCTTGAATTTTTATTTTTTTTTCTTTTTGTCTTTACTTTTATTTATTTTTTTGCGTCGCGCAAGTCACCGATGACCCTCGATGGTTGCGAAGGCCTTGCCCGCAGACTAGTAGGGCTGCAAAGGCCTTCGGTGAGGCCATCCCCAACCTCACCGGCGGCGGGCGAGGCCTTCATGGCCCCACCGGCTACGGGCGAGGTTTGGCCACAGCAAGGGTTGCTGGTGACCCTTGTCAACATAGAAAAAATAAAAGCAAAGAAAAAAAGACATAACTTATTATTAAAGATTATCCACGTTAGCGTTTGACGTGCCGCGTCGGACGACCCACGTCCACGATAACAATTTCCTTTGAAATTGGTTGTATATACTCAATTAGAAAAATTTGAAAAGTTTAGGATCGAATTAGCAAAAGTGCGAGTAAGTTTATAACATTTTGGATAGTTTTCCTCAATTTACTTATACAAACCGAGCTTCATCCTTTTTGAAAAAACATAGACAAGATTAGGGTTTCTAAGAAAAGATATTCGACAAATTCATTTGTTAGTGGTGTCATTGAAGTGTAATCGAATCATAGTCGGGGTTTGTCTAAACGTAGAAACGAGAGAGCTTTTACACGTTATGCTAACCAAGGAAAAGTTAACCAACACAGGGAATCCAAGACCTCTTGATTTCCTGCGTTTCTATTTTATCTTATCACCCCCAAAAAACCCTTAGATATTGCATGAGAACTTTCGCGAGTGCAGCGGTTTGGAAATAATGACCTCTCTTCAAAATGATTGCATGTATCGTGTGAAGTAATTAGTCAATGAAAAAAATTCTCTTGCCGATAATAATTTGTGTCTAACAATTTCCGTAAACGAAGAAAAATATTTCTTGTTCGTTTATTTTATTTTATTTTATTTTTTGCAAAATAAGCTTATTAATTTTTTGAAAAATATTTTCCAAACTACTCATTTTTCACAAAATAGATGAAGTCTAAATATGAATTAACGAGAATTCAGTCCAGAGAGAACTTGAGAGATTATTTGATTACAAGGTGTCTAGTGGGAGGGACGACCATAAAGCCTTTGGACAGAGAGATCATGCACCCGCACTAAACATCGGAAGGAAGTTTCCAAGATGTTGCCAAAATTAGAATCGTGGGTACACTCCATTTAACCCTAAATGGAAAAAGGCGAAAAGAATGAGGAGAGAGGCTCAATGCTCTTCAGAACCATAACGTTTTCCATTTGTAGCCCATTTGCCTATCATCTTTTGTTGGTTCCTCATTCAAAAATGGGTGACAATTGCCGCATTCCATGGCCAAAAAGACAAAATTCTTGTGAAGTGAAAAGAAAACTTTAATGGGTGGTCCATGGCTCATGCATGGGGTCCTCACCTCTACCCTAATACTGACAGTTTGATGTCCTCCATTCAATACATTGAGCTTTCATAGGTGAAAATTACATTACAAAATCCTAACCATCTCTCTCTCTCTCTCTCTATATATATATATATATATTCCCCCCTCTCTCTCTCTCTCTCTCTTATGAAAATTGGAATAGGCATTTGTCTTAACCATGTATACCTTTTAGTCTTAAGTACCTCTCTTGAAACGGACAATACAACTCAGGGGACAGTTGTCCAAAAAATCTTAAACCTATTATATGGCTGTTAATTCAGCTCTAAATTAATTTAGTTCTTAGGCTGTTTGATAATTGCCGATTTAGTTTTAAATATTTCAATTGTGTCAATGTAATCTTAAACCTTTTGAAGATTTGCTAATGTAGTCCTAGACCTATTATTTGTATAATTGATCGAAAGGACCATTTTGAGAAATCATCAAAATGTTTAAGACTACATTGGGAAATCATGAAAATGTTTATGATTAAATTAGCACAATCGAAACATTGTCAAAAGATTTAAGACCGAATTGGCCGGCAGACAATATGTTTAGAACTTTTTGGGAACAATTTTGTCCACGAATCATGTGTACATTGCTTTCCATTCAAACGTTAATATCGATTTTGCTACTTCGATTGATAATTGCAAATGAATGGACGAGTTGTAATTCATAGCTAGAAATGTCAATTCCACTCCGTGCTTGGTGCAACATTTGGTTTCATGCCTTCCATGTGCTTCACAGTCCGGACTCGTTACCTACCAAGTTCTTATCTGATTGATAAGGGCAAACGAACAAACAAAGTGTAATCACAACTAGTTAAAATGTCAAGCTCGCGCTTATGAATCAAGTCACAAGTCTCCTATCCGATACGGGATACAGATGGCAACATTTAAACGTAGATGACACACACATTATAACACTCAGTTTTCCCTACCGTCCGACACTGCTTTGATGTATTTTAAAGTTTGAACTACCCGCTTGATTTATTTCGTTAAATTTCCAGGAGAAATACTCCTAGTGATGACATGAAATCGTAAGTTCTTTATGAGTCAAGTCACAAGATCTCTCGTCATCTCCGCGCCGACCATCAACTACTCCTTGGATCATGCGGTCTATGCCTCCCCCAAGTGCATCATCTGTCTCACTAATCAAATAACCTTTCACAATTTGACCAAAAATAATAATAATAAGAACAGTATTAATTATATTAATAATGATTGTGATGATGATGACAATAATCTTTCACAAATGCTGCGGATGTTCTGTGAGTTGCTCATCGTGGCTAACATCTTGGGAAGGCCCGGCTTGCGTCGTCTGGGCTCGTCCCGTGAGAGCACAAACAAAAGAAGATATCCTAAAAAAATTCTGACTGAATGTGGTGGAGATGCAATAGAGGGGATTCAAAGGGCTAGTATATGTTGAAATATAAATATTAAAAACAACTGGGGTTTATAAATAAAGTACGAGTTTATCCTTAATGCGTTGCCAAATTACGGCGCTTTGGCCGGCAGCCTGCTGCGGAGAGGGGGTGTTGACTGTAAGTCAATGTAAGAATGGGTCTATATCTCTTATATTCGTTCCCCACAATACAAGCTTTGGGTGACTTTCTTTCAGGTATCGGCGAGGCCGAGTTAATCTTTCCAGCCCTATGCCTCCCATTTAATATTTACGCTAGTTTGGTCTTTCCGCAAATAAGCGAGAGGAGTTGGAATATATAAATATTAAACCACACTTCACTAAGCTTAAACTTCAATAAACATTAGCCCCAAAGATAAGGATGTCAACCTCTCTTATTCATTGTTAAAAAATTATACCCATCGGGGGGTTAATGAGTATCTTCAAATTACTTTAAGACATTTCGAATATTGATAAGTATATATTCAGTCAAAGATTACCCATATTCCATCGCATCTAGCTAAACTTATCATACGAGAATAGTCAATAAATTAATAATCACGAGATTTTCTTAACTAATCACTCAAAAAGTGTCTCAAGGACAACGGGATCCTTTAATATTAAAAGGGTCTTGTCAAGGCATGCTTTCGAAACACTCGTTAAATGGATATGTTTAAAGAGGTTTTCTAGATCTCCATTTACGAGTTAAGAAGTACTAACACTCTTCGACATGTGACCAATACGTAATTAACGTGCCAAACATGCTAGAGACACGCGAATCCAAAGATCCCGATACGCCATTTCGACATGTAAGGGGTCAATTTTAAGCATTTTTAATAAATTAGGGGTCAAAATGTGAATTTACCAAAAATATATATTCTTAGTCATATACATAGCTATCCCAAAGTTAATATGCTCGCCAAATTTTAAAGAAAAACCTTATTGTGAATCTCTAACAAGAGAAAAAAAAAAAAAAAACCATCATTGATATTTTTATATAGTTTATCATGCATATATAAAAAAATATTTAATATACAACGACTGTCGAATATTCATGTTTTGATAAATGATCAATCGACATATCATGTTGTGTGACGTGTCCATATCAATGTTACTTGGTCACGAATATCATGGTTAAACCAAGAGCTATATACTTCCTTTTTTGGATTTAGCAGAAATTCGTATGAAAATTTAATGTGATCTTTCAAAAAGATTTATCTGCGGGGTGGTCGCAGGCAAAACCTGTCTCCCGGATTGACGCAGTCCCATCCAGAAATGCCCGATTGCCAAGACATAAACTGAGGAGAAAAACATCCATGCACGAGGAATCAAAGACACCAGTCAAATCGACGGCTAGAAATCAACCACCTGCCGGTCAAATCGCAACCCCCCAAATTTCCTCTCTCTCTCTCTCTCTTTCTGATCCACCCATCTCCTTGTCTGATCTTCCCAAGAAAAACACATCCTGCAGAAGCGGAGAGATGAAAAAGAACTTGTCAAGAGAGCATTTGGACAAATTTCTTGAATGATCAAATTAAAGAAAAAAAATATAATAGTGTCTTCTGTTCATGCGATTTCTCGTAATTAATTCTGTCATACTCGAGATAATGACATAAATGATTTTTAAATTTTGATTTTCTTTACATTTTTAATTTGATGAATATGATTGTCGAACTTTCAAAATATCCAAATAAAGGTGACGGTAAATTTTTTTTTTTTAACCGGTTGCTCAACGGGTCTTTGAGAAGATATTAAAATCGCTTGTTTTTCCTGTTTTTGGCAATTTGGCAATAGATGTGATGTGACCCTTCAATCTCTCCGTTTCCTCATTTGACCGGAAGGGCAAAAGACGAGAGCACGCTCTCTCCGCAGTCCCAGACATTTTCTCTGTACTTTCTTTCGGTGGTCTTGCCATTTTTGGGTCCATGGCCGTCGATCCCTGTACGATTCGTTCTGCAACATCTGGTACGTTTTCCCCGAAACGTGTCGACGCCTTGCATGTGTGTTCGTGCCCCTGGGTCTCTCTCGGGGTTTGGTTTTGTCTTGTTCCTTTGTTTTGGGTTTTCTTGATGGGGGTGGGAAAACCCTAGTTTGTCATCGACAGGCGATGATGGATCTCTGTGATGTTCATAGACTTCTAGAGTAAATCTCCTCAAATGGGTGTCTTCACCATCTCCGCAGATCTGATTTCTCCTCCTCCTCTTCTTCTTCCTCTTCTTCTGCTAAATTCTGTTCCATTGTCTTAATGTTTTCTTGCGTCATCTCCTTGTGGGGGTTGATATGGGGGCATAACAAGAACTTGACAGAAGAGAGTGAGCACACAGACGTAATTGTGTAGAGGCTATACCTTTGCTTCTGCGTGCTCATTTCTCTTCCGTCGAGCTTCCCGTTGCCTGAATTTTTAGCCCCCTCTCTCTCTCTCTCTCTCTCTCTCTCTCTCTCTCCTCCTCTCTCCCTCTCCCCTCCCTCTCCCTCTCCCTCTGTGTGTGTGTGTGTGGCTGTGTATGTGGGACTGGCAATGAGCCACTGGTTCACATGGGTTCTGTGAGTCTGGGTTTGAGTAAACTGGGAAAGCTTTTTCCTTTGTTTCCTTTGGGATTTTTTAAGCTTGATGATCAGCAGCAGTTAGCAGCTTCAGAGAGCGTGACTTTCGATGGGGGTAATTAGCGCCCTTTACTGTGCGCATTTAACGGAAATATTCATATTTTATGCAGGGCCATTCAGGTACTTAATACTCTTCATTTTTTGTTATCTATTGCATTATTTTGGTCCTAGAATCTGAGAGGAATACCCTGTCCTTCCACTCTTCTGGATTTTGATTTTCTTGCATGCAATATGGAACTGGGAAAGCATGACATTGTTGATGTCCATAACGATGCTTATTCTCAAGTCTTATAATCAGCTATTGTTCTTGGTCTCTAGCCAGATTGAGTGGCTTTTTGCTGTATTTGTTCAAATTAATGGGCAAGAAAACCTTCCTATAGCCGGTTCATACTCCCTCTTCCATTCTCGATTGCGATAGGAATTGGAGGAGGACAACAGCTCTAGAGCCATCAAACTGTGGGGTGAGAGAAACTTCTTGTGGACAGGATATAGTCTGATGATCAAGCCACTACTGAAATATATCTTGGGGAGTTTGTGGATTATATCCATCGTTTATCTTTATGCTCCATTGGAATCCCGTTGAAAATAATTGGGTGGAAGAATTGATGGCACCAAGAGAGCAACTATTTACTGTCAGTTTAATTTTCCCTCGTCTGCTTTCACGATTGGGATTGGCCTTGGCCTTTCTTGTGCAACTTAGGTGGAAGGCGAAGAAGGCCTCCTTCTAGGGGAGGGGTGGGGGGAGGGGGAATATGTCTGTTTCACCGAGTTTTTCACCAAGACAGTGCCCAAATCGTTATGCTTTCATATGGGTCAAAACTTACGTGATAAGGAATTTCACTAGCTTAGGACCATTATAATCATGTCCACCATTCACCGATGCTTTGATCGCCGACTCTCTTGTCATTAGGTCACCACCTTCCTTGACCTTCCAACATTGAGTAGGTGTTAACCCCCATATATGGTCTTACGACTTTACGGAACATGTGTTTTTAGTAAACATTCGCTCGGACCTGGTCAGTGCGACCTCCTTCGTGAGGAGGCTAATCAAATTCTCGTTTTTAATGATTGAATGCACACCTAGAGTCCCTTATTTTGTAATTCCCGAACTCTTTCTTCTGTATCGAGGATCATCGAAATAAGCAAGAATACTATTTCTACGTAAAATGCCATTTATCGGTAGTTCAATCGAGATGCCTTAATGGGACATTAGTTCTTTCTTTAGTTGTATTTCGTTCTTTTAAGTCAGTTGTTTCCTACATTTGATGGTTCAAGGATGATAAGGATATGAAGAATCCCCCCCTCTCCCACATAATATGATAGCCTGGGGATGCCACATTGACTATCAAAGCATCGGGCTTAAGGCTTGTGCCAACAAATCCCTTTCACAGACAAGGTAAGGCCAGCCCGGGGGTGGAGCATTACTTCCACGACTTGGGAATCTTCTTTAATCTTGGCACGAGCAGTTATCCAAGGATGATTTGGAGTCAAATCTCTTACGTACTAAGATGGCTTTTTGCTTAAGTGTGATTACTGTAGAAATGGTACTTCTCAAGCTATGGAATATAGTTTATGTGAAGTGTTGAACTTCTTCAATGTGTCTTGGGGATGAGAATATGAGCTATATAGTTTCCACCAACTAAAATAGTTGTTTCTTCTAAGAAACATGCTTGTTTTTATCAGAGGAGGAGTCAAGAGTGCATTTCCACACTCTTATCATCAAGTTTGTAACTGTCTTGCATATTACTCGTGTTTATTCTCTCATTCTCTTGAGAATGAAAATATGTCCTAGTTGTACAAGCAAGTTGTGGCTTACACACAAGGTAGGGTTTCTTGAGATGTAAGGCAAAGAAATGAAGGATAGGGCTAGTGGCACAGTAGAGGTATGAGTGAGGTTGTTCTTCCATTGCGGAACATTATATCATGGTGGCTGCCGGGTTTTACAAGTGGGAGTTGAATGGGCTGTAGGTACTTTATGAACAAACCTTGTGGTGAAAGTGTTTGATTGTGCTTAAGTTTTCATGATTTGTTTCATAGTGAGTTGTTGGCTTTACTAAATTTGCATTCTGTGACATGTGAATCTATGAATAGAACAGTTGCTTCATCATTTTGTGATGGTTCCATGATTTATTACATCATACATATATACTTAGTTAACATTTGAATGATCACTTTGTATGCGAGAGATAGTTTTTATGTGGAAATTTTACGGAAAAAAGAAAGATGCTTTGTTGTTTGTCCTATCTTCTGTTCCTACACATCACACGTTTCCTGTCCATTTAGTGTTTCCCTTGTAGCTTGTCTAATCTTTTGTTCCTTTAAATGACATGTTACGTGTTCAGTTAGCGTCACACTTGTGGTGTTTATAGAGCATTATCACAGTGTATAATTTGCTGATGCATATGTTGACGGAAGACACTTTGATGGCAATTTTTGTGGTTTACCTGCTTGTTAGAGTTTGCCGATATCATCTACATTTGGCCAACTACATTAATCAATATATAATTGATCCTTCTTGGGCCTTTGTGCTTATTCCTTTTCGTCTTGCACTAATCAATTGCTTTTACGATGTGGAGATATTTTTCATGGAACTAATCTATCCGACTTTCTTTTTTGCCATTTGTTTTTAATTGGGTTTTCATCCTACTTTGCTAGCTGGTTGGGGGGCTGTCGAATTCTCGTTTCGATGATCTGATCCATGATATGAAAATCAAAGCAGTCTCTTTAGTTTTTGTTTGCTTGTGCAATTATTGAAATTTGACACTAGAATATTTGCCAAAATGCTCGACGATAACAAGTACGAATCCCTGAGAGCTGCTTCTCGAATCCTAATGCGATGGTGGTGTTAGTACAGGATATGTAAGTCGTGATGCATTTATTCAGGTGAAGATATGGTACTTCTTTAATGTATTCAATTATACCTTTCCATTGCTGTGTGCTTCTGTCTTATTTCTTTCTGGTGTACTCGTTGGGAAGGTTTTGTTCTGATTATTATTTTCTCCATCCTGCTATTTCTGACTGAGAGTCATGGGATGCTTCAGTGTTAGATTTGGATTACAATCCATTAGAATTACATTATACAGGATTTTATAGGAAGAAGGTTGTAAATTACTCCATGAAATTGAAAAGTGTTGGTCTTATTCAAGGTGAAGAAGTAGTTGTTTTTCCTTTTTCCATGTTGAGGTAGATAGGCTTTGACATGATCCCTTATTGTTATCACGAAACCTTGTGTTCTTACTTTTGGTATTGCTGCTTAAAGTTCTTCTTTTACTTTATTTGCCTCAACAGCTTATTTTGAATTTTCTGTTATAGATGGGGAACTTTTTCTAATTGCATATCCCCTTCTACATTTCAGATTTAGTTCTTTTGGTCTGAAATAAAAGTGGTGTTCCACATGAAATTCTAGTACTTAATCACACATTTGACATGCTGGTACTGTACTTGCTCAAGGATATGGGTGCCTTTGGGCTCTAACCTCATGTGTTACCTGTTCATTTCGAAAGGGAATGAATTGGTGAACAGCGTGGGCAGGAAATGGATGAGAAGGGGACGAGTGAGGGAAAGAGAGAGGGGCAAATGGCAGTTTGGATGGCTGGAGGGTGGGTGGCTCAAGGCGGTGTTGCGCGTGTGGGACTGGGTTCCGGTAGTTTGGTAGGCTCAATTACGACATCACGCCCAAAATTTGCATGTATATGGTTGGAAAATCTGTTCTTTTGGTTGCTTTTTATCTGTCAATGGAACTTTTTAGTAACTGGAAACAATACCATGTACGCTGGAGGCATAGAACATTAGTCATACAAACCCTTGTCACATCCTTTACTATGTAAAATCTTTCACTAAGATGTTTCAGAGAGATTTGATCTCTAGCATTAGGTTAGCTTACCATAGATTAAATGTTCTATTATCATGTTCAACATTGCATAACAAAAATTTGGGGTCATGAGAAATCTCATCCGTCTATCTACATACATATTCTACATATTGGAAATCCTAGGTCTACCAGAAGTGGGTATTACTTTTGTGGTTGCGCCTCCTGGCATGCTCAGGTGTGTACTTTATCGATTTAGTTTTTTTTTCCTAATCAACTTTAACCTGTTATTAGATTAATTATGGAGAAGATTATCAACAAAATTTAAAATTATTGTGCGGATGTTAATTCAATTTTGAATTTTTTAATTTGGTCAATTTAGTCTTGAATTTTTTGATAATTTGACAATGTATACAATTTTGAGTGGAAATTGCTTGTGTAGACGTGAGTTGGGACGGTTGATGTTGATGTGGACGATTTTTGAAAATTTCTAAAATGTTCCTTTTTTCTTTCATTTTGATTTTTTTATACTATGGGCTGGCAGCCTCCAATGGTGGAAAGGAAAGAAAGAAAATAAAAAAATAAAAATCAGCAAAGTAAAATAATTGCAAAAATTATTCAAATCAATGTTGATTGTGTCATGTAGGAGAGTCGATATTCAAATCGGCGATTTCTGGTTATTTTTTCGAGAGGATTATAATATTAAAATTTTAAAAGATTTAGAATTAAATTAGTCAAATCGAAAAGTTTAGGGTCGAATCATCATATGTAAAATAGATTTATGACATTTTTTTTTATAGTTGTCTCACCGAACCTGAAGAACTTTTGTGAAATTAGATAAGTTACTGCAAATCATTTGTGTATTAGACTTCATGCATGCCCAAGTAGTGGAGAAGTCTGATACAATGTAAAATAGGATGGATAGCAATGAAAATAGTGTATGGTATTCAAGCGTTGCCTTTTGAAAATTGAACTTTATGTAGTTGTTATTGTGCATCATAACTCACACATAATTAATACGTGGTATTCGAGAGAAATAAAAAGAAGAAGAAAATGGTGACCTAAGAACTGCGCTTGTAGTATATTTATTAGTAGTTGTTTACTAGATAAAACTTACGCGACCACTGAAAAAGTTTACAATCATATTTTGATATTTAAATGCTATGTCTGGGAACCATCGTGAAGAAAATTATGAGAGAAAACATTGCAAATTTGGAGTTTTCCTCCTTTCTCCTCTTATGAAATTTCGAAAATCTTTATTATTTTGCACCCAAATTTTTATTCGATTCATTTTCTCTAAATGCTAAGGCTGAGTATAATAAAATGATCGGACCGGACCAAATCGAACCGGCTTGGTTGATCGTACTCGGGGTAGCCTCGATTTGGTTCCTGATTCCTAAAAATAAAACAGGCGCCGAGCGGTCTGGTTCACAATTTTGTGGGAGGGGAAGGACAAAACTAATAAATCATCTGCACATAACCGATCATTTTATATATTACAAAACCTGGCTCTCTATTATGTTAAACAAATGGGAGCAAAATTTCTTTGTCTGTCCTTTAATACTCTTTAATAATTTTTTTTAACGGTAAACAGTGAATTTTTTTAATTTTTTCTTTTTAATTTGAAATTTACTAAGTTCTTTGTCTATGTGGCAAGGATAGGTTGAGACTATATATGTGTGTATAATATCGATTTTAGGGTGTGGGTTGTCCCGTTTTTGTGCGACTTTAGGGTTTGCACTGTCTTGGACGACGCATTGAAGGAGAATATCAATCTCTTGAGTGGTTCTAAAGTATCTTTCCCGGATATATTATTTTTAGTTTTGGTCTCTTCCAAACTAATCAGAAATAAAATTGATATGTCGATGTACTCTTTTAATTAGTGAGAGATCAGAGACCAAAAGAGGTCCAATGGCTATTGCTATTGACATTTTTTTTTTGTACGTCTCCTATTGATAAGATATACTAACCTGACTGAAAAGTGATTATGGAAATTTTGCATGTAATGGCTAAGAGACGTTGACAATAGTGATCTACATAAAAGAGTTCCTTCGATTCTTCCCGATTGCTAAAGTAGAATCAGTTGAACATAGCCTAGGAGCCTTTGCGTACCCTTTTCCAGACTGAGTGTACGTATCTACCTAAAAGCCACTCCATATGTATTCAAGTATATGGGTGGGAGAGGAGAGAGGGCTGAGGGCTCTTTGCATTTTCCCAAAAGTTTACAAATAGGGTGAAGCTGAAATGAGAAGGAATGAAAGAATATCTCGAGTTATCAAAAGGGGTGGCAAAGATGTATGTTAGTCGAGCCTCATCCCTTCCTAAAAAGGCTTCGGAAGATAGTATTGGTATTTGAATGCTGGACTAAATATTTCAAAACACATATGCCGTTAGTTAGAATTGGCCCAATTACCAACTTCTTTAACCTTTCGGGACTGGATAGGCTTCAATTGCATAAATTGTCTTGCAGCTATGCCACTTATGATATATAATATTCTCAAATACATAGACCTACCGACGAATTTGAGCATTAAGAGAGATTTGCAGCACCTCCCCTCGGGTCCAAGTTTGAGTTTGGCTAGAAAAGAAGAAAGCGCCGGGGGGGGGGGGGGGGGGGGGAAAAGATAGAATCATGATTCTCGTCCGTTATGTGTTCAAAAATGGTAATATGCTTTCTCATTTTCTGATATTTCAATGTTTGGGTTCCAACAGGGTCCAGTTATAATTGAGAGATTTTAGGTCTTCTAGTATCTGGCTGCGCTTTACCAATACAAAGTTGTGAGTTACTAAAATTCTCGGACAATCACTCAATCATATGATGAAATTCGATGGATACTCTATTTCTAGAATTGGGTACATGCTTTTAAAGTTCTAAAATTTATATAAGGTGTAATTGAGTCTCTAAATTTTTTAGACAATGCGTTAAGTATTGGAATTGTTCAAAAAGTGTAATAACATGATTTCGTTAATTCTACTAATTCTTAGAGACCAAAAAATTGTGAAATTTAAAATAGCTAGAGGAAAAAGGCCCTCGTGCAGCCCTTGCACCATCGTTGGCCATCATTGCGCAAGGGCCAGCCCGACCCCATATCGGTTTGCATCTTGAGTGAAGGATACTTAATCATTTGTCTAAACGATAAACTTGTGGAAGAACATGCCCAAACCTAACTATTATCACCGATCGGATGATATATCACACGAGGGGTGTACCTTATTATCCACTTATTAGATATTCTTGCAGTCTCGAGAGTTACTCGCATCGATCGAGTGTTAGAGAGCCAAGTGTAAATCTTTCCCTTCTCTCGTGTTTTTGGTATTCTGTCATTTGTGTAGAACGACGACATGAAGGGGGAAGGAAGAAGAAAAAAATCATGATGTTCCAAAAGACATGATTCTTCACGTTGTCTCAAAAACAAGTGATAACTGCCTCTGCAATTATCAACATGAGTGGGGGGTGTGGTAGCTTACATAGGCGGACCACCATGATGAACCCAATATCGAATTTACGCACTTAGACATAATTTTTTAATGTATAGTTGTTTACAAAATTGTAATTTCCTTTTCAAAAACAATTCCATCCTTGCCCAAGAGAACACCCAAATCAACCCAAACAAAACCAAAGGCTAAGATTGGCCGCTGCCACCGAGGTCGCTTCCTTCCCCCAGCGTATTGGATGCCTCTAGCTCCCCGCTAACCAAAGTGTCGCCAGCCCCGACCTTTTCTACTTGCTGTGTGGCCGGCGACCTCTGCAGACATTGGCAACCTCAATCAAGGTCGCGAACCCCCGCCGTGGCCCCGCAAGAACCTCAATGAGGCACAATCCTTGAACAAAGTTCTAACTCCAGCAAAGGCCAAGTGACACCCGGAGACGTCTCAGGAATGTCAAAGACACCTCGAATCACTTCAAGGCAAGAGCGACCATCATGGTCTTCTTGGACTATCCGCGACCAACAATTCTCGAATGGCTTTCAAATCCGCAGTGTCGAGGGTTTCGAATCAGTAAAATTTACAATCATAAGATATGAGTTGTGGATATTCAAAACCAAAAGATAGAAGACAATCAGTGATTCAGGAATTCTAAAAGTGGAAGGCCGATTGGAGATGGTCGCTACTGGAGAATAACATTAGGAATCGGCTACAATTAATTTTGTTTTGCCGGGTCGGTAAATACTATATAAGATATTTCAAGGGCTTTTTTGGGGAATTTGAATCATTCGGTTGTCTTGTGACCTGTCACGACAAGACAAGGCATCAGGCCCACTTCAGATTGGGCACCAAATTGGCCGACTGAGTCGGGGCTCCACTTGTTGCAATCCCTATACCATGGGCCTCGTCGAGTACACAGAGTTCCCAAGAAGTTGACTTCTGTTGACAAGTAACATCTACATGTACCACACCCATATTGATTCATCAATCATTAGCTACATATCTCCAAGTAATATTGCCAATGCGACAAAAAAAGTAACGAAGATAGAAAATTGAGCAAAGGCTGATTTGGAATATAAGCATATAAATAGTCATCGAAGTAAAGGATTACCCCCACCATGTCCCCTGAACATGCACAAATTGAAACCGTTAAGACTTATTGCTTCAGCGTTTAGGGTGTGATTAGAGAAAACACACAACTAGATACCTTACCGATTCGCTAGTTTTCGTATCAGATTTCAAAAGAGAACCATTTTACTTGACCGAGGTTTATACAAAAATTAACCTTATTCCATAAGTTCACTACGCAAAGATCCATTTGTACAGATATCGCCATTTAAATCTAGGGTTGTAAGGCAAAAGAAATTTTAATCTCTTTTTGATGTGTTGGTCAATGAGCGAAAATTTCATTTATGCCACGACTGTGTGTTGTTGGTCGAGATAAGTTTTCCCCTTACCAGTTATAACTTACATCACATTCCAACAACTACATGCTATCTATGCTCCAAAGTGGAAGTCAATTCGGATTATTATGCACATGTCGAAAGCTTTATGGTGCCAAACAAGGTGCGCAAAAGCATCTCGCCAACCGAGTTCAACAATATGGACAGATATGGCAACTTGTCCATGCATTATTATCCGGCGAGTTATTGCCATCGTGATGCGACTCGGAGGAATTTCATTTGTACTTAGCTTTTTTTTTTTTTTGGGGTCGAAAGTTAGCTTAGTTAGGAAGTAACGCCACAAGTTGTTCACCGGTCACCACACAACGTCGAGAAAAAGTAGGGAAAATTATTTAAAAAAAGGTTTAAATCTATTACAATTGTATCAATTCATTCCATTTGGCCGATCACGCAGAAGTGGCAAAATTTTAATAATATTTTAATATTTGTGAATTTTTAGATATTTCTGTCTTATTTTTTCTTCATAAAATGTGATTCTATTAAAATGAACATTATAGTATAGAAATAATCACTTTAATAGCCAATCATGAGTGTAGCCCGTTCTATATTATTTCCGTCATACTATTAGTTATGTAATAAGTTATTAACTTGGTTATAATGACACATTAGTGGGAGGTCCACTTATGGAAATTGGGCTGCAATGGCTTTCCAAGAAGCAGTCTTGAAGCTGTGAGACTCAGTCTTACTATCCTTCAAAAAGAAATTGCGCAGGGTCAGCGCACGTCATAGGATTAATTTAAATAAGACTTAAAAAGAAAATAATAATAATAAAAATGCCACATAGGATAGAGAAATTAATTTAATAATGTCACGTCGGTATTTTCCGTTAAATTGATTGTATTAACGGAAAGGACTCGATTTCACCAATTTAACAAGTTTTAGGACTCGATTGCACTTTTTACAAGTTTTATGACTAAATTGCATTTTGATGACAAGTAGGACTTCTAGTGAACATATCTCTCTTTTCAAATAAACGCTTTAAGTGAACCTTGTTTCAAATAGATATAGTAGGCCGGAAGTGACTATGGAGTTCCAAAAAGGGCTTCGCCTAAAAGACATTTTCGTCATTTTCTTATTTTGATTTTTTTTATTTTTTTCTTTGGTTTTTCCTTTTTCTGTTTTTTGAAATTTTAAAAAAAAAAACGCACACGCACACGAGCCGGAGGACAATCCCGTGATTGCCGCCCCCTCGTAGGTTAGGACCAGGCAGGGGTTCTGGGCCCTCCCCTGGTTAGGGCGGGGTGATCCCCGTCCAAATTCGGGAGAGAGCCCGACCCTCTTCCTATTTTGGTAAGGGCCTGCTAGTCCTCGCTTTTAGTCTACAATTAATTTTGTGTTGCGGGGTTGATAATACTATATAAGTTATTTCAAGTGCTTTTTGGGGAATTATGTTATAGAGAATAGTCTTCCCTTGACATATGGCATATGAATCGGTCGAATGTCTTGTGACCCGTCACTAGGGGTGTCAACGGGTCGGGTCGGGTCGGGTATCCATGATACCCGGCCCGACCCGAACACAATGCATGTACTCTTGACCCGACCCGAAACAAGATCAAATGGAACATGACCCGGAAATCGGTTCGGTCGGGTCGGGTTTCGTGTTTCATTTTTTATTTTTTGAATATGGCAATGTAATATCCAATTGACATAATTTGAAATCGGAGAATATAAAAAAGGAAACGTAATACCCAAAAGAAAAAATACCGTCTCCATCTTTCCAAGTGTAAACTCTCCCTGGAAGCCCCGATTCAAATAGATTTTACAACCATTCGAGCTAAAGAATTTTCCAACCATTCGAGCTAAAGAATTTTCTTACTCAAATTCCCTCGAGTCTAAATCTAAGGGGGAAACCAGGATTAACAAAAAGAAAGGAAAAGAACGTATATTCCCGCTTTGTCTTTTCTATAGCTCTATCTCAAGTTACAACAAGAAAAAAGTACTAGTAGTCGGCACAAAAGTAATGAACCAAGATGTACAACATGGAGGATTGATCCGCTTGCACAAGACTATTGAGTGGGATCTAAAACGCAAGGGGATTATGGTGTCGCATCACTCGGATGTGATTCATGCGTCCACAATTTCTACTCCATGAACTCGAGATAACTTACAAGGACTCTTTCATTACCGGTTGTCTTCACCACATCCTCCTTCTCACCGACTAGGAATGGGGGAAACAAGAAACGATGAGCATCTCTTGAGGCCCTCTTGGTAAGAACCGATCATGCCCATTAAAGTACGTGATCGTTTTATCAATGGGCATATCATATCATAATCCAAATCAAATACGGATGCAAGAAGTCATAAATCGCCAAGTTGAGAAAGATCATTTGTTTTTCTTTACCTTTGAGAGTTGGATAGTTGAGAGGGTGAAGCGAGTGCGGGAGCGGCCGGGGGCAGAGGACAACCCTCGGTGAGAATTGTCACCCGTGAGGCCGAGAGACGAGGCACGAACGTGTGAGATTGCGAGTCGAACTTTGCCCTAATGTGCTCCAATTGACAAAGGAAGGTGAGCGAGTGAGTGATTGCGCCGGGTGAGCGAGAGGAGGAAGCTGCGTTGTGTTCACCGAGGGGAACTAGAAGTTGCGCTTGCACTCGTGTTAGCCTTTTAGGGTTGTTTTCGTGTTTGCCTGTTTGGGCTCAATGGGCTGGGCTTAATGTGTTTGCCTGTTTGGGTGTTTCCATGCACTACAAAAAAAGGAGGATTTAGCCACGAAA
This sequence comes from Rhodamnia rubescens, assembly GCA_021437795.1. Classification (NCBI taxonomy): domain Eukaryota; kingdom Viridiplantae; phylum Streptophyta; class Magnoliopsida; order Myrtales; family Myrtaceae; genus Rhodamnia; species Rhodamnia rubescens. The sequence continues at coordinate 4,176,004 of JAILYA010000010.1, read as the reverse complement.
ATTTAGTGACGAATAAATTTCGTCGCTAATTTGCGACAAAATAAGCGACAAAAAATGATGTCGCTATTGGCGACGACAATAGCGACGAAAAAATCTCATCGCAAATTAGCGACTATATTAGCGACGTACATACATTTTTGTCGGTAAATAGCGACGATATTTGCGACGACAACATGTCCGTAGCTAGTTAGCGACAAACATAGCAACGACAAAAACGTTTCGCCGCTAATTTCAACGAACACCACCGATGAATGCAAAGTAATTTTCGGATTGGCGACGAAATTGGACGTTAGGTCGCTAACGAGCGACAACGTGTTTTCCCGTAGTTAATTAGCGACGAACATATTGTTTCGTCGTTAATTAGCGAACGAATATACGGCGACGTAAATATTTTTTTGGTCGCTATTTAGCGACGAAATCTTTTTGTGGTCGCTATTTAGCGACGAAAAGGCATTTGTGTCGCTAATTAACGACGAATTTTTATATTTCGTTGCTAAATTACTACGAACTTATTCAAATGTGGTCGCGAATCTCCGCACCACCGAAAAGAAAGATCATCCGTAGGCGCAAGTAGTATGGAGCGAATCTCTGCACACCGAAAAGAAAACACATCATCGAGGCCATCAAAGCCGTAGGCGCAATATAGGGATGGGGTTGGGGGTTGTAACAATAATATTTACAACCTTTTGTCCCTTGAATGTTCATATTTGCAAAATTAACCATAATCTTGCTTTGCATCGCTAATTCGGTCTTTTTTTTTTTTTCGCTTCGAATGTCCATATGAGGTCGCGGTGTTGGAGTGGGAACTATGTTTTCAGCTAATTAGCGACGAACAAGAAATATTCGTTGCTAATTAGCAACGAATAATCACTAGTCATCGCTAATTAGCGAGGAAGAGTTATATACCGTCGCTAATTAGCGACGAATTTTTATATTTCGTTGCTAAATTACTACGGACTTATTCAAATGTGGTCGCGAATCTCTCGCACCACCGAAAAGAAAGATCATCTCGTAGGTGCGTAGTATGAAGCGAATCTCGCACATCGAAAAGAAAGCACATCATCAGAGGCCATCAAAGCCGTAGGCGCAATATAGGGATGGGGTTGGGGGTTGTAACAATAATATTTACGACCTTTTGTCCCTTGAATGTTCATATTTGCAAAATTAACCATAATCTTGCTTCGCTCGCTAATTCGGTCTTTTTTATTTTCCCGCTTCGAATGTCCATATGAGGTCGCGGTGTTGGAGTGGGAACTATGTTTTCAGCTAATTAGCGACATAACATCAATATTAGCAATTGTGCTAATTAGCAACGAATAATCACTAAAGTCGCTAATTAGCGACGAAGAGCTACGATACCGTCGCTAATTAGCGACGAATTTTTATATTTCATTGCTAAATTACTACGTACTTATTCAAATTTGGTCGCATCTCTCGCACCACCGAAAAGAAAGATCATCCTTAGGCAGGCGATAGTATGGAGCGAATCTCTCGCTATACCAAAAAGAAAACACATCATCGAGGCCATCAAAGTGTAGTAAGCAAAATATAGGGATGGGGTTGGGGGGTTGCAACAATAATATTTACGACCTTTTGTCCCTTGAATGTTCATATTTGCAAAATTAACCATAATCTTGCTTTGCGTCGCTAATTCGGTCTTTTTTTATTTTTCTGCTTCAAATGTCCATATGAGGTCGCGGTGTTGGAGTGGGAACTATGTTTTCAGCTAATTAGCGACGAACAGTAAAATATTTGTTGCTAATTAGCAACGAATAATCACTAGTCGTCACTAATTAGCGACGAAGAGTTACATGCCGTCGCTAATTAGCGACGAATTTTTATATTTCGTTGCTAAATTACTACGTACTTATTCAAATGTGGTCGCGAATCTCTGCACCACCGAAAAGAAAGATCATCTCAGGCGCAATAGTATGGAGCGAATCTCCACACACCGAAAAGAAAGCACATCATCGTAGGCCATCAAAGCTATAGGCGCAATATAGGTATGGGGTTGGGGGGACTTAGGTTGCTTTACCTTTTCTCTTTTAAAACCCCCTTATCTTCCGATCTCTATCCACACTCTCATCTTTCATCCGATCTTTGCTCTCTCTTTTTTGCCTCTTGTCTTCTTTATTCTTATTTATGTCTTCGTGAATGATAGAATAAATTAATGTTGTTTAATTCACATTTTTCTTCTATTAATTGCCATAAGCTTCATGAATTCTAAGCAATTTTTTTTTAGGTACGTCTCCATTTGAAGGTTTGCAATTCAAGTGGACGATGCAATTTTCATCATTGACCACTTTCGGATATACAAAATTCAATCGGATACTTCGGTAAGTCTTGTCGATATTGTACCTTTTTTTTTATTTCAAAGTGAAGGCTCATAGATTGAAATAACTTAAGGTATCTCTCGTGAAAACTGTAGTAATGCAAAATTAACGATAGTATTCGCTAATTTGAGACGGAACATGGATTTTCGTCGCTAATTAGCGACGGCAAATATATTTTCGTCAGCTAATTAGCGACGTAAACTTGATGTCCGTCGCTATTTAGGCACGAATAATAGCATTCGTCGCTAATTCGCTAATTCTTCTATTGATTTCATCATTTTTTATTTCAATGGAAAGTTGGTCTCATGCATTGAAATAATTTAAGGTATCTTTGGAAAAAGTGTAGTAATGCAAAATAATATTTACAACCGTTTGTAACAATAATATTTACGACCTTTTGTCCCTTGAATGTTCATATTTGCAAAATAAACCATAATCTTGCTTTGCGTCGCTAATTCGGTCTTTTTTTTTTTTTCTGCTTCGAATGTCCATATGAGGTCGCGGTGTTGGAGCGGGAACTATGTTTTCAGCTAATTAGCGACGAACAAGTTACATGCGTCAGCTAATTAGCGACGAAAAGTAATTATTCGTTGCTAATTAGCAACGAATATTTACCGTTCGTCGCTAATTAGCAACGAATGTCTTTAGTGTGGCCGCGACATTTATTTATCGCAAAAAAATGTCATCGCTAAATTCATGTCTCATGGTAATCCTAGAATAAATTGTTGTTTATTTCACCATTATCTTCTAGCAATTGCCATAAGCTTCATGAATCTTAAGTATTTTTTCTTTTTTTAGGTACGTGTCCATTTGAAGGTCTCGCAATCCAAGTGAACCTTGCAATTTTCACCAAATTGATCGCTTTCCGCTATAAAGATTTCAATCAAATACTTGGGTAAGTCTTCTTGATATTGTAGTTTTTTCAATTTCAAAGTAACTGTTTCATCATAGATAGAATTTTAATTTTTGCGATATTATGGTTTCAATATTTTATGATATTTTTTAATATTTATACGAGACACAATGCAAAGAGAGAGGGGTTGGATGTATAATAAGAACTTATCCGGACGTCGAGGATTGACCGATGAATTTCGTATTGGGTTGGAACAGTTTTTGGAATTTGCTAGTAGTAAATTTGAGTTAATGGATGGAAATAAGTTAAGGTGCCCGTGTAAAAGATGCAAGTAATAATAAATTTCATGAGTGTGACCAAGTTAGAGAACATCTTTGTAGATTTGGGTTCACTCCGAATTATTATAATTGGACTTGTCATGGTGAACAATTTATATCTAATGAAGAATATCGAAGAAGTGCGCAATGTTCGGATAGGGAAGATTATAGCTATTATAACCAATTCAACCCATACCGTAGGATGGTGATTGATGCAAATGGTCGAACTTCGTTCCGAATCAAACCATGCGAGTACTAGTTTTGCTCCTAGAATAGAACAAGTGGGTACCAAATTATGCATCACAATTTCAAGAAGTAGGAGTAACGGGTTTTGATGAGAATGTCCACAATGAAACTTTTACATCTAATCAATTTTGGGAAGTGTTGAAAGCAACCGATGAACCTTTATGAGCGAGGTTGTGACAACCATACTAAATTATCAATGACCGCGAGACGATAAACATCAAGGCAGAGCATAATGTGTCCGAGAATTGCTTCAACTCTTTTGTCGACGTAATGCGGGGAAGCAATGCCTCGCGACAATATCATGCCAGGTAGTTTTTACGACATGAAGAAGCTGGTGGAAGACTTAGGTCTTCCAGTTGTAAGGATTGATGTATGTAGTAGGGGTTGTATGTTATACTTGGGGGATGATGAAAATGCCGAATCTTGCAAATTTCGTGGCCAATCGAGGTACAAGAATAGTAGGAGGCGGGGTCGTAATCGAAGCGTAGGCCAAGCAAACAACTGTTTTATCTCGCCTTTAATCCCCAGGATTGCAAAGGCTTTATGCATCTCAAGCCATCGCTCAACACATGACTTGTCATGCAAATCATGAAATTGAGGATGGTCTCGATGTGTCATCCTTCGATGCAGAGGCATGTAAACATTTTGACAGAACATACTCCGAGTTTGCGATGGAGCCTCGAAATATCGAAGTTAGGTCTATGTGCTGATGGATTTGCCCCATTTGGGAAATCGGGAAAAAATTATTCATGTTGGCCGCTTATCTTAACTCCGTATAATCTGCCACCTGGTATGTGCATGAAGACACCCTACATGTTTTTGACATTAATCGTGCCGCCCACACAATCCGAAAAAATTGATAGATGTTTATATGCAACCCTTGATTGCGGAGTTACGACAGCCGTGGGATGAAGGTGTTCCTACGTATGATGTTTTCACTAATCAAACATTTGTAATGAAGGCTGCACTCCTTTGGACGATAAATGACTTTCCAAACTTATGGGATGTTATCCGGATGGAGTATAGCTGGGATCTTAGGATGTCCGATATGTATGGAGAGATCAAAGTCATTCGGGATTAAAACACGGTAAGAAGGCCAGCTATTTTGATTGTCACGAGATAATTTTTGCCGATAAATCATACATTCCGAAGGAATAAAAAGAGTTCATCAAGAATAGAATTGAAAGAACACCCCACCATTGAGATTGACCGGTGAACCGATTTGGGAGCGAGTGCGTAACTTCCCGACCGTTGTTGAAAATTCCCATGGCACAACTCTTGCGTACGGAAGTGCACATAAGTGGACTAAACGCAAGATATTTTGGGATCTACCATATTGGAAGACCCATCTTATTCGTCATAATCTTGACGTCATGCATATAGAAAAGAATGTTTTCGATAATGTCATCAATACCGTGATGGATGTCACCGGGAAAACGAAAGACAACTTGAATGCAAGAAAAGATATGAGCGTCATTTGTGATCGGCCAAAGCACTAGATGTGAGTGAAAGCAGGGAGGGACCAAAACCAAAAGCAGTTTACACATTGAACAGAGAGCAAAGACGGGTTATTTGTCAATGGTTGAAATCAGTGCGATTTCCCGATGGATACGCTTCAAACCTCGGGAGATGTGTTGATTTGAATGAATGCAAGTTCACAGGTTTGAAGAGCCATGATTGCCACATATTTATGGAAAGACTAATTCCAATAGCATTCAAAGAACTTCTACCGAACTTTGTATGGGGCGCCATAACAAAGTTAAGTAATTTTCTTCATGATATTTCCTCAACGGTGTTAAATGCATCACACATGGAGAAGCGTGGAGGGAGATATTCCAATCATTATGTGCAATTTAGAACGGATATTCCCTCCATCGTTCTTTGATTCAATGGAGCATGTCTTAGTTCACTTGCCTTATGAGGCCAAAGTTGCGAGTCCCGTCCAATTTCGCTGGATGTACCCATTTGAGAGGTAACATATGAATTTCAATATATTTGAAATTATTTTACTACCTATTATGTTCTGATAAATTTTTTGTTATTGCAAATAGATTCTTATATCATTTGAAGAAAAAGCGAAGAACAAGGCATGCGTTGAAGCTTCAATTTGTAATGTATATATTATGGAAGAAGTGACAACATTTGCATCATACTATTTTGAGCCGCATGTACAAGGCAAGAGATGGAGAGTAGGAAGAAATGATGAGGGATCCATTGATCCCAATTGCAAATCATTCTCTATTTTCAATTATCTTGGTCGATCAAGTGGCAAATGTAACTTTCGTTACTTAACAGATGACGAATGGTGGGCAGCCCATACATATATTTTATTGAACTGTCCCGTAAGTACAGCCATACTTCGAGTAAGTGTACTTTTGCAAATATATTTATTGTGTGCCCCACATTTGTTAATATATTAATGGTATTTGTTAACAGGATTTTTTCGAACTTCAATGTATGGACTACCACCAAATGAGTTTGATCGTTTGTGCGATGAACAATTTGCAACATGGTTCAAAATATATGTAAGTTGCCTATGGACGAAAATCTTTTAATTAAGGTTTTATAAATCATTAATTAAAAATTTATTAACCACTTTGTGTGTGTGTGACTTCAGGTTCACAACAATCATGATGAAGTTGAACAACAAGGATTGCTACATCATCCGTCATGGGGTCCACAAAGAAGGGTACGAACTTGGCCAAAGATATTTCATAAACGGGTATAATATTCACACTCAAGAGTACGGAATAGGAAAAGCTACCATGAATAGCGGTGTGTGCGTTCGGTCATCCAATGATGGCGGTGTGAAAGATGATTTTTATGGCTTGTTGGATGAAATCATAGAGATAGAGTACCCTGGACCATTAATGAGAGTTGTGTTATTTAAGTGCATGTGGTTCGACCCCGTCAAAGGAATGAAGGTGCATACGAAGTTAAATTTGGTTGAAGTCAATCACAAGAAAAGGTATATGAAATATGAACCTTTTGTCTTGGCACAACAAGCAATTCAAGTATATTATGCATCGTATCCTAGTTTGAAACGCGACAAAGCGGATTGGTGGGCTGTATGTAAAATCAAAGCACGAAGGAAAGTCGAGGAACACCTGGAAGGATACAAAGTATATCAACAAGAAGAAGTTTGTAACACGGTTGAAGTTGAGGAATATAACATTCGACTTTACGAGATCCATGTGGAGCAAGAATAGATGTGGATCCAAGAGAAATTCGCGAACCGAATGTGGATGGTGATGAAGAATCTAATTTCGCGACAGAGGATGAAGATGATGATGATGAAGAAGATGAAGATCAAGATCAAGATCAAGATCAAGATGAACACGAAAGTGAGGATGAAGACGCTTCGAAGACGAAGATTATGATTTATGACACTTTTAACTAATTATGTGTAATTATTATTATTAATGCAACGTTTGGCATTTTGTTGTAATTATTATTTTTGTTGTTTGGCATTTTGGCATGATGTTAAATATATTTTGAAATTTATGTTCCCGATCCGGTTTATCATCCGGACCCGACATATTTTTTGTGCGGCCCAAAAAGTGGAGGAAAAATTGAGATTTGGTTCGGACGCGAGAGGGTTTCTTTTCGATTGGTATTTGAGGATTTTCCTTATGTGAGAGACGCGTGAGCCGTGTGTTTGTGTTCGCTTTCGGATTTGTTTTCAATGAATCGAAAATTAGCGACGATAACATATATTTCGTCATGAATTGTTAAGTTATACAATTTAGCGACGACAATAATTGTCGTCGCCGACTATTAGCGACAAAAGGTAATATTTAGTCGGTAATTAGCGACGACCATGCATTATCGTTACGCTAATTAGCGACGAAAGAACATGTTGTCGCTAATTAGCGACAGAACGGGTCATTGTCGTCGCTCATTACCGACGCTCAATATGTTTTGAAATTAATTACCGACGAACGGTCATTGTTACCGCTAATTACCGACGCACGTTCATCGTCGTCTCTAATTAGAGACGAAAATGCATTTGGTCGCTAATTGGGCGACGCTAAATTATTGCCGTCGCTAATTACCGACGCATAAGAGTCGTTCCCAAATTTGCGACGAAGATGTCATTGCGTCGCTAATTTGCGACGACATTTTCTATGGGCGTCGCTAGTTAGCGACCACTTGTTTTGGGCCGTCGCTAATTAGCGACGACAATGCACGCTTGTCGCTAATTACCCCGATTTTGTTCCTATTCCCCGAGTCTTTCTCTCTCTCCCCTTTGCGTTCGACGCTCACCTCCCCATTCGTTTCTCTCCTCCCCGCTCGCCTCCTCCCCTCAAAGTCTTCCTCTTGCGTTTTTGCTTTGACTCTCGGTCTCGCACGATTCGCCGCCGCCGAGCTCGATACATAGCCACCCGGCCACCCGAGTTGGCGTGGACCCACAGATCCGAGGCCGAGCAATGCCGTCCACCGACCCAACTCCACCCACCGACCACTACACCTTCCACCACCCTCCGTCCCAGCCCCCATATCCGGCCAGCCGGAGTCGCGCCCACGACCATCCTACCTCCGTTGCCACCGAGCACCGGTACCCTGCTTCCTCCAGCTACTGAGCCGGCCGAGGCCCATAGATGCCAGGCCGATCGTCACATCTTGCGCACTCGTCAGACGCCTTTCTTGCTCAAGCGGAGGGTTGTCAACGCCACGGTGGTGTGCTTTTTCAGAGGGCGGCGGGAGCAAGCCATCGTCCAGGATAGGTATGGTAACTTGCCCATCGATGTTCTCGTCTTGGGTTGATTTGGTGTTGATAGATCCGTTGAATTGATCTTCCTCCGTAGCTATACGAGGTCTCAGTAAGGAGAGATTTCTCGAGTTCATCAAGAAAAGGTTGCGATGATGCTTTGTCCTTTCGGATTTACAAACAATGAATGGATTGGGAGAGGAATCCAGGTCGGGCATTTCGGTGAATTGTGATCCCGCCGGCCCTTAACTTGATCTCTCATCACGTATAGATAGCAACACTTTAGGGGTCTTACTCATAGATGCAAAGAAGTGATCCTACATAGTCACTATTTGAACGTAATACGGATATAACCCGTTACACCGTATAAAAATGAACAAAATACGTCGTAAAAGTGATTTATGACATTATGGTGATTTGTCGGCGTCCCGGAGGTGACAAGATTTATAATGTTTTCAATAATCGCCTTCCCGCTGCTCTTAAGAGGCTGCAATTTGACAAACAACTTTCCATGGAAAATATTAAGAAGCTCATTACGAGGATGGATACCAACCTCATTTAATAGCTCCCGAACAAGGATATCGCCGTCCGATCGAATCTTCTTTAATAACTATTAGAGGTCCCGCCGAGGAAGGTGTTGATGAGGTATGCTTTTAACACATAGGAAGATTACATAAAGTATCCGATATGGAAATGCATACGTAGTCCCGTTGGTTTGTCTTGTGATTAAAATGTTAGAAAGGTCGATCACATCGGTTTCCTTTCGAGTGTAAATCTTGACATGGTTTGTTAGAATTGTTTGTACATGTTTTACGATGGGGAATCGAAAAGTTGGTAAGAATTGTGAGAGTATCGGGAACTCCACATGACTTTGTGGTTGTTCAATGGCAGACCTACCTTATTTCAATGTGCCTGTTTCATTGTAGTTTGTTCCGATTTTGTTCATTTTTTTGTTGTTGTGGCATTTGTATAGAGTCGACCCGTTTGCCAAGAAGGACTGGTATGATATTAAGGCCCCATCGGTGTTCTCCGTGAAGAACGTCGGTAAAACTCTTGTTACCCGTACTCGGGCACCAAGGTATGTTGTTTATTGCTTTTGGTTTTGTTTGATTCTAGCAATTGCTTGTGGTTAACACATAGAAAATAAGAGTTACATAAACTATTTCCAAAAATGGGGTATGAAGAACTAAAATGAGGTGAAAATGTTGTGGACGAGAGGAAGGAGTGAAATAAAATGGGTGTTTAAATTCCACTTTTGCTTGTGATAGAGGAATATTATGTGAAAATTCATAAGATTGATGAATGTGTGATGTGTTTTTTTAAAAAAGTAGGAAAGCAAGAAAGGTAATCCTAGATTAGGAAATAAAAATACCCGTATAAGTAGAGGAATCGGCATTCTTCCTTTCTCGTTCTCATGAGCTTCTACCAACCACAAGTAGAAGAATGAGAGTTGAAATTGTTACTTTATTTTGCCTCCATTGCCATGCATGAGCTTTGGAACAATATCCCACATAGCTTACCTATGGGGTTTTAGTTGGCCTTATATTCATGCTGTCTCTTTCCACGTATTAGTTTAAACTTTTGAATAGGCTATTCTAACTTGATAGTCTAAATTTCAAAAAGTTATTCTAACCCAACCGGTCTCACAACTTTTACATTTCAGAAAGTTATTTGTTCCTCATAGTATCTTGTAACATGACACCAATTATGCACGTTGCTAGATTGCTTCGAAGGTGTAGTGTTTGAGGTATCGTTCGTAAGAGGCAACCATTGATACTTTTGATTTCTCAAGTTTCTCACGTGCTCTCCGCACCAAAATGGTAAGCCTCGTCATGTATCCCTATTACATGTCTCTATTTTTGCTAATATTTATCTAACATTCCTATTTGTCAAGATCATACACGCGGAGGTGACATGCGTGGTGCGCTTTTACAAAAAAGACCAGCAATCCCTTCTCATTCACCTGCCCCTTCCTCCTCCTCGTCTCCGTCCCAAAGAATCTTCCCCTTCCCTTTCATCTCAGCCTCCCACCACTATATGCTAACCACCCATCTAACTCGGTTCCACCTTCTCCAGGGAACAATCGAATGATGAGGACAGACTTAGCTTCGAAGATTGTAGGCGTGTGATACGCTCACAAGGAGACTCGTAAGTACTTCAATTCTTTAAGTAAATGTAAGATTGAGGGTATCGTTTGGGTGGTAGATATGGATGTCAACTGAATTGTCCTTGTGTGCAGATTTGAAGATGCTACGAATGTCGTACGGGAACCGAATAAGATAGTGAATAACTATTGGAGAGGCCCGTGGATTAGTTACTGAGCGCGCGGAAGAAGTGAAAGAGTTGTAGTGGAACGAGTTCAAGGTAAGTTTTCTGTTTCAATTTTCTCACAAACTAAGTTTGGCATAAATAAAGCCAACTGTTTTTCTATTGATTACAAATAAAATTCAGTTAGAATGAATCGGACGAGAGTGAAATTACCAGAATATTTTAGAAAAAGCTGGTGATCACATCCGCAATGTGATGAATAGAGCAAAGACAAAAAATAATAAGCCATACTATATTTCTAGTGAAGATTGGACTGAAATTAAGAGAACTTGGGAAGGTCAAAAAATGAAGCAAATGAGTGAACGAAATGCCAAGAATCGAGCTTCCAGTTCTAGTGAAGGGTCTTCGCATCCGCAACATATGCTCGGGGGTTCTATCAACATTGGAGAGCATAGAAAAAGATTGGTGAGTTTGTTAAATATGTTGTAAGTTAATTTAATTTAAGTACTCATTGATGGTTCAATTTATTAGGCACATGAATTGGGGACCTTACCGACGTATACAGCTACATTCGAACGCGTTTTTCAAAAGAAAGATAAGACGTGGGTTAGCGACCGAGCGAAATCTGTTATGGTATGTAACTTTATACTTTTTGCTTTATGGAAACTAGAATGCAATCTATGAATGCTTTTAATATTTATGGCTGTTACATATATGAAGTTATTTTATTTTCATATCTATTTTGTTGATATAGGAAAAATATGAGGAGCTTTTAATGAGTGCAATGGTGGTGGTGATGGTGGGGGTTGCGTCGAGCCAACACCCAACAATACGGCAATGTGGGTGGAGGCATCGGGTGGGATGAAGCGAGGAAAAATATATGGGTGGGGGAACTTGTCAAGGGAAATGGTCGCAAAAGATAGTGGAAGTTCATCATCCATTACGGCTGCTTCAAGGAGGAGACGAGTTGATGAGGAAATGGCACAACAAGTGGGCCACCGAACCCGTTTGCTTGCAGAGAAAGATGAACAAATGAAATTGCAAGAAGAACGAATGTCACAACAAATGTCACAAAAAGATGACCAAATCGGATCTCTGCAGGCTCAAATGGCAATGGTATTGCAAACTCTCAACATAAATCCAACTCAGGTTCCTCCGATACCTCCGGCTAATCAAATAGGTGGGCGAGAATGATGAGCGGCGCATGATGATGACATAGATGCCGAGGATCTTCTCCGTGATTTAATTCCATAAACAACTTGTTTGCCGACGTCATAGCTGCTTTTTGTTTGACAATCAGAGTTAGGATAGTTTTTTCACTGTCTATAGCTTTATTGATTTTTATTAGTAATGTTTTTTTATGGTTGTTCCGCTTTATCTTCTTGGAGTCTTTGCTCCAAAATTGGTAGAATTGGTGGTATTGCTGGCCAAGCTGAATGATGCAATTGAATAGCTTGAAAACAGAATCAACCCGCTTCTTATTCCAATTGAAGAGCACACAAGGCTACTCCGGTATAAAGACAATCGGTTAGTGATTTCTTGTATCCTACTTTTGAGGGGAGATTTCAAGTTGAATAGGTTGTTTCCATGTGACACTTGGATGAGTGCTCAAACTTTTCAAATGGTGACTTCATAGGTTTAGTTTACCATGTACTATATATTGTGGGCCGTAAGGTCAAGCATCTTCAAAGTGGCACCAAATGGTGACTTCGTAGGTTTAGTGGAAATTCTTTGTACTTGCTGTTAAATTATGATGTAACTCTCTTAGTTTGTCCGAGGTTATAACCGCCACCGTACATTTGTGGGAGGCAAGGTGATTTCCAAAGCCTCAATACTTTATGCTTCAGGGACGAAACAAACTTTTGAGGGGGGATTGCATTTGCTTTTGAATAAGAATCTTGTCTTGATATTGGGTGATGATTATAGCACATCCACGTTTGGAATTGTCCTTTTTTTTTTTTTTTGCAAAGATGAATGAAGTATCAAATAATTTAATGACGGTAAGTTTCTACTTTGGAGTGGCTAAAGTGATGGAAACTTCTTTGATCCATTATTAATAATTTATCTGCTTGTACTTTGCAATTTCTCATGTCGTTGAGTACATTGAGATCACTGTTGAGATGCGGTGACAACTTTTGATTCTTCCCTCTTCTTTACCTTTTGCTGTTTCCTTTTTTTTTTTCACAGGATCGAGCTAAAAGACTTCGACGAAAACTAGCTGCGGATATCAAATTGTCCGAGGAGTTATAAGTACCAAGTTAACATGGAGTAACCAAGGGTAAAATGTAAAGATATATTGTTCGTCATGTGCAATCATGAGTGTGTTTTCTTCATTACTTTCGGGATTTCTATCGGGAAAATCTAATGTAACGATTTCCTATTGTATCGGCTAGTATTCACTTTGGATTAAGATGTTATAATTTCTTCTTTTGGTGACCATAACATCTCGTTGTTGAATATTTGTCTTAGTACTTGCTCAATGGTAAATATTAATTCTAGAAATTAATTTTGCTTTCCCGTGTCTCGTCGTCAAATTTTGTCGCTAAATTCAGCACCAAAATTCGTAGTGAGAAAAAAAATAACGGCCTACTTTATTCGTTGCAAACAACTATAGCCACGAAACTTTTCGTCACAAATGCTACACGTTCGTCGACCAAATTTAGCGACGACAATTTTATTTTCGTCGCTAAATCACGAAAGTAATTCGTCGCAAAGATCATCCCAAATTAGCGACCACAGAAATTTCGTCGCTATATTTTGCGACGACTATTTGGCGACGAACAAAAAATTCCTCGCGAAGTTCGTTGCTAATGTGCTACGGAGATATGTTCGTCGCAAAGTTATAATTTGCGATGGCCAAAGTCGTCGCAACATTCGTCGCCACATTGTTCATCGCTAATTTGCTACGAAGACATGTCGTCGTAAAATTCGTCGCTATATTAGCGACGAAAATAATTTGTCGTCGCTAATATGCCACGGAAATTTTCCGTCGCAAACATTCGTCGCCAATTTGCGACTAAGTCGTTCGTCGCAAATTAGCGACGGAATTTTTTTCGTCACCAAATTCGTCGCAAATTAGCGACGAATGATAAAATTGTCGTCGCTAAATTTTGCGACGCCGTTTTCGCGACGAATATTTTGTCGTCGCCGATTTCGTCGCAAAATCGTTTAGCAACGAATTTTTCCGAAATATTCGTTGCAAATTTCGTGGCTAAATGCTTGTTTTTTTGTAGTGATATTTGTGCTCGAGTATTACCCGAGCACAAACAACTTCATAACAATGCCCGATCAGTTTTACTGTTACCCGAACACAGTGAGATCCGAACAAGAATTGCATATAAATTCCGGGTCGGGTCGGGTCGGGTCATATTTCGGGTCGGGCCTCTTGTTTGGTTTGGACACCCCTACCTGTCACGACAAGACAAGGCATCAGGCCCACTAACGAACTTCAATCAAAATTGGGTACCAAATTGGCTAACTGAGTCGGGGCTCCACTTGTTTCAACACCATGGGCCTCGTGGAGCCCACAGAGTTTCCAAGAAGTGACGAGCAAAGCACTTTCTACATTCGCACAAATATGGATTTATCAATTTTTTGCAATACATCTCCAAGTAATGATGTCAATATGAAAAAAAGTAGCACAGAGAGAAAATTAAGCAAAGGGTGATTTCGAAAATAAATATATAAAGTTGTTCGGGATAAAGGCTTACCCTTGTATCGCCCGAAGACGCACGGCAATCTTGATTTAACGTGAAATCGAAACCGTCTGGATTTTACTTTAACATTCGGGTCTTTTTCAGATTCCATATGAGAAAAAAAGCCAATTAATAATATATTTACGATTCCTTCCCCACCCTGAAGTCCCTCTAAGTAAGAAAGCAAGGTTGTCGGAGTCTTCAAAAGCGCAGGGAGGCAAGTCGAGCACTGGGAAAAAGCGTCGGAGAGGAGCTTAAAATCTGAAAAGGGGGCATTTGCTGACTGAGTAGAAGGTGTTTTCTCCTCCACGAGGCACCGGTCCATCTCTCTGAAACTCTTAGGATTTTGCATGTTTGCGGAACTTCCCGAGCTGTGCAGTATTTAAGCAAAACATTCTCTTGGTGGTAGTTAATATTATGGCCAGCATTATATTCAGAAAATCTAGATCATTAGTGGTTGTAGAGGGTTAGCTACTTAGCTTAGTTTTCCTTTTGCTGTTAGAGAGGAATGCTGTTGTTGGAACTGACTGCAGAGCGCATTGCTTAGCTTTGTTTCCTTTTGCCAGAAAAAGGGGGTTATTTACAGATGGCATTACCTTCATGTTGCTCGACTTAAAAGGCTTTTCTTTGACAGTAAAGTATTGTTAGCGTGCATCATGATTGATAGTAGTTCTGGCCAAATTATCCTTCCGGGTCCATAGAACTTTTCTCGTTCGATTTGCAAAGGTTTATAGTATTTTCATTCCGAGTTCTACTTCGACGAGCTTGGGAACAGTACAGCTAGTGGCGTTTTGAGACATGTATCTGGGACTGTAAAGCATTGTTCTTAGGGTTAAGGTATTTCGGTCTCGATCAGTCTTCTTACTAATTATTTGTTGTGTCGAGTAGGCAGATGTTCAAGAATTTATTGTCTAGTAGCAAGTCCATGAGGGAGCTCGAGAGTACTTGATGTTGAATTCGCGACTAGTGGATTTTCTTCTTTGGAGCTGGGCTAGTTGTTCAGTGTCTACGAAGTTGAATTGGCCTGGAGCTTCCTGAATGTTTCACGTCCATGTCAACAATATGAGAGCTTGCGGCCATGTTCTTGTGGATGACACGATGGCAAGGGCTCTTTGGCCCATCTCGGTTTGAAGATTGTGATTCCCGGTTTTTCCTTGTGCGCAGCTGTTAGGACTACAGATTGAAGCCGATGGCGCAGCTTTCTTACCTTGTGAGCTTTCTAATGATTGAAATGCCATTTGCATCAACCAATTCACACATCGTCTCTTCCTGCATCGGGTTAGGTTCTTATTTCAAGATGCAACTTCTCCTGCAGGTGGAGTGGTGGAATCTGTTCGGCGGGAGGAAATCAGCACGTTAGACCTTTCTATTGATGGCGGGGCTAGCTACAAGCGATCTCCAACTTCCGCGGAGACCGGGGTTACTCCTATTCTACGGAGACCCAGAGATACTCCTATGATCTGATTCGCTCTTTATTTTTGCCAAAACCAATCGCGTTTCCTAAATATTCATGAGTTTTGTCGGCATCGCACCGCAGCGAACAATAACTTTCACCATTATTGCGATAATAGGCATGGTGCATTGCACGAATGAAACGAGTCTAAGAAGACAATCCACCATGCACTTGATCCCGGAAGAGAAACACCAGACAATGGCCTTTGTTTAATTTATTACATTTCTGGGAGCAGGTGACTAAGACAAGAGCCGCACGATACGACACATAAAGTTGGTGTGATGATATTTATTGTTTCTTCATTTCCGTATCGGAAGATGTCAGATCTGCGGCTAACTTCATCCATCAGAACGAGCACGACATAAGATTATATATTTATTAACAACCCGGGGGTTCTTGTCGGGGTCGACAAGGGGTTTTATGCCTCGGCCTTTCTTGATAAATTGAATATTTTCTCAGTGTGGTCCAGTCTAGTAGCCCTGATTGTGGTCCTTCAACTACACTATGTAAGGGTAAAGGGTATTCCCGAGCCCGACGCCCTTTCTTGCTTTTTGCTTTGTTTTTGTACAGCTTTATTTATTTATTTTTCGAAAGAAAAACAGCATTTAACAATAAGGTAATTAGTGGGTGTTTCAAGATCATGCAATTTATTTGAAAAAATTGTCCAAAAACTTCTAAACCTATTACACTTTTGCATTTTTTTTGGTAATCGGGGTTTCCCATACGATGGGACTATTCCTCGAGTGGTAGGATATGCGCACGTACGCCATCGCTTAAGTCGCCCAAGACGCGGTCGGGGAGATTCGAACTTGGGATCTCATCGCTTTAACTGTCTGGGCGCATGGATCTCACCAACTCACCTAACGCTTTATTGGCAATTGACACAATTGAAATATTGCACTTTTGCATTCTCGCCCTAAAGATTTCAATTTTGTCAATTGAGTCTTAAAATTTTTTCACATCTTGCCAATTAAGTTCATCCACGCCTGGCGTGATAATTTCTTAAAATATTTTTATTTTTTCAATTTTTTTATAATTTCTTTAATTTTTATTTTTATTTCCCTTTTTGTGTTTACTTTTCTTTATTTTTTTGCATCGCGCGAGTCACCGGTGACCCTTGACAGCTATGAAGGCCTTGCTCGCGACCATCGTGGCCGCAAAGGCCTTTGGTGAGGCCATGCCGACCTCGCCGGCCACGGGCAAGGGCCTTCATGGCCCCACCAGGCTACGGGCGAGGCGTTTGCGACCTCCGTTAGCGAGGGTTACCGGTGACCCTTGTTGGCATAGCAAAAATAAAAGCAAAGAAATAAAGAAATAAGATATTATTAAAGATTATCCACATCGGCGTTGGACATACCGTGTAGGACGACCGATGTCCACGATAGCGATTTCCTCCGAAATTGGTCGTATACACTCAATTGGAAAAATTAAAATGTTTAGGATTGAATTGGCAAAAGTGCAGTAAATTCGTAACATTTTGGATAGTTTTTCTCAATTTACTTATACGAACCGGGCTTCGTCCTTTTTGAAAAAAACATAGACAAGATTAGGGTTTCTAAGAAAAGATATTCGACAAATTCATTTGTTAGTGGTGTCATTGAAGTGTAATCGAATCATAGTCGGGGTTTGTCTAAACATAGAAACGAGAGAGCTTTTACACGTTATGCTAACCAAGTAAAAGTTGACCAACACAGGGAATCCAAGACCTCTTGATTTCCTGCGTTTCTAAAAAACCCTTAGATATTGCATGAGAACTTTCGCGAGTGCAGCGGTTTGGAAATAATGACCTCTCTTCAAAATGATTGCATGTATCATGTGAAGTAATTAGTCAATGAAAAAAATTCTCTTGCCGATAATAATTTGTGTCTAACAATTTCCGCAAACGATGAAAAATGTTTCTTGTTCATTTATTTATTTTTATTTTTTTGCAAAATAAGCTTTTTTTAAAAAAAAATATTTTCCAAACTACTCATTTTTCACAAAATAGATGAAGTCTAAATATGAATTAACGAGAATTCAGTCCAGAGAGAACTTGAGAGATTATTTGATTACACGGTGTCTAGTGGGAGGGACGACCATAAAGCCTTTGGACAGAGAGATCATGCACCAGCACTAAACATCGGAAGGAAGTTTCCAAGATGTTGCCAAAATTAGAATCGTGGGTACACCCCATTTAACCCTAAATGGAAAAAGGCGAAAAGTATGAGGAGAGAGGCTCGATGCTCTTCAGAACCATAACGTTTTCCATTTGTAGCCCATTTGCCTATCATCTTTTGTTGGTTCCTCATTCAAAAATGGGTGACAATTGCCGCATTCCATGGCCAAAAAGACAAAATTCTTGTGAAGTGAAAAGAAAACTTTAATGGGTGGTCCATGGCTCATGCATGGGGTCCTCACCTCTACCCTAATACTGACAGTTTGATGTCCTCCATTCAATACATTGAGCTTTCATAGGTGAAAATTACATGATGTCCTCCATTCAATACATTGAGCTTTCATAGGTGAAAATTACATTACAAAATCCTAACCATCTCTCTCTCTCTCTCTCTCTCTCTCTCTCTCTCTCTCTTATGAAAATTGGAATAGGCATTTGTCTTAACCATGTATACCTTTTAGTCTTAAGTACCTCTCTTGAAACGGACAATACAACTCAAGGGACAGTTGTCCAAAAAATCTTAAACCTATTATATGGCGGTTAATTCAACTCTAAATTAATTTAGTTCTTAGGCCGTTTGATAATTGCCGATTTAGTTTTAAATATTTCAATTGTGATAATTAAACTTTAAGATTTTAAGTAGTCTTTTTTTTTTTTTTTTTTAAAATCAATTGTGTCAATGTAATCTTAAACCTTTTGAAGATTTGCTAATGTAGTCCTAGACCTATTATTTGTATAATTGATCGAAAGGATCATTTTGAGAAATCGTCAAAATGTTTAAGACTACATTGGGAAATCATGAAAATGTTTAGGATTAAATTGGCACAATCGAAACATTGTCAAAAGATTTAAGACTGAATTGGACAGACAATATGTTTAGAACTTTTTGGATAATTTTTCCTCGAATCATGTGTACATTGCTTTCCATTCAAACGCTCTTCATTTTCCTACTGCCGTCTGTTTACTTCTTATGAATGGATGAGTTTAGTAATATCTAGTCCTATTCCAATCCGTGCTTGGTGCAACAATTTGGAGTCATGCCTGCGTGTGCTTGAAAGTCGGGCCACGTTAATATCGAGTTTTTATTGATTGATAATTGCAAACGAACAAACTAATTGTAATTCATAGCTAGAAAATGTCAATCTCTCTCCTCCTTCTCCTCCTCCTTCTTCTTCTTTTGGTTTCTTCCCTTCCATTTTCACCCCGACTCGATCCCTACCAATCACACCTGATTCACGGGGCCACACCCTCAAACAAAGTGCTCACAATAGTTACAATTCAAGGTGAGCCGCTTATGAATCAAGTCACAAGTCTCCTCTCCGATACGGGATATAGATGGCAACATTTAAAAGTAGATGACTCCCACAATATAACACTCAGTTTTCCCTACCGTCCGACACTGCTTTGATCTATTTTAAAGTTTAAACTACCCGCTTGATTTATTTCGTTAAATTTCCAGGAGAAATACTCCTAGTGATGACATGAAATCGTAAGTTCTTTGTGAGTCAAGTCACAAGATCTCTCGTCATCTCCGCACCGGCCATCAACTACTCATTGGATCATGCGGTCTATGCCTCCCCCAAGTGCATCATCTCTCTCACTAATCAAATAATCTTTCACAATTTGACCAAAAAGAATAATAAGAACAGTGTTAATTATATTAATAATGATTGTGATGGCGATGACAATAATCTTTCACAAATGCTGCGGATGTTCTGTGAGTTGCTCATCGTGGCTAACATCTTGGGAAGGCCCGGCTTGCGTCATCTAGGCTCGCCCCGCGAGAGCACTAACAAAAGAAGAAATCCTAAAAAAATTCTGACTGAATGTGGTGGAGATGCAATAGAGGGGGATTCAAAGGGCTAGTATAAACATTAGCCCCAAAGATAAGGATGTCAACCTCTCTTATAAACATTAGCCCCATCGGGGGGGTTAATGAGTATCTTCAAATTACTTTAAGACATTTCGAATATTGATAAGTATATATTCAGTCAAAGATTACCCATATTCCATCGCGTCTGGCTAAACTTATCATACGAGAATAGTCAATAAATTAATAATCGCGAGATTTTCTTAAATAATCACTCAAAAAGTGTCTCAAGGACAACGGGATCCTTTAATATTAAAAGGGTCTTGTCGAGGAATGCTTTCAAACACTCGTTAAATGGATATGTTTAAAGAGGTTTTCTAGATGTCCATTTACGAGTTAGGAAGTACTAACACTCTTCGACATGTGACCGACACGTAATTAGCGCACCCGATGTGCTAGTGTCTTCTGTTCATGCGATTTCTCGTAATTAATTTTGTCATACTCGTGATAATGACATAAATGATTTTAAAATTTTGATTTTCTCTACATTTTTAATTTGATGAATATGATCGTCAAACTTTCAAAATATCAAATAAAGGGACGGAAATTTTTTTTTTAACCGGTTGCTCAACGGGTCTTTGAAAGATATTAAAATCTCTGTTTTCCTGTTTTGGCAATTTGGCAATAGATGTGACCCAATCTCTCCGTTTCCTCATTTGACCGGAAGGGCAAAGACGAGACCCGCTCTCTCCGCAGTCCCAGACATTTTCTGTACTTTCTTTCGGTGGTTTTGCCATTTTTGGTCCATGGCCGTCGATCCGTACGATTCGTTCTGCAACATCTGGTACGTTTTCCCCGAAACGTGCCGATGCCTTGCATGTGTTTCGTGTCCCTGTGTCTCTCTCGGGGTTTGGTTTGTCTTGTTCCTTTGTTTTGGGTTTTCTTGATGGGGAACCCTAGTTTGTCATCGACAGGCGATGATGGATCTCGTGATGTTCAGAGACTTCTAGAGTAAATCTCCTCAAATGGGTGTCTTCACAATCTCCCAGATCGATTTCTCCTCCTCCTCTTCTTCTTCCTCTTCTTCTGCTAAATTGTTCCATTGTCTTAATGTTTTCTTGCGTCATCTCCTGTGGGGGTTGATAGGGGGCACAAAAAAAAGAGGGGCACACAAACGTAATGTATAGAGGCTATACCTTTGCTTCTGCGTGCTCATTTCTCTTCCGTCGAGCTTCCCGTTGCCTGAATTTTAGCCCCTCTCTCTCTCTCTCTCTCTCTCTCTCTCTCTCTCTCTCTCTCTCTCTCTCTCTCTCTCTCTCTCTCTCTCCCTCTCTCCCTCTCCCTCTCCCTCTCCCTCTCCCTCTGTGTGTGTGTGTGTGGCTGTGTATGTGGGACTGGCAATGAGCCACTGGTTCACATGGGTTCTGTGAGTCTGGGTTTGAGTAAACTGGGAAAGCTTTTTCCTTTGTTTCCTTTGGGATTTTTTAAGCTTGATGATCAGCAGCAGTTAGCAGCTTCAGAGAGCGTGACTTTCGATGGGGGTAATTAGCGCCCTTTACTGTGCGGATTTAACGGAAATATTCATATTTTATGCAGGGCCATTCAGGTACTTAATACTCTTCATTTTTCGTTATCTATTGCATTATTTTGGTCCTAGAATCTGAGAGGAATACCCTGTCCTTCCACTCTTCTGGATTTTGATTTTCTTGCATGCAATATGGAACTGGGAAAGCATGACATTGTTGATGTCCATAACGATGCTTATTCTCAAGTCTTATAATCAGCTATTGTTCTTGGTCTCTAGCCAGATTGAGTGGCTTTTTGCTGTATTTGTTCAAATTAATGGGCAAGAAAACTTTCCTATAGCCGGTTCATACTCCCTCTTCCATTCTCGATTGCGATAGGAATTGGAGGAGGACAACAGCTCTAGAGCCATCAAACTGTGGGGTGAGAGAAACTTCTTGTGGACAGGATATAGTCTGATGATCAAGCCACTACTGAAATATATCTTGGGGAGTTTGTGGATTATATCCATCGTTTATCTTTATGCTCCATTGGAATCCCGTTGAAAATAATTGGGTGGAAGAATTGATGGCACCAAGAGAGCAACTATTTACTGTCAGTTTAATTTTCCCTCGTCTGCTTTCACGATTGGGATTGGCCTTGGCCTTTCTTGTGCAACTTAGGTGGAAGGCGAAGAAGGCCTCCTTCCAGGGGAGGGGTGGGGGGGAGGGGGAATATGTATGTTTGTTTCACCGAGTTTTTCACCAAGACAGTGCCCAAATCGTTATGCTTTCATATGGGTCAAAACTTACGTGATAAGAAATTTCACTAGCTTAGGACCATTATAATCATGTCCGCCGTTCACCGATGCTTTGATCGCCGACTCTCTTGTCATTAGGTCACCACCTTCCTTGACCTTCCAACATTGAGTAGGTGTTAACCCCCATATATGGTCTTACGACTTTACGGAACATGTGTTTTTAGTAAACATTTGCTCGGACTAGGTCGGTGCGACCTCCTTCGTGAGGAGGCTAATCAAATTCTCGTTTTTAATGATTGAATGCACACCTAGAGTCCCTTATTTTGTAATTCCCGAACTCTTTCTTTTGTATCGAGGATCATCGAAATAAGCAAGAATACTATTTCTACGTAAAATGCCATTTATCGGTAGTTCAATCGAGATGCCTTAATGGGGCATTAGTTCTTCTTTATTTCGTCTTTTAAGTCAGTTGTTTCCACATTTGATGGTACAAGGATGATAAGGATGATGAAGAACCCTCTCTCTCTCTCTCACAAAATGATAGCCACATTGCCACATTGACTATCAAAGCATCGGGCTTAAGGCTTGTGCCAACAAATCCCTTTCACAGACAAGGTAAGGCCAGCCCGGGGGTGGAGCATTCCTTCCACGACTTGGGAATCTTCTTTAATCTTGGCACGAGCAGTTATCCAAGGATGATTTGGAGTCAAATCTCTTACGTACTAAGATGGCTTTTTGCTTAAGTGTGATTACTGTAGAAATGGTACTTCTCAAGCTATGGAATATAGTTTATGTGAAGTGTTGAACTTCTTCAATGTGTCTTGGGGATGAGAATATGAGCTATATAGTTTCCACCAACTAAAATAGTTGTTTCTTCTAAGAAACATGCTTGTTTTTATCAGAGGAGGAGTCAAGAGTGCATTTCCACACTCTTATCATCAAGTTTGTAACTGTCTTGCATATTACTCGTGTTTATTCTCTCATTCTCTTGAGAATGAAAATACGTCCTAGTTGTACAAGCAAGTTGTGGCTTACACACAAGGTAGGGTTTCTTGAGATGTAAGGCAAAGAAATGAAGGATAGGGCTAGTGGCACAGTAGAGGTATGAGTGAGGTTGTTCTTCCATTGCGGAACATTATATCACGGTGGCTGCCAGGTTTTACAAGTGGGAGTTGAATGGGCTGTAGGTACTTTATGAACAAACCTTGGGGTGAAAGTGTTTGATTGTGCTTAAGTTTTCATGATTTGTTTCATAGTGAGTTGTTGGCTTTACTAAATTTGCATTCTGTGACATGTGAATCTATGAATAGAACAGTTGCTTCATCATTTTGTGATGGTTCCTTGATTTATTACATCATACATATATACTTAGTTAACATTTTAATGATCACTTTGTATGCGAGAGATAGTTTTAATGTGGCAATTTTACGGAAAAAAGAAAGATGCTTTGTTGTTTGTCCTATCTTCTGTTCCTACACATCACATGTTTCCTGTCCATTTAGTGTTTCCCTTGTAGCTTGTCTAATCTTTTGTTCCTTTAAATGACATGTTACGTGTTCAGTTAGCGTCACACTTGTGGTGTTTATAGAGCATTATCACAGTGTATAATTTGCTGATGCATATGTTGACGGAAGATACTTTGATGGCAATTTTTGTGGTTTACCTGCTTGTTAGAGTTTGCCGATATCATCTACATTTGGCCAACTACATTAATCAATATATAATTGATCCCTCTTGGGCCTTTGTGCTTATTCCTTTTCGTCTTGCACTAATCAATTGCATTCACGATGTGGAGATATTTTTCATGGAACTAATCTATCCGACTTTCTTTTTTGCCATTTGTTTTTAATTGGGTTTTCATCCTACTTTGCTAGCTGGTGGGGGGCTGTCGAATTCTTGTTTCGATGATCTGATCCATGATATGAAAATCAAAGCGGTCTCTTTAGTTTTTGTTTGCTTGTGCAATTATTGAAATTTGGCACTAGAATATTTGGCAAAATGCTCGACGATAACAAGTACGAATCCCTGAGAGCTGCTTCTCGAATCGTAATGCGATGGTGGTGTTAGTACAGGATATGTAAGTCGTGATGCATTTATTCAGGTGAAGATATGGTACTTCTTTAATGTATTAAATTATACCTTTCCATTGCTGTGTGCTTCTGTCTTATTTCTTTCTGGTGTACTAGTTGGGAAGGTTTTGTTCTGATTATTATTTTCTCCATCCTGCTATTTCTGACTGAGAGTCATGGGATGCTTCAGTGTTAGATTTGGATTACAATCCATTAGAATTACATTATACAGGATTTTATAGGAAGAAGGTTGTAAATTACTCCATGAAATTGAACAGTGTTGGTCTTATTCAAGGTGAAGAAGTAGTTCTTTTTCCTTTTTTCCATGTTGAGGTAGATAGGCTTTGAAATGATCCCTTATTGTTATCACGAAACCTTGTGTTCTTACTTTTGGTATTGCTGCTTAAAGTTCTTCTTTTACTTTATTTGCCTCAACAGCTTATTTTGAATTTTCAGTTATAGATGGGGAACTTTTTCTAATTGCATATCCCCTTCTACATTTCAGATTTAGTTCTTTTGGTCTGAAATAAAAGTGGTGTTCCATATGAAATTCTAGTACTTAATCACACATTTGACATGCTGGTACCGTACTTGCTCAAGGATATGGGTGCCTTTGGGCTCTAACCTCATGTGTTACCTGTTCATTTCGAAAGGGAATGAATTGGTGAACAGCGTGGGCAGGAAATGGATGAGAAGGGGACGAGTGAGGGAAAGAGAGAGGGGAAAATGGCAGGTTGGATGGCTGGAGGGTGGGTGGCTCAAGGCGGTGTTGCGCGTGTGCAACTGGGTTCCGGTAGTTTGGTAGCTTGGTCACAGTACATGTGACGAGGTGTAGGAGCAACCCTTCACGTCCCAAAATTTGCATGTATATGGTTGGGAAATCTGTTCTTTTGGTTGCTTTTTATCTGCCAATGGAACTTTTTAGTAACTGGAAACAATACCATGTACGCTGGAGGCATAGAACATTAGTCATACAAACCCTTGTCACATCCTTTACTATGTAAAATCTTTCACTAAGATGTTTCAGAGAGATTTGATCTCTAGCATTAGGTTAGCTTACCATAGATTAAATGTTCTATTATCATGTTCAACATTGCATAACAAAAATTTGGGGTCATGAGAAATCTCATCCGTCTATCTACATACATATTCTACATATTGGAAATCCTAGGTCTACCAGAAGTGGGTATTACTTTTGTGGTTGCGCCTCCTGGCATGCTCAGGTGTGTACTTTATCGATTTAGTTTTTTTTTTTCCTAATCAACTTTAACCTGTTAATAGATTAATTACGGAGAAGATTATCAACAAAATTTAAAATTATTGTGCGGATGTTAATTCAATTTTGAATTTTTTAATTTGGTCAATTTAGTCTTGAATTTTTTGATAATTTGACAATGTATACAATTTTGAGTGGAAATTGCTTGTGTAGACGTGAGTTGGGACTGTTGATGTTGATGTGGACGATTTTTGAAAATTTCTAAAATGTTCCTTTTTTCTTTCATTTTGATTTTTTTATACTATGGGCTGGCAGCCTCCAATGGTGGAAAGGAAAGAAAGACAAGAAAAAATAAAAATCAGCAAAGTAAAATAATTGCAAAAATTATTCAAGTCAATGTTGATTGTGTCATATAGGACAGGTTGACATTCAAGTCGGCGATTTTCGATAATTTTTTTGAGAGGATTATAATATTAAATTTTAAAAGATTTAAAATTAAATTAGTCAAATTGAAAAATTTAGAGTCGAATTGTCATAGGTAAAATAGATTTATGATATTTTTTTTTATAGTTGTCTCACCGAACCTGAAGAACTTTTGTGAAATTAGATAAGTTACTGCAAATCATTTGTATATTAGAATTCATGCATGCCCAAGTAGTGGAGAAGTCTGATACAATGTAAAATAGGATGGATAGCAATGAAAATAGTGTATGGTATTCAAGCGTTGCCTTTTGAAAATTGAACTTTATGTAGTTGTTATTGTGCATCATAACTCACACATAATTAATACGTGGTATTCGAGAGAAATAAAAAAGAAGAAGAAAGCGGTGACCTAAGAACTGCATTTTTAGTATATTTATTAGTAGTTGTTTACTAGATAAAACTCACGTGACCACTGAAAAATGTTACAATCATATTTCGATATTTAAATGCTATGTCTGGGAACCATCGTGAAGAAAATTATGAGAGAAAACATTGCAAATTTGGAGTTTTCCTCCTCTCTCCTCTTATGAAATTTCAAAAATCTTTATTATTTTGCACCCGAATTTTTATTCGATTCATTTTCTCTAAATGCTAAGGCTGAGTATAATAAAACGATTGGACTAGACCGAACCGGCTTGGTTGGTCCCGCTCGGGGAGCCTCGATTTGGTTCCCGATTCCTAAAAATAAAACGGCGCCAAGCGGCCCGGTTCACAATTTTGTGGGAGGGGCAGGACAAAACCGATAAACGATCTGGACACAACCGATCATTTTATATATTACAAAATCTAATTTGGGGCTCTCTATTATGTTAAACAAATGGGAGCAAAATTTCTTTGTCTGTCCTTTAATACTCTTTAATAAATTTTTTTAACGGTAAACAGTGAATTTTTTTAATTTTTTCTTTTTGATTTGAAATTTACTAAGTTCTTTGTCTATGTGGCAAGGATAGGTTGAGACTATATATGTGTGTATAATATCGATTTTAGGGTGTGGGTTGTCCCGTTTTTGTGCGACTTTAGGGTTTGCACTGTCTTGGACGACGCATTGAAAGAGAATATCAATCTCTTGAGTGGTTCTAGGGATCGATGTATTGGCAGTTTTATGCCGGATACATGCTCTAGGCAATTGCGCCACATTAATTAAGGTCAAAATTGTAAGTATCTTTCCCGGATATATTATTTTTAGTTTTGGTCTCTTCCAAACTAATCAGAAATAAAATTGATATGTCAATGTACTCTTTTAATCAGTCAGAGATCAGAGACCAAAGAGGTCCAATGGCTATTGCTATTGACATTTTTTTTTGTGCGTCTCCTATTGATAAGATATACTAATCTGACTTGAAATAGCGGATTATGGAAATTTTCGCAATGTGATGACTAAGAGAGCTGTTGACAATAGTGATCTACATAAAAGAGTTCCTTCGATTCTTTCCCGATTGCTAAAGTAGAATCAGTTTGAACATAGCCTAGGAGCCTTTTGCGTACCCTTTTTCCAGACTGAATGTATCTACCTAAGGAAAGGCCACTCCATATGTATTCAAGTATGGAGTGGGAGAGGAGAGATGGGGTGAGGGCTCCTTTCGCATTTTCCCAAAGGTTTACAAATAGGGTGAAGCTGAAATTGAGAAGGAATTTAAAGAATATCTCGATGTTATCGAAAGGGGTGGTCGAAAGATGTATGTTGTAGTCGAGTCTCATCCCTTCTCTTGAAAAAGGCTTTAGAAGATAGTGTCAACTGCTGATGTGATAGGTCGTATTTGAATGCCGGACTAAATATTTCAAAACACATATGTCCGTTACCGATTAGAATTGGCCCAAGTTACCAACTTCTTTAACCTTTTGGCACCGGATAAGGTTCAGCCGCATAAATTGTCTTCGAGCTATGCCACTTATGATATATAATATTCTCAAATACATAGACCTACCGATGTATTTGAGCATTAAGAGAGATTTGCAGCACCTCCCCCTCGGGTCCAAGTTTGAGTTTGGCCAGAAAAGAAGAGAGAGAGAGAGAGGGGAAAAGATGAATCATGATTCTCGTCCGTTATGTGTTCAAAAATGGTAATATGCTTTCTCATTTTCTAATATTTCAATGTTTGTGTTCCAACAGGGTCTAGTTACAATTGAGAGATTTTAGGTCTTCCGTATCCGATCGTGCTTTACCAATACGAGTTGCGTGTTACTAAAATTCTCGGACAATCACTCAATCATATGATGAAATTTGATGGATACTCTATTTCTAGAATTGGATACATGCTTTTAAAGTCCTAAAATTTATATAAGGTATAATTGAGTTCTAAATTTTTTAGACAATGCGGTTAAGTATTGGAATTGTTCAAAAAGTGTAATAACATGATTTCGTTAATTCTACCAATTACGAGAGACCAAAAAAATGTGAAACGACTTTTTAAAATAGCTAGAGGAAAAAAGCCCTCGTGTAGCCCATGCACCATCGTTGGCCTGTAGAGAAAAACTCTCCTTTCATTCAATGAATATTTTTTTTCGTACATATACAATACTCAATCATATCATATATATACATGACATCCGACAACCCTAATTAGAAGATATACAACAAGAAGGATTCTATATTAGGAAGTATACTATACAATAAAACTTCCTAACAAATATGCTAAAATAGCTCACAACCACATGGCCATCGTTGCGCAAGGGCCAACTCGACCCCATATCGGTTTGCATCCCGAGTGAAGGATACTTAATCATTTGTCTAAACGATAAACTTGTGGAAGAACATGCCCAAACCTAATCTGCTATCACCGATCGGATGATATATCACACGAGGGCGCACCGTATCATCCATTGATTAGATATTCTTGCGGTCTCGAGAGATTACTCGCATCAATCAAGTGTTAGAGAGCCAAGCATCAATCTTTTCCTTCTCTCGTGTTTTTGGTATTCGTCGTTCATGTAGAACGACGGACGAAGGGGGGAAGGAAGAAGAAAAAAATCATGATGTTCCAAAAGACATGATTCTTCACGTTGTCTCAAAAGTAAGTGATAACCGCCTCTGCAGTTATCGACATGAGTGGGGGTTGTGGTAGCTTACATAGGCGGACCACCATGACGAACCCAACACCGAATTTCGCACTTAGATACCACTTAGACATAATTTTTCAATGTATAGTTGTTTACAAAATTGTAATTTCCTTTTCAAAGAACAATTCCATCCTTGTCCAAGAGAACACCCAAATCAACCCAAACAAAACCAAACCCTAAGATTGGCCGCTGCCACCAAGGTCGCTTCCTTACCCCAGCGTATTGGATGCCTCTAGCTCCCCGCTGACCAAAGTGTCACCAGCCCCAGCCTTTTCTACTTGCTGTGAGGCCGGCGACGTCTGCGGACATTGGCAACCTCAATCGAGGTCGCGAACCCTGCCGTGGCCCCGCAAGAACCTCAACGAGGCACAATCCTTGAACAAAGTTCTAACTCCAGCAAAGGCCAAGTGACACCCGGAGACGTCTCAGGAATGTCAAAGACACCTCCAATCACTTCAAGGCAAGAGCGACCATCATGGTCTTCTTGGACTATCCGCGACCAACAATTCTCGAATGGATTTCAAATCCGCAGTGTCAAGGGTTTCGAATTTGTGAAATTTACAATCATAAGATATGAGTTGTGGATATTCAAAACCAAACGATAGAAGACAATCAGTGATTCAGGAATTCTAAAAGTGGAAGGCCGATTGGAGATGGTCGCTACTGGACAATAACATTAGGAATCGGCTACAATTAATTTTGTTTTGCTGGGTCGGTAAATACCATATAAGATATTTCAAGGGCTTTTTGGGGAATTTGAATCATTCGACCTGTCACGACAAGACAAGGCATCAGGCCCACTACAGATTGGGCACCAAATTGGCCGACTGAGTCGGGGCTCCACTTGTTGCAATCCCGATACCATGGGCCTCGTGGAGCCCACAGAGTTCCCAAGAAGTTGACTCCTGTTGAAAAGTAACATCTCCATGTGCCACGCACATATTGATTCATCAATCATTAGCTACATATCTCCAAGTAATATTGCCAATGCGACAAAAAAGTAACGAAGAGGGAAAATTGAGCAAGGCTGATTTGGAATATAAGCAGATAAATAGTCATCGAAGTAAAGGATTATGCCCACCATGTCGCCTGACCATGCACAAATTGAAACCTTTTAGACTGATTGCTTCAGCGTTTAGGGTGTGACTAGAGAAAAAAACACAATTAATTAGATGTTTATGATTTCTTCTCCATCCTTAGATATCTTACCCGTTCGCTAGTTTTCGTATCAGATTTCAAAAGAGAACCATTTTTCTTGACCAAGGTTTATATATAGAAATTAATCTAATCCCATAAGTTTGCTGCGCAAAGATCCATTTGTACAGATATCGCCATTTAAATCTAGGGTTGTATGGCAAAAGAAATTTTAATCCCTTTTGATGTGTTGGTCAATGAGCGAAAATTTCATTTATGCCACGACTGTGTGTTGTTGGTCAAGATAAGTTTTCCCCTTACCAGTTATAACTTACATCACATTCCAACAACTACATGCTAGCTTTGCTCCAAAGTGGAAGTCAATTCGGTTTCTTATGCACATGTCGAAAGCTTTATGGTGCCAAACAAGGTGCACAAAAGCATCTCGCCAACCGAGTTCAACAATATGGACAGATATGGCAACTTGTCCATGCATTATTATCCGGTGAGTTATCGCCATCGTGATGCGACTCGGAGGATTTTCATTTGTGCTTAGCTTAGTTTTTTTTTTTTTTGGGTAGAAACTTAGCTTAGTTAGGAAGTAATGCCACAAGTTGTTCACCGGTCACCACACAACGTCGAGAAAAAGTAAGGAAAATTATTTAAAAAAAGATTTAAATCTATTACAATTAGTATCAATTCATTCCATTTAGTGATTGCTGCGTAAGTGGCAAAATTTTAATAGTATTTTAATATTTGTGAATTTTTAGATATTTCTGTCTTATTTTTTCTTCATAAAATGTGATTCTATTAAAATGAACATTATAGTATAGAAATAATCACTTTAATAGCCAATCATGAGTGTCGCCCGTTCTATATCATTTCCGTCATACTATTAGTTATGTAATAAGTTATTAACTTAGTTATAATGACACATTAGTGGGAGGTCCACTTATGGAAATTGGGCTGCAATGGCTTTCCAAGAAGCAGTCTTGAAGCTGTGAGACTCAGTCTTACTATCCTTCAAAAAGAAATTGCGCAGGGTCAGCGCACGTCATAGGATTAATTTAAATAAGACTTAAAAAGAAAATAATAATAATAAAAATGCCACATAGGATAGAGAAATTAATTTAATAATGTCACGTCGGTATTTTCCGTTAAATTGATGGTATTAACGGAAAGGACTCGATTTCACCAATTTAACAAGTTTTAGGACTCGATTGCACTTTTTATAAGTTTTAAGACTAAATTACATTTTCATGACAAGTAGGACTTCTAGTGAACATATCTCTCTTTCAAATAAGGGTTTTAAATGAATTTTGTTTCAAATAAGATAGCAGGCCTAAGGTGACCATGGAGTCCCAAAAAAGGGCTTCGCCTAAAGGACATTTTTGTCATTTTCTTATTTTGATTTTTTTATTTTTTTCTTTGGTTTTTCCTTTTTCTGTTTTTTGAAATTTAAAAAAAAACAATAAAAAACACATACGAGTTGAAGGACAATCCTATGATTGCCGCCCCCTCGTAGGTTAGGACCAGGCAAGGGTTGCTTGGCCCTCCCCTGGTTAGGGCGGGGTGATCCCCGTCCAAATTTGGGAGAGAGCCCGACCCTCTTCCTATTTTGGTGAGGGCCTGCTAATCCTCGCTTTTAGTCTACAATTAATTTTGTGTTGCGGGGTTGATAATACTATATAAGTTATTTCAAGTGCTTTTTGGGGAATTATGTTATAGAGAATAGTCTTCCCTTGACAGATGGCATTTGAATCAGTCGAATGTCTTGTGACCTGTCACGACAAGACAAGGCATCAGGCCCACTAACGAACTTCAATCAAAATTGGGTACCAAATTGGCTAACTGAGTCGGGGCTCCACTTGTTTCAACACCATGGGCCTCGTGGAGCCCACAGAGTTTCCAAGAAGTGACGAGCAGAGCACTTTCTACATTCGCACAAATATGGATTTATCAATTTTTTGCAATATATCTCCAAGTGATGATGTCAATGTGAAAAAAAGTAGCACAGAGAGAAAATTAAGCAAAGGGTGATTTCGAAAATAAATATATAAAGTCGTCCGGGGTAAAGGCTTACCCTTGTATCGCCCGAAAGATATTCGGACAATCTTGATTTAACACGAAATAAACCGTCTGACTTTACTTTAACATTCAAGGTCTTTTTCAAATTCCATAAAGAGAAAAAAAGCCAATTAATAATATATTTACGATTCCTTCCCCACCCTCAAATATCTTACTGATTCGTTGAATTTTATATGATATTTCGAAAGGTAACCATTTTACTTAATCGAGGTTTATATAAAAATAAACCCTATTCCATAAGTTTACACAGCAAAATCTATATATATATATATATATATATATATATGTGTGTGTGTGTGTGTGATTTACATCTAAGGATGAATCGAAAAAGAAATTTTAACCTCTTGTGACACATTGGTCGTGCGTATGCGTATGTATTGGGAATTAAACTCTTTGTCTCATGATTAATAAGCAAAATTTCATTCCGCCATGACCTTGTCTTGTTGGTCGAGATAAATTCTTCCCGTATAAGTTATAACTTACAACACATATCGACAACTCCATGCTATGCTCCAAACTGGAAGTCAATTCGGATTCTAGACATGTCGAAAGCTTTACGGTGCCAAACAAGGTGGTCAAAGCATCCCGCCAACCGAGTTCAACGATATGGACATGTATAGCACCTGTCGATGCATTATTCTCCGTTGAATTATTGCCATCTTGATGTGACTCGGAGGGATATTCGTTTGCACTTAGCTTAATTAGGAAGTAACGCCACAAATTATTCACCCCACAACATTGGAAAAAAAGTAGGCTCTGGAATTACAAAGTGCAGCTTCATTAATTTACGTCAAAAAAATTTTGAGCATTAAGTAAAAAATACAACCGAAACGACGATACAGCAAAGGATCAAGGCATCGGAAGAATAAAAAAAAAGATTTGACTCCTCAACTACCTTGATTATTGCAATAAAAAACTATGTATTATCAAGAATAAATAATTAATATTATGTAAATTATTTGATTATCCTTTTTATTTGATTAAAAATATTGTATGTGCATATGTCAATACATATAATTAGCATCGCAAACATGTAAACGATCGTAATTAGTTATTATTTTCGTAAATTTAGTAATTAATTGGTATTCTAACATTGATAGAGTGAGTGGGAGAAAAAGCACCGGGGAATTTTGAGAATAGTTATTGTAGCCAGGCTGTAATAACTATTACAGTTTTGTCTATAATTGAGACTCCATTGAGATAACTTCTACCACAAGTAAACATTGTAATAGTCAGTTGGCCTCTGTTAGACCTATAATTTAATAGCCATTACGGCAAGCACATATGCTATAAGATTAGTTTGAGGATTGAGGGGTTGTTTGTATGGACGTATTAAAGTCAAAACTAACTCTCTCTTTTTCTAATCATCCCACCACGATATAAAATGTTATAAGAATTTGAAAAGGTATTAACAATTATGTGTAATCCCTCGTATAACATGCTAATATTATGAAATTTCAGGATCTTAAGATTAATTTAAAAAAATCAAGGTTTGTGCATTGCAAAATTTATCTAAAGTAAAAAATAGAAAGTAAAAGTCACTCCAAATAAACTCTCGACATATTAAGAGATGGCAAGAAGCAAGTTCCAATTTTAATATGTGTGCACCAGAAACCATTAAACATTTTCGACAAAGTCAAATTTGAGTTTTAAAATATTTGAAAAGTACAATCAAGTACTAAAATTTATCCAATTGATGTAATTGAGTACTTCGCTTTGCTCCGTTCAATTTGACAAATGGAAAATGCTAACGTGGCATTTCAATTACACATTTTTATATATATATTTTAAAACATGTGGGATTTTTCTTTTTGGAAACATATGGGATTGATGTGGCGCGTAGATATAAAAGAAGCTTGAAAAAGTAGAAAAGAAAAAGGAAAAATGACAAAAAGAAATAAGGTAAAAGAAGAATAATATTTTGAAAACGAAAACAAAAACTGATAAAGCAAAAAAAATCTAAAAAGGAACACCAAAAAGTAAGAGAGAGAGAAGGTTTAAGGGTTTGAAGAGTTGCGGCATCACTTCCACTTGACACAAGCGTGCGAGGGTTGACCCCACCTGTAAGCTTAATTTCTCGAGAGGATTATGTAGTCAGTTTTAAATCTATTTTTATAAATGTCAATTTAATTTTAAACTTTTTAATTTTTTCAATTTAGATCCAAATATTTTCGTGAAATTCTAGTGTACTCATTTCACATGGCACACTTTCACATCATCGACTTTCCTATAAAAATTGGCTAGAAGAACTACATTAGAATTTGCGCAAATGTTTAGGACTAAATTAACAAAATTAAGAAATTTGAAATTGAATTGTTATCCGTGCAATAGGTTTTGGACTAATTGGACAGTTTTCCCTTAATTTCTTAGCCCACCATTAGGTTTAAGTGAGCCGCCTGCAATGATATCAGCACTAGTTAGGTTTAGATGGACCACCATTAGGTTTAAATGGACATCGGGATGCGGCTGACTTCCTGTCTTCATGTGTGGATGATTGCACTAGTAGAGGAGTCTTGCTCAACTTCATACTATCACGGTGGGTTTAAAATCTTGAGGTCATAAATGAGTTTCGACCCAAATAAGTCAAGCTGCAGATGTTAAGTATCCAATAAGTCTCGTGCGATCTCAAACTAGTACAATACTTTCTAAAGCCTTATGGATGCAGGTGATTTACGGCCAAAGCGGATGACATTGTGCTAGCAACTGGCCGGACAAGGGCTGCGTGTCAAATTGTAATTTTAGCACATAACCACGCCTTATAAAGGCATGAAATATGGCTGGCTACCAAATTTCTACTTGGTCCCTTTCTTAAAGCACAGGGGATAAAATGGCGATTAAAACTCTCTTTCACTTGGCTTGATTGTGGCCGTCTTGCTTGGCTCCTGAAAAGCCATTCGTCTTTTCAGTTTTCAAAGTTATCACATTATGATCCGCAGAATCAGACTATAATATTACATAGCAATGATTGTAATATCATCATCGGATATTATTGTTGCTGTAGAAGTTTCCAAAGTTCATCATCGGATATTCATGTCCTTCTCAATTATCATCATAATTGAGAGAATCGCCCTCGGTTTTGTGGCACAAGGAATGCTTGCCCCTGGATTTGCTATAATCCACATTCTCTTAAAGATTAGATAATGTTATTTTGTTTCCCAATAATATGTGGACATCATTGAAGACACAATGGACGTCATTCGAGCAATCATCAACTTAAACTACTTAATGAAGAGTGGCGTTTCAATTTTGATTCATACTTAATCGCAATTTCTTGGATAAGTCATGTTAGAATACACGTGTGAGTTGTGTTAGAGAAATTCCACATTGAATAATTAATGTGGTGTTGAATAGTTAATATACCAAGTTGACCCATAACTCATTGACTTAAATTTTTGAGTGAAGATGGGTCCAACTAGATATATTAACGGGTTTGGACTTGGACTCTCTTGGCGATCTCCACATCTAAAGGTATCGGACTTCTGCTGGGCTCTCAACAAATCATATGGAAGTTTTTCGATTTGAATCCTCCGTGATGGGCACGGGGACGGTGAGGAGCCAGGATTATCAGCTAGTGATTTAATTAATGTTCACTAACAAGATGCATGATGTGCTCTTGATCGGTCTTAGGAAGGTAGATAAGACTATGATGGGAGAAATTTGGTCTAGTGTGCCATCTGACCGCGACAGCGAATGAAAAATCATTAAACGTATGATTGATTAAATATTGTTAGATCATTATGATAAGGGTGATTAATTATATATAGAATGAGTTATTGTGCAGTATACGCTAAGTAGCATTGACACCGACATCGACATGTAACTACACGATACGCCGACACGTTATTTTTTTAAAATAGAGAATTTCGACACGTTGGGACATATTGTATAATAAATATATATTTTTATATAAACATGAAAAAATTTGCCATGTATATATAAAACTATCAACGGTGAGTTTCTTCTTCTTCCTCTATTAGGGATTCATAATTTTTTTTTTGTTGGGTAGGTATATTAATTTTGGGGGAATATGTATATGACTTAAGTACATATGTTTTTGAAATTTACATTTTGACCTTTAATTTATTGAATTGCTTAAAATTGCCCTCGTACGTGTTGAAATGGCATGTCGGGACGCTAGACTCGCATGTTGTTGGCGTGTCTGGAGAGCTAACCATTTGTTGGTCGCATATCGGAGAGTGTCGCAGTGTCCGACATGACACGGAGGCCTCCAAAGTGTGTTGGTGCGTCCTAAAGCAAATGCACATATGCTAACATATCATTTTAAGATGAAGTCAGTGTGTGTGTTTTCCTATTATTTGATATGTATTTGATAGGATTGATCTAATGCAATTAATTGAGATAATAATTTGTTCCCACATAATTATTTGACTTGATGTATCCGGTAAATACGGGTCGAGAAAAGTCCATAAACTTCCAAAGAGAACCTCTTAAAATGGTCAAGAGTTTTTTTTTTTTTTGAAACAAAGCAAATCGCCAATAGCAAATAGAACAATAAAGCACAAACTGCTATGATAAGCATTCTTATCTCATAAAAATGACCCGCGGTCAACCGCCAAATCTTGCTTTATCATAAGTGATGAGCACATACTGTAATCTACTTCTTTAATAGTTACGGCTCCTCCAATGGGAGATGCATGCTTAGGTTCAGCGTTCTCAACACAATCACTATATAAAGATACCAAAGACAGGTTGAATAGGCTCCCAAATTTGAATCTAAATTGGGAAAGATTGAATGAGCATGAAACGTCTCTAAGGAACTCCTAAATCTAAATCTAGATCGGGAGATGAGAGCTACCAGATTTAGATCTAGATCAGTAGATGAAATTTTTCAAAACTTAAAGAAGTCGTATAATTGCTTCTAGTGCAGTATGTACTCACCATATTCCTCATCGATCTTGTCGGAGTTCTTGGTTTGGTTGATCTAAAGTTACACTCAACAAGCAGAGGAGCATCAGGAGCAAAGGAATAAAAACTAGATAAAAATAATAAAATACTCACAAATTTGATCGGGAGAGAAAATCTCAATTCATGTTGAGAAAATAGAGGGAGCTTAGAGTGGAAGAAAAGAAAAACGAAACCAGAGAGAGGTGGGTGAGAAGAGGAAGGGGCTAGGGTTTTTCAAAAGTACAACATATTGCCAAGAGCTTAGGAGCTATCTTTTAGGGGGCTTTAATCCCTAAAAAGATTTTCTTTTTACCATATGTTTCCATACGAACATTGAATAGAAATCAGATTTGATTGATGGAGGCAGGATCCATAATTAGGCAAACATCAAAGAAGCCTCGACGTACACCAAGTCAGAATTGAACTGGTAGATGCGGCTGACGATTTATTAATTAGTTATGTCCATTTGCTGGCCTCCGATGTACTCGTGCTTGACGCATTAGAAAGCTGCATATCCAATAATACCCTTTCACGATGGCTGACTTTGTTCGCAGACTAACCACCTTCGGTAGATCATTTTCTTCGGAACAATTGTCGAAAAGGTCTCTAAATTTATTGTGCTGCAGCCGATTGAATTATAAACTTTTCAAATTTTTCACTTTCGTTCTAAATATTTTGACGATTTGTTAATTTAGTTCTTTCGACTAAGTAGGACAGCCGGTGTCCACTTCAGCCGATTTCCGGCCCACACTGAAAAATCGCCAAAAATTTCATGACTTAATTGGCAAAAATAAAAAAATTTAAGACTGAATTGGTCACCATATAATAGGTGCATAACTTTTTAGATAATTTTTCCCTTTTCTTTTCCTTCAAATATTCGTACCTATCCAGGTATATTAGTTTATATGTAGATTAAGGACACAATATCCTGTAACTACTTCACTAAGTTAGTAACCAACGTACTTAATGCGAGGAAAACACAACAGTAATGTTAGCGAATAATGTGGCACGAAAGTTTGCACAATTTGGCACGCTGTGTTGATCTTCAGTAATTTCCTGCTTCCCAGACAATTTTCATGAGCGCAAGTATTTTTTATTTTACTTTATTGAAACCTCAACCCATCATTAAACAAGTTAAGTAGGCCAAGTCCACTTCCTAGCATTAAAAAAAAAAATTCCACTTCCTAGTATAAAACATTATTATTATCATTATTATTATTATTTGTCATTATCATTATTCTTATTACATAACTTAACGGAATCCATAGTTTAGGAACCCAACAAATAATTTTCATGTTGTCCTTGGTAAAAAAATCAATTAATTTGGACAGTTGTCCTACTTGTTCTTGCTCAAAAAAATGATTGACCGAATGACAAACTTAAAAATTTCCAAATTCTTTTTCATAAAAACTCCAATTCTTTGTCCCAATTCACATCGTTTTCATTATTATTATGAATTACAAAGTCAACATAAAAACAAAAAAAATAACAAAAAAATTAAAAGTGTGATTTAAACAAAAAGTTTGAATAATAATAAAAAAAGTTAAAAAAAAAAAATAAAAGTGTGCATTATTGGACAGGTTGTCCTACGTTGTTCTTGCCAAAGAAGTGATTGACCGAATGACAAACTTAGGAAACATTTCCTTCTCAGAGCATTTTAAATTCTAGAGATCCTGCCGAACCATGTTGCTAAAATAACAGCGATTTCTTAAGTACGACGGACGACGGACAATACATCGTCCCCTTAATCCTCAATAAGTACCCTGCATCTGCATGATTAGATCTCAACTATTGACATAAATAATGGGATTAACTTAGGAAAATTTGGCCAGTTTTCATTCAAGCAAGTTGACGAACGCTAAATGTCAGTGCTGCAATTAATTGGGTAGTCTGTCTGGTTTACCTAACAAGAGCCAACTTCCATAGCTTGACTTCTCATATTTGGAACAACTTTATTGAGGGTCTTAGCCATAAAGGCTCGAATTAGAGATAGTTGTTCAATATTTGTTGCTTTTGTGAATCGATCTGGGCAAAATTTCAGGCTCTTTATGGGTCTTCGAGGGTTTAAATAATCATTTGTGCCCACTTATACGAGTTTCATAAACGTGATGAAATGAAGAACGTCCATAAGTCCTAACCAATGAAAAAGCAGGGCATGATGTTATTGGCATCATCACCTGAGCTGTGGGAGCGCTTTGCTGGTTTTCTATTACAGGAACATACTACAATGATATCAGGAGAGGTAAAATTCACTTTGTTTTTTGAGGAATGACCAAGGAAGTTGCGACATGATAGTCTTGCGTAGAATGGTTGACTCTTGCGTAGGAGAGGTAAAATCCACTGTTAGTAAATCATGCTTTATATGGTCACAATTGAATGGTTGACATATGGAAGACTTCGATTATAGCGCTAACTCCAAACACATCTACCATTTATCCGACAGTGAACATGTAACTACTTTATTACACTGACGGTGGGGGATTCAATAACATTAATCTTTTTAGGTAAAAGGACATCTAGAGTGCTAATATTTATATACGACGCTCACTTTAATACCAAATTTTTTAGATCACTTAAGTGCCAATTTGTTTTTTTGAAAAACGATTATTTCAGTGCCAAATCTAATTAGCATCGCTGAATGTGGCTTCTACGTGGCTCATTGGAGCGTCTTAGTCAGCCAAAAAAATATTAAAAATCAATAAAAAAATCCATGTAATATTAAAAAAATAAAAATAAACTAAAAACCCAAAAATAAGCTAAAAATAAGAAAAAAAGGTACAATGTAAAGCGCCCTCGCGCCGCCGCCGCCGCGCCCCCATCGTCGGGCTGCGACGGTTGGGGGAGTGCCCAAGGCGGTCGCCGAGGCCCGGCCGTGGGTTGGTAGAGGTCTCACAAACCCACGGTGAGGCCGACCTCGTCTAGATTTGGGTGAGGCCAAGCCTCGCCATGGCCGGGAGACGCCGAATCGCCCGGCCACCGCTCGGCGTAGTCATGGTTGGGTGATTGCGGCCATGCCGTGGATTTGTGAGGCCTCGGCCAACCACAACTAGGCCTCGCCTACCCAGCGAGGCCGTGGCGGAGGTCGCCTAGGATCGGTGACCTCGTGGCCACTCCACCACCCATTGCCGACCATTGCGGGTGATGGTGGGCAACGGCGGCGAAGGCTCTACAACTTATAGTTTTTTTTATGGATTTTTTTAATGTTATTTTTTTGATTACTTTTAGTTTTTTAAAAAAATTGATTTAATTTCTAGTTTAAAAGTCCATGTGGATTGAATTTTAAAAGAAAAATTGCCACATGGATGCCATGTAGATAGACCTCTTAAAAAAAATTCCAAATAATATTAAGAAATTAATATAAAAAAATCATGTGTACTATTTGGCGGGAATTGGCACTTAAGTTATCTTTTTTTTTCGATTTGTCACTTGAGTGATACAAAAAAATATTAGCATTAAAGTGAACGCCATACACAAATATTAACACTCCATGTGTTATTTTGCCAATCTTTTTGTATGTTTTCCGTACACTTTGAAGATTTTGTTGTGATAAATTTATTTATTATCTAGTTCATTGGACATGTCATCGGGCAAACTCGTTAGGGGGCTTGAGTTCACCGCATTAATACAGATAAACGCAATATAAGAGTCTCTCAACCACCTTGCAAATCTAGTTTCCTAATTTACATTCGCCATTTGATACTACCTAGTACATAACATCTTAATTCTTTATTTGGATATTTTTATTAGATTGGATTTACTTTCCTAGTTGAACTTTTGTTTAGAGTGCGTATGAATTATGGTAACAATGTACATATTTTTAAAAGACGAATCGATCTTGTTTTTGAGAACGAATAGAACCGATAAACTAATGAGTTGAAAGGGTTGAGGGCCTCTCTTATCTCTTTCCTTTGCGTCTCTCTTAATCGATTTTATAACTTCCAATGATTCACGCCACGCAATTATGTTCTTC
Source organism: Rhodamnia rubescens (assembly GCA_021437795.1). NCBI lineage: Eukaryota > Viridiplantae > Streptophyta > Magnoliopsida > Myrtales > Myrtaceae > Rhodamnia > Rhodamnia rubescens. Next base: position 4,134,978 of record JAILYA010000010.1, on the reverse strand, counting down.
ATCATTTGGCATCGGAGCATATCTCCTCTACATCATCGCAATAGACTTAGGAAACCCTAAAATGATAATATACATTCATTAGGGTCCAAATAATTTTAAAAAAATCCTAAACCGATTGCAATTGTGCCAATTCAGTACTAAATCTTTTGTATTTCTGTCAATTCAGCCATTTGGCAAGTTCGTGCCGACATGAACTTTTTTTTATCCAAAATTTAATTTTTTATCAACTTTATTTAAATTAAAATTTAAAAATAAGGTAAAATTAAAAAAGAGGAAGAAGAGAGAAGTACAGCTCACGTCGCCCGCCTCCTCACCATCATCGGGAAGGGCCGACGAGGGCTTGCGCCCCCTTGCCTAGATTTGGCCGAGGGCTGCCGACGGTCTAGGCTAGGGCCGGCCACCCTCGCCCAAATATAGGGGAGGGCCTATAGGCTCTTGCCTGTGGTTGGCAAGAGTGGACGGCCTCTAGCCAAGAACCGGGCGACGGCGAGGGCTTGCGGCCCTCATCGCCTATTTCTCTTTTCTTTTTCTTTTTATTTAAATAAAAATTACCTCATTTTTTATTTGATTTAAATAAAATTGATATTAAAAATCAGATTTAGACAAAATCGAAAGGTTTAGGACTGAATTCTTACAAAAAAAAAAAGCTCATGACTAAATTGGCACAATTGCAATAGGTCCCCGACATAATAATTTTTTGTTCTTGTTGTCGTTGTCTTCTCAAATTTATTTTTAATTTTTTTTATTTTACTAATAACATGTCCCACACCTTCACGATCAGAAGATCTATGGTAGTCGGGCCATATGTTTTGCCTCATTGAGCGGTTGTTGGATCCTTATAGGTCCCTCCACTCAGACATATTCTATCTGTGCAACAATGAAGATATCCTAATATATATAACGTACCTCAATTATCAAATATTCTATGTTTCCGGAAAGGCGCATGCATCGGATCTGTACTTGAATTGAAGTAGACTAAAGCCAAAGCAGCCTCTTAAACTTTATTTTACGAGAAAGGATATACTTTTTGCTTATGCCCCTTGATATTATTGGGGCACGTACTCAAACCCAATCCAACGGTCAGCGACCTGCTCTCTACCAGGTGGAAGGTCTTCGGCCGTTGACGAAAATCGGAAGAGTTACGGGTAGATACAGGCGTCATCGTAGGATTGTTGAGTTCGGTGGAAACATTGTGCGGTTAGCCATGAGCCTGTTGCACAGATATCAACTTAATCATATATATTTTTAATTTTGTTAATTTAATCTTAAGCCTTTGAGCAAATTTTTTTTGTCGGGTAACATTTCATTCATAACAAGATAAATTACCGGAACAAAAAGCACATCTATGATTTTTTTCAAATCAAAATCGACGGCCGATCATCGAATCCGTCTTCGATTATGAGCACACATTGAGATCTTCATCTATTGCTATGGCTTTGCCTTTCGGCGGTGCGCACTTAGATTCAGCATCCTCAACACCATTGCCAGGCGGAATAAAAAGGTTGAATGATCATAACGAGAGTGAAACCTTCACGAAACTCCTCTGGTCTCTTTGAAATTGGACTTGTACATTAACAAAATCCAAGGGAAGTGAAATCCCGAAAATATTCACTAAAGAACTCCCTGAAATGGGAGAGAGAAACTTCTAGATCTAGAGTAGATCGGAACAAAAAAGGTTAACAAACCGGAGGAAAGCAAGGAAAAAAAATAGAGAACTAAATCAGCTAACGAAAAGGGGAAGGGAGGGCGAGATCTAGCTCAAACCCTTCCCTCCACAGAAGATAGAATAAGGGAGTTGTGTGGATTTGAGCAAATTTCAATACGTTCATTCCGGTCAATTTTTGGCGTTAATTGTTGACGATAGGACGCTAGTGATGACCGAACTACCACGTCGGCCATTTTCAATATAAATTTGCAGGAAAGACTATATTGAAATTTCATGAAAACATTTAAGACAAAATTGACAAAATTAAAAAGTTTATGATTGAATTGTCACACATATACATTTAGGCTTGATTGAGTAATTCTCATACTGAATTGCGTTATAAAATATTGGATTATTACAACGCCCAATGCATCGATAAAAATAAAAGCCATTTTGGAGAAACTTCTCTTTGATGGTATTTCTAGCGCAAGGTTTTTTGGTTATGAGTGTCTTAGCCGTGGTTATCCATATCCAATAAGAAATATTTCGAGTTTTGATTTCTTTATATAACATCAGCAAAAGAGCACACACCTTATGATTTCAAGAATAGAAAGCTGGATGGGGCACATTTGGCAAAATATGAAAATGGGCAAGATTAAATTGGCACAACTAAAAGGTTTAGTATTAAATTAGCACAAATGCACTATGTTTAGGACTTTTTTGGTACTTTCTTATTTAGTAAATAAAAGAAAATCCACAATCAAATACACTAATTTTCACGTGTTACCTCTAAGTATGATGAAACAAACTAGAAATATGGTTTCAACCGCAAAGTTTTACCCGATAAATTCTATGAAACACTCGTAGTATATTTGAGAAGAATAAGGGCCCGTTTGGTATTGTTTCTGCTCCAAAAAAAGTGATTCTAATTAGAATCAATTTGTTTGATTCTGTTTTCTGAATGAGTTTTAGAAAATCGAACGTGTTTGGTAATCGCATAAAATTTCTATTTCCGAAACAGAAATGCGTTTGGTAACTGCATAAAATTATTGTTTTGGAAAATAATTTATCTTCCCAATTTATCATTTAAATCAAATAATTACATAATCACATTTGATGACTTTCCTCGGACCCTAAAATTGCGATCCTCTTGTACCATGGCATCTTTTTGGTCAAAATAAGGACGCTTTGGATTTGCTCTTGGAATGATAATATGCTAAAATTGTTATTTTTCCATGCTTCTCTTGAGGCTATGCATATGCCAAGAATGAAAGATATTATTCTAATTATCTTTTATTACTCGGAATGAATAAAATCCATCTCTCGCCATATAGGTGGCTCGGTTTTATCCTTGGATATCATGCGGATGGTCACCGATGCGGCATAGTACTCCGGTAACAAATCAAGTAGGGCTTAGGAAAAATTAGAAGGAAAAATACCAAAAACAAGATTGGCCGGTTGAATTGACCTATTTTCTACTTTTTGAGATTTTTTTTTGAAATATTCGGGATTTTTTGGAAGGATTTGCCCATTAGGGAAAAAAATCTTCATTTGGTAGAAATCAAAAGACAAAATCATCAAAAACAGGATTGGCCACTTGAAATGATCCATCTCCTAATTTTTTAGATTTTTTTGAATTTTTTAATTTTTTTTTTCCAATTTTTTTAGAATTTTTATGAATTTTCCATTTTTTTGGATTTTTCATTTTTTATTTTTAATTAATTCAAAATTTTGATTTAAAAAAATTATATGGACCGTCAAGTTGACCCAGGTCACGCCTCCCGGGCCATGCCTTACAAAAGTGAGAAAGACTATCGTTGCCTTTTTTATTATCAAAAGCATTCTTTTTTGAAGAACCAACTTTTTTTTCTTTTCTTATTTTTTGGTCCAAAAGTGTTCCCGGGAGGAGAATTGGAATTAGAATCATTTACGTTACCCAACATGTTTCTGATTTTTTTTTGTTCTTGAGAATATAATCAGAGGAATAGAAACGTTACTAAATATACCTTAAGTGAATGAACATTTTAAATAGAAGAGATTTGGGGACCTTTGACGTCAAAGTTTCCTTCCATTTATATGAAATCATAGCTAACGGAATCACTTTGTGATTTCATTAATCTAATTTTATAAAAATAAAAAAATTATGCTTTAAGGAGAATATAATATGTTTTTTTTAAAAGAACTGGGTCTAACCGTGAACATCAAATAGTGTTTTCCTATGAAAAAATTTCACTTTAAAAAATTAAAAGAAAAATTTTCATATAAATGTTACCAAACGGCCCCTTAATTTTTAGTTTAGACCGACGCCGGCGGTCCTACTTGGCTGTTGAAGAAACCTAGTTTAATCTTTCTAGTGCAAACGAAGAACATGTTGTTGACATTTAGGAGAAGGTAGGTGCGGGCGGCCTAAGTGGCTCTTGAGAGGGCCATTTTAGTCATTCTAATGGATAAAGAATTATCTGAAGCCAAGACAGAATCCTTCTAACTGTAATCCGCTTGAAAAACTATGAAGGCTAAAATCACCTGACGATAGTGTTGAATTGCTGGCCAAGCAATGCGTTGGCAAGCATTAGGCACTAATTGCCAAACATGCCAAGCCGAAGATTGATTTGTTTCTTTACCAAACTCAATTAAACACTTCCTTTATCTGGCTCCAAAAAATTGAACGTTAACGAATTTACTGCTGTTTTCTTTGTTCTTTTCCTTATCTTGACAAGGAAGGAAAGTCAAGATAGTCCAATTCAAAGAAGCAGGAAAATGAATAAGAGAAGGAGAAGTAACACCCACCATCTACCAAGTAAGTCTTTTCACCAGAGAATTATGATAATCACAAATGCTACAACTGAAATGTCATAATTTAAATATAAAAAAAAAACGTTTAGCATAGGTGTCATATCACGTCGGATTTCAAATTACCTAGCGTAAACTTTTTTTTTTACAACAAAAAGTCATAGGACTAGAGTGAATGCCATACGAAAGTTATGACAGGCACGTGATCTATGAAAAGTTATACAATTCAAGTGAGTTTTACATGACACGACCTTGCGGTGTTCTTTTTTCAAATTACCCTCGTCGGTAACATTTTCAAGGGGAAAAGAAAATAAGAAATAGCACAAATTCCCAATGAGTGGCATCAAAGTCAACTCCTCCTTTTGACCGTTGGGGTTATTCCTATTGACTTTGCTCGCCCTAGAGATCATCAATGACGGGTCATTAAATGCAATTTTATTATTCAAACTAAGCTCTTAAGTGAGTTTTGTATTAATTAAAACCCCAGTGCGACCGTTTCAAGCGGGAAACGCTCTATGCAAATGTTTCTTCCTGTCCCATTCAAGGTGAGTGCCCACTCCTAGGTCGGCAACCAAATTTGAATATTCTAAATTCCCTCACCGAGCTACTTTGCTTAAATTATAAACTAGGAAGATTTTTAATTCTTTATTAGGGGAATAAACTCATACTTGTGCAACAGAGAAAATATACAACTTGTTGCACATATTAGTCCCAAATTAGGGGATTTTTAATTCTTTATTAGGTGGGAATAATCTCATATTAGTCTCCATGAGCTGTACATCCACAATGAATGTTGCCATAAACAACTTCAACATTTATGGATTTGCCCCCAAAAAAAAAAAAAAAAATTCAACCATGAATTGCAAGACCAAGAAGTGCAAGTATATAAGAGAAGGAAGTGTACATCAAAACTCATTCGAAGAGATTGAGATTATGCTAATGGCTACTGCAATGACATCATCTTGTTTCTTTTCCCTTCTAATCTGCACTATCAATATCATTTCGTCGTACTAGGGTAATGTCAATTCGTCCAAGGCCAACCCCGTTAAACCTCGGGAATTAGCCATCATGCACATCCACCACGATTCGGGGTATATTTGCCACACTAATATAAATCCGGGATTTTTCACATCATAAAATTTTTTTGGGTATTTTTGTCACAATAGGCAAGTTTAGGGTTCTTAATGATAAAAAAAAAAAGTATAGGGAATTCGTGTCACAATGAGCATATTATATGAATTTTTTTTTGGTATAAGCCCTATATTTAGTAAGCGAACATATTTATGTAATATTGGATGATGGGCAATAATGCAATTCAACTGTGAATTGCATCTCACATTTCTTATTTTTGGTATGTAAAAATCCTTCCTATTTCACAAATATTTGAGTTCATTTCCTAAATGGACCAAAATGGAAAACGTTTATTTTTCTCAAAATCCAAAATTTGTTATATGGTAGGTCAATTCCTTCTTATTTCATGGAAATTTAAGTTCATTTGTCTAAATCAACCAAATCTTCTAACATCACATCGCAAAAATTCCTCAATCGACCACGATTTTCAAAAATTCCAAAACTATCCTAAATTGACCAAGTTCAAGTTCATTTCACATCCAGCGTCTGTACCCTGTCGGTAGGTCTAACGTAACAGTAACTCCTGAAATGGAGGACAGAAGAGGGTCCGACCAAACAGATGTACGCATATCTCAGGAGCTACAAAACTTGAAGACATGGTGGTGCAATGGCCCAACTCCTGTATCCCTAAGAAGAGAAACCCTAGCCACTAAAGAAACAGGAGATGGGTCAACGCAAACATTCACAACACCAAAGTAAAAAATAATCACCAAACTAATAAAAAGCTCCCCAGCAAAAAAAAAAAAAAGAGAACAAACTTGTACCTCGAAAGGATCATCTATTATACCATTAGCATCAAATTTTTACTTACTACTTTTACGATTCGACTCCTTCCTAATAGAGTTCGACACGGCCAAAGTTTCCCATGTGGCGGATTCTAAATACCAATACCGGTTTAGATTATGTGAAGGATCCGAAACTGACGGCACAAGAGAATCGACCACATGAGCACATGACCGAACCAAAACATAAGTTACCTTTCCAATTCAATTTGGGTCTCCACAAAAAGATAAATTGAGACGTTCTAGAAAACCCGTGATTTATTTTTAGTGCCGTTGCAAAATGAATCATGGAGAAGCCAGCAAGGCACTGTTATTGCTCAATTATTATGTGCAGTGCATAGTCTTAGGCAGCTTTAACTTAGTCATAAAATAATCATTTAATAAAAGAGATTGTCTAAGGCCACTACTATTTAGGGTTTCGAAAGCGCCTTCGTTGTAACCTTCGGATTCAAGAGTAAATTACGCGGCCTTGGTTGTCCCTCGTCGACATGGCCTCTCCCCTCTTTCCAGGTGCTGCCGTTTCCTTCCTTCGGGACTTCCATTGACTTCCATTCTGTGTGCTCTCTCTCTCTCTCTCTCTCTCTTTCTAAAAGAATCCCAATTCCTTTTGATTTTCCAATTTACTCCTCTCACTTTAATGCCCTTCCAATCAAGACCCTCCTCCATATAATCCCTTCAGCTTCACTCCCCCCTTTCCCTTTTTCAATGGGATCTCTCAAGATCACCATCTCCTCCCTCCTTTCATGGATTCCACTACTACCTGCTGCTGCTTCAGTCAATCCCTCCTCCCAAAACCCCCACCAATCTTGATCTGAAACTGTTGACAGAACACTCCCCCCAGAAGAAGAAGGGCAAAAACAGAGCCGAAACAGAGCCCCCTGTTCCGGAGAGACCAAAGAGGCACACACGCGCGCAGATCTTTATTCCCTTTTTTGCTTTCTTGGATCCGAACGGCAATGGAGGAGAGCGACAGGAAGCTCATCTTCCAGAAGTACGAGATGGGCAGGTTCCTAGGGAAGGGGACGTTCGCCAAGGTCTACTACGGCAAGAACCTCCAGACCGGAGAGAGCGTCGCCATTAAGGTCATCGGCAAGGACCACGTCCAGAAGGAAGGCATGATGGAGCAGATCAAGCGCGAGATCTCCGTCATGAGGCTCGTCCGCCACCCGAACGTCGTCGAGCTGAAGGAGGTCTTGGCCACCAGGACCAAGATCTTCGTAGTGATGGAGTACGTCCGCGGCGGTGAGCTCTTCGCCAAGGTGGCCCGCGGGAAGCTGAAGGAGGATCTCGCCCGCAAGTACTTCCAGCAGCTCATCTCCGCCGTCGACTTCTGCCACAGCCGCGGCGTCTCGCACCGCGACCTGAAGCCGGAGAACCTGCTGCTCGACGAGAACGGGGACCTCAAGGTCACCGACTTCGGGCTCTCGGCCCTGCCGGAGCAGCTCCGCCAGGATGGGCTCCTCCACACGCAGTGTGGCACGCCGGCGTACGTCGCCCCCGAGGTCCTGCGGAAGAAGGGCTACGACGGGTCGAAGGCCGATATCTGGTCGTGCGGTGTGATCCTGTACGTCCTCCTTGCAGGGTTCCTGCCGTTTCAGGAAGAGAACTTGATGAAGATGTATCGAAAGGTGTTCAAGGCCGAGTTCGAGTTCCCGCCGTGGTTCACGACGGACACGAGGCGGCTCGTGTCGAGGCTGCTCGTGTCCGATCCAGAGAAGCGGATCACGATCCCTGCAATAATGCGCGTCCCCTGGTTCCGGAAAGGATTCTGCCGGCCATTGGTTTTGTCGATTCCAGACCCGGAATCGGAGAAGCCCGGGGGCGAGAGAGAAGAAGGGGATGAAAAGCTGCCGAATTCAGAGTCGATTAAATCCCATAAGGTCCCCTCCCCGAAGTTCTTCAACGCATTCGAGTTCATCTCCTCAATGTCTTCGGGCTTCGACCTGTCGAGCCTCTTCGAGACGAAGCGGAAAGTCGGGTCCATGTTCACCTCCAAGTGCTCGGCGACCTCGATCATGTCGAAGATCGAGGGGCTCGCCAAGGGGCTAAGCTTCAAGGTCGCGAGCGTGAAGGACTTCAAGATAAGGCTGCAGGGGCCGGTCGAGGGGCGGAAGGGGCGGCTGTCGGTGACGGCGGAGGTCTTCGAGGTGGCGCCGGAGGTCGCGGTGGTCGAATTCTGCAAGTCGGCCGGCGACACGCTGGAGTACGTGAAGTTCTGCGAAGAAGACGTCAGGCCTGCGCTCAAGGACATAGTGTGGTCGTGGCAAGGGGACAACATCTGCCACTGCAGCGGAGCCGTCGCTGAAGGTGAAGAAGTACAGAGGCAGGCGTTGGTTGCCTAATGACGAAGTCCTAACATCGTTTACTAAATTTTGGTGGACTTCCACAGTTTTGACTCACCCTGCTATGCTTTTTTCGGTGGGCAAAATTTATGAGCTTGATTTTGATACTCTCTTTCGCTCTTAAGACATAGAACTTTCCAATTTCCATGTGATCTTGTTGTACATAGTTGTGGGAAAAGAACAGATTCTGGTTTGTAATGATACATGAATGGCCAGCTTTACTAATTCAAGACTGTTCCGAAATGAAATCTTTCTTAACATTTTCGTTCGGATCTACCGGCAGACCGGTTTAAATTTTGGCTTGTTTCGACGCTTCGAATAAGAAACCCGAAAGATGTATAGATTGGTTCTTGGAAAGACCATGGAAGCTCCAAGGGAAAGAGCCCTGCCCCTTCTGCAGAACATCTTCCAGGAGAGATGGAATGTGAAACTTGGCTGATGGGGAAAAGCTGGTCTTAGGTTTGGTTTGGAGTGTGGTAAAGCTGAACAGTCATACCTAAAAATTTAATCAAGTTAGTTGGTAGGTCAGAAGTCAAGATCAGTGCTTCATCCTCCACAAGGGGCCTGTGGTTAGGTTGAATTCTCTCCCTTAGGGGCAACAATCAGAGGAGTCTCTCCTGATACAGAAACAGACAAAGAGGAAAGCAAACCTTAACTTGCCTAAACCCCCACCAATTTTGCAGAGAATAATGTTTTCTTGTGGAATCTAAAGGTTCTGCTCCAAATGCCAAGTAACCTTTTACTTGTGTTCTGTATACGTAGTAATTTTGGAAAGTGATTTTCAGGATCTGAAATTGACGAAGAGTAGTGCATTTACTAGGCATTTAATAAACAATGTTCTAATTTCTAAAATATCGAAGTTGCACATAATACGAGAGAACAACAAGGAAAATTGTCTAAAAAGTAGCAAATTTATTGTATTTTTGTCGTTGATTAGATTCGACAGTCTTAAACCTTTTAATTTTGTTAATTTAATCCTAAATTGTCTATAATCCCGTCTTGCAATTCGTTTTTGCCAATTAAATTTATCGGTTTAATTTTTTCGGAAAACGAACGGATAATTAAAGATCCCGCGGCCCGTTTCGCCACCCAAATCACAAACGCGTATGTGTTACGTATACGTGGATTTTGGAGATTAATATTTATTAGGATTTAATAAACAATTTCTAATTTCTAAAATATCGTCACATAATACAAAACAACAAGAAAATGTCTAAAAGTAGCAAATTAATTACATTTTTTTTTTTTTTTTTTTTTTTTTTTTTTTTTTTTTTTTTTTTTTTTTTTTTTTGGTGCATGATAATTGAGAAGTTTGCTTATTTGGTTGTTAGATATGTGCATGGAAAGCACTTGTCAACAAATCCCGACTTCATGTTTACTTTCGAGGCATTCGAATCTCCTCTAATTAAAAAAAAACCGACCACCAATCAGCTTTCTTTTTCTTGTCGATCTCTCCCCATGTTAGATGTTGCGAAAAAGTATTTAGCGTGGGGAAAAGTACCAAAAAAAGTTCTAAATTTATTATAATTATGTCGATTAACATAAACTTTTTTTTTGCCAATTTTTTCGGTCATATTTTTTGTCAAATGAGTCATAAATCTTTTTAAATTTTGCTAATTGAGTATATTCGAACAATTTTGATTAAAAATTAATGATATAGGCGTCGAGCCGTCCTGCGTGACGCTGCTCTGCGATGAAGTGATTTTTTTTATCAATTTTTATTAATTTATTCTATTTTATTTTTTACTGTTAAGGGCCGTGTCGACAAGAGTCGCGGTCCTTGCCCATTGGCCCGTAGCCCTTGCCCAGATTTGAGGTGGGTTTTTGCCCAGATTTGACGTTGTATTCATGAACTACCCTTGTGAGAAATGCGAATGCCCTTATGCCTTGACATCCTCGCAAGGTCCATAGGCGAACTACTCTCACGACAGATCAACTGCAATAACTCCTGTGAGATATCAAATGCACTTATTGCATGATACCATCCTAAGGTCCACACAAAATAACGTGTTCTGACAACTAACTAGCAAATTCCACATCGAAAAACGACGGTTCAGCTCGATCCGTCCGGTTCGACCGATCCGCTAATCCTATCCTCGTGACCGCATATACCTTTATGACTGGTAGATACCAGATTGGAACACCATCTGAAGAACCTAAGCGGAATCCAAATCGGCCAATGGAGTTCTTGCAAGAAAAGCAGGACGAGACCAGGCTCGTGCCGACTCCCCCACACAGGAATTCCGACAATCGACGCGTCACATCCTCAAAAGCGTGAGTCACCAAGGAAAGAGAACTCCTCCATCTGTCTAAGTGGATAGAGAATGTAGAAAGAAGTGGAAGTTGCTCTGCTATCGCTTTCCTGCCTTCTTCTCAATCCCTTTCGCCACCACGCGTCCACGGAACGGGGCTTTGAAATCTCCTTAGAAATCGGAGCAAAATGCCAAGCCACGAATCTTTTCTTTTCTTCATCTTCTTCTTCTTTTTCTTTGTTTTTTTTTGCGTTTATTAATCTTTTGTTGTGACCCGCTTGAAGGGAGGGGGAAAAAAGAGGGGTTTGTACAAATCTTTTGTTTAGTCTTATGATCGATTGCAAGGAGTTTTGTAACGTCGATCAATGATTGCGGTTTGCTTAACTTGCACTGAGAGTTGTTCAACTGCACCTTTGATGTTGGGGTTCATCTATTGTAAATGAACTCTACCTAGGGTTTTTATCTTTTCGTCTAATGTTTGAACATTTCTCAAATCCGTCCCGAGCCCTATAAAATGTTATAAATAATCTTGTCTCGGAGTACTAATTAGGTTTCCAACATACTCTCAATACAGCCTTAGTAAGTTAACAGGGCACTCGTTAGGTTTACAACGGATTTCATTTAGATTATGAAACCTCAAAAAGAAAAATGATCCACAATCATGAAAGTCGAAATCATATGAGCACCCAAATCGGATTTTATTTATTTATTTATGAAATCTAAAAATCTCAAAAGGTTAGAAATTCATGTGACTGCTACTTACCGATTATTTATTAACGTTTAGTAAGCATTCATACAAAGAGTAATTGTTATCATTTTCATCTATGATGATTTCTCATAAATTTGTGCACGTATGTCGGTGCACTTCCCTCATTTTTGTGTTGACAAGGAACACTCTATCCAAGGATGACCTAGAATGTTATTTCAATGAAATGCTAATATTTTTAAAATCCTCGAAACAATAAACTCCAGTACCCTTTCGAGGATCTTGTAATCGGTACTGTTGGAGCAGTCCTCATCGTTCATCACAACCTTTAGGTATATGAGTCTATCATGCAACGAACGATGTCGTTCCCTAAATCCAATAGCTTTTTTTGTTTTTTGTTTTTAATGAGCGTGTAAAGGCCAGTTTGATAACGTTTCTATTCCAAAAAGTGATTCCGATTAAAATCAATTTTTTTATTATGTTCCCTGGATGATTTTTTGAGACTTAGAATGCGTTTGGTAACTACATAAAAATTTTATTTTCGAATAGAAACGCATTTGGTAATTGCAACAAATTTCAGTTCCGAGAAATAAATTTTCTTCCTAATTTGTCATTTAAATCAAATAATTACATAATCACATTTAATGACTTTTCTTAGACTCCACAAGTACGATCCTCTTAGACCATGATATCTTTTTGGCCAAAATAGGAATGCTTCAGATTTGTTCCTTGGAAGAATAATATGCTAAAATTATTATTTTCCTATGCTTCTCTTGAGGCTATGCATGTGTCAATGATGAAAGAAGTGACTTTGATTATCTTTTATTGCTCAAAATGAATAAATTCCATCCCCGCCACATAGGTGGCTCGATTTTACCCTTGGATACCTAGCGGATGGTCACCGATGCGAAGCATGGTACTCCACCAACAAATCAGGGAAAGGCTTAGGAAAAATCGAAAGGTAATATCACCAAAAAAAGATTGGCCAGATTGAATGGATCCATTTTCTATTTTTGAGTTTTTTTGGAATTTTTGAGATTTTTTGGAACGATTTGCCCAAGAGAGGTAAAATCTTCATTTGGGAGAAATCGAAAGGCAAAATCGTCCAAAAATAGCATTGGCCGCTTGAAATGAGTCATCTTCTAATGTTTGTAATTTTTTTTTTTGGAATTTTTGTAATTTTTTTATATCCTAAAATTTTAGATATTTTTATGAATTTTTCATTTTTTTTAAATTAATCATTTTTTATTTTTATTTTTATTTATTAATTTTTGGAATTTATTAAAAAATTATCCGGACCGGGTCGGGTTGACTCGGGCCACGCCTCGTGACGCCTAACGAAAGTGAAAGAATACTATCGTTATCTTTTTATTCTCAAAAGTGTTCTTTTTTTTTTTTGACAAACAACTTTTTTTTTGTTTCTTATTTTTGATCCAAAAGTGCTCTCGGGAGCAAAATCAAAATCAGAATTAATTGCGTTACCAAATATGTTTTTGATTCTTTTTTGTTCCGATGAACAGAAATAGATGAACAGAAACGTTACTAAACATGCCCTTAGTGGTCTAAACGTTATAATAATTCTAAGTTCCTTATGCTAAAGCGAAATTATTGAAACTAGTAATGCATAATAAATAGGCCAATACAAAACATGACATTTGATGTGGCAATTTTAATTTTAAAACAGGACAAAGTAAGTTTTAATTAGAAAAAACCTCTAGTAATCATTGTAATGAAACTATAAATTTTGATTAGTCAGTTGTGTTCATCCATATGTATCGATGTAAAATCTAAAGTTGTCACGCCCCGCACCCAGCGGACGCGCCAACATCCCTTCTCGGTCGTTAAGTTGTGACGTCCCGGGATGCGTCATCGACCCATTAGTTTTATCTTTTAATTAAGCGCATGCGGAACGTTCTATTTCCCCAAATAATATTAAAAACAAGTAGGGATAGAACAAGTAGGCAATCAAGTCAATCAACATATGAAAAAATTTATTTTATTTATTTATATCATTAACCATGGGAAATACGTTTATACAAGCCCTACCTCGGGGCCACTTCCTAACCACACAAAAGATGCCAGTTCATGGTCGGGATTAACACTACTCAAGCTACTCCAAAAGAGACCAACATTCAAGTCCTCCTCTTCGCTACTCCACGCTTAAGGACCCGAAAAATGGTTAATAACAATGGGTGAGATATAAAATCTCCGTGAGTCAACGCCTAAGTCCAAGTAGGGCGCCGATTCGCTCAGGGCGGCCTAAACATACGGGTCAACTGTCGATAGCGGATCAATAGCGTGCGATTAGCGCTACGCTTTAACCGTCACGAGGATTAGACACATCCCAACAATCAAACCTTAATCACATGATTCAACTACCAAACTCGGATACTTTCATATTCAAACATTCTTGAGGATTTTCGATCAATATAATTAATTATATAAGCGATTTATTTGGTGCTTCCCAACGTTGACATCACAATTCAAGCATAGAACACTCAAAGATGAGTATTAAAACTACACAATAATATTAATAAAATAATAAATCAATAGCTTATCGTCGGACCTTGATAGCTCATCGCTCAAACCCCGATAACTTATCATCCAAACCTTGATAGCTTATCACCAAAATCGATAGCTTATCAACCAAAGTTAACTAACCTAATCATGGTTAACAAAAAGTAACTATGGTTAACATAAAGTAACTATAGTTAATGAAAAGTAACTACGGTTAGTAAAAAGTAACTACGGTTAACTAAAAGTAACTACGGTTACTTTAACTAACCAGGGTTAACTAACCCAACCGCAGTCCAACTAACCCAACCGTGGTCAATTAACTTAATCCAACCGCCATTAACTAAACTAACCCACAATTAACATAAATTAATCTATCCCTAAACGTAATTAACAACCTAATCGGAGATTAGGGGTTAACTCACCCGATTTCGAATCCGGAAGCACCCGCGCCTCGGCGGCGGCGGCGAGGGCTACGCATGGCTTGGTCTCGAAATCAACACGGAACCACCGTGGACCACCGAACAACAGCAGCTACACGGGCCGGTTGTCTTTGTTGCTTGACGGAGCTCAAATCGAAGCAAGAACAGGCCGGATCTCACCAACCAGCCTCCGTTCTGCTCAAACCCACGACATTTACAGGGTTTCTTCGACAATCAGCCCCCAGATCCAAGTAGCCCTTGATCTTATGGTCATGTAGGAGAAAACGAAGCTCAATTCGCCCTCCGGATGAGCTCAAACGAGCGATTTCCTCCCGGTGCACGTAGAAATCCGAGAAGACGGGCTCTCGGGATGGGAGGAATATTTCTCACGAAAATGGAAGAGAGAAATGAGAGGGTCATGGCCAACTTGGGGAAGAAGAAAAGGTGGGGCCCACCGGTCAATTCCTCATCAATGAATTTTATCTTTTATGAATAATATCCAGTGGCAATTTGGTAATTTCACAACCATAGTTTGGTCGGGGCTAGCTCGGGTGCGAATGGTCTCGATACTTTAGTTTGATTGTCCGAACTTGATTTTCTCCGACCGATACTACTTGGATTATCCAAATCCCTTTTCGGATCAATTACAATTGCGTCCCAACCATTGTCCCTTAAATATAAAGAATCTCATCTTATTCACTAGACCATAATTCGAGACTAAAATCCATCGAATTTTGTTTTTCTTATAGAACCCAAAATTTCGGGATGTCACAAAAGTTCCCTTTGCTGAGAAAAGGGGCAGGACTTCCTTCCCGATGCGAAGTTGGATTAGTTCGAATCCATCCATCGATGCTCCTATAAGCCCTGCTGCTCTGGCCTTCCATACGATAATCTTGACTCCATTGATCAACGGCGGATCTAAAGAAGGGATACTAAGCTTACTAATTAAGAGAATGTCTTCGTTTCAAGGGCAGTAATAACACATAACTTGGAAATAACAGCGCATCAAAAAGTTGCAATCTTTGTCCATCGTGTACTTAGGAAAAGGTCCGAGGGCACTAACATCACGGTGACATCAATTTGATAGTCATATTTCCAAAACCCAAAGAAGCAACCTCGACCCATACGCCGGTTGTCTTTTCCCATCGTGAACATTATTACAGCGTAACTTCTAGGTAAGTTCCACGTACATTATCGACAAAATAAAAACATTCCCTCATTTATATATTTACTTTCGTACGTCCCGACCTTATCCTTGCCCAAAAAGTCAAAATGACCGACCTGACTAATGATTCAAAGGGTCCAAGAGTCAAAGATTAACCAGAGGGAGATGGGCTCTGCGTGATTCTTGGTACCTCGTGAACTATGAACAGATTGCCAGCGCCCGTTCTAGAAGATGAATCCAAGGCAATACGTACGACCTTATCCATTGAATAAATGTACTCCTCATGATAGTATCTTTTAGGTGAACCCACGTGTATTGGAGTTGTAAAGGGTAAGGGTAAGAGATCACTTTGCTTTGAAAATTGGACTTCGAAGTAATATAGGAAGATAATGGACCCATGTAACGAAGTGGATAAGCGATATTTATAATTTGTTTGTTTTCATTAAAAGCATAATAAAAAAACTATTAAAAAAAATCTTTTCAATGAAAATGGTATCGTTTGGTGGTTTAAGAAAAACAATTTGCTTCTTGTTAGAAGGAGAAGTCGCATTTTCTCAATCTATACTTGTTGTTTTCAGTTCATGATAAATATTTTCAGTAAATCAAATAGTTCTCTATCATCTAAACATCAGAAGTCGGAAAACAATTTCCAAAAAGTAAATTTTTTCAAACAAATGTTACCTTTAAACTCAAACTAGAGATTAGTAACGACAGTGACTAGAGACAATACAAAGATACGCCTGTTCAACGTTAACAATATAACCTCGTCCAAAAACAACAACAAAAAATGTTAACAATGTAAGCACTTGCTCATAAGCTCGGCGGAAGACAGCTAGCTCCTAATAGCCCGTCAGATAGCTCCAATTCAAGACAGAGTTGCTCTCTTCTTTTGAAGGATCTGGAAGCTCCAAGAGATTTAAGTTCATTTTCGAGTATCATTAGCAAGAAATTTGTATTTATGGGTCTAAATTTAACCGGTGTCAATTTGGTACATGTAATAATTTTCTTTTGCAATCCACTCATACCTAAGTAAAAGATTTAAATGGAATCATATATATATATATAGGCTTGTGTGTGCAGCTTCTATGAGATGGTAAAGAAACGTCATACTCGCCAAATGACAAGGCTCAGAGAAGTTGTGAAAAATACAATGTATTGCTGTGTTCTGCTCTTGATATCAATAGTTAATTTGAGGGTCATCCACGAAAAAATAAAAGTTGGAAATCGTTGTTATATACAACTTGCTTATTCTATTTTCCGCCGACTACATCTTGCTAATTTGACTATCCGACAATTAAAGAGGAATATTAGAAGTTTAATTTAATTAACTGACCATTAGCATGTATTTTAGGCATCATTTCCATTATGATCCCCTAATTGACAAGCCTATCTACACATATGTTTGCTTCACTTCTACCTATGTTGAGATGAAGTAGCTCAATCTGACAGGAAGAAATAAGATATCTTCAAAATCAATAATCTATCACATATACCAAAACTTGTTCCCCATATTATTATAAAATTTCATCTTGTTTAGAAACTTTTGAATCTCGCTTATAAGTTAAGGGTGCATTTGTTTCAGTGAAAGTGTTTTCTAGAAATTGATTTTTTAGACTTTCACTCATTTGGTTCTCCGAATATGACTTAGTCAATGGAAAACACCTTTCGGATAATAGAAAATTCATGCAAAAATTTAAAAAAGTGAATTTCTAAATCTAAGATGGTGGAAATACATTTTGGAATTGCTCATCTCGAATTTTTTAAGTTTTTTTCATTTCATATATTTTTTATTTTATATATTTTTGTATATCACATTTTTATTTATTTATTCTTAATTTTTTTATTCTTCCTCCACCAATCACCGAACCTCCGCGATGGTCGACAACAAGCTACGGGACGTGGGCTAGAGAGCTCGAGGCTTGCCGGATCCGGTGAACTCGAGCTCGCTCATGGCTGCTGCGCCCGCCGATTGTGGTGGAGGAAGAAAGAAAAAGGAAAAAGAAGAAAAAAGGGAAAAAAAAAAGCAATCGAACGAAAAAAAATAAGAAAATATAAAATAATTTCAAATTTCGATTTTTTTTAGAATAAGATAAAGTCATGAAATTGAAATCATTTTCCAAATGATATCCAAATGCTAGAAAACATTTTTGATCACATATCACCAAACATAAGAAAATTAACCATTTTCTTATTAAATTCATGAAGTTTTTCTCAACCAAACGAACCCTAAGTGTAGATGTTCATCAAGAAGCATGACTTAATATAATCAAGAGAAACATACACATTATTGTGATGTCTATGATCATCAAGAGAAGCATGACTTAATATAATCTACTATGTTATTAAGGCCTAATCAAGCTGCACCGCTGCGGTTACTAGAATGAGAACTTGGAATTTTAATTAGCATGTACGATAATTTCGATGAGTGCCAAAAATTAGCATTCTTGGTACTTCAATAAATTAAGCACGTTCTATAATCTTAACCAATTGCGACTTGAAAGATTCAATTAAATAAAAAATATCTTAGTTTGCTAAAGAAGAATGGGATTAGTTAATTCATTCCACACAAAAGGTATCTAAATAGGAATCAGAATGTTGCTTATGACATTGCTATAGACATAAAACCAAGCTACTACTTGATGCGTGTGTGAGATGGGCAAATGATGTTTTGAGTGATGTCGAAAGAAGTACGGATAGGACAGAGTGTGTGTGGATGGATATCAATGGACGAATGCAAAAGCAAGATACAATTCGATAACACCGAAGGGCTATACGACGTGTCACCAGTCAAAGGATCAAGATCGGGATTGACGAAGTTCACCAACAAGGCTTATAGAGTATCACCATCTGAGAATTCAGGACTTCAGGATAGGAGAAACTCACTAGCAAGGCCTACATAATATCACCAACCAAGAATTCAGTGCTTCTTGGCTCACTACCAAGGAAGAATCCACCTTCAAAGAATATATAAACCCGGATAGATAGTTGCTCACATAGAGACAAATCTCATATATTCTCAATATTCAAGTTGACTGCCTTACATTTGAGATTTCACATCTTTTTGAAAGGCCTAGGGACCAGAAAATGCATTAAAACACACGGAAACTAGAACTTTGACCTTGAGAACTACAATACATTTAAGACTCACAAAACTTGGACTCGAATTCGTTCACCAGCTTGGGAAGCCAGACAGGCACATTGAAAGATCGTCAAACAACAAAGGAGATCATTCAAAACAGCTTCCTATTGCTGGGTTAGTCGATTAGTAGTCTGCGAATCGACATCAAGCTTGTAAATCTATATCTAGGTAGTTCGGCAACCTTGAAATCGACAACTTGTCCAACGAATCGACAACTTTTATACATAATCGACATTTTCAACTTAAATTGATCGACAAGGCCCGATACTCCCGCATCACTATTCCACAAGTCCATACATGATAAAGCGCTAATTTTTATCAATACTCAATATTCATTTAGTCATCGTGAAGTAACATCCTATTTTCATTTTCAGGTCTTAAAACGGATGACATTTAAAATTTCTAATGCTGATTTTTCAGTTTTATCAAAAGGACCTCTGCTAGTTTTTCGTTTATCACATAAACTATCTATTGCGAAGTGTTATGTGTTGTAGGCTAGAGCGTGACTAGATGATTTTAACAAAACTTGACAAACTAATGCGGAAACAAGACAATCAAGTTGAGTAGTATCAAAATCGAGTGAGAATAGAGTTTGAATATTATCGGTGATATGATGATTTTCATCGGTGTCCAAAATTCTATCAAAAGTAATTACAATAGTTGAAAGATAGAGAAATTTACACATAAACTTTATAGTGGCTTTGCTTAGTGCAAGCCTACATCCACTCTCTCACATTGACACCCTACTAGTAGATTCCACTCGACCAATCGATAAGAGATTACACAATAAAGGGATGATACTCAAGTTTGATAGGTCTCACTATTTCACATGATCACCCTCTGAATATCTCTCAAGGATTACAAATTGTAACTTACGGAAGATAAGCATTAAGCTCTCTTGAACTTTGGATTTTTTAGTTGCTTATTTATTTTGATCTCTATCTTTCTCTTTAGCACTGTGGTCTTCATTTATACTTCTCCACTTTCAATCTACGGAAAAGTATAAAAAAAGTCTTAAACCTATTACATTGGTGCCAATTCGGTTCTAAACTTTTTTTTGGTGCCAATTCAGTCCTAAACCTTTTACGGTTGTGCCAAATCATTTCTAAACCTTTTATTTGTGCTAATTAAGTCCTAAACCTTTTGAATTTGTGCCAATTTCGTCCTAAGATTATTTGCATTTGTACAGTTGCGTCAATTCGGTCAATTTTAATCGAAAATCATTGGCGTGAACATCGGTTGTCCTACATTGAACGACCGACGCCGATGTGGAATTTTTTTTAAAATTTTTTTTAAGTATTATATAAATATTTTAAAAATTATTAAAAAATTAGTAAAAATTACTTAGAATAATTTAAATAATATTTAAAAAATTTCCACATTAGCACCGGCCGTGCCAAGTAGGACAATGGACTATTTCGGGTCAAAATTGATCGGATTGACTCAATTTGTACAAATACGAAATGTCTTAGTACCGAATTGACACAAATCCAAAAAGTTTACGACTCAATTGGCACCAATAAAAAGTTTAGGACTGAATTGGCACCACCGTAAAAGGTTTAGGACTGAATTGACATAAAATAAAGGTTTAAGACTGAATTGACACTAAAGCAATAGGTTTAGGACTTTTTTTACACTTTTCTCTCCAATCTACCTGTTGGACAACTTTTAGAGGATCACTCTCCAATCAAGCTGTTGGATGAGATTGTACAAAAAGATTGAGTCATCGTTGAGGGATAAAATCGGAATCTCCATCGATTTGGTTGGCCATACAATCAAATATCGATTTCCATATTGAGAGTTCTTCATTTAAGGAAGGTAGCTTGTCTTTGAAAATGATTGTCAACCAATCAATATGTCTTGCGTAAAGATTTGCATCACAAAACTATATTTAAGATTAAGAATCAATCATCGCTTTCTAAACCCGGGAAGTCTCGAGCCGATTGCTAGCTGTGATGATATATTACAACGGGATATGAGTCCGAATATCGATCAATAAATCGACTTCACAAATATGATGATATTCAACTTTCGCATAGTATTTGAGGAACTCAAATGCCTTGATGTTGTCTACGTATATGCCCAGTTGAAATCTAAACGGTTCTTTGTAATTATGTCCAGGAAGTAACATCTTTTGAATAGGATTTAATAATCTTCTCTTCAAAAGTAACTCCTGTAGAAAAACACTTGAATGAATTTATTCTATTCACGATAAACCAATATGAGGTTTTTCTCAACATTATGTCCATGTTAATGTATAAAACATTTAATTTTCTTCTCCATGTCGACGGTTAATTTGAAGTATCCCCTTTTTGCTATGATTATAACATGATTGATCTATTGAAAAACGATGTATGTTCATGCTTTTTTCACGTAAATAATGTATCAAACATATGACATTCTTTCTCTATGTCCACGGTTAATGTAGAGGGGAATTTTTTATGAAGCATTCCCTACAATTTTTCGGGAATTTTTTTAGGTAGGCAATATGTGCTCTCTTATTTTCATACAACCAATATCCATCATGTGGGATTTGGATAGTTAATCGATTCTCCTAGCTATAATTACCCAATCAATAGTGATGAAGGTAAGTAAGGTAATAGTAATAATAATTAGTTCATAGAGGTGTAGTGTAAACCAAATTATTATCCCCTTTTTTTATGTGTAAGAACTCCTTTCGTCAACTCTTTTCTCGCCTTGGAATGATCGCATGGAGTTGCGAATTACTCCTAGAGTTCCACAATACTAATCTATAGAAAAAATACCATGCAGATAAATGAGCTTTCATGACGTATATAACCTTTCATGAATTCATAAATGTTAACATATGTCTCAAGTTTTGAGCTCGAAGCGAAATTGTGAATATTTTGAATCGAATATTTTATATACGTTTGAAATCAAGTAAATCCCCTAAAAGGATATATGCGGTTCTGCATGAGATAAGAACCCTAAATTTACTTTCTTGATGTGATGCCATTGAAGCTGTAATCAAGAAAAGATAAAAAGTCCAAGTTGAACTTTGTTTTGTTGACCAATCCTATGAATTTTCTTTCTCCATATAGAGGTCCGCAAAACAAGGTGGTCCCATTATTGACATATAAATATTATTATATTTTAGGGTTTCGTTGGGCTGTTGGTGCAGAACTTTGAGAAAGTTTTCTGGCCGTGGGTGTGCTCTATATATATTCGTCGGCATGCAATCAAAGTTGGGGCTTTTACTCGTGAATTACTCCAACAAGAATGAGTGTCCAAGCAGCAAAATCTTGAAGTGAGGTTTGTGTAATTCTTTTGCGAGATTGAGAGATTATTTCGCTAGAAATTTATGACTAAACACCGTGTACGTTATTGGATGTAATTGGGGCTGGGAAAT
The DNA here is from genome assembly GCA_021437795.1 of Rhodamnia rubescens. Taxonomy (NCBI): domain Eukaryota; kingdom Viridiplantae; phylum Streptophyta; class Magnoliopsida; order Myrtales; family Myrtaceae; genus Rhodamnia; species Rhodamnia rubescens. Next base: position 4,112,720 of record JAILYA010000010.1, on the reverse strand, counting down.
ACTAAGAGTGTTTGAATGACTCGAATGTGATTTGTAATTTCCGAGTATCGCTTGATCTATAGTAGAATTCGTTCTTCGCTCTTCCCATGGACGTAGGTTTCTACGACCGAACCATGTACATTTGGTGCCCGATTTATTTTCTTGTTCTATCTATTTATCGTTCGATCGCTTGGTTCTTCGCAACAATTGGTATCGAGCCAGGCTTGCTTGAGTTGAAGAGAATTGATGGCAACAGAAGAAGTAAAAGTGAAAATCGACAAATTTGATGGGAAGGATTTTAGTTTCGGAAGATACAGATTGAGGATTATCTATATCGGATGAAACTGCATTTACTCTTATCTAGGGAGAAGCCGGATACGATGAAGCAAGCTGATTGGGAATTGCTTTGGATAGGCGAGCGATGGGTGTTATTTGGCCGACGTTGGCTAGTAACGTCGCGTTTAATATCGTCAAAGAGAAAACCACTGTGGGTTTGATGAAAGCCCTATCGGACATGTACGAGAAGCCCTCTGCGATCAATAAGATCTATTTGATGCGACGTCTATTTAATTTGAAGATGAGTGAAGGTGCATCGATTTACTAATCATATCAATGAATTCAATGTAATTGTTAGTCAATTGAGTTCGGTTGATATTGACTTTGAAGATGAGATGTGTGCTTTGATTCTATTATCCTCATTGCCCGATAGTTGGAATACTACTATTACTGCTGTTAGTAATTCCTTTGGATCAACAAGTTTAACTTTTGATGGGATTCGAGATTTAATTCTAAGTGAGAACATCCGTACAATAGAATCTGCTTGAATCTATATCTCCTACGTAATCTATATCTATTGCTTTAGTAGGTGAAAATAGAGGAAGAACTGGTAATCGTGTTAGCGAAGTTGTATGAATTCGAATAGACACGATCGATCTAGGACCGGTGGTTCTATTTGTTGGAACCGTGGCAAGAGGGGGCATCTTAGAAGGGATTGCCTTAAGCTTAAAAATGATAATGGCAAGAGAATTAGAATTGAATCTACGGATGATGTTGCGGCTAGACTAATGGTAACTCGAGATAATGTTGATGTTGTTTTGTCTCATCATCGATGATTCATCATTTGATGGATGGATTATAGATTCTAGTTGTTCATTTCATGCTACACCAAATAGGAACTGGTTTACTACTTATTAGTACATGGATAGTAGTAAAGTGCGGTTGGGGAATAACGCCGAATGCGATGTTATAGGTGTTGGCGATGTTAAAATCGGAATGCATGACGGTATTGTGAGGACATTGACTGGAGTTAGGCATGTTCCGAGTTGAAGAAAAATCTGATTTCCTTGAGTGCTCGGATTCAGCTGGGTGTCGGTACTCTTCGAATGTGGAATTTTGAAGGTTTTTTTAGGTGCCTTGGTAATGATGAAAGGAATCAAGCATAATGACCTGTATGAACTTCAAGGTAGGCTAGTGACAGAATTCGCTGCGGAGACGCTCGGATGCATCCGTTCGAGAGTCTCGAATTGTGGCGTATGCACTTGGGGCACATTAGCGAGAGAAGCCTAAAGGTTCTAAGTGAAAAGAATTTATTATGTGGTTATATTATTGACAAACTGAATGTATGCAAGTGCTGTGATTTATATCAATGGCGGAAAAAGCAGTTTAGTGTGACTGTTAGAGAAACCACCGAAATTGCAGATTTACTTCACTTGGATATTCGCAGGTTGTCGTGATTTTCTTCTAGGTAGTGTGCCAAATTTATGCTAACAGTTGTTGATGACTACACGAGGAAGACTCGGGTGTTTGTGCTTAGGCACAAGTTTGATGCTATTGTCGGGATTAGGCGGTTGAGAGCTTTGATCGAAAAGAAGACCAATAAAAAGATCAAGCATGTGCGGACTGACAAAAGCATAGAGTTTTGCTAGGAGCTGTTAAACGAATTCTGCATGAAAGAAGACATAATGAGACACCGCACTAGTGCCAATGAACCACATGTTGCGAGTTAATGAGCGAGAACATTACTAGAGACGGCCTATAAAATGCTCTCTAGTGTTGGTATGGCTAGGAGATTCTTGGCGGACGCGCTTAGTTCGATGAGCTACCCGAAGAATAGATCCCCATCGACCGTAATTGGATGTCGGACTCCCAAATAAGTATGGTCGAGTAACGTTGCTGATTATTCTATTCTTAGAATATTTGGTTGCCCATGTTATGTTCAAGTTAGTGATGATAAACTCGATGGAAGGGTAAGAAAGTGCATGTTCCTAAGTTATGCACAAGGTAAGCGAAGTTATCAATTGTGGTGTCCGAAATTAAACTCATCTATTATCAGCAGAGAAGTACATTTGACGAGTCTCCAATACTTCGGCTATGAGTGATTATAGCGGTGTTCATACGGATCTGGATGGTGTTCAGCTTGAGGTGGAGTTGCAACCGAAACTTTTGAGGTAGCGAGTACTAGAGAAGTAATCAACACGGATAATGCTTGTAGGGAGATGGAGCCTAAGGAGTCAACGATTCTTTGTAGCTCACGATATTGACAATGTACGTATTCGGTCTCCTAACGTATATTGATGCAATGATTGTTTTACTTTATCTCGTGGTTAAGGAGCTTGTATTAGAAAGTCCTTGTGGAGCGATTAAAGGTGCATGTGTAGTTGGTGTTCGATGAGGTCCACGGTTATAGCGAAGTCCAAGAGTGGCTTGGAGTTGGATGATGTTTGTGGCGGTTGAGCCCATTAGGGCTGTTGGGAGAGTAGCGAGATGATGTTCGGATTATCGGCGAAGTGATTGAGATCGGCTCAAACTTCGAGCCAAGGTGGAGATTGTTAACATATATCTCGAGTTTTGAGCCCGAAGCGAAATTGTGAAGATTCCGAATCGAATATTTTACATACGTTCGAAATCAAGTAAATTCCCTAAAAGGATATATGCAGTTCTGCATGAGATAAGGACTCTAAATTTACTTTCTTGATGTGATGCAAGAAAAGATAAAAAGTCCATGTTGGACTTTGTTTTGTTGACCAAATCCTATGAATTTTCTTTCTCCATATAGAGGTCGGCAAAACAAGGTGGTCCCATTATTGACATATAAATATTATTATATTTTAGGGTTTCGTTGGCCTATTGGTGCAGAACTTTGAGAAAGCTTTCTGGCCATGGGTGTGCTCTATATATATTCATCGGCATGCAATCAAAGTAGGGGCTTTTACTCGTGAATTACTCCAACAGGAATGAGTGTCCAAGCAACAAAATCTTGAAGTAAGGTTTGTGTAATTCTTTTACAAGATTGAGAGATTATTTCGCTAGGAATTTGAGACTAAACACCTTGTGTGTGTTATTGGATGTAATTAAGGTTGGGAAATACCGAGAATATTTGAGTGACTCGAGTGTGATTTGTAATCTCCGAGTATCGCTTGATCTGTAGTAGAATTCATTACTATTCTCCCCGTGGATGTAGGTCTCTACGATCAAACCACGTACATCCTGGTGTTCGATTTATTTTCTTATTCTATCTATTTATCGTTCGATCGCTTGGTTCCGCGCAACAATAAACGAGCTTTTCTGTTTATTTATGATGAGGAAGCTATGATATGTTAAAACTAGCCTTCTAGGCTTCTACATATCAACATTGCCATCGAGTCTCCATGGCCACGGAGGTCGACCTTCAGCCAGCTTAGGGGAGGCTCAATGCGGTGCGGTCTTCACCACCAGTGGCCTTGAGTTGAGTTGAGAGAGAGTGGGAAAAATGTTAGGGTCGATGAAGACTCGGGGGAGGGGGTCGCCGAGCGGTGGAGGTGGTGGGGTACTAGCGGAAGTCGACAATTGCGAGGGGCGAGGTTTTGGCAAATGGCTAGGGCTCGGTGATCCCCGCCGATCATCCCCCACGTTCGTTGCTGCCAAGTCCTTCTTTTTTTCCTTTTATAGTTTTTTAGCTTATGTTTCAATTTTTTTATTTTTTAATATATTTTTAAACTTTTATTTTTTTTTAAATTATTGATTGGATCCTGCAGCGAGTCACGGAGGCTTAATTTATTTATAAAAAAGTACCACACAGGATTTACAGTCAAACAAATGGGAGTTGGCCTTCAAGTGATTGATTTTAAAAAAAAAGTTGGCACTCAAGTGAGTCAAGAAAAAATTTTGGCACTAAAATGAGCGCCGTAAATAAATTTTGGCACTTCGGTATCCTTTTGCCTATCAAAACCACTTAAAAGAGTGAGAGAATAAATGCTTTGGAAAATCCTCACTCCAAGTTATTCAATAAGTCAAAATGCTCACTACATATCTCGCAAAATCTGGGGCAAAACCTAGCCATGCTGCTATAACTTCCAAGTTAATTCTCCATGCGGCACACATACAAAATGTGAGATAAGATTTTCTTTTCAACTAACAGCGCATGATAAAGTTAGAACTAATTATGCCGTCATCATGATCTCATCATACATAGAAACTAATTAACATAGCAAAAGATACAGTGAAAAGTCCAGCACTCAAATATATATGAATACAATAAACATTAAACTCTACTGCGTGCTGCCGTTTTGGTTATTTCAACCGGGCATTATTTTGACTCAAGAGGTGCCATTAACTATTTCTTTATGCAGGGAAAACGACTTTGTTTAATCTTTATCCAAGATCAGAAGTTATATGTCACTATCACTGCTCTTACGTTGCAAGATGGCCACCGTTGTCAACTCCATGTCCAAGCGAATATATCTCAGTTATTCTACTCATTGTAGCGAGAACAACGTAGACAAGTACATTATACTAATTTCTCCATTCTCCGTTTTCACGACACGTCGTTTTGCATGGACATATACGCTAAGACTAAATGCCATCTTTGGGGAAGTCAAGGAAGAAACCATAAGTTGAAATGACATGATTTCATTTGGCTATCATAACAATTGCACCCAAAACATACCTTACAACTTTCTTTCTATGATCACTTTTACACCTTTTATCTTTACAATCAAATGTTTGGTCCATGAATTTTGACTCTATATAGCACTTTACATCCTGACACTAGAAACAATTTACAAAATGACATCTTACTTTTCTATAATAACTCAGTTCAAATTTCCCAACCTGTTCAAAAGGCATAACCTCAACTCAAAACTAATCAGCCACCACTAGTCACTGCCGTTGTGACGATCTCCGCTGAGCTCGTCATCAAACATCGGGACCTCACTTGCAACCCCTTCCAACACTTCTATGCTCTCTCTCTCTCTCTCTCTCTCTCTCTCTCTCTCTCTCTCTCTCTCTCTCTCTCTCTCCTCTCTCACGACCTTGATAAAGGTCGTGCCAGGCAACAACAACCTTGATTAAGGTCACCATCGTCCTTCAAGGCATGGTGAAGGCCTGTACGACGTCCCTCAGGTGTCGCGAGTCATGACTGAAGTCATCCATGCATGGTGTTCGTATGAGAATTAGGGAAGAAATAAGAGAATTCACAGAGAGGGTAGAATGGAGAAGGCAGAGATGGGATCAACCGGGTCGGAGGTGTAGATTGCGTAAGCGACACACATGGCGGTGGGGGGTGGCGGGCTGACATTCGGCACGGTGGTGAGCTAATGGTCCATGCGGGGGTGGTTATAGGTTGGATTGGCGATGGAATTGTGTGAGTGATGGAGGATAGGGCTTGTGAACATTTGGGGTTCGGAGATTTTTAAAGGCAATTAGTTTATTCAATGTGCGATTTTATTCATAAGTATGAAAGTGTTACTTTAAAAAATTAAGGTAGGTGAGTAGGATCTATGGAAAAATTCAGGTACGTTTTCGGTATATTCCTCATATGAACTCCTAACTCTTTAGTTTCTTTCAAGGGAAAACTACTAAGAAAGTTCCAATCTTATTATATTTGTATCAATTTAGTCATAAATTTTTTGCATCGGTACCAATTGAATCCATTCGGTCAATTTTAGCCTGAAATTGCTAATGTGGACGCCGAAGGTACCATATAGGATTCTTGGCGCTGGCATGAACATTTTTTGATAACATTTTTTTTATTTGATTCATTTTATTTATTTTTTCCTGTAAACTTTGGCCTTGGCTGGCGAGGGTTGCTGGCGACCCTTGTTGGCCAAAGCGAAAGTTCACAAAAAGAAAAGGAAAAAAATAATTAAAAAATATTTGTTTACAAAACATAATATTAGAAAATATCTACATCGGCGCCGCTTGTCCTTCGTGGTCTTGTCGGCGTCCACGTCGCCGATTTTCTATCAAAATTGATCGGATGAATTGATACCAATACAAAAATTTTATAACTAAATTGATCAAATTGAAAGGTTTAAAACAGAATTAATACCAATGCAATAAGTTTAGAACTTTTTTGATACTTTTTCCCTTTCTTTCAATAAAACATTCGTATGTCATGGATAAACATTCTGTCAGTAGTCACCATCTAACTCCTAATTTCGGTCCCGCACATCTGGAGGAAATTTTGAACTTCATGTGGTTTATAGAGGTGACTTGTTAAATAAAAACTCTAATGAAAGCAACTATCACCCAGCAAATGCAAAGGACGAAGAAGATATTGCTCATAAGATAAGATCGCTATTATTCACTAGGCATTTCGCATTTGTACTCCACCTTTGTCGTTGCATATTTGGATTTTTTAGCGGTCTCACCTCTCCCACGCATAGGAGCACGCAAGAAGAATCAGATAATCTTGGCATTCAATTGTAGCTTTTACAGGCTGCATAACGTTCATTCTAGCAGCCACGACTCTTGGTTAAAAGCTCTTTCGAAACATAAATAGTATTTGGTAAAGTATAATTTATAAGGACATTAGAAAGCAACTTTGGTTGAATGTTGCTTGAAAAAAAAGTATTCTTGGAAAGATGTTTTGTTATTGAAAAAAATAAAAGTTCAAACCCTTTGTCGAATGCCGGCGAGTCAGATCTAGCACCAACGACTCCTGCATGACGTCCAACTATGTCAAGCGAGGGCTGCTCGAGGTCGTGCAACCTTGGCTTAGGGTCAACGGGGTTGCGCGATCCCGGGTGGTTGTCACCCGAGGTCGCTCGACCTTAATCGACGCTCGCTGACAACAGATCTTTGGAAGGGAAAAAATCAGTTACCTTCCCGGGAATGCTGGAAGCCTAAAGTTAACTAAAACATGCATTAGGTAAGGGTCTTTGGAAATGCAATCACATCTCCCAACCTCTTCCAAAAAATTGCCAAATACCACTTGCATTTGTCCAAAGACCTCTAGAGCTTCAAAGGCTCGTTTGCAAAGTCCAACCAAACGCAGCCCAAAGCGTAATATCTGTCATAAAGGCAGACATTTATCAATAACGAAGTTAGGATGCAGTTATCAATCTTCCTCTACTTTTTTCTTTTGGTCGGTTATCTTCCTCTACTTTCACATGTCAAATATTGGTCGATTTATAATTTGGTGGCCCATTTTGAAACTAAGGCCCAATGCGCCTTAGGAACCATTGATTTACTCAAGTTTTCTTCGTGAACCTTTACATCATTTGCATTTTTACTGATTTCTTTAGCTACGTAAAACTATTGTTATCGCCTGAATATCTAATGTCATGCGTGTCAGGTTTGGTTGGTGTGGACTGCAAAAGATTTTGCTCTTTTCCTTGTAATCTTAGTTTCAAATCTTCCTAGGGGCATTTCAGGAATATGATTTTAAATGCACCGAGCTAATATGGGATTGCTCCCTTGAGATCGCTCGAGGAAGGAGATCAGTCGAGGTGCACAGAAAGTCGGCACGGACATACCTGATTGCTAAATCTTAACAGTAACAAAAAAAAAAAGGGTTTCGATGGTGAAAGTTTATTTCGTTTTTTTAATCTTTTTTTTTTCACTTCTTAACTCCTGTTCTCAACTAATCCCTTTTCAAATTATTTGTGCAACATTATTGTTCTTTTTTTTTTTGGGTCGAAACATTATTGTTCTTTTCACTCTTCACTTGTCACTACATTTCAAAAGTATGATTTCTGCTATTTTTATCAAATTTGTCAAGTTGTTCAATGTATGCCCATCCCATTATACAAGGTACGTTTTGCAATTTTGCAAGCGAATGTAGGAATGCCAAGACATTTCACAAGAGATCACTTATGGAGATTTCTAAAAGCGGATCTTGATTGGACCCCAATTCTGAGCATTGTTTCATATGGGCTGGAGCGTCCTATTGAGTGTTATAATAGCGCTACATAGGTCCAGAAAACTTTCATTTTTTGGTATGTTTTCCGAACATTACATATGAGTATAAATGGATACTATATTAGACTCAGATAAAAGTACTTTTGGGTTTGAATTACTTTGACATATATATATTGGTAGGAGTAATCTCTTTTTTTTTTTTTTTTTTTTGTTGTTGTTGAAAAGATACCTTCGATTTGATTGAAATTTACAAGTCATTACACAAAAAACCCATAAAAGGGACATCTAAACTTAAAAGATCCCAAAGAGCTTGGAGAGACTTAGATAACCATGAAAAAGACCGGCCAGAAAAAAGAGATTTTGCGATCCAATCCGCTAATCTATTTGCGGATCTGTAACAATGGACCAGAGAAACATAATTGAGATGGGCCAGTCAAGTCTAGGCTTCGTTAATCAGAGGTTCTATATCCCGGCACACGTGCATCTTCTTGAGAACTTGGTTGATCTCGACTTCTACGGTAATCTCTCTCTTCTCTTCTACCCACTTCAGAGCTTCAATCAACGCCATTGCTTCCGTTTGAATCGCCGATGAAGATGGGATTTTTCTGGCAAAACCCCCTAGGAGTGCTCCCATCTCATCTCGTATAACTCTTGCAGTTACTCCTTCATTGCCTCCTTCACAAAATGTTCCATCAACGTTTATTTTGAGGGTGTTCTGCTTTGGAGGGATCCAAATCTTCGGCGCTTGAACTTTTTCCAGGTAGAGATCTGAACTTTGCGAATTCCACTTGCTAAAAATTTCGAGAAAAGACCTTGCTTCAGCAATTAGGGTTTTCTGATTTCGGGTTTTCTTCCTGAATACAAAATCGTTTCGAGCCTTCCAAATAAACCACAACAGGGACGCAATCTCCTCAAAGGTAGGTGATTTGACCTCCTGTAGCTTTCGATCCTACAACCAAATCTCCAAGCGTGTTAGCTGTTGCAATGCAATGGCGAAACATCCCCATTCCCTTTTTTTTTCCTTCTTAAATTTTCTATAAATACCATTTTCTCCCTTTCATTTTTCCTCACAATTTTTCTTAAATTCCCTCAATTCTCAATTCTCTCAAATTCTCTCAATTCTCTCAATCCGCCCAATCTCGGCTCAATTCTGTCAATTTTCTGAATCAACTTTCCGCTCAATTCTCTAACAAAAATGGCAAGTGGAAGCGAACCTAGTGACAGGGAAAAGAGCCCGATGTTGATGGGGATGGGGGAATCCGATTATTCTTAACCTCATGATCAATATGATCATTGTGAGTTTACATGTTGGGTAGACGATGATGATAATATCAATTATATTCTCAATGTCGAGCACGTCCCAACGGAAGAAAATCTTCGTTCTTCTACTAGCGTCGAAGAAACGTCGACAAAGAAAGGAGCCGGAACGGCAGCCCCTGGAGAATACATCTAACTTATGGCAACACTTCGATAAGGTTCATGTAAGCGGAGACAAGTACAAGATAAACTGTAAATATTGTACGAAATCATACAATTTTAATAAAGGAGACGGCTATGGAATATACCGTAGGCATCCGACGCAAAAACATGCAACTCAAGCGAGAATCGACACTAGGCAACAACAAATTTTCGGGAACGCCAATCCTAATACTTCTCTTTTATTTCGTTACAATGATGAACTTTATAAAGAAACATTAGCTCAATATGTTGCCATTGAATATTTACTGTTTATTACTAGGGAAAATTTTGGTTTGAATTTTTTGATAAATATTGTATGTACTCCGCAAGCAAAACCAGTTTCGAGAACTACTCTTAAACGCGAACTTTTTAGGGTTTATAAAAAAATAAAAAAAGGCTTTGCAAAACTTTTTTACGGATTTCAATGGACATGTGCATATAGGTAGCGACATTTAGAGTGATTCTAGGCAAATTAATTCTTATATGTGTATCCATGTCATTAAATAAGTGACGATTAGAACATTAAAAAAAAAGTACTTGCATTTCAAGTGTTTGATGAAAGACATACGGCCAATAATATTTATAGAATAATTAGGCAAGTTTTAGAAAAATATAATTTGATTAATAAAGTTTTTTTAGTTTTTTTTTTTATAATACCGCGTCAAATACCACTTCCATTCCAGTTTTAAAAATTATTTGTAAACCCTCTTTTGGCGGGATAATTCTTTCACGTTAGATATGCTTACCATGTTTTAAATTTATGTGTACAAGATAATTTACGAACTCTTGAGGCTTTTCTCACCCCAATAAAGAGAGCAATTAAATTTTTATAAAGCCGTCCTCAATTTATAAAATAATGGGGCAGATTTTGTAAATTATATGGACAAAAATAAAAAACATTTTCAAAAGATGTTCGACTCGTTAGAATTTTACCTACGAGTTGCTTCATCAATCTTTTACTTATAAAGATTTATTTTATACGTTTATTTCGAATAACGTTTTCGAAATTAGTTTACTCCCGCAAAATTGGGTTGTTTTCAATTTTTTTTTTAAATTTTTTGAAATTTTTTAATGATGCAACTTATATTTTATCTGGTGTTTATTATTTTGCTACACATTTATTTTTAATAGAATGTGTTAATATTGCTTGGTGTTTTTTGTGAATATGAAAAAGATGCTAAATTAGCTCCGACTATTATAGCAATGAAAGCAAAATGGCTGCATTATTATGCATGCATTCCTCTTATTTATTTGATTGATATTATTTTTGATCCACGTATAAATTAGATGGTTTGTATGAGTATCCGAAGGATTATTATTATGATTATTTACATTTGAATGAAACAAGAGATATTAAAATTATACAAGTAAACGTTGAAAGTGCTATAGTAGCATTATATAATGAATTTTGCAAGAGAAATGGTTTAGGAGATAGTGGATCTTCTCAATCTAGTGCCTCACAAAGAGATGAAAGTGGTAGACTTAGTAGATGATACATCTGCTCATTAGTAGGTAAAAAAGAGAAAAGGGAGCAATATGTAATATTTTCGAATTAGAAAACTATTTAACCATTACTTTTGAGTTCCGTGATTCCGAACACGATCTGATTTCAAAATTCTAGAGTAGTAGAAGACTCATTTAACTCAATTCTCAATCCTTGCTCTCGTCATAAGACGAGATATTAGCAACTCTTTTTTCAACAATTGCGCTTGAATGAACATTTAGCACTCGGAGGATTAATTTTGGACGATCGCGGTTCAAGATTAAATCCGGATGCTATGGAGGCTTAAGTTTTGTGTCTATGATTGGATTAAGGCTAAATTTCAACAATAAGAGATGGATCGAGACGACGAATTCTTCAATGATGATAGCGAAAGTACCACCGTGCACGGGTACTACAATGGGTAGCGATAATTGATGATGAGGTAAATTGGAGTTATCAAAGGTAAAAGAACTACCCGGGTTTTGATTCTTCTATCCCTAAGAAGATATGTATGCGCTTAATGATAATTCATTAAGTTCAAGCCCCTTCCCTCTCTCTTTTTTCTCTCAAATTTGATTACAATGTACAATTTAATTATAATTTAAAATTGATAATTTATTATTTTTTTAATTCATAATTTATTATTTAAAATTAAATTTTAAATTCGAACTGAACGGCTCTTTGAACTGGCCAGGAACCGAATCGGGATCGTCCCTTCAAAGGCCGGTTCCCATTCAATCATGGCCACGAACCGGAACCGCCGGTTCACGAATCGGAACTATGCCTACCCACGAGGGACGAGATCCCCCGCCTGCGTTCCATAATGTGGATGAAGGAAAATAAATACCTTTAAGTACTTGACTCCATAATGACGACTGATTCTGTGATAGCCTCCATGCTTGTTTTCCGAGCATAGCCTTGTTAATTGTTAATAAGTCTCTGAAACCAAGCCCCCCCACTGTCCTTTCTTGATTTGAGCACCTCCGACCTTTTCCAATGCAAACCCCTCTGTAATTCTCCATTTTTCCACCAAAAAGATGCTATTCTCTTTTCTATAGCATGGCAGATGGATTTTGGGATTTTGAAAATATTCATAGCATATTGAGGGATTGCTTGTACTACTGCTTTGATTAAAACTTCGTTTCCCGCCTTCGAAATCAGAGTTTCCTTCCATCCCTCTAGCTTCCTGTTAACTCTGGCTAGAATCCATGAGAACATTTCTTTTTTGAAGCCCCCAATCAGAAGGAATCCCTAGTTATTTTCCAACTTTCTCCACTTCTGTAGCACGAAGTTCAGCTACCATATTTTTTCTCAATAATTGCGGACAGCTTGAATAGAAAGATATATCAGACTTGTTAAAATTTATCGATTGCCCTGTTGCAAAGCAGTATTCATTCAGCACCATTGCCAAGTTCTGGCATTCCCTCGACTTTCCATCTAGGAAAAAAATAGCATCATCGGCAAACAAAAGATGTGACAATGTTGGACAGAATCTGTTTAACTTGATTCCAACTAACCTCCCCTCTTGTACTGCATTTCTCATTAAAGACGAGAGTGTATTGGCCATCAAGATGAATAATTAGGGGGACAGTGGGTCATCTTGTCTTTTACCTCTCGAAGGCTGAAAATAAGGTAATGGTTCTCCGTTAACCTTCACACCAAAGGAGACTGAGGTAACACATTTGATTACTCTTTGAACCCACCAATTGCTGAAACCCATTTTAAGCATGCAAGCTTCTAGGAAGTCCCATTCAACTCTGTCATAAGCCTTTTTCATGTCCAATTTTAGAACAGCCTGGAATTATTGCCTTCTTTTTCCGATCCTTAACTGGTGCAAAACTTCCTGTACAATCAGTATATTATCCTGGATTTGCCTACCTCCTACAAAGGCACTTTGCTCCCCAGAGATTAATTTTGGAAGCCACAGTTTCAATCTATCTTGCTAGGACTTTGGAAATGATATTATAAGAAAAGTTGCACAGGCTAATAGGTCTGAATTGGTCTAACTTTTCTGGATTTTGGACTTTTGGTATCAATGTGATGTGAGTTTTTGAAGAACTCTATAGTCATTTCTTTCAAGCTTTTGATATCTCGAACCCATATCTCTTCAGCATTTTTAAGCATAGAAATCCTATTCCTCAGCCTCCTTTGAATCGTTGTAGCATGGAAGAACCTTGTGTTCTTATCTCCCCATTTCAACCAGCTAATTCTAGATCTCAATCCCCAGTACATCTCCTCCTAACGCCAAATTTTCTCCAATTCTGCAACAATTTCTTTTCTTCTATTCTGGTCAGAATGTAGCATGTGAGAGTTTGTTAAATTTTGAAGTTCATCATTCAGCAGCAGAATTTTTCTACTGCTATTTTGAAATTTCTGTTTACTCCATTTAGCTAACCCTGCAGCTACTTCTTTGATTTTCTGCACTAAATTTTACTCCCTCGAACCTGGTCTGTTCCAGATACTCTTGATAATGTCCCCACAATCCTCATGTTCCAACCAAAATGCTTCGAATTTAAAAGATTTTTTCCCCCTTACTTTTTCAGCTGCTAAAGACATCAAGAGAGGGCTGTGGTCAGAACAGATAGCTGGTAATGCAAACACCTCAGCCTCTGGAAATAAAACTCTCCAGTTTAAACAGCATACTGCTCTATCAAGCCTTGTTTTCACATAATTCTGCCCTTCACGATTATTTGCCCGCGTAAAGGCACATCCCTTGCTCTCCAAGTCCATCAAACCCCATTCATTTAGGAAATCTCTGAATGCAAACATTTTGTACTGTTCAGCTAGTCTTCTTCCAACTTTTTCCCAATGATTCAAAGTCTCATTAAAGTCCCCCTATGCAAACCCATGGTAATGTGTTGATGGAGCTTAAGAATTTCAGCTGCTCCTATACCCTTAATCTTTCCTGAAAATTAGTTGGAGCATGAACAAAAGTCACTCTAAATAAATTCCTCTTCTCAGAATTCTCCTTTGTTACATCTATATACTCATTTGTGGCAAAATTTACTTCCACACAGAGTCCATCTTTCCATAGCATCGCTAAGCCCCCTCCAATCCCAATGGGATTCACAACAAAACAGTATTGAAACTCTAGCCGTCTGCTAATCCTACGGACCACTCCTTCTTGATTATTTATTTCCATTAGGAACACCACATCGGGCCTGTCTTGAGCCACTATGACCCTTAAAGCTTGAACTGTCAAAGGTGTGCCCAACCCTTGACAGTTCCAACATAATATCTTCATTTGTGATGCGGTGGCTTATTAGGGCTAGCCACCAAAGCCCGTAGTTCAGTTTCTTCAGACATACAAACAGGGGTCTCAAGTAATTGAGTTTCGTCAAGCAAAATCATATCTAGAGAAGGAGTTTGCACAGGGTTTGACCTTTTCTGTTTCTTTAGAGAAGGAGTTTTTGGAGCTTTCCTGCCTTTTTTTTACTTCTGTGGTCATTTGCTCCATCATAATATCCTTGCCCTTTTCTTGTGAAGGTCCCATAAGCAGCAGCAAATTTTGTTTTCCAGTTGAAAAAACTGGACTCTCTGCACAATTGCCCACAGGTTCTACAAGCACAGGTTCAGGGCCTCTCTTCTTGGAGCTTCTCAGCTTTCTAAGGGGATTGGTGTGATTCTCATCATCCTCCATATCAGCTCCCTGATATTCTGGGGTTTCTGGAATAGCTTCTTCAGGTATGTTATGACTCTCCTCCTCCTCATAAAAAACTTCCCAGAAGGGGCTGTGGTCCCCATTCTCTGATTTCAACCAACTCCCACTACTACTCCCCATCTTCGTTGAAATTTTTTCTTCATTATACGGAATATCAGGGCAGAAATTTGCATAGTGACCAATTTTCCCGCACGAGTAGCAGAAGATAGGTAATCTTTCGTATTTGAAATCAATCCATAGCTTGACCCAGTTGGAAGATGTGGTGGTTGTCCACTATCCACGAGAAGCAAACCGTTGTGTGGACTGGATTGCAAAAGCCCTTCGATTAGGACCTCTTCCTTCTAATTGACTTTCTAAGCCCCCAATCCCTTTGGAAGTTATTATGCAAAGCTAAGTGTAGATGATCATCAAGAAGGATGACTTCACATGATCAAGAGAAATGTACGTGTTACTGGGATGTACATATCATCGTTTACTTCAAAGTAATAGCTTATTAAAGCTTAGTCAATCCGCATCACCGCAGTGCTAGAGTGAGAATTTGAAATTCCAATTAGCTTGTTTGATAATTCTGATAAGTGCAAAATGTTAGCATTCTCAGTACTCAATACATTAAGCACGTTCCATAATCTTAACTAATTTCGACTTGAAAGATTCAATTAAACGAAAAAAAAAAAACCCTCTTAGATTGCTAAATAAGAATGGGATTAGCGAATTCATTCTATACAAAAGATATCTAAATAGGAATCATAATCTTGCTTATGACATTGCTAAAAGCATAGAATCTACCTATACCATTCAACAATTCCATGCATGGTAAAGAGCTAATTTTCATCAGTACTCCATATTCAATCAGCCATCATCAAGTAGCATTCTATTTTCATTTTCAGGGCTTAGAATGGACCGCGTTTAAAATTTCTAAAGCCCGCTTTTCAGTTTTATCAAAAGGACCTCGGGCAGTTCTTCGTTTATCACAGAAACTATCTATAGAGGAGTATTATGTCCATGTTTCACATGATTAATGGAAAAAACACTTAATTTTCTTCTCCATGTCGACGGTTAATTTGAAGTATCTCCTTTTCGTTATGACCATAACATGATTAATCCATTGGGAGACGATATATGTTCACACTTCTTTCACGAAAAAATAATGTATCAAACAGATGAGATTCTATCGCCATGTCCACGGTGAATGTAGAAGGAATTCTTTTATGAGTCTTCCCTACTTTTTTTTTTAAGTAAAATTTTTACATACGCCACATGTGTATTTATTTTATTTTTGTACAACCCATATCCATCATGTGGGATTTAGGTAGTTAGTTTGTTTTTCTAATTATAATTACCATGTCAAGTCGATAGCGATGAAGCTAAGTTAGGTAAAAAAATGTAATTAGTACACAGATGTGTTATACCATATTAAAATCCCACTTTTTATTATGTATTAGAACTCATATCTTCAACTCTCTTCTAGCCTTGGCACGATCGCATGGAGTTGCGAATTACTCCTACAGGACCACAATGCTAATCTCCAGAAAATAACCATGCAGATAAAACAGTGACATATATAACTTTTCGTGAATTCATAAACGAGTTTTTCTGTTTAATTATGATGAGGAAGCTGTGATATGTTAAAATTAGTCCTTGATATATCACTATTGCCGTCGACTCTCCTGACAATGGAGGAGCTTCTGCCTCCATGGCCATGGAGGTTGACCTTCTGCCATCTTTGGGGAGGCTGAACGAGATGCGATCTTCGCCACCGATGGACTCGAATTGAGCTTGGTGGGAGGGGGGGTAGCTGTTGAGTGGTAGGGTAGGTGGGGTAGCAGCGGAAGCCGACAATGGCGAGGGGCGAGGTTGCGGCAACTCATGTCTTTGGTCTGGTGTGAGTGAGCACACATGAAGCATCCATGTCTAGTTACACTGCATGAAGATAGCAGATGAGACTAGAAGGGGTAAGACAATCTGCATCTTCTTTTGATTGGCAAATTATTAATATGGCCATCACCTAAAACTTATATTAGCTAAGTTTACATGTTAGTGATGTTCGTAACTTATAACCCACCAATTTAAAACACGTCGCCTGCCAAGAAGAGACACGTGACATATATCAAAACCACTGAGAAGAAAAGAGAACAAAAAATTCTTTGAAAAATCCTTACTCCTAGTTATTCAATAAGTCAAAATGCTCATTAAAGATCTCACAAAATTAGGGATAAAATCGTGCCATTTCATTTAGCACTCATATAAATTGTGAGATTTGGTTTTCTTTTTAACTAGCGATGGTATGAAAGAGTTAGAGCTAATTAATGCCTCATAATGATCTTATCACTCGTAGAAACTAGTTGTTACTAGCATAGATACAGTGAACAGTCAGCCACTTAAACATGTATTGACTACAAAAATATCAACATTTACTACGTACCGTCGTTTTGGTCATTTCAATTGGGCGTTATTTTGGCTCAAGATGCGGCATTAACTATTTGTTTATACATTGGAAACGACTTTGTATAATCTTTATCCAACATCCGAAGTTCTATGTCACTATCGAATGAGTCCCAGCGAAAATATCTCCATTGTCCATTTTAATGACAATGATTTCAACTGGCTATCGTAACTATTACACCCAAAACCATACCTGACCACTTTCTTTCCACTACCATTTTTGGATCTTTATAAGTAAATTCAGATATTCGGACTTTTAAGTTTTGACTCTATATACCACTTTGCATACTGACACTGGTAATAATTTACATAATCCCAATTTTCTTTTCGAGAATAACTCAATCCAAATCCAGATTTCCCCAATCGAATCAAACCCATAAGTTCAACTCAAATCTAATCAGCCACCGCAGTGTCGCTGCCGCCGTAACTATTTTTGTTAAGCTTGCAGTTGGACGTCGAGACCTCACTTGTAGCCCCTTTCAACACTTCTATGTTCTCTCTCTCTCATACGATCTCAATACCGACCTTGATTGAGGTCGCCGTCATGCTTCAAGCCATGGAGAAGGCCTGGACGACGTCAGAACTATTGTTAAATCTGGGCAACAGTCTGAGATATTGTTATTCACTATTTCACATTTGTACTCCCTCTTTGTCGTTATATAGTCGGTTTCAAGCAGTCTCACCTCTACCACGCATCAAAGCACGCAAGAAGAATCAGATTATTTTGGCTTTCAATTGTAGCTTTTATATGCTGCATCTTCCATTGAAAATTCAGGAGATGATAACGTTTATTCACGATGAACAATTTTCTCGGCTTTCCAACCCTTAGTTTGACTTTGGGAAAGCCTTTGGGAAAGTACAAATATTTTTAGGATAAAAGATCTTTATGCAGTGTATACATTAATTGGCAAAATGTAATTTGTCAGTGTATTGGGAAACAATTTCCGCTAAATACTGTTTGGAAAAAAAATGTGAATTTGTCAAGTACTTTTTCTATTAAAAAAAGAAAAAATTACCAAAAAAAAGCATTGACCTTATTGCAATTGTGTCAATTCAATCATAAGCCTTTCAAATTTGTTCCAATTCAATCCATTCGATTAATTTTGAATGAAAATTGCTTACATGATCATCCGACGTAGCACAGCTAATGTTGCCGTGAACAATATTAGTGATATTTTACTATGAACTTGCTGACATGGACTGTCCGTCCCGCATGATGGGGCCAAAATAATTTTTAATACTATTTTGATATTATTTCAAATTTTTTATTTTCTAAAATACTATTAAAAAATGTCCAAGTCAGCGCCCCGTACTACTTAGGATTGTTGGAGTCTATGTCATCGATTTTTTTTTTTTATATCAAATTTGGCTTGATAGACTCAATTGGTAAAATGTGAAAAGGTTTAAGTCCCAATTGGCACAATTAAAAGATTGAGGATTGAATTAGCACAAGCGTAATAAATTTACGACTTTTTTTTGATAATCTTCTCTATCCAACCATTGTTGGCTAGTGAGTTATAATGCATGTTCTGGATACTGACCGGTTCGCATCGATTGCAGAATATAAGGATGCTGGTTTGGATCAGCAATTTTTTTTTTTTTTTGGTTTCTTGGATCAGAAATTGAGCAGCCATCTTTTCATAAATCTACAAAAATGTGAGTTGGAAACCTTATTTTTCAAGACCCAATAATCCAGAACATATCGCGTCTCTACTCTTCCGGATTGGTCGATTCATCTTTTTCCATCTCTCAGTGAATATTTCCAAAGATGTCATCAACTTAGCACGTAGTCTCGCCTATGGTAAAATGATGGCACTGGGACTCGCCCATGTTAAATGCTAGAGGCAGAAAACTTGATTGAAAAAAAAAAAATCCACATTGCCTGTTCATGAAAGTGATAATTCCATAAGACAAAAGTAAAAGTAACTCCCAAGAAGATGAAAGCCTACATTGATCAGAACCATAGGATGTCTCATATCTTCTCAGCTCGCTAAATAGTAAGAAACTATGCGACGATTATGTCCGTCACTATATGCAATGGCCACTAATATCGTCATTGGAATTCAAGAGAGACCCATAACAGAATTGATAGTGAGGGGTCTCTGTTAAACTCCGCAATGATACTACGCAAGGAATCCATGACGATCCCAAAAAAGGAGAGTGGGTGATATTGGCATTAGCAAAGAATAAAAACAGATACCTATCGTAAATGAAGATGTTGATAAGAGATTATGTGCTCATTGCTAGTTAAAGAGCTAGTTGCTACCTAATTTTGTCAATAGGGTAAATTCTATTAGGAAATTACGAAAAAGGTCCAAGTAGCATGAGCAAACGAAAAAAGAGACCAAGAATAAATAGACAATTTATAAAATAAAATAAAAGCAAAATTTGATTTTTTTTTTTCATTCCTGGTCTATCTCTTTCAAGGCCCAGCCTTTTCTTTTACTTCTTTCGGCCCGGCCCACTCTCCTTCTGAACTCCTTTCCTCAAACACGTTCGAGGACATAGGGCATGGACCGATGAGAGCGCCATGCGTCGTTGCCTAAGCGGGTGAGGATTTGGTCAAGAAGCGACGTGACAACGAGGTCGAGGAGGTCGACGGGAAGAAAATATTAGATACAGACTAAGTGCCACCTCATTTTCCAGAGCTCCATTCATTACGCGACACTTGTCAGAATTGTTCTCTCTCCGTCGTCGTCCTCTTTCTTCCCTCTATTTTCTTCCCTTCTTTTGCCGGCCATGGACGACCCCTCTCTGTCTTTTCTTCGGTTTTTTTTCTCCCCAATCTCCGATGACATGTCTATCTCCGGCAATCCGACTATCGTCTCCGTTCTGTTAGGTTTTCGTTTCCTCTAGTGCTTGCATTTGCTCGAGGTCTAGATCTACTATTCCCACTACACGATTTCGGAGCCCTGAGGGACCTTGAGGATGTAAGGGGACATGGTGGACTTGGGGTCACGGGTGATGACGAGGGGCGGCTTGGGCTTGTTCTTGGAGCCCGAGGGCTGACCGCTGGGGCGGTGGACAACTTCGATGGAAGCGCCGTGGCCAGCGGGTTTAGGTTTGGAGGGGGAAGGGTCATCGTCGAGTTGGAAGTGGTGGGAGAAGGGACGGGGGTGGTGGAGGTTGGGGAGCATGACGGTTGGGTTGGGGGCAGGGAGTTCATCGAGTTTTTGTGCGAACGACGTCGTCAGCACCCCACGCAGTTAAGGAAGAGGGTCGGAGGGAGATGGAGATGGGGGTAACGAAGAAAAATAAAAAGAAAAACAGTAAGAGAAGAGAGACTATCCATGGCTTTGCAAAAAAAAGAAAACGAAGAAAAGACGAACAAGAGAGAAGAGGGAGGGCAATGAAGGAGAGAGAACAATTCTGACAGATGGGCCCTTGATGCACACGTGTCGCGTAATTAATGGAGATCCGGAAAAATGAGGTGGTACTTGGTCTGTACATAATATTTTCTCAGTCGAGGGGTGCGGCATCCTTGAGAAAATATTAGGTACAAACTACATGCCGGATCGGGATCTCTTGTCATAGAAGGTTAATGGCAAGGGTGACATAAAAGGAAATCTAGCCGTCCATTTGAATCCGAAAGCCGAGATTTTGCCACGTCATCCCAAGAGGAGAGCTGAAATTTCGAGCGGGAAATCCGGATAAAAAAAAAAGAAAACCCGAATGTCGTCAATGGCGGTTGAGATTTCTCTCTCCTCAAATGTCGTCCAAAATTTCCTCTCTCAAATGTCGTCCCTTCTCTTCTTTTCACTCCGATGACGGTTCGCTTCGACGCCACCTTTGCGGAACCGCCATCGACCTTCTCGACACCAAATCCGGGGCGCGTTAGTGGCTTCGACCCCGAGCACCGACATAGCCACGGGTCGATTTCGACCCGGAACCGGCCCGTGGAATAACCGGAATTGGCCCATTGACCGGGACCGGCCCGGTCTCTCACGGGCCGGTTATGGTTTTTTAAAAATAAGAACCGGCGGTTTCGGGCCCGTTGCGAAATTGCAAAAAAAAAAAAAAAAAGAAGGTGGGCGGATTGGCGAAAAGAGCCGTTGGCTCTTTACGCCCCGGCCCCACCCAACAGCCCAAAATTGGGCCGTTGCTAATGCAACGGCCACAATATGGCCGTTGTAATGCAAATGTTTTTTTTTTATTTTAAAAATTTTCTATAAATATCATTTCCCTCCTTTCATTTTTTCTCATAATTTCTCTCTATTTCTCTCAATTGTCAATTCTCTCAATTCTTGCAAATTCTCTTAATCCACTCAATCCCCACTCAATTTTCCGACAAAAATGGCAAGTGAAAGCGGAACCGGTAATAAGGGAAAGAGCTCGATGCATATGGGTATAGGGTAATCCAATTATTCTCAACCTCATGATCAATATGATTCTCGTGAGTTTACATATTAGGTTGATGATGATGATAATATCAACTATGTTCTCAACGTCGAAAGCACGTCCCAACCCAAGAAAGTCTTCATCCTCCTACCGGCGTCGAAGAAACGTTAACGACAAAGGAAGCGAGGAACGGTAGGCCCGGGAGGGTACATCCAACTTATGGCAACACTTCGACAAAGTATATGTAGGCGGAGACAAGTACAAGATAAACCGCAAATATTGTACGAAATCATACAATTTCAATAAAAGAGACGGCTTTGAAATATATTGTAGGCATCCGATGCAAAAACATGCAACACAAGTGGGGATCAACACTAGGCAACAACAAATTTTCGGGTCTGAAAATTCTAACACTTATCCTTTATTTCGTTACGGTGATGAACTTTATAAAGAAACATTAGCTCAATATGTTGCCATTGAACATTTACCGTTTAATATTGGTGAAAATTTTGGTTTGATTTTTTTTATAAACACTGCATATACTCTGCAAGCAAAACACTGTTCCGCGAACGACTCTTAGACGCGAACTTTTTAGGGTTTATAAAAAAAAAAAAAAGGCTTTGCAAAACTTTTTTAAGGATTTCAATAGACGTGTGCATATAGATAGCGACATTGGAGCGATCCTTGGCAAATTCATTCTTATATGGGTATCACATGCCATTGGATAGATGATGATTGGAACATTCAAAAAATAGTACTTGCATTTCGAGTGTTTGATGAAAGGCATACGACCAATAATATTTATAGAATAATTAGGAAAGTTTTAGAAGAATATTATTTGATTACTAAAGTTTTTTCGGTTGGTTTTGATAATGCCGCATTAAATACTGCTTCCATTCCCGATTTAGAAAATATTTGTAAACTCTCTTTTGGCGGATAATCTTTTTACATTAGATGTGCTTGCCATGTTTTAAATTTATGTGTACAAGATGGTTTGCGAACTCTTGAGACTTTTCTCACTCCAATAAAGAGAGCAATTAAATTTTTATGAAGTCGTCCCCAAGTTATAAAAGAATAGGGCAGATTTTCTAAACAACATGGACAAAAACCAAAACGATTTCCAAAAGATATTCCGACTCGTTGGAATTCCACTTACGAGTTGCTTCATCAATCTTTTGCTTATAAAGATTTATTATGTGGGTTTATTTCTAATAATTTTTCCGAAATTAGTTTACTTCCGCAAGATTGGGTTGTTTGCAAATTTTTTTAGATTTTTTGAAAGTTTTTAATGATGCAACTCATACTTTATCTGGTGTTTATTATCCTACTACGCATGCATTTTTAATAGTGTGTTAACATTACTGGTATTTTTGTGAATATGAAAATGATGCTCAATTAGCTCCGATCGTTATAGCAATGAAAGCAAAATGGCTGCATTATTATATATGCATTCCTCTTGTTTATTTGGTTGCTATTGTTTTCGATCCAGGTACCAAATTAGATGGTTTGTATGATTATCCGAAGGATTATTATTATGATTGTTTACATTGAATGAAATAGTAGATATCAAAACTATACAAGTAGAGGTTAAAGGCACTATAGTAGCATTATATAATGAATTTTGTAGTAGATATGATTTAGGTGATAGTGGATTTTCTCAACCTATTGCCTCACAAAGGGATGAGAGTTCTAAACTTAGTAGATGGTACAATTTGCTCGTTAATAGGCAAAAAAGACAAAAGGGAGCAACATGTAACATTTTCGAATTAGAAAACTATTTAATCATTGCTTTTGAGTTTCGTGATTCGAATACAGCACATATTTCAAAATTCCGAAGTGGTGGAAAAATTATTCAACCCGATTCCCAGTTCTCGCTCTTATTGCAAGATAAATATTAGCAACCCCTTCTTCAACGGTTGTAGTTGAACAAGCATTTAGTGTTGGAGGATTAATTTTGGACGACCGCCATTCAAGATTAAATTCGAATGCTATGGAGGCTCAAGCTTGTGTCTATGATTGGATAAAGGCTAAATTTCGACAATAAGAGCTGGATCGAGACGACGAATTCTTTAATAATGATAGTGGAGATACCACTACCACGGGTACCACAACGGGTAGCGACGATTGATGATGAGGTAAGTTGGGGTTATTAAAGGTAAAAGGACTACATGGGCTTTGATTATTTTATCCCCAAGAAGATATGTAGGTGCTTAATTGATTACAATGTACAATTTGATTATAATTTATAATTAGTAAATTATTTTTTTTTTATTTTATAATTTATTATTTAAAATTAATTTTTAAATAAGGAAATCGAAACCGGAACCGATCCTTGAATTGGCCGAACCGGCGGTTCCGAACCGAAACCGGACCACCCCTTCAAGGACCGATTCCGATTCCATGTTGGCCACGAACGAAACCGCCGGTTCATGAATCGGAAACGGCGATTCCCAACCCATGGCCAGTCTACCCGAGCACATACCCATCTCTCTCTCGCCGATTACGACTCCGTGTGGACTTTGGGGAACCGCCGTCGACCTTACCGACACCAAATCCAAAGGCGCGTCGGTGACTTTGAGCCCGAGCACATACCCATCTCTCTCTCTCTCCGATTACGACTCCGTGTGGATCTCTTGGGTTACGAAGTTGGTACTTGATCGATCTTCGCTTCTTTTCTTTGAATTTGGTTTCTACGATTCAAAGCATTCTTGAGGAGTTTTTAGGATTTTCTGGTTTAACTTATGTTGGCGAGTCTAGGACTTTGCTCTGTCCACTTCGACGCTAGCCTTATCGGAATCGCCATCGACCTTCCCGACATCAACCCCGGGGTCCAGACACGTGTTAGTGGCTTTGTGCCCGAGGGATTTCTCGCATCGCAAAGAACGGGGAGCAACTCGACAAGCTACGGAGGACAAGGCGAGTTGTTCTCTCTAACACATCGACTAGTTTGTCCAATGTATGTCGGGTATGTGTGAGATACTTTGGATTTCCTTGTGGGGTTCTTCGATTGAGGCGATTTAGAGTCGATTAGAGTTGTTTTATTTGGCGAGTGAATCGGTGTTGGCAAAGATTGGGGCTTACGAATCCGTGATCATGCACAAGAACTACGAATCTGTTTATTTGGCGAGTTATTTTAGTGCTCAACCAAACTAATTTCATTCCCATATGTTTCAAGTTTTTGTCATTGAATCCTTTTTCCTCACATTACCTTTATCAACTATTAACATAAAATCTCTTGCCCGATTTTTGTCGTGCTTTGTTGTGAATATTGATCGTCGTCATGATCCTTTTAAATTGCGCTCTGGGTGCTTGTGTCTGTGCACCAATTTGATAGAGACATTTTTCCATTTTGGGCAGGTGAAGTGAAACGTGAAATGTAGAAATACTGTAGAATCTAAGAGAACTTGATCCGTAGTTCTTGTGCGTGATTATGGGACTCTCCAGCTCCTTGCTAGTGGATTTCATTGCAAGGGTGTTCATAGTTCTACTTCTTTTTTGGCACAAAAACCTTTTTTGTACTGTGTTTATACCAAAGGTATATGAAGCTTAGAGTTCTTGTAGTTGACTTGAGATGAAAATAATGGAGGTAGCGGTCTTTGCTTTTCTTTAGTTAGTTTTGGCAAAGATTGGGGCTTACGAATCCGTGAACCGGTGTTGGAAAAGATTGGGGCTTACGGATGTGGTCTCCAAAATGCTTAGAAAGTAGTCGAGTCTGGTTGTCATTATGTCCTCTTTCGCCTTTGCTTTTAGGTTTTCCTAATAATACTTTTCTCCTATTTTCTTCCCAGTTCAATTACGACGAAAGTGTGTACGAATTCAAAGAATATTTCAAGCTCCATGGAATAAAGTCATTAGATCCTATTTAAAAATGGCGACGAGTATGGTTTGCAACTTAGATAATCAAGGCAGCAAGTCCTCTTGTAGACAATGATTAAAATTTCTCTACATTTCGAGTGCTCCCTTTGTGTTCTTGAGTTAGCCATATCTCAAGCACGATAAATCTATTGATAGATCTTCAAAATGCTATGGTTATGCTTGTTTAGCCCTCGTCAACAGGTTATTAGGCTTAGATATTTAAATGAATTGCCCGAACGGTGGATTATGGCATTGGATATTATTATTAGGGGATGTGGAAGCGAGGTGCTTATGCTTTTTGTTGGATTATTCGACATAAATTCGGATTTCCGAATGAGGCACATTTTTTTTCCTACCTCGTGTGTTCCCTATTTAAGCGACATGCTTATGCTTTTGCAACATTCATGCTTATCTTAGCAAGCAATTTAAGTGCAAACTTCGGGAAGCAATACCACCATCAACTCCATTCCATGACATGACTCTATTACAGGTGGTAGCAGGTGGTGGTGCGATTGAGGCTGCGTTGTCTGTCTACTTGGAGTATCTACCAACGACGCTAGGATCCCGTGAACAGGTTGGCTATTGCAGAATTTGCCGAGTCATTATTAATTATACCAAAGGTCCGGATTAACATGCATTGATGTTTTTCAAACTTTAATTTGATTTTTGTCCCGGGCTTAATGGAGCACTACATCATGTTTGCCAAGATTTTTTGGAAATTATCTTCGCTGTTTTATTAAATTATTTTTTTGCCGAAGGTGCTTGTCACAATGCCGCAAAGGAAGCAATTGAGTTAGTTGCAAAACTACGAGCTTACCACCGCACCGCACAAAATAAGGCCGACAAGAAGCATTTGTCGAGGTAATTCTTTGTTGTGTATTTAGAATGATGTCTTTTGTAGTTGGCCAGCGTTTAGGTAACTTAAGATTGGCTCCATTGATCTTTCTTTTCAATCCCGCTTATTTTATTCCCTACAAGGAGTTATTTTTGCATTCGAGATGACCTTTACATACTCGTATATAAACACGTATGGACATAAGATAGGCAATTTCTCCGAAGGAGCATCTAGAATAATCACAAACCCAATAGTTGAGTGATTTCCAAGAAAAGAAAATTTGATCGGCAAAATTACGTGATGCCCTCCCGACATCTTAATTTGTTGATTATAATGCATAGACTTTCGGATGCTTGAACAAGAAATGAAATGACATTATACAAACTAATGGTAAGGTAAATAGATAGCTTCAGTACCAACACCTTAATATTTGTTGGATGTCCAAAAAGCTTGTAGAACACACTTTATAAGGTGATGTGAATTGTTTTGCTACGTCAAAGAGTCATGTCATGGAATGGAGTTGACGGTGGAGGAGGGTCTTATCCATATATATTCTCTCTATTGCACTTTGATACTTTTAGGAATGCGAGATGTCCAAAAAGCTTGTAAATTGAATGCTAATGCCCCTTGATGTTGTATGTCACTTCTCTATGCTATTTTAGGTTTGTTGAAATACCGAAGGAATACTATGTTGTTTTCGATGGCCGTAATATCGGTATATACGATAGTTGGCCTTAAACTGAAGTCCAAGTAAGTGGTTTTAGTAATGCTAATTACAAAGGATATAACAATTGGGAAGCCGCAAAACAGGCGTACTTAGAATTTTTCAATATGAAAGAGTTGCCAACGACAATTCATTTGCCTACACGATTTCGTCCCAATAATGAACATGTGAAGTAGGTACGTTAGTTGCTTACTCTTGTAATAAGGCACTTCAATTTTTCAATGGCTTAGGGATGTAACAATTATATGGTTTCTTGTTATGTCTAATCGGGACGATGCTTGTCCCAGTGGATGTAGCCGTATAATTAGAGATCTAGAAATGGAGTTGGCACAAACCCGATTTGAGCTGGAACAAACTCGAAGGGAGCTGGAACATAGCTAATGTTCATATGATTGACTATACAAGAATTGGAACATACCCAAGGTTCGCTTCGATTGACCGTACACAGGAGCTACGAATGTAAGGGAGGTGAATGACAACTTGCAAGATATGATTAGTGGCTTCAAGAATGTCAACATCGATTAGAAATGCTCCTTGCATTTCGGGAACTCAACTTTGATGATAGTGTACTAGAAATTGCTTATAGATATGCTCGGATGCTTGACGAAATCGCGGATATGCCCCTAGGTGAAACCATGCCATAGCTATTAGTTGGCCTTTTTGAAGATGGAACCAAGACATTTTTGTTGCGTTTGTCCTACACACTTTTCAGCCGAGGCTGTCGATACATTGTACCTCATTGAAACTGCTAAATCTTATGGAATATTCTCTTATTTATTGACCACTTAATGATTATTTACTATCTATTTGTCATCACCATCATTGTTGCAGAGTCTAGTTGTCTCATGGAGAGAACCGCTTGTTTTTTTGGGTTTATATGATCAATCTAGCAACAATATTTTGGTAATGTCACCCCTTATTCATGGGTCCTTTTATTTTATGCAAAGCACGGTTTTTCGCGAAAAACAAAATTTCTACGTATCCCGATGCCATAATGCCTCACGCGACTTTTGACTTTATTTTTATGAACTAACATTCCAAACCATTAACAGTTGCCACTAGCCTTTGGGGTCGACTAGAAACCAATTGAGATATGGGAGTATTATCTCAATTTCTACGCAACCAGAGCATCTAGGTTCGGGGATTTATTTACGCTAATTATCCAACTAACGCCATTTCGGTACCTAACCAATTTGTATTCCTAAAATGACCATGCATTTTACCCATTACATCGAAACTCAAAGACATCTAACCATAACTAGGTGACTAGGCACGATGTTTTTTTTTTGTCATTTTCATGTAGTTATCTATTTAGTTCTCATGCTAACATTCATAAGAAGAAGCTTTAAGAGAAAGGAAACCTCAACGCAATTTTAGCGAGATGCTTTGAATGTTAACTAAAAGGAAAAAAAATGACTATTCATTAACGAAAAAGTAAACACGCGGATCAATTTAAATGAAATGCAAATTCGAAGAATCGGACATGCAAAATGGTCGGGTATATAATGAACTAGACCGGAATGGACATTAGTCAATCCTCATTGCGGAATAACGACAAAAGAAACTAATTTGGCGGAAATGCAAAAGCAAAGATTGTTTGGTTCTTCCGATTTTTTTCATCCCTTTCCGAAAATTTTTTACTTTTCTTTTATATAAAAAAATGTTTCCCATTCTACACTAAAACAAAAGGCCTCGCATTAGAAAAGTGTGAAACATGAATGTAAAACTAAGGTCAAGTACGAGTTATAAAGAAAACGACATGAGTTTGCACAAAGCGGATTACCCCTTCTTTTTTACTTTTCTTTTTCATGTCCCATTTCGAATTTTTTTTTACCTTCCTTTTATGAATTTTTTTCCCAATTCTACGCTAAAAAAGGCTTCGTATAAGAAAAGTATGAAAATGGATGTAAAACTTAAGTCGGGTATATAAAAAAACATTAACGAGATTGCACAAAAAAAAAAGTTCCGTCTCTCCCCTTTTGGGACATTTGCTCAATACTTATTAGTCACCAATTGCTTAAAAATGGTCTCAGGGGATGTTTTCAATGGCCATGTACTTTGAACCTCGAGGACCAAGTGCGGTAAGTTCGAGTGTGGAAGCAAATTAGTATATACACGTAATGGTCCGGGCTAAGTAACTTCAATTATATCGAACGAGGTTATGACAAAAAGTCATCTTCATGTGGTGAGTTCAACGGGTTTTAAGAATGCTTGGGTTCAAAATCGGACAAATGAACAAGTTTAAAAGGTTTGATTCAAGTTAAAAATCTTTCATATGTGTATCATAAAAAAGAACGTTTGGTCCGAATGAAACTAGGTAACTTGTAGTTTCTAATGCATCAATCGGTTTGGGAAAGGATTGGACGGATGCCCGGAAAAAAGCATTGCGAAGCCAATTATGCGAGAGACCTCTACATCGGGCCATATAACTAAAGATCTGCATATTTGCAGCGGCAAAAACAAAACAAAAAAAGAAACGAAAACACACGGAACAACCAAAAACAGAACATTACCAAGAGAAAATGAAGCAATACACATCACAAAGACATCATGAACAAATTCCACCTTACAAGATTATGGTATCGGCTTGAGTATGAGTTTGCCGGACCGAGGAAATCAAGGATCTCGGCCCGGCGAACCTGCGTAGTTAACAAAGAAAAAAGAAATCAACTCCACAACAATATTCTACCTGTTGAAGATTCAAACTCCACAACAAAATTCTACCTCTGCTACATATATTATTATCCGCCATATCCAAGATTCAAACTCCACAACAATGGTACAATGGTCTTGTTAAATCCAAAACACAAGGAACTTATGAGCAACAAAAGCAGAAGAGGAAAAAAAAGAAGAAATAATAAGGGATCAAATGGTAGTGAATGGAAAACAAAGAATGCAACCGTCCCCCATAAATAAAACATTGACTAACAATAAAATATCAAGTACTTTGTCAAGCATAAAACATTAGGAAGTAACAATAGCACAACTTAAAACATTAGAAGAGTTGAAAAGCTTCGGATCAACAGGAGGGAAGATTGTGGTTGAAGACTACCACGTAACTAAGCTCCGGATCAACGTTCCCCATTTTGATAGCCTCTCTACATCCATCAATCAAAGAGGTGAAAAGCTCAATCGTGCTTCAAGAGGAACTGCAGAAATGATCCACGAAATTCGAAGCAATAAAATTGATTTGATTCTCATTTCCAAATTTCATAACCTATATAATGAGAGAAACAAGATGATGAACATACTTCCCAAAATTCATAACCTACCATAGGCACAATGTACAATTGCTCAATGTATAGATTAACAACAGAATCAAATAGGAGAAAGCACAAGTTGAATGACTAAAATATGGGACACCAAATAAGCCCTATATAGCACATAAGCACCAACTCATTCACTTGATAATATGATGAACATATTTCTAAAAGAAACTTCAGTAATAGATTAAGTTGCAAAAAATAGAATATGCATATTTAAATTGACATAACAACCCACTAACATTTCCTAGCCATCTATCCATTAGAAAAGGGAAGCAGGAAAAGGACATCAAGAGATGGAGTTTATGCCCACTCAAATCACCTAGCAACATAGAAAACAACATTTTCAAGCATTAGCAATTTATTTGAACAGCAAATCCCGCCATAGCCACCTTCTCCAATAACATTGTTTTGTTTAAGTAGTGTATTGCTAGCGAAATTACTGGTCAAACTAATTAGAAATTGTATTGAGTAACAATAAAACATTAGGAAGTAACAGCCAAGTTACTCGAACTAATGAAGATTTTTTAGTTTCATTTCTCTCAAAACTTTAGGAAGAAACATTTCTAGCGGGGTATGATAATATGACATCAAACATTCCTTAGAATCTACGAAGTAGATGAACTCTCTACAGACAAACAACAATACCCGAAATCGTAGCATCTTTCCTAAATAGATGAACTTGAGGTGGGGCTGCATAGCCAGGCTCATAAGCCTAAACATCCATAATGAAATGTCTCGAGTGTCGGTAAATATGGAAAACTCGCCCCTTAGAAAGTGAAAACCATTAATCCAGCCAACAAATCCACAACTTCCGCAAATAGACATAATAAATCAGAAATTAGCATGCATGATGAAATGAACATAATAAGATGAACATAACTTAGTGAAAATAGAATAGTGCATTACCCATCACCAAGCGGTGCTATCATGAAAGGCATATTCAAGTCTCGTGGTGTCTCAAACCTACTGAGTAGATTACTGTAAAAATCCGGAGGGTTATTGTAACTTCCAAGAACTTGAGGTGCACAAGAAGCTTGCGAAGACGCTTGAGGTGTGTCTCCTTGCTTCTTTCTTTTTGTTTTATTCTTCTCTAAATAGCTCTTATGTCGCTTTCCTTCTTTGCATCCATCTTTCTTCTTGAGGCCCGTACATTTTGCAACGAGACTCGTATCTTCACTTAAACCCGTCAAATTTCTCTAAAACTCACCTCCAAATGGCATTTCATCAAGAGATTTGTTAATGGTCAAGATCATCTCCTTGATAAATTCATATCTCTCGAATAGTTTGTGAGCCCTTGACTGCTATCTTCACAAACTCGGGACACACCTCTCTATATCTATCAGTAGCATCCATGTCACCATTCCCCTAAACGAATATATAGAATTTGTTAGAAGTTACCAATAAATTAGAACACTAAATTGAGTAAAAAAGAACATAACGACAATTTATACCTGAGTATCTAAACAATGCTTCTCGAGTATTCCATCTCTTGCTTCACGTGTCCATCTCTTCAAAATGTAAGCACTAGGAATTAACTTTATGTCCAAGTTATCAAGCACCTTCAACGCATATCAACATAAGATCCCAACGGTCTCAAAATGATTACAAGCACAATTTACCACTTCATTGCTTGGGCCACCCTTGACCCTCATGTACTCTGAATCATTTGTACCAAATGAACCAACAACATATTCCCGCAAGAGACCTATCTCATTACGTTCCTTGATAACCAGAGATAAATTTTTAATCCATTCTGTCTGAAAATTTTCAAACATCGAAGGTGTATACACCTTACTTGCTTGCTGCAACATAGATGATATCCGACACAAAATCGTTGGCAATTTCTCTCTAGCATTAAACTTAGCCTGTAACTCTTTGTACCGCTTATCGTTCACCTCCTTATCCAATCTCTTAAAAAATCCATTTAAATTTATATTACATGCAAGATAATTCTTCAAATTTCCATTTAAACTCTCACTCAATTGTGTACTACATATCCCCAATGTCACTGTAGATTTCATATAACATCTAGCCCACATCTCTTTCAACCTATAGAGATTTTAGAGCCAAGAATTGTCGGTAGCTTCATATGTTGAAAGTAATGAATCCCAAGCCTCTTCAAATTTTTTCACTTCTACATATTCATACACAAGCTTCTTCAAATCAATCAAAAAATTAGATCCATTCTTCATTAAATGACCAACATTTTTCATGGCATTTTGCATTAGATTCCATGTACACAATCCATGTTTTATCTAGGGAATCACCTCTTCTAATGCCTTCGACATTGCAACATCTTGATCAGTAAAAATTGTTGTAGGCCTCTTATATTTGTGTGCCCCCAAGAATGTTTCGAAAAGCCATTTGAATGAATCTACTATTTCATCATATAAAAGTGCAGCCCCAAAAATCATGAACTCTCTATGGTGATTGAATCCAATAAATACACCGAGTGGCCTGTACTCTTGTTGGTGGAAAATGTGGTGTCAAAAGTTACAACATCACCAAAAAGGGCATAATCAATAACCATCCTAGAATCTGCCCAAAATATATTTGTTATTTGCTCATTACTATCATGCCGAACAAAGATAGAAGTAAGATGTGTCTAAGATTTGTCATTTTTCGAAGTACCTCAATAAATATCCTGCGTCTCCAAACTCCATGTCTCTCCCTCGTTCGGTGCGAAGATAGTTTTTCACATCAACCCTTGTGTAACCAACATTTTCTCTTCCCCCGGATCGTACACTAGATAAGTCATGTTCTTTGTCTCCGTGTGAGGCCCGCATTGTCGCCCAACTCAATTTGCTTGAGCTTGGACATCGCCTATTTGCCTATGTGACCATATCAAGTGAGTACACTCTACAAAGTGGAGTGGATGGGAATGCATTGGCTCAAAATCATACACAAAATATTTACCGCTCCCTCGAACTAATTTGATTTCTATTCGGGCATGGTAGTCCATCCTCGTTTTAGGCCTAAGCTTTTTTTACTAATTTCAAACATTTATCTTTTTGTCGATGTCCCTCTTTTGCACAACAAAAGCATGTAGAAGTTATGGAACCATCCTCCCCTTTGTTAATAACTCTCCTACGTACACCAAAACCAATTTTCAATGCATACATCTTCCAAAACTCCCATGCGTCATCTACATCATTAAATTCCATACCCATTTGTGGTGTCCAATCATTACTGCTGATAAAATCACACAAAACATAGTGGACAAAGTTGCACCATTAGACGATAAACTTGAACAACAAATAATAAAACAAAAGAAAAACTAACATACGTTCATGAAGACATTACTTACCTTGTGCATCATCATCCATTTGAGAGGGAGTCTCCATTTGAGGGATAATTCTGCCATCTTTCATAATTGACTTCTAATGAGAAGTGATGCTTTTCTTAGAAGTCAATTATGAAAGATGCTTGGAATGAGAGAGAAAAGCACAATAGACAAATTCTCAACTATAGAGTCACAATGTGCTATAAGCTATGGCAACATTATAGCCTTCAATAGAGAGATTTAGTGTGACATTTATATCACGGACCTTGATCTAAGATGAGCTAAATACAAGTTACACAAGGAATGTTTGAATGGTGGACCAAATCACTTGAGGTACCGTCAAAATTATATCAACCTAGTCATCACTCAATAGCGGTTTCTTAATCCCATAGTAAACAATGCTGGCGACAGATTTGGATCTAGCGAAACAACACTATTGCCAATTTGGTAGTTCCCCGCAAACCCGCTATACCAAATTAGACCTCTTGCCAACAGAGAAGTTGGGTATTAAACAGGTTCGTTCATATATACTAACCTAACCATGACAACACCGTACTTTAAGAAGATCCAAAGAGTTACATCGCATTTTCTTTATCATTGTTAATTTTCCCAAAATTACCAAATTGTGGTATCACAATTGGTCCTCTCCTCTTCCTCAATATGAGAGTTACAAAGAAATTATTAAGAGTGCGACTTCTCCACTACAATAGCCCTCATTATTGCTTTAGCAATTTCGGTCATCTTACCCGAAACCTATAGCAATGATCCAGGCTATGGAACAAAAGATAATGGCAACCGAATAGCATTTCCATTTACCAAGAGCTTCCCCGGTGTCTTATCTAAAGATTCCACAAATTTCCGATTCATCATATCAACGGTCCTAAGTGGGGGTTCGGATCAAAAACAAGTTCGTTTATTTTTAAAAGTCTACTCCCAAGAAGATGAGTGTGTCTTTGAAGAGAAGAGATGTTAACAACACACTTCAAATTCTTTGTGGAGTAACACAAATGCAGCTTTTCTCATTGATTAAAACAGAACGCGATTAGTGAAGGATTAAGGATGATCCTTACAAGTTGGTAATTGCATTCCATCTACATTCTCCATAGAAGGAAAATGCAGAGCCTAAATTCAAGCACAAATTCCTCTCGAAAAACTACAAGGAACCCTCATCACAGTTCCTCACGAAGTTCAAATCTATCGACAGGCAGCCCTAAAGTGTTGTTCACGCAGACAAAGCTTAAAAGTAAGGCAAACAGCTCAAATTAGAAATTTTACCACAAACGTCGAGGCGAGCGGATACAACGCGAGCGATCTCTCTCAAGCCTTGCTGGGTTTTCATTGGCTTCATCATTCCTTGGTCCGACAGAAAACAATTTATGTATAAGTATCGGTAGGATGGAACTCTTGTTGCAAGCAATCTTTCTCTCGCTATTCATTGGGCCATTTGAAGATGAATGTAGTCTTTTTACCCATCGATTCTCTCTCGAGAGTACATATAATTCAAGCTTAGGCAAGTTCATATGCGCATGTAAAACCATCAAGGCTCAAATCAGAAATTTTACCACACAAGCCGAAGTGAGCGGAAGCGATGCGACGCGACGCAAGTGAGGGGGCAAGTTGAGACGAAGCCGGCTGCCTCAAAGTGGAGAGCTGCGTCACATCAAGGGGAGTTGAGGACGATGAGGGATGTTCGCCGGCGGGAGGGAGCATAGGCGAATGCTATGGCAAAGCCGATCCCATCCATTCTCGGTTTGGAGGTGGCAGCCTCAAGTAGAGAACCACGACGCGTCGAGCGGAAGAAACA
This sequence comes from Rhodamnia rubescens, assembly GCA_021437795.1. Lineage (NCBI taxonomy): Eukaryota > Viridiplantae > Streptophyta > Magnoliopsida > Myrtales > Myrtaceae > Rhodamnia > Rhodamnia rubescens. The sequence continues at coordinate 4,077,471 of JAILYA010000010.1, read as the reverse complement.
GACGATACGAGGGAGGCCAAGGAGGTGAGCAGCGAAGACAGAGGAATGAGGCGACACGGAGCGCGAAGGTGAGAAGAAGAGAGAGGAAATTTCATTTTGGATTTGAGGAGAGAGCGAGAACAAATTTGGTAGAGGAATTGAGGAGAGAGAGAATCCAGGTTTCATAAGTGCCGCTCAATTTTTTGCCTCCCCTCCTTCGGATGTAGTGGCGAAATCTCGGCCTTCGGATTCAAATGGACGGCTAGATTTCCTTCTATGTCACCCCCGCCATTAACCTTTTATGGCAGGGGATCCCGATCCCTAGGCGCCACCGCATTTTTACGGACGTTCATTCACTACGCGACACGAGACTATTTGGGGGACCACTTGTGAGAATTTTTTCTCTCTCCTTCGTTGCCCTCTCTCTTCTCTTTCGCTCTCTCTTCTCTCATTGTTCGTCTTTTTATTTTTCTCCATTACCCCCGTTCTTCATCTCCTTCCGGCCCTCTCCCTCAACTACAAGGGGTGCCAACAATGTTGTTCGCAGTAGCCTACTTTCGTCGTTACTCCACTGAGGAACCCTCCACTAGCCTCGTCCTCCCGGCCTCTTTCCTCTTCGCTACTTGGGTTGTCGTCGGGGTTCTCATGGGCCTTGAAAATTTCCTCTACTCTTAAGTCTCGGCGCCAATCCTAGTCTCAATGCCGTGTCGTTGTTGTGCAATGCGTTGATAATCGCGAACACGTAACTATGAATCAAAATCGTGCGGTGGGAATGGGAGATCAAGACCTTCAAAGCAAATGCAAGTACCGGAGGAAATGAAAACCTACCGGACAGAGACGATAGCCAGATTGCTGGAGATGGATAGGTCGTCGGAGATTGGAGAGAGAGGGTCGTCCCATGGCCGGCAAAAAGAAGAGAGGAAAATAGGGAAGATAGGGTAACGAAGGAGAGAGAAAAATTCTGCCAAGTGGGCCCCTTGATGGACACGTGTTGCATAATGGATGAACATCTATAAAAATATTGTGGCACCCTGGTCCGTACCTAATATTTTCTCCGGGATCCCTTCGTTAACCAATAAAGAAAAAGGACACACCCATAGGGTGATAAAGAGGAGGTCATAGAGAGATAAAGAGAGAAGAGGAATGGGGAGAGAAAAAATGAAGTCGTGGGCTTAATTTTGAATAGCCAAAAAGTAGAAGGAAGAGGAGAGAGAGAGAGAGAGAGAGAGAGAGAGAGAGAGAGAGGCATCTTTTGGAGAGGGAGATTGGTTCCGGAGAAAAAAATGAGGAGATAAAGGAAAAAGTAAGACCGTAAAGAAAACAGGGAGTCGAGAGAGAGGGAGAGAGAGGAGAATGATAAAGGGAAATCCCTTCGTTCCATTCCTCGGTGTTCGATATTAGGCCCGGCTTCGTCGCTCTGTCACCTGTCGCTCGTCTACGTCGCTTCCATAGCATTCGGCAACTCCGTTGACCGAGATAAGTTTCGGTTTCCGGCTCGCCCTCTGTTTTTCCCCCACCCACTAAACCGAGATTCTTTGTCTTGATTCACGAGTGTTACGAGCCCGGTAGTGTGTTTTTCTTTCGATTTATGGTCTTGTTTGCTGATTTTTGTAAGTCTCGAAACGAGTCCGAGCATCGAATGAGTTGGTATGCTCGCCTCGGTCCTTGCACCCTACTTGCTTGCTGAAATGCCCGAACTAAGTTCGCGTAGGTTTCTCCGATTCCGAGGTTATTTTGGACGTGTATTGGCATGTTATCCGGTTGTATTCAATGGTGTTCGCCGATGAGGTGGTGATGTCGAATCTACAATGCGAGGGTTGATCTTAGGATGTTGGTTATGCAGTTGTGGCATTCCGGTGATTAGAGACACTCACAATGGGGGGATTGGTGGCTGAAGTCCAGTGAGGTTGTGTGCTTCTTATTGTAAAGTATTTGTTCGTGTTTTAATATTTTGGTGTAGGAAATCTAGATAGAGGTGGGGGCGTTCTCACTTCTCAGTGGGTATAAGAAAACGATGGAAACAAAAGAAGAGACCTTACAAAAGAAAATTAAAACAATAGGCTCGTGCATGCATTTATGGTTAGAAGAAAAATAAAATGGTCTTGGTGCTATATCCCGTAGATTTGGGCTTGGTTTAAATTAGATGAACATGAGCTCGGATTGATTCATGAGTGTTGGCTCAATTCATGAATGTTTAGGCTTGATTTGAACTTGATGAAATGGATTTTTTAGAGTTCAATAGCTAGAAGGGGCTTCGCGTAATTGAGCCCAAGTCGTGTTCTTTGGTTAGACCTAATTTAGTCCATATTTGAGCAAGACCGGGCTCGATTCCTATTTTCGGTGTAAAAATAATGTTAAAAAATTAAATATTATCTTTTAAAAATAAAAGAAAATTCAAGCAATTTGAAACTTGGTTAGAAATAAAGACCCTAATTAAGGTGTTAGGTTTTATAAACTTAAGTGTTAGGTTTAAACAAAAATAAACTCATAAAAAACATTTGAATGATCCTTTAGTATTGGTGATATCTTTAGGATTAATTTGTAATCCAAATTGCATGATCACTTAGGTAAAGAACATGCTAGTTAGAGGTATTGAAAAGGAAACAATTAAATAATTAGAGTAATTAATTCACCGTACTTAGAATCTCTAGTTGCGTAAGAATCAAGACGATAGAACTATTAGGTTGTTAAATAACTCAAAAATGAAAATCCAACTAGGGCTGAACATGGTTCCAAGGTAGAATCTCGAATCGAACCGGTGGAAAACCGGTTCAATTCTAGATTCCAAGATATGCAAGGTAGGTTGCACGCTCTAAAAATTGGGGGACCTAATCGACAGGTAGGTTCTATGTTCTAAGTTTGGGACCTAAAACTTAGAAATTAGAACTTAAAACTTGTAACCCGTAATTGGAAACAAGTTTTTTGTGTTTTTCTTGATATTTGTTTTCGTACGATCTTGCGGCATTCCATGGCATTCGATTATGAGTATGTAATTTGAAAATATTAATGTAAACTTCTAGTTCCGACGATATTTATGACTCGATACTTTTACTCTGCAAATGTTGCATATTTGTTTATGTAGGAGTAAATGGTGGTCATTAAATGTGATAATTCACTGTAATTATTTAATTAAAATTATAGATGGAATCTAGGTAAACCTTAGAACCGATCTTGAAACATATAATAGAGTGAGGTTCTAGGTTCCATGGTTACATTCCAAAAAATGAGGAACCTATTTAAATGGAGGATCTAGGTGGTGGAACCTGAAATCGCTCACCCATTGATCAATGTTGCACGTATGGGCATGGGAGAATCCCCGCCCTTTTGGGCAATGCCCCTAAACCAATGTTGCCCATATGGGCATAGCCTTTCCCCCGTCGAATGGAAAAGGAAGGTCGCGACAAGAGCATTTATTGCTATAAAATTCTTTCTATAGCATTTTTCACAATGTCTAGCATGATTCGTTGAGAGTGTAGTGCCTAAATAGACAACACAAGCTATCCCCATATGAACCGTGTAGCAAGTAGATAACTCGTCCTTGATTGGTTCAGACCATGTAGAATAACTCTTTCATTTAAATAAGATAATGGACATCAACATTATTGGAGTAAACTAAAACAGAATAGGTAGCATGATAAAGTAAACAATCTTTAGGAAAAGATGAAGATATTAAGTAGAAGATAAATATCAAATAGATCCCTCGAAATAGTACTAGATCAGAATATTGCTACTCTCTCTAACCTTCCAAACAGTGAAAACATGCATGCATGACGCTAGCGAGTATAAAAAAATAATTCAATCCATAGAGAAGAACATCAACTAGATTAAATGAAGACCATACAAACAGCCTTTAAGTTCTAAAACTGATTATCAATGCTAGTTAAGGATGTAAAAATAAATTTGAAAGTACAACAATACCATCCACCAACTCATCACGACTTAGTTTAAAAAAAAAATTGGTAGTATTAACTATATGTGCATTAAAGTGAAGCCTCGTTCTCTACTTTCGCTACTACCTCTGCCCCTTTGACATTTACTTTGCAGTACTATCTCTCTCGCCAAGGAACCTCATGTGGTGTATGTATTGGAAAACCGCCACAACGTCATCCTTGTTGTCTTCGGCATTATTATGTAAATGAACATGCACGCTGAGAATGCGGTCCCATGAAAAAGAAGACTGACCCCACCAAGGGTAATCACCTCATATAGGGCTAAGCACACTAATGACAACACTACACTCAATAGTTGGTTCATGGGGACACCGATTGCATGCCCCGCACGCGCAGCCTCAATGGGAAGATATCTCGAGCTATACACCAACGTGATCGGCCTATGCTAATGGAATAAGATGCCATGCAAAACAACGAGGGGATTTACATGGCCATCGCCAATGTAGGCTTTGTGTCACCGTTGTCGATGGTAACATGACACGATCCTCGGGGAGACGAGCAAGACTATTGTCTCATCTTGGCTTAGCAATAATTGCTGTAGCTCGATCATGTCAAGGTAGAAGATGGGGATGAGGATAGCAATTATCTTTATAATATGGACTATGATGGTCAAGAGGACCTTTCCATTGGAGGAGGTGGCTTCGGAATTCTCAAAAAAGTGAAGAGCTATGGAGGAGGATGGTGTCAATGCTAAAGAGTTGTTGGATTAAATTGATCCCAATCGGCGCAAATGAGAATGTGGCAAATGCACGAGTTGGGTGGCAAAGATCCCGTCATACATTCTCGATGTTGCTATGCAATTTTGACCCGGACAACATCGTCATTGGAATCCTCTAGGATGCCGATGACCTCCTTGATGCCGAAGAGCTGTGGGTGGCATCCTCCTCGAGTCGGAGCTCTTGGCTAGGATGTGATTTGCATCACCGAGGGGACTACGGATGGCAAGGACCTCGATGGCAAGCAAGATTGGCGAGATTGCTCCTAGATCAACCATGAAAAGCCGCCCGAGGATGAGGTTAGTGGTAGTATAACTGCAAATGTAGCCAAGGACGGTGCCAAAGTTGATGGACACATGAACAATCGAAATCATGCAAGCCCGTTAACCATGAAAAGGAAAAACAAATGATGAGAAATAAATAAATGAAAAGGATTCTACAAAATTAGAATATATGAGTGAGTCCTTAAGGGAAGGAGTTGCATAAGTTGCATGATAAGGTAGGGTAGACCTCGGCGATATGGACGGGGTGATCATGATGGCTAGGCCGCCACCGACCCGGGGCGACAAAGCGTCTCACCGGGAGTAAGGCATTAGGAGGGGTAAAGCCCATGAAGAGGGTCATGATGCGAGAAGAAAACCCTCGTCAATATGATGGTGCATCGGCGGTCGGTCTAGTCGAGCTCCATCTTGCCATTGCCGACTCAAAGAGCAAGAACACATTCACGATCTCTACTAGGATTTCAACTAACACGTTGATTATTCTCTTTTTCTTCTTTATGTATACCTTCGCCATGCTCATCACTTGTATGCCGAAATAAAAAGAATGAAAAATAAGGAAATCTTATTTATAATCACAATGCTCCAGGCATAGAGAAGGCACTAATCAAAACCGAGCAACATAGAGGTGATGGAGACCACGATGGGGCATTTTAAGGCATGGCTCTTCACGCGGGGGTTCGCCGAAAGATTGGAGTCCCGAATTTCTCTTTTTTAACTCTTCTCGAAAAAATGCGCCATCGGGGAAATTTTAATTTTAATTATCAACCCCCATGATGCAAATTTTGTTTTCCAGAAAAAGAGAAATTTAGGACTCCAGTCCTTCATCGAACCCACGTGTGAAATACTACACCTTAAAATGCGCCATCGGGGCCTTCATCACCTCCATGTTTCTTGGTTTTGTTCGGTGCTCTCTCTATGCTTAAAATATTGTGACTATAAATAAGATTTTTTTACTTTTTATTCTTTTCTATTTTGGCGAGAACATATGAGTGATGGACGAGGCAGCGGTATACATAAAGAAGGATAAGAGGATAAACAATATGCGCTTTAACATCCTGGTAGGGATCATGAATGTGTTTTCCTCATTGGGTGGGCGATGGCGAGATGGACCTCCGACTAGATTGGCCGCAGATACATGATCACGTTGATGGGGGCTTTCTTCTTCATTAGGACCCTCATGAGCTTTGCCCTAACAATGCTTTATGCTTGATGGGGCGCCTTGTCGCCCAAGTCAGATCGGCTTGGCCCTTGTGATAGCCCCGTCCACATCGCCGATGTCTCCTCTGCGTTATCTTCCGGTTTACTCAACTCCTTCCTTAAGGTACCCATTCATATATTTTCTTAATTTTGTAGCATCTTTTTCATTTATTTATTTCTCATCATTTTTTTCTTTTTCATGTTTAGTAGGCTTACATTTTTTTTTATTGCTTATTTGTCCATCAACTTTGGCATCGTTCTCGACTACATCAATAATTATACCACCACCAAGCTTAAGCTCAAGCTCGCCGGTTTTCATTGGTGGCCTGGGGAGCGATCTCGCCGATGCTCACTATCGGAGTCCTCGCTATGCCATAATTCCCTCGGTGGCTCATCATGCGGGGTTGCCGGGGTGGCGAAAGCATGTCCTAGCCATGACCTCCGACTTCGAGGAAGATGCCGCCCGTGGCTCGCCAACATAAAAGAGGATGTTAACATCCCGGAGGAGTTCAACAACGTTGTTGCTCAAGTCAACATGTAGAGCAGCTTGGAGAACGGTGTTGGGATATCCACTATCCGACTCCATGCATTTTCCACATACTCATCTACGTCGTTAAGATCGACTTAATCCAATAGCTCTCTAACATTGACACCCTCCTTAGCTCTCATTTTTTTCGAAGGTCGGCGTCGGATCCTCAAACAAAAAGCTCCTCTTGAACATCACAGTCCACATTATAAAGACAATTGCTATCCTCATCCAAATCTCTACCTTGGAGTGGTCGGGCGGCGACGCCATCTGCTAAGCAGCATTAGCAAGATGATTATCTCACTCGTCTCCTTGGGAACGTGCTTCATTACCTTCGACCACGGCAACATGAAACCGACATTGGCGATGGCCATGCGCATCCCCTCATAAGTTCTACATGTCATCCTACTCCATCTAAATAGGGCCGATCACGTGGGTGCATAGATTAGAGATCTTCCCGTTGAGATTGCATGTACATGGGCATGCAATTAGCGGCCATGAATCTATTGATGAGTGTAGTGTTGTCATTAGTGTTCTTACCGCTATACAAGGTGATTATCCTTGGCAAGGTCGCCTTCTTTTTATTGGGATCACGTGCTCAAGTGCGTATTTGTGTGTATATGTAATGCCTAGGGAATCCGATCTCTTTTTGGTAATAGAATGTAGTTCATGAATCGTTTGTGAATTCCAGTTTGTTGCTTAAGAGTGAATTCCTGAAAATTAGACAATGGAAATCGTGAATTTCCTGAATCGCCGATCGAATTAGTTTAGGGTTCGATCGATTGATTATTTCGTTTTAGGATTGAAATTCCTATGCTTAGCTTTCATTCTAACTCAATTGGCAAGGATTTGGGCGAGAATACCCTTTCTAGAATGGCCAATTGCCTAAACTAACCTTGGAATGACCATTAACTAAAATGCCCTTGATATTTAAAAAAATGACGATTTTGACCTTAGGGTTATGAACTAGAAAACAAGGCAATTAATGAGGTGGGGCCCACATTATCTCTTCCTCCCCCATATTCAAACCCAGCCACTTTATCTAATAAACCCCCCAAATCACCTCTCTCTCTCTCTCTCTCTCTCTCTCTCTCTCTCTCTCTCTCTCTAATCTCTCTCGGCCCTTTCTCCCTTATCTCTTTCCCTCTCGATTTTCCGTAAGAACCAGACCACCAGCCACTATCGCCTTACCTCGCCGACCTCCTACTACCTCCCCCGCACTGTTCCAACCACTACACGCCATCGACCGAAGCCCAACAAGCCCGGAACAACCGTGAGGAGGCCGACGCCCGCTGTTCCACGCTATCGCGGCCGATCTTGTTCCCGCAATCTGCCGCTGTTATTTGTTATTTTCGGTGTGCACCGACCACCACCAACCACCCACCCACGATCTCCCCGACCTTCCTCCAACACTCTCGGCCATCGTCGATCGCCCGAGAGCCCTAGAATAGCCCCACAAAGCCACCCTACCACCGCCCGATTCTATTTTGGGGAAAATCGAGTCGTTCTCGTTCAAATCGGTCCAACCACTCTCGGTGTATGATGGTCGCACGGGTTATTTGTCAATATGAACTTTGCAAAGATAAAGAGAGTTATGCTTGGTCCTCTATGGATACCAATGTAGGATACGAAACCCTATTCGACTTGTTTTGTGCGTCTTACTCAAGCTTTTTTTTTTTTTTTCATCCTTTGTAATTTTGTTGATTCCTTAATAACATAAAACTGTTGTTATTGCCTTGATGTCTAATACCACGCGCATCAAGTTTGGTTGGTTTAGATGGTAAAGGAGTTTGTTGGTTTCCTTGTAGTCTTAGATTTAAGTCTTTTTTAAAGCATTCTAGAAATAAAACTTTGGATGCCCCAAGCATATATGGTGAATTGCAACTTTAAGATTGCCTGGGAAAATAGACCAGTCGGTCAAGATGCACAAAAGTCGACATGGAGACGACCTGACTCGCTAAACCTTCAAAGAAAAAGAGTACGGTTGTGAATGTCTATTTTGTTCATTTCTCATCTCCTGTTCTCAACTAATTCCTTTTCAGTTTATTTGTGCAACGTTATTATTCTTTTCACTCTTCAATTGTCACTTTAGACATTTTTAAATAAAGATTTCTGTCATTTATGTTCTCATACGTTATCTCCATACCAATATGCAAACTTATTCTTTCAACTACATGAAACAGAATATCAAATGGAAGCACATCTATTTATGCATGGTGAATATTTTTAGTGATCTTCTGAAAAATGATGAAACTCTTTTTGGGTAAGTTTCTTGCAGGCCTTTCTCTACTTAATTAGAGTTGACCTCACCCTCCTTCGTTTCTCCAAATTTAACTATATAAATACCCTCGACATCATCCCAAAATTTATGCTATTTTTATTAAAATTGTGAAGTTGTTCAATGTTGGCCCATCCCATTACACGAGGTACATTGTTTGCAATTTTGCAAACGAATGTAGGAATGTCAAGACATTTGACAAAAGATTACTCATGCAGATTTCCATAAGTGATTTTTGATTGGGCCTTAGTTCTGAGCATCAATTCATATGGGCCGGAGTGTTGGATTGAGTGTTATAAGGCCACTATAGCTGGATGACTCCACGTTCCAAGAAAACCTGCAGTTTTTGGTATGTTTTCCAAATGTTACATACGAGTACAAATGGATACTATATTGTACTGGGTTAAATTTGTTGCTTTAATCTCTCCAATGATTCAAAAATGCTAGGCAATCAAATGGTATGCTTAAAATCAATTTGATTTCCAACTCCTAAAGCTTTTATTTTATTTAATATTGGATGGCGAAGCTCGATAATCTGAATAGTTAGAAAATGATCTAAGAGGTGGGATGAACCAGGGGAAAAGCAATTCCCAAAATTCTGCTTTGAAACTTCCCCATTCCCATTACGCAATCTCTCTGTAGGTCTTGAACTTGACGTTTCTCTGAATCAATTTGAAGACTTTTCAGTTCTTCAAGAACATCATTATGTTATTGCTGTTCCCTTCCTCCTTTACTTTTCTACTTTACAATGAGAGAAGTCCAGGAAGCTACCCAATCCATTCTTAATAATTTGGTGGAAACGTATTTAGTATTCGCTTGACACGACCATGACTTTTGTGGAGGATTCTTTGTAATCCAAGAATCATCAACAAATAAATCAGGGAGATAAAGTTATTTAAATGATGTGAGGATGGTGATGTCAGCCTCGACTACACCATCAAGAGCTTGACCACCACCGGTGATAGGGATGTTTAATTGACTTAGGAACCTTCATTTAGGATTTTTTTTGGCACACATGGTATATATAACTTTTTGAGCTTAATTAATCTCAAGTAATACACGAAAATTACTCCGAACAATACACTACAATCAATTATGATGATCTCTCCAAACATGCATAGACTTATCGTCAAATGTCGCTTCTTTAACAAAGATTTGGTAAGTTCTCTTTTAGGTGAAGGAAGTATGACTGCCTTATCAATAGTAGAGACCCAATTGAAAGATATTTTGGCTTATATTCCGGCTAATGTAATTTCCATTACGGACAATATATCAGTCATTTGTCCTTGTAAATTAGGTAAAGGCTTCATCCACAATATGACAGGTGTCTCCTAATTGTTACTCTAAGGGAGAGATTTTGTAAATTCGAACTCGGGATTTTTCACTCCCAACTCAAGAGTTAAACCACCAATTTAATCCCCAAGGGCTGGGTTTGGTAGTCCGGATTTCTAGCCAGGACAAGATTGGATAGGATAGGATATAAAATCCATAGATTTTGCCATATCCTATCCACCATTTGGTAAATCGCGGTAATAAAGTCGGATATGTGCATATCCTATGATGTTCTTTGTTTGACATTTGCACATATTGATATAAACGAACCTGAAAATGCACAAATGGAAAGTATAAAAATCTCTCATAATTCACTCCCGACTCTAGTAAGAGAGAGAAAATTTGATCATTCACATTTGCAATTACGAAAAGTTTTTTTCTCTTGTTATTTTGGTTAAACTTTAACTTGAATCACAAAGCTATAGAGAAGAATGAGTTTTGACTCTTTTTATGCTTTTATAAACTTTTGACGTAAACCAAAAACCTACTATCGATAAGAAGTTTCGACTCTCTCGCCGTTTTCGTAAAGTTTTAACGTGAACTAAAAAGCTACAACGGAATGCTAAAACTTCAAGATGAACCAGAGATATATAAGAGAAGGAGATTGAGATTCCTAGATTTTTTATAGAAATTTCATTGTTCTACATTCTTCGAGAATTAGAAAGATCATTTTCAAGTTCGAATTTGTTCATTTAAAATATGGTTCTACTTCATTTTTATTTACTTATTATTTTTATTTTGACATATCTTTTTTCATTATTTTTATTCGGTTCCATCATTTCTTAATAAATATTTTATTGAATAATAAACTATACTACCATAATTAAAATATTTAATGATATGGATATGAAGTGTGTGCATGTACAAAATATATATTGTAAAGAAGAAAGAAACTCAAATGTATAAATCCACACAGGTATTTATAAAAAATTTATTTTTTACTTTTATGTCAGTATTGATATTAGAATTCAAATATAATTCAAAATTAATTATTGTTTTTTTAATTTTATATTTAAGAATAATGTTATTCGAAAAAATATAGCTTTATATCATGTACATAAGAAATCATATCTACCCATATCCCATCTCCCCATGGGATAATTATATCCAGGCTATATTTTCCTTATATTCCCTTTTATCCTGTTCCGTGTGGAGCCAAACACGAGGATATGATAAATCTTATCTTATCCTGATTTTTATCCCGACTACTAAATGCAGCTCAGTTGGACAAAAAAAAAAAAAAACTAAGAGCGCGTTTTATGACTCGGATAAGGACCTAATAGAATAAAAACTATTTTACCCAGCGTTTGGTGACGCATTTTGGATGGAATAAACATGGACGTTTTAAAATAAACAGTGCTATAATCTACCTTGCCTCTAGGAGTTATCCCACCTCGATTTGGTTTAAAAATTTTAAAAGAGGAGAAAAAAATCAAGAGAGCGTATATGAACATATCTAGGTATATGCTTAGAAAACTAGCAGGGCCATGATGGTGCTACTTTCGACCACAACTTAGTTGTTGTCCATGGTGGTTGCGTGAAAGATTTACCGTCTATCGTGAATGCATTGGCTTGGTTTCGGTAAGATTTGGCCACGACGCCAACGCTATGGTCGCCTTACTTCGGCAACCACTAGCAGCAGTTGCACCTCGTGGAGACAATAGCCACGACATGTTGTTGCATCTCACATGTCCTCTCATGAGCTAAATCCTATCCCCCTCATAGTTAGCAACCCCCTCAAGGTATGCAAAGTACGTCAGTTTTTTTTTTCTATTTTTTAATTATTTATTTGTTGTTATTATTTGTTTAGTCATAAGTTAGAATATATCTGATCATCTAGCAAACAAGATACATGATATAACAAGTCTCTCGCCATTTTAAGCCTATCTCAATCTAATCCTAAAATCCAAACACAATATGGAGATTTAGACTTTCTTGATCTAGACGGGATGTGGGCTTGAATGTCCAACTAAGGGTGCATTTGTTAGAAGGAGAATTATTTTTAAGAAATTGTTTATCAACATTCCGGTATTTGGAAAACAAAAAAATAATCGATCTATGAAAGACGTATTTCATTGATTGAAAACAAGAACTTTAGATTGGAGAAAATAACTTTCCATTTTGGAAAGAAGGAAATCACTTTCTCTAAATCACAAAACAAGCGAAAACTATTCATTTTCCTTGAAAATCATTTTCATAGAAAATAATTTCCTTTATTGAGAAGTTTTGACTAAACTTGAGTTTTGCTTTTCCAAATTTGAAGAGGCCAAATTCTTGGAAATTATTATCTGGAGTTTGGACAAATGTCCATGATATTAAATAATAAATATTGCTCTAACAAATAAATTGTAGCGAATATACCGCTTATTCAACTCTCTAGAAAAGGAGTTTATTACAAACATATATGTCATATATCCTTCGATAGGGTAGAAACATCTATATTGGCTTCTTTAAGATACTTGTTTAAGCTGATTTACTGAAAAAGTTGTATGGTCGTTTTTCACGATGTTATGCAAGGATTTCTTTTTTGGGGCAAATTTTTTGAAAACAATTCCATCTTTCATAATAAAATCTGATACGATTTTCGGTAGGTAATCATTGATCCAAATCTTTTATCAATCGTAAGCAATTCGTTTTTCAATAAAGAGTTCCCGGATCGGTTTTGGATAGAGAGTGTCAAATGCGAAAGATATATTAATATCAGCAAGCACTATGCGAACTCTTAAACAATCAATGGCCTATGATGTACAGCTATTGAAGGTACAACACCAGAATTTAATCGATGATGTTGGACACTATAGGACATAATGTCGGAATTTAATTGACGACACTTTGGACAATGTAGGACATAATGCCGGAATCTAATTGACCACACTGGACAAGGTCGGACATAATGCCGTAATTTAATCGACGACATTGGACAAGGTAGGACACAATGTCGGAATTTAATCGATGACACCTTGGACGGTGGATGGATGCCAGAATCTAATCAACGACACCAACCCGGTATAAGAAACTCGCCGGAATTGAATCTATGACGGGAATCTAAACTACAGCTAGGCTAAGCTAACTACTGAAAGCTAATGAAAGATAAAACACTTGTTGTGTTGATTTGTGGTTGGGGGCTTCCTTGTTGGGCGACTCACAATATTTATAGAGGTGTTTTAGTAACGGTCGATTAGTTGAAATCCCCGGCTTTCCACGTCCCGCTCCACTTTCAACACGTTCTCTTATCTTTCGACAGTTTATTGACGGTTTCTTGTTTTACGCGTCATTCGCTCTATAGTTTTGAGGATTGCCGCCCATTCCTCGCGACTGTTTTGATCGTGGTCTCTTTCGCGCATCTCTCTTTCCTTCGTCAAAACCCATCCTTGACACGTGGCATCCTTACGATTAGTCGACTTTGATTCCAAGTGCTCTCAATTGTAGTTGATCATGACTTCTTCACGTGCCTATCACGTGACTCCTTGAGTAATTTTAGGTGTGAACACATATAATCTATTTTCTCTGGTATAAATGTTTCATTGAAATAATAAGTCTCCATTGGCATCCATACCTTTGAGATCTCCATATATTCAACATTCCCTCTATTCAAGCATTCTCCTTCATCGTGTTTCTACATCTATCTAAATTGAGCAATGTTTTCATGACTTGACCCTGATTGTAAAGTCCGTGCAAAGTCTCTATTTTTTCTTGACTGGACCAAGACTTTCTTTCGAGTCAATTAATCCTACAGAAGAAGCAATAACGCAACTTTTGTTGATAATCTATTTTGTACGCAGAGAACGTGGACACCTCAAATAACGCCAATGCATGACGGGGTAAAGTAGAGTATCAACTAACACCATTATCACGTAAACTAAAGGCATTTTCTTGACTTATTAACCACACGTTCAAAAGTCTCCTATCTAGGGTTTGTTGAAGTCCTTCTATGCATTATTAAGGTTAAGGGACAATACATATTAAAGACAAGTGGCCTGAAATAGGAAAATCAATCGAAGAAGAAGACTAATGAGGACACCAGTCATTTTTTATACTCATTGCTAGCCTTAGCTCAACCGCTCGATGGACTTCTTGAAGGTTGATATTTGAAGAGACTAGTGATATTCCGACGAACGTGACTCTTGATTTTCGGAATCAATTGCTTCAAGAAATATGCTTGGCACGTAGAGTCCACGATGAAATTGCAAAGCAATTGAACTTTATATGCAATAGTAATGTAAGAGGCAACGATAATGACGTCATATGCATACATCATAGTTCATGCCAGAGACCTCAAACAACTGACTTCATCAAATGCAAGGTCTTAATTATAGTGCACCATAGGAATCCATCATATATTTATATTGGCAAGAGTGCATGGAATGGTCGTGAGATTTGATCTGTAATTGAGTTTTGATTACTTTTAAACACGATTAGCAGCAGATGAAGACATGGACGGGTCAGTTGGGAAGCGTCCGTCAAAATGGTAATTCGTGCGTCGCGGACCATGCATTTGTCTTGTCTTTTGGACTGGTAAGAAGCATGTTTCATGTTTTATACCGTGTGAACAGGATTTTCATGGGGGCCCCTACGGGACAGGAGCATTGTCCCATGTCTTAGTATTTCACAAATCATGCTGCATATATGTCTAATTTCTTTGAATGGGAAAACTGTCTAGATCTCTGGTGATGTGAAGTTCCAAGTAGACGAGGCGTTACCTCATGGACTCTGTCTCAATAAAATCTGGGCCAAAGGGCATACTTTGAATAGATGGATTGAAGTTTCTCGTGAATTTCCGCATAATGAGCAAGCTGAATCGAAAACCCGCAGTTGAGCTCTACAGGGCAAGACATTAGTCTTTGTCCTCTAAAACACCATCTTGTGCCTCTCATACCAGATTTTTTCCAAATTTCGAAGTTAGGGTCACTCTCTGTACGTTTTAACAGCAGAATTTCATCAGTGGCTGGCTGCCAGATCGGTTTATCCCTCCAAATGGAGGTTGGAACCTGAATCTGAAGAATGGCTTGCATTGACTGTTTACGCCTCAAGTTTATTTGCTTTAAAATAGAATCTTTATCAATAGAAGAAGGTAGATGATTTGGTACATGTGGAATCCAAGGGTGATTACCGACCTCAATTGACTTAGCATCCCCCGCTTGATAAAGAGTGCCTAGTCTGGCTATTTCTCTAGTGGCCATGTGGCCTTCCATAACTGAGATGCTGATGCCTTAACCTCTTGATTCCAAAAATTGGATGGCTGGTGATATTTTTTCTCAAGGGCTCGAGCTCATAATTCGTCTCTATCTTTGATCAGTTCCCAATCGAGTTTGAGGATCAAAGCATAGTTGAAATACCTAGTTTGTCTAAAACCTAGTCCACTACTTTTTTACTTTTTATTTTTTATTTTTTATTTTTTTGCTCGAACACTACTTTTTTCTTTATAAACAAGAAGTTCCAACAGTTACGTCGAACCTGTTTTTATTAAGATTGCGTAGCATAGATGGAATTAATCTGAACAACCGATCGAATGCACATAGCTTTACCCGCCCAAGAGAAGGTCTTCCTTTTCCGAGGACTAAGTTCGTTATCAACCTTCCGTTCAAGAAGCTAGTATCTTGCCCCGCCATTTCCGGGTTTGAAGAGGGGGTTACCAAGGTACAATGTATCAGGATCTGTTTTCTTCATGTGGAGATCATCCATGCAGAACTTTTTCATGCCTATGGAATTGTTTTTTTAAAGAAGAAAACAGACGATTTTCGATAATTCAAGCTCTTACCTGACCAGGAGCAACAGATTTTCAATGTATTCGTTCAGCGCTCTCACATGTCTCTTTGTGGCTTGAATAAATAATATGAAGTCATCAGCGTACATAAGGTGCGTTGAAGATGGACAGAACGAATTTTGTTTTTGTGCTCAGAGGCACGATACCGCAAACATGTTAATATTTGTATCGCTTGATAAGAGGAAATTAACGTTTTTACCCATTCACACATTGAAACTTATCGCCCGTCTAAGGTAAGATAACTAGCCCTCAAGCAATTGCGTTTAATATTTACAATTCTCTTATGCATGGTGTACAAAATGTAATACCGTACTTAAAATTTTTAACCGAGTTTGCATAATATCCTAACTTACTCGTTACGGGAGATTTTTCTCTAAATTATGGTTAGAATGTAAAATCTAATCTTAGACAAACAATCTAAATTTACAAAGAAGATGATTATGTTATTTTGACTTTTTTTCTTGACTGAAGGATTGTCTGCTTTAAGGATATTAAATCAAAACCTCTATATGAATAAATTGGAGTGTGAGGCCAAAGTTTGGCGTAACAATACCACATTGTGATCACATCTGATCGATTCTTGGAGCTTGCGTGTTATGTTATGAGCAGTCGGATCTCTGTGTTCGTATTCCTAAATTAGGAAAAAAAATAAGAAATTTAATTGCCAGTCTTGGACTTCAAGCCAACTTGATAAATAAAACTAGATAATTTGGTTAGAAGGCCTATTTACCAGCTAAGAATTGTTTTAACCCCCTTCAAGAGAATGACTTTTTGAAAGGAAGAGCAGAACGCATGAAGTGAGACCTGTCAACTTTTCAGGCCTCCTTTTTGATAATATCTCTCGGAGTTGGCCTTCAAGTGATTGTTATTTAAAAAAAAAAATTTGGCACTTAAGTGAGTAAAAAAAAACTTTGGCACTAAAGTAAGCATCGTAAATAAATTTTGGGACTTCCGATGTCCTTTTGCCTATCAAAACCACTTAAAAGAGTGAGAGAATAAATTCTTTGAATAATCCTCATTCCAAGTTATTCAATAAGTCAAAATGCTCGCTACATATCTTGCAAAATCAGGAATAAAACCTGGCCATACTGCTATAAAATTCCAAGTTAATTCTTCATGCAGCACGCACACAAAATGTGAGATAAAATTTTCTTTTCAACTAGCAACGTACCATAAAGTTAGAACTAATTACTCCGTCATCATGATCTCATCATACATAGAAACTAATTAACATAGCAATAGATACAGTGAAAAGTCGAGCAATCAAATATGCCGTTTTGCCTATTTCAACTGGGCATTGTTTCGACTCAAAAGGTGCCAGTAACTATTTCCTTATGCAAGATGGCCACCGTTGTCAACTCCGTGTCCAAGCGAAAATATCTCAGTTATTTTACTCATTATAGCAAGAACAATGCAGACAAGTTCATTGGTTTTCTCCATTGTCTGTTTTCACAACACGTCGTTTTGCATGGAGATATTATTGGAGTACATGGGTCTTATGGTGGTCCGCCCATGTGGGCAACCACACCCTACCTTTAGCAATTATCAGCAATTTTTTTTTATTGAAACATGAAGAAAAATCACGTCTTTTCGAAAAGGTGTAACGTCTCTCCCCCTTCAGTTTGTTGTTCATTCCATAAGATACCAAGACACATAGAAAACAACGATATTCCTCTCTGCTCTCCAAAACGCGCAATCAAAGCGAGGGAACTCTTAGAATTGCAAATGCGACATCTAATCCGTGGCAATTACGGTACATCCTCGTGATGTATTCATTTACCGATCAATGATGCAAGTTA
The DNA here is from genome assembly GCA_021437795.1 of Rhodamnia rubescens. Lineage (NCBI taxonomy): Eukaryota > Viridiplantae > Streptophyta > Magnoliopsida > Myrtales > Myrtaceae > Rhodamnia > Rhodamnia rubescens. The sequence goes on along the minus strand of JAILYA010000010.1, from coordinate 4,059,649 downwards.
GGTTAAGTCATGTTTCTTCATGTTTACTATTTGCAATCAAGGATTTAGTACCCTTCACATATACTAAGACTAAATGTCATCTTTGGGAGAGTCAAGGAAGAAAAACATAAGTGGAAATAAGTGCACAAAAGTTTATAATTTTTCCTCCATTCTTACTCACAATATATGCACCATTTTTCCACCCAATTTTCTCAGCTCCCGAATGTTGAAAATAAAATGACATGATTTCATTGACTTTCACGACAATTACACCCAAAACATACCTTAAAAAACTTTGTTTCTATGACCACTTTTACAACTTTTAACTTTAAAATCAGATTTTGGACCTTGAATTTTGACTTTCAATAGCACGTTGCATCCTACCACCAGTAACAATTTACAAAATCACAATTTACTTTTCGAAAATAACTTACTTCAAATTCTTCAACCAACTCAAAAGCCATAAGCTCAACTCAAACCTAATTAGGCACCATCAATCGCTCTTTTTTTTTTTTTTTTGCTAAGGACTGGTGACCTCCGCCAACCCCCCGGGCTTAGGGCCTGCAATAAGGTCTTTTCAATGGGCCATTTTATTCAGAAGAATGAAAGTGACACTTTAAAAAATTGAAGATATGTAAGTAGAATTTATGGAAAAACTCAGGTACGTTCCGGTATATTCCCCGTATGGACTCCTTTCTCTTTAGTTTATTTAAATAAAACGTTCGTATGTCGTGGATGAGCACTCTGTCAGTAGTCACCGTCAACTCTTAATTTCTGTCCCGCACATCTGGAGGAAATGTTGAACTTCATGTGGCTTATAGAGGTGACTTGTTAAATAAAAAGTCTTAAGGAAAGCAACTATTACGAAGCACATGCAAGGACGAAGAAGATATTGGTTATAAGATAAGATCACCATTATTCACTAGACATTTCGCATTTGTACTCTCCCTTTGTCGTTGCGTACTTCGATTTAAGCGGTCTCAACTCTCCCACGCATAGGTGCCCGCAAGAAGAATCAGATATTCTTGGCATTCAATTGTAACTTTTATAGGCTGCATAACGTTTATTCCTTTTTTGCGGTCAAATGATTAACGTGATTTTCTCGGATTTTTTATAAGATCGTGAATGCAAATGGTGTTTGGTAAAGTGTAATTTAAAAATGCATTAAAAAGAAAATTTGGTTAAATTGTATTTGATAAAATACTATACTTGTAAAGGACTTCGGTTATTGACAAAAAAAAAATGAAAAACTCAAATTCTTCGTCGAACACCAACAAGCCGACGGCTCTTGCTTAAACATCTAATGATCTCGGGCAAGGGCTACTCGAGGTCGCAACCTTGACTTGGGGTCATCAAGGTTGTGGGATCTAGACGAGGGCGGTTATTTGGAACCGCCGGTTCCGGTTCCGGCGGGTCCGGTTCCGAACGCGTTCCGGCGGTTCAGGGCCGATTCCGATTCCGTTTTTTAAATATAATTTTTAAACTAATAAATAATAAAATAAATATAATAAATTATAAATTATAATCAACTTGTATATTGTAATAAAATTTGGGGAAAAAAAGAGAAAGGAGGAATGGGCTTGAACTTAATGAATTATCATTAAACGCCTACATATCTTCTTGGGGATAGAAGAATCAAAGCCCATATAGTTCTTTTACTTTTGATAACCCCAACTTACCTCATCGTCAATCGTCGCTACCCGTTGTGGTACCCGTGCCGGTGGTATCTCCACAATCCTCGCTAAAGAATTCGTGTTCTCGATCCAATTCTTGGTGTCGAAATCGGCTTTCGTCCAATCGTCAACACAAGCTTGAGCTTCCACAGACTCGGACTTAATCTTGAATGACGAGAGTCCAAAACTAATCCTCCAATGCTAAATGCTTGTTCAACCGCAATCCGTTGAAGATGGGGTTGCTAATATTTGGCGAGCGATGAGGGCGAGCACTGGGTAGTCGGTTGAGTGACTCTGCCACCACTCCAGGATTTGAAAATCAGTACTATTTTCTCGTATCACGAAACTCAAATTGAGTGGTGAAATATTTTTCTATTTCATAAATACTACCTGTTGCCCCTTTATGTTTTTTTTTGTCTACTCTTGAGCATATCATAACCTATACCAAGTGAACTACCGGTTTCGTTTCCTAAGGCGAGTAGATGGTAAAGATCCACAATCATTTAAACCATATCTATTACAAAATTCTCCATGTAATGCTACTATAGATTCTCTAACCTCTTTTTGTACAATTGAAACATCTATCATATCTTCCAAATGTAAACAATCGGAATAATACACATTCAAATAATCTAGTAAACCATCTAATTTAATACGTGGATCAAAAACAATACCAACTAAATAGACAAGAGGAATTTTGAAATAATAATGCAACCATTTTTCTCGCATTACTTGAAATAGTTTGAGCTAATTCATTATCTTTTTCATATACATTAAAAACACTACCAATATTAACATATTTTATTAAAAATAAATGCGTAGTAGGATAATAAATACCAGATAAAGCATTAGTAGCATCATTAAAAAATTTCAAAAAATCTAAATTTTTTTTGCAAACGTCCCAATGTTGCGGAAGTAAAGTAATTTCGGGAATATTTTGCGACATAAACGTACATAATAAATATTTGTAATCAAAAGTTTGACGAAGCAACTCATACGTAGAATTCCAACGAGTCGAATATCTTTTGGAAACCTTTTTGCCCTTCTCCCATGTTGTTTACAAAATTTTCCCCATGCTTTCATAAAATGGGCACGACTCCATAAATATTTAATTGCGCCCTTTATTGGGGCGAAAGAAAACTCGAGAGTTCGTAAACCATCTTGTACACATAAATTTAAAACATGGCAAGCACATCTAATGTGAAAAAATTGTCCCCCAAAAGAGGGTTTGCAAATATTTTCTAATTTAGGAATGGAAGCGGTATTTGCGCCGCATTATCAAAACCAATTGAAAAAACTTTATTTATCAAATAATATTCTTCTAAAACTTGTTTAATTATTCTATAAATATTATGAGCCGAATGCTTTTCATCAAAAACTCGAAATGCAAGAAGTCTTTTTTGAATAGTCCAATCATCACCTATCCAATGACACGTAATACCCATATAAGAATGAATTTGCCAAGGATCACTCCAAATATCACTACCTAAATGTACACGTCCATTGAATTCCGCAAAAAATTTTGCTAAACTTTTTTTTTGTTTTTTATAAAGATGCAAAAGTTCGCGTTTAAGAGTACTTACGGGAATAGTTGGTGCTTGCGGAACTAACGCAGTATTTATCAAATATTTCATATTAAAATTTTCACCAAGTAGTAAATGGAGCATGATCAAGGGCAACATATTCAGCTAATGTTTGTTTATAAAGTGCATCAGTATAACGGAATAAAGGATGAGTATTAGGATTGGCGTAAAATTTGTTGTTTGGGAACAATATTTACAATTTGCGTTATGCTTTTTTCGCTTTCGTCATATAACCACTCCTTTGCTAAATTTATATGTTTGGGAACAATATTTACAATTTACATTATACTTACCTTCGCTCGCATATACCGTGTCTTTGCCACAAGTCGGATGTACTCTCTCGGCCTTTCCGTTCCGGCTCATTTGCCGTCGACGTTTCTTCGGCACGAGTAGGCGGATGAAGACTTTCTTGTGTTGGGACGTGCTCGACGTTCGAAATGGGAACAACGTTGATATTGTCGTCATCGTCTTCCCAACATGCATACTCACGAGGATCACATCCAGGGAATAGGATATTCGGAATCTCCCATCGTCATCTTACCCTTTCCAAAGTATTTCGCTTCCACTTGCCATTTTTGAGAAAATTGAGGCGGGATTCGGAGAATTGAGAATTTGAGAGAATGTGAGAGAATTTGAGAGAATTGTTGAGAGGATTTGTGAGAAAAATGAAAGAGGAATGATATGTATTTATAAAAAAAAATCTTTATTTTTTTTTTTTAAAAAAAATTTAATCAACGGCCAAATGCCCGTTGCGGCCCGCAGGCCTTTTTTTTTTAAAGCAACGGCCAAATGGCCGCTGCGGCCTGCGAGCGGAAGAGCCAACGGCTCTTTCGGCCGTTGGGCCCGGGGGCCCATCCCAAGGGGCTCCCTTTTTTTTTTTTAAATGGCCGGTTCCAATTTTTTCCCAAACCGGAACCGGCCCACCGGTCAACGGGCCGGTTCCGGGCCCACGGGCCCAAATGGCCATCTCTAGTGGGATCCTAGGTGATCCGAGGTTGTGTGGCCTCAAGCGAGGCTCCGGCACTAAATCTATCTATCTAGCGGTTAGATTTGGGCTCATCAGCACTAGCAGCGGTTAGATTTTGGCTCGTCAGCAACGTCGCTTGAGATGAAAATGGTGAAGTTAAACGTGAAATTTTAAAAGATTAGCAAGAGCAAAGTTGGAAGGAAGATAAAAAAAACATGAATTACCTTCCCAGGAATGCTCGAAGCCTAAAGTTAAGTAAGACTTGCATTAGGGTAAGGGCAAACACCACTTACATTTGCCCTAGGTCTTTTAGAGCTCCAAAGGCCCATTTGCAGAGTCCAACTAAAGCAGCCCAACCGTAATATCTGTTGTTTTCATGTTTATCAATAACGAAGTTAGGATGAAGTTATCATATCTTCCTCTTCTTTCACATGTCAAAGATTGGCCCATTTATAATTTGGTGGCCCCAATGTGTCTCAGGAAGCCCGTCAAAAATTAAATCCACCCCAACGACAAACAAGTATCAAATGAGCTTTGGCTTATCTTCTTATTTCCTATCCTCATTTAAGTGGTGTTCCTCGACTAGCTTTGTGTGTCAAGATTTACTCATGTTTCTTCTTCCCTTTAGCTTCATGAAATTGATTTTCTTAGTAACATACAACTGTTGTTATCGCCTTAATGATAGACTTTATCTTAATGGAACTCCAACAATCTAGTTTGAAAGCCGGTACAACTTACACACATATTCGCCCATCTATTCTATGTTGGCTAGCTTAGCGACATCAGAGGAAAACCAGGATCTCTATCTTGTTGTGAGCATTTTAGGAATGAAATCTTAAATGCACTAAGCCAATATGAGATTGCACCATTAAGATCGCCCGAGGAAATAGACCAGTTGAGGTGCGCGAAAATCGGCACGGATGCCACATCCAAAATCAAACCTTGCGGGTCAAGAGGTCTCTCGAAAGATGGTAGTAAAAGAGGTCACTAGTTTGATGGGCCTTCGACACACTGAGGAAAGCTCTGGACAACATGTTGAGGGTATGCAAACTCGATCGTCTCAACCCAGTATGTTCACAGAGAGAAAAGGCAAGGAGTATACTGATGTAAGTGAGGACAAGGAGACAAAGAGAGGTACACTTCTCATTACATGTTCTATCCCCTTGTCGTTGGTTCTGTTTCTTTAATCTTTGTGTTTCACTTTCAGGTTCAAAGGTCCTTTCTATCTCTGAGCTCATGCAAAAACAACCTCGATCTCTCTCAAAAGAGGAGTCAACTGATACCTCTGGCCCAAAGATTCAAGAGGAAGTCTGGTGTCTCCAAGAAACCAGAGAGAACAACTGCTCATAGGGACTTACCTCTTCCTTTTGAACAACTCGGCATTACTCCTGTCCACACTTCTGCTACAAATCTTGGGGTCAACAGGGTTGTGGGATCCTAGGTGATCCGAGGTTGTGCGACCTCAGGCGAGGCTCTCTGGCACCAAATCTATTTATCTAGCGGTCAGATTTGGGCTTGACGGCACGAGCAGCGATACAATTTCTCTTCAACTAGTAAAGTACGATAAAGTTAGAATTAATTAACAAAGCAATACATACAGAGAAAAGTCCAGCACTCAAATATATATGAATACAATACATGAACACACAAACATCAAACTCTACTACGTACTGCCATTTTGGTTATTTCAACTGGGCATTATTTCGACCCAAGAGGTGCCATTAACTATTTCTTTATGCAGTGAAAACGACTTTGTTTAATCTTTATCCAAGATCAGAACTTATATCTCACTATCACTGCTGTTATGTTGCAAGATGGGCCCCGTTGTCAATTCCGTGTCCAAGCGAAAGTATCTCACTTATTTTACTCATTATAGCAAGAACAACGCAAACAAGTACAATGGACTATTTTCTCCATTGTCCGTCACGACACGTCGTTTTACATGGACATATACTAAGAATAAAATGAGATTTTTGGGAGAGTCAAGGAAGAAAAACATAAGTAGAAATAATTGTACAGAAGTTTATTATTTTTCCTCCATCCTTACTCACAACATATGCACCATTTTTCCACCCAACATTTTCAGCTCCCGAACGTTGAATTAAAATGACATGATTTCATTTGACTATCATGACAATTACACACAAAACATACCTTACAACTTTGTTTCTATGACCACTTTTACACCTTTTAACTTTAAAATCAGATGTTTGGACCTTGAATTTTGAGTTTCCATACCACTTTGCATCCTGCCACCAGTGACAATTTACAAAATCTACTTTTCAAAAATAACTTAGTTCAAATTCTTCAACCAACTCAAAAGCCATAAGCTCAACTCAAACCTAATCAGCCACCGCCAGTCACTATCTTTTTCTTTTTCTTTTTTGCTTTTCTTTTCTTTTTGCTAAGGACCGGCAACCTTTGTCAGCCCCCGGGCTTAGGACCTGCAATAAGGTCTTTTCAATGTGCCATTTTATTCAGATGTATGAAAGCGGCACTTTAAAAAATTGAAGATATGTAAGTAGAATCTATGGAGAAACTATATTCCCCATATGTCACCATCAACTCTTAATTTCTGTCCCGCACATCTGGAGGAAATATCTGAACTTCATGTGGCTTATAGAGGTGACTTGTTAAATAAAAAGTCTTAAGGAAAGCAACTATTACGAAGCACATGCAAGGACGAAGAAGATATTGCTTATAAGATAAGATCACTCTTATTCACTAGACATTTCGCATTCGTACTCCCCCTTTGACGTTGTATACTTGGATTTTTTTAGCGGTCTCACCTCGCCCACGCATAGGAGCTCGGAAGAAGAATCAGATAATCTTGGCATTGAGTTGTAGATTTTACAGGCCGCATAACGTTTTATTCCTTTTTTTTTTTTGTTCAAATGATCAACGTAATTTTCTCGGATTTTTGTCTAAGATCATGGCCACTTTGATTTGACTTTTGGGGGAAAATTCGGGATAATGCAAGGACCGTAGGTTCAAAAAAGTTTTTTCAATATGCAAATAGTGTTTAGTAAATTGTAATTTAAAAGTGCATTAGAAAGAAACTTTGGTTAAAAGCTATTTGATAAAATACTATACTCGTAAAGGACTTCTGTTATTGACAAAAAAAAAATGAAAAACTCAAATTCTTCGTTGGACGTCGGCGAACTAGATCTGGCACTGATAGCTCTTGCATGATGTCCAACGATCTCAGGCAAGGGCTGCTTAAGGTCGCGACCTCGGCTTGGGTCAACGAGGTTGTGGGATCCAAATGACCTCGAGGTTGTGTGACCTCGGGCGTGGCTCGTCGGCACCAATAGAGGTCAGATTTGGGCTTGCCGGCAACCGCGCGAGATGAAAATGGTGAAGTTAAACGCTAAATTTCAAAAGATTAGCGAGAGAGAAGTTGGAAAGAAAAAAAAAATGAGTTACCTTCCCAGGAATGCTCGAACCCTAAAGTTAAGTAAGACTTGCATTAGAGTAAGGGCCTTTGGAAATGCAACCACATCTTCCAACCTCTTCAACAATGTAGCGAAATACCACTTGCATTTGCCCAAGGACCTTTATGGCTCCAAAGGCCCATTTGCAAAGTCCAACTAAAGCAGCCCAAGCGTAATATGTGCCGCATCCTCAGTTTCATGTTTATTAATAACGAAGTTACGATGTATTCATCATATGTGCTTCGGCTTATCTTCTTACTTTCACATGTCAAATATTGGCCCATTTATAATTTTGTGGCCCATTTTGAATCTATCACAAACAATTAAGTCTACCACAAAGAAGTCTCAAATGTGCTTTGGCTTATCTTCTTACTTCTTAATCGACCTAATACCCAAAAGAATCTCTAACTCTAATTGGCATCCGTCCCAATTATATTTAAAATTATTTTTGTCTAATAAAAAACCCCAAACTTTTACTTTTTCCCTATTTTACAGACTATTATAAATAAAAAAAACCCCAAAATTTAGCACCCATCCCAATTTTACCCAAATTGTTTTTGTGTCATAAAAAATCACAAACTTTTACTTTTATCCCAATTCCACCATCGTCGGCCTTCCGTCCATAATCGCTTTTTTTTTTTTTCTTTGATGATGTAAATATTATAGAGCCGATGAAGTGCGGCGGCTCGAGGGCATCTCCCAACATTATAAATAGAGCTAATAATTCAAAAGGATGGAGGTAGGAAGTCTCCATATAGTAGCCAAAACTACATTTGTTTGTGATGGTCGAATTGTTTGGTAAAGTGAAGCTCTACCTCTTATATTTTTATGAACTTGGCCAAAATAATATGCATGTCGGTTGACTTATTTTGGAATCGTCTCGTGTTTGCGCTCCATCCAAATACAATATATGGTTGCAAGAAAAGATACCTTTAGGAGTCTCGCTGCTAAATCTTTGCCCATTGTTGCCCTAATCATCCATGAAAGTTCCCCATTCCATCCCCCTAAAGAACGCCTAATCTCATGTTGCGCAAGGATACTACGCCGGATGTTGCTTGTCCACTCACACTGGAAGAATAAATGTGATCTATCTTCTATACCGGCCCTATAAAAGTTACATTGGATATCAACCGACGTCATCCTTCGTGCTGCGATTTCTACCGTCGTAGTCTATCTTTGCAAACTAGCTAGCCAATAAAGTTGTGTTTGTTAATGCTTGCTTGCTCCAAATTCGGTTGTAGCACTCTGACAGGTCCCCTATGTTTGAGTTCGTCGAGATATATCTTGGCAATAATATCGTGAGCTAGATATAACCGAGGTAAGAAAAGGTTGCAATTTGAGGAGACATCGCTAACTCCAATCCATACTACCCCTCATGTAGAGTTGCATAATTGGGGTGCCTCTACATTTTATGTTGTGAACCCAAATGCTCCAAAGGGAAGAGGATGGATGATTGATGAGGTTTCACAGCGTACGGCCTAACAAAACTTTGTTCCATAAGTTCAAATCGAGCAATCCTAATCCTCCTTCCTTTTTAGGTGAGCAAACTACTTTCCAAGCAACCCCGTGCAAACCCCGATTTGTCGTAGAACTAGCCCATAAGAAATGTCGAATCCTCTTCTCAACCTCGTATATAGTTTGCTTTGGAAGTAAGAACATTTGCATCCAATAAGTACAAATGGAGAGAAGGACCCATCTAGTTAACTGTAGACGCCCGCATAACTCATGTGCTTCATGCCACAACTTTCAAACTTTTTAAAGATCTTCTTAGTAAGACTCTTGCGATGCAGTGAGTGAGTCTTCTATTAATAAGGGGAACACCTAGGTATTTAATAGGGGGGATACCCATGGAAAAATGTGTGTGGTCCAATATAAGTAGCTTCTCATCCTCGTTTAATCTAGAGAAAAAGATTTCGCATTTGTTAGGATTAAACCATAGTCCTGTAAGAGCTGTGAATTCTTTAAGTGCATCCACAAGGCAAAGGATAGAGTCTACATCTCCATGGGAAAATAGGAACAAGTCATCTGCGAAGCATAAGTGAGTAATCCTTTGCGTTTTGCAGCGCCAATGATATTTGAAAGAAGATGTAGTAACTCTCACTCTAACAATTCCGTTGAAAATTTCCATAACCAGGACAAAGAGGTATGGAGAGAGAGGATCACCTTGTTGCAGCCCATTTGCGCTATTGAAGTAGCCAACCTGTTCGCCATTAAAATTCATTGAAAACCTTGGAGTAGTGATGCACTCGGTTATAAGATCAACCAAGTATTGAGGTGTATTTATGGCTTTAAGGACCTTGATAATTGCATCCCATTTAACCATGTTGTAGGCTTTCATGAGATCAATCTTTGAAATTTTCTCTTAGTTAATCCTACATGGTTTGAATTTTCTCGTTGAACTTACCAATGAATTTTTGAAATTCGGACACAATGGGTTTCATGGACGACGAGATTTGAGATCGCTTGTCCAAATAATCGATCTCCACGTCTAGCCGTTCTTTGAGCTGTTGAGTGCCGAGGATAATTCGAAACACGCTGTCTTGAGGGGCTCTATATCTCCCAAAGAAGATATTGGAGAAGCGAGACCACAAAAGATAAGTTATAGATTTTTTTCATGTCCACTTTGCTTGAGATATAGTTCATTAATGACATGGAAATCTCACGTATGATTAACTAATGGTGATTATGGACGGAAAGCTAATGGTGGTAAAATTGGGACAAAAGTAAAAGTTGAAGGTATTTTATGAGATAAAAAATAGTTTTGGATATAATTGAGACATACGCTAAAGTTGGGGAATTTTTTTTTTTATGTTTGGCGAGGTAAAATTGGGAGAAAATTAAAAGTTCATTTTTTTTTGTACTAGGCCGGTATAATTGGAATAAAAATAAAAGTTGGAGGTTTTCTACAAAACAATTTTTTTTTATAGATATAACCGAGACATAGGCGAAAGTTGAGAGTTTTTTGGGGTATTGGACCTTTCTTAACGTCATTTAAGTGGTTTTCCTCGACTAGTTTTGTGTGTCTAGATTTACTAAAAAACTTTTATGAACCTTTTCATCATTTTCATTTTTATTGATTTCTTATTACGTAAGACTTTTGTTGTCACCTTAATATCTAATGTCATGTGCGTCAACTTTGGTTGGTTTGGAACGCAAAGATTCTGCTCTTTTTCCTGTAAGCTTAGCGTCAAATCTTGCTGGGAGCATTTTAGGAATAAAATCTTAAATGCACCAAGCCAATATAGGGTTGCACATTTAAGATCCGAGGAAATAGACCAGTCGAGGTGCACAAAAATCGACACAGGCAACACTTGCTAAATCTTAACAGAAAAAAAGGATTTCGCTGGTGAAAGTTCTTTTCGCTCTTTTTTTAATCTTTTTATTTTTCATTTATTATCTCATGTTCTCAACTAATCCCTTCTCAAATTATTTGTGCAACATTATTGTTCTTTCTTTCTTCATTTGTCAATTTACACATTTTTAAAGTACGTTTTGTCCATCCCAATATGCCGACTTAATCTTTCCATGCATGATGGATTTTAGTGATTTTCTAAAAAGGATGGACCTCTTTTTGGGCCAGGTTTTGGGTATTCATTAGAGTTGCTTTCATGCCTTTCTCCGTATTTAAATGCATAATTCCCCATAAATCGATGCCAAACTTTCTGCTATTTTTATCAAAATTATGAAGTTGTTCAATGTATGCCCATCCCATGACACGAGGTACGTTTCGCAATTTTGCGAACGAATGTAGGAATGTCAAGACATTTGACAGGAGATTACTCATGGAGATTTCTAAAAGTGGATTTTGATTGGGCCTCAATTCCGGGCATCGGTTAATGGAGTGTCCGATTGAGTATTATAAGACGGCTATAATTGAATGATTCCAGTTCCAAAAAACCTTTGGCTTTTGGTATGTTTTCCTAACATTTGTTACGAGTATAAATAGATACTAAATTAGACTTGGATAAAAGTACTTTCGAATTTTGATTACTTTGATATATATATTTTTTGAAGTAGGAGTAATCTCTTGACCCAGCTGGAAAATGTAGTGGTTGTCCACTATCCACGAGAAGCAAACCATTGTGTAGACTGGATTGCAAAAGTCCTTCGATTGGGACCTCTTCTTTCTAATTGGCTTTCTAAGCCCCCAACTTCTTTGGGAGTTATTATGCAAGCTAAGTGTGGAAGATCATCAAGAAGCATGACTTCACATGATCAAGAGAATGTGCACATTATTGTGACGTATATCAGCATTTACTTCCAAATAGTAGCTTATTAAACCCTAAACAAGCCGCACTGCTACGGTGCTAGAGTGAGAACATGAAATTCCAATTAGCTTGTTTGATAATTCTGTAAGTGTAAAAAGTTAATATTCGGGCTAATTCCCTAAAAAAACACCAACTTTAGGTATAATGACGATTATGGCCCGAACTTTTTTTTGTCTCATAAAAAGGCACCAATTTTAGGTCCAATGACGATTCTAGTCCAAACTTTTTTTTATCCCATGAAAAAGCATCAACTTTAATTCGAGTCCCAAATCCGATCTCCCTTAATTTGGAATCATTAGTTGTCTAACGTGACAATTACGCATCATCAATAAATCCACGTGGCTTACTGATGTGGATTTAAGGCACTATTCATCTTTTTATTAGCACGGAATTTAAAGTTGTTCATCTCCTTTACCTCTGGTACAACTTGAAGGACGACGCTTTCGTCTCCTTCACTTCATCCGTAAGCATCAGCTGTTTAATTGGAATCCGAAGTTGTGCATTACCACTCGGGGAGAAACGCCATGGACGAGATCGACAAGCTCACAACTAGAGCCTTCATTTTTTAACAAGCCCCGCCCTATCCCCTCCCCAAAGCGGATGAACAACTTCATATTCCGTTCCAAGAAGACGATGCATGGTATCTTAAATCCATGTCGACAAGCCATGTGGATTTATTGATGATGTGGAATTTCTATATTGGACAACTAATGGTTCCAAATTAAGGGCGCTGGAATTTGAGATTTCGATTAAAGTTTATGCTTTTGCATGGGATGAAAAAAAATTTGGGTCGAATCGTCATTGAACCTAAAGTTAGTGCCTTTTTATGAGACAAAAAATAGTTCGGGCCATAATCGTCATTAGACCTAAAATTGATGCTTTTTTAGGGTATTAGCCCGTTAATATTCTCGATATTTAATACATTAAGCATGTTCCATAATCTTAATTAATTTGGCCTTAAAATATTCAATTAAATAAAAAAAATCCCTTAGATTGCTAAATAAGAATGGGATTAACTAATTCATTCCATACAAAAGGCATCTATATAGGAATCAAAATCTTGCTCATGACATTCCTAAAAGCGTAAAATCTACCAATGCCATTCAGCAATTCCATACACGTAAAGAGCTAAGTTTTATCAATACTCCGCACATGCAGCCATCATCAAGTAACATTCCATTTTCATTTTCAGGGCTTAAAATGGACGGTGTTTAAAATTTCTAAAGCTCGCTTTCAGTTTTATCAAAAGCACCTCAGGTAGTTCATAGTTTATTACATAAACTATTTATTGTGAAGTGTTATGTCCATGTTTCACATTATTAATGTATGATTAATTGATCAAACAATTAATTTTCTTCTCCATGTCGACATTTAATTTGAAGCATCCCCTTTTTGTTATGATTATAACATGATTAATCTATTGGAAGACGATATATGTTCACGCTTCTTTCACGAAAAAGTAATGTCTCAAACAGATGAGATTCTATCTCCATGTCCACGGGGAATGTAGATGGAATTCTTTTATAAGTCTTCCCTACTTTTTTTTTTCAGGAAACTTTTTACATACGCAACGTGTATTTATTTTATTTTTATACAACCCATATCCATCATGTGGGATTTAGGTAGTTAGTTGGTTTTTCTAATTATAATTACCCAGTCAAGTCGATAGCGGTGAAGGTAAGTTAGGTAAAAAAATGTAATCAGTGCACAGATGTGTTATACCTTATTAAAATCCCACTTTCTATTAATTATGTATTAAAACTCATATCTTCAACTCTCTTCTTGTCTCCGAATGATCTCATGGAGTTGCGAATTACTCCTTGAGGACTACAATGCTAATCTATAGAAAATAACCATGCAGATAAAACAGTCACGTATATAAGTTTTAGTGAATGAGTTTCTGTTTATTTATGATGAGGAAGCTATGATATGTTGTAATTAGCCCTTGATATGTCAATATTGCCTTCGACTCTCCTCGCAATGGAGGAGCAACTGCCTCCATGGCCATGGAGGTCGACCTTCTGCCGTCTTTGGGGAGGCTGAACGAGGTGCAATCTTCGCCACCGATGGACTCGAATTGAGTTGAGACAGTGAGAGAGAGGGGGCCAAAAGTTAGGGTGGACGAAGATTTTCGGGGAGGGGGTAGCGGTCGAGTGGCAGCATAGGTGGGGTGGAAGCGGAAGTCGACAATGTCGAGGGGCGAGGTCGCGGCAAACTCATGTCTTTGATCTGGTATGAGTGAGCACAAATGAAGCAACATGTCTAGTTACACTGTGCATGAAGATAGCAGATGAGGCTAGAAAGGGTAAGACAATCTGCATCTTCTTTTGATTGGAAAATTATTAATATGGCCATCACCTATAACTTATATTAGCTAAGTTTACATGTTAGTGATGTTCGTAACTTATAACCACCAATTTAAAACACGTCGCCTGCCTAAAAAAGACACGTGACATATATCAAAATCACTGAGAAGACAAGAGAATAAAAAAAATTGAAAAATCCTCATTCCTAGTTATTCATTTAGTCAAAATGCTCACTAAATATCTCACAAAATTGGGACTAAAATCCCGCCGTTCCATTTAGCACGTATATAAATTGTGAGATATGGTTTTCTTTTTAACTAGCTAGGTGCATAAAGTTAGAGCTAATTACTACTTCATAATAATCTTATCACTCGTAGAAAGTAGTTGTTACTAGCAATAGATACATTGAAAATTCAGGCACTTAAACATGTATGACTACAAAAATATCAACATCGACTACGTACCGTTGTTTTGGTTATTTCAATTGGGCATTATTTTGGCTCAAGATGCATCATTTACTATTTCTTTATCCAAGATCAAAAGTTATATGTCACTATTGAATGAGTCCGAGCAAAACTATCTCAGTTATTTCACTCATTATAGCAAGCGCAATGCAGATAAGCACATTGATGTATTTTCTCCATTGTCCATTTTAATGACAATGATTTCAACTAGCTATCATAACTATCGCACCCAAAGCCATGCCTTAGAACTTTCTTTCCATGACTACTTTTATACCTTTATAAGTAAATTCAGATATTCTGACTTTTAAGTTTTGAATCTATAGACATACCACTTTGCATCCCAACACCAGTAACAATTTACGTAATCCCAATTTTCTTTTCGAAGATAACTCAATCCAAACCCCGAATTGCCCAATCAAATCAAACCCATAACTCAACTCAAACCTAATCATCCACCACAGGTCGCTGCCACTGTGATGGTTTTTGTTAAGCTCACAGTGGGGACGTCAAGACCTCACTTGCGACAAGGGCATTTATTGTTACAACATTCTTTCTGCAGCATTTTTCACAATGCCTGGCATGAATCGTTGAGAGTATGGTGCCTAAATAGACAACACAAGCTATCCCCACATGAAACATGTTGTAAGTAGATAACTTACCCTTGATCGGTTCAGACCATGTAAAATAACTATTTCATTTAAACAAGATGATGTATATCAACTAAAACAGAATAGATATCATACTAAAATAAACAATTTTTAAGAAAAGATGAAAACATTAAGTAGAAGATAAACATCAAATAGATTCATCCGAATAGCAATAGATCATAGTATTGCTATTCTCTTACACATGCATGCAACACACTATGTAGTATCAAGAATAATGCAATCCATAGATAAGAACGTCAACTAGATTAAATGAAGAACATGTAAAAAGCCTTTAGGATCTAAAATCAATTACCAATGTTAGCTAAGCATGTAAAAACAAATCTTAAAGCACAACAAAAATTAACATCCACGAACTCATGACAACTTAGCTAGTTTAGAAAAAAAATGACAATATTAACTATAGATGCATTAAAGTGAAGCCTCGTTGTCTACCCTCGTCGATGCTTCTGTTGCTTTGATATTTCCTTTGTAGCACTATCTCCATCACAGGAGACCCCCATGCAATGTATGTATCGAAAAACCGCCACAGTTCCTCCAGCGTTAGCCCCTTCGTCTTCGACATTATTATGTAAACATGCACACGTGTGGTCCCATGAAAAAGAAGGCAACTCCATCAAGGGTGATCACCTCATATATGGTTAAGCACGCTAATAACAACACTACACTCAACAGCTGATTCATGGCGACGCCAATTGCACAAGCAGCCTCAATGGAAAGATTTTTGAGGTATACACCGACGTGATCAACTTATACAAATGGACTAGAATGCCACGTAAAACAACAATGAGGAGATGCACATAGCCATCGTCAATATGGACTTTATGTAGCTATGGTTAATGGTAATGAGAAACGTTCCCGGGGAGATGGCCGAGATGATCGTCTCATGTGCTTAGTGACAACCGTCACCACTCGACCACGTCAAAGTAGAAGATGTGGATGATGATAGCAATTCTCTTTATAATGTGTACTGTGATGGCTAAGAGGAGTTTTTCGCTTGAGGAGGTGATATCAGCCTTCTTGAAAAAGTGAGAGCTAAGGAGGAGGGTGTCAATGCTAAAGAGCCGTTGGATTAAGTTGATCCCAAAGGCGTAGATGAGTATGTGGAAAATGCATGAAGTCGGATGGTGGCGACAGCTAAATGTCCTCCATGTTGCTTTACACTTTGACATGAGCAACATCTTCATTGGACTCCTCCGGGATGTTAACGGCCTCCTTTATGTTGGCAAATCACACGACATCCTCCTCGAGTCAAAGGTCTTGGCTAGGACGTATTTTGCATCACCATAAAGGCCCCGCATGATGAGCCACCGAGAGGATTATGGCATGGCGAGGACCCCGTGGCAAGTAGGACCGGCGAGATCGCTCCAAAGCCGACCGAGGTTGAGCTTGAGGTTGGTGGTAGTATAATTACAAATGTAGCTGAGGATGGTGCCAAAGTTGATGGACACCGAACAATCAAAACAACATAAGCCCGTTAAACATGAATAAGAAATAAAATGATAAGAAATAAATAAAGGAAAAAGATGCTACAAAATTAAGAAAATATATGAGTGAGTATCTCGGGGAAGGAGTTGAGCAAGCCACAAGATAAGGCAAGGGAGACCTCGGCGATGTGGATGGGGGCTATCATGAGGGCCAAGCCGATGCCAATTTGGGCAATAACGCACCCAACCAAGAGTAAGGCATTGTTAGGGGCAAAGCCCATGAGGAGGGTCCCGATAAAGAAGAAAGCCCTCGTCAACATGATCGTGGAGCGGCCAATCCAATCGAGGTCCATCTTGCGATCGTCAACCCAAGGAGCGAAAAAAACATTCATGATCCCCGCCCGAATGTGAACCCTGCACATTGATTATCCTCTTGTCCTTCTTTATGTATACTATCGCCTTGCTTATCACTCCTATGTATGCCAAAATAAAAAAGGGAATAAAAAATAAGACAATCATCTTTATAAACACAATGTTCTACGCAGATAGAGAGCACCGAACAAAACCAAGAAACATGGAAGTGATGGAGGCTCTAGTGGCGCATTCTATGGCATAGTTCTTCATGTGGGGGTTCGCCGGATGATTAGAGTCCCGAATTTCTATTTTTCAACTCTTCGGGAAAAAATGCACCAACAGGGCAAATTTACTTTTAATTATCAACCCCGATGAGGCAAATTGTTTCTACCAAAAAGAGAAATTCAGGACTTTGATCCTCCACCTACGCTTGAAAAACTACGCCTTAAAATGCTCCATCGGGGCCTCCATCACCTACCTGTTTTGTGGATTTGTTCAATGCTCTCTCTATGCGTGGAACGTTGTGATTATAAATAAGATTTTTTACTTTTTATTCTTTTCTATTTTGGCAGACAGGAGTGATGAGCGAGCCAATGGTATCCATAAAGAAGGACAAGAGGATAATCAATGCCCACGTTGACATCCTGGTAGGGATTGTGAATGTGTTTTCGCTCTTTGGGTTGGCGATGGTGAGATGGACCTCTGATCGGATTGGCCGTTGGTGCACGATCATGTTGACAGGGATTTTCTTCTTCATAGGGACCCTTCTCATTGGTTTTGCCCCTAACAATGCTTTACTCTTGGTGGGGAGCGTTATCGCCTAAGTCGTCGTAGGCTTGCCCTCATGATAGCCCCTATCCACATCGCCGAGGTCTCCCTAGCCTTATCTTGTGGCTTGCTCAATTACTTCCCTAAGGTACTCACTCATATATTTTCTTAATTTTGTAGCACATTTTCCCTTTATTTATTTCTCATCGTTTTTCTCTTTTTTATGTTTAACGGGCTTACGTTATTTTGATTGTTTAGGTGTCTATCAACTTTGGCGCCGTCCTTGGCTACATTTGTAATTATACTACCACTAACCCGAAGCTCAACCTCGGTTGGCTTTTTGTGGTCGGTGCGGGAGCAATCTCGCCAATCCTACTCGTCATCGGGTCCTCCCCATGCCATAATCCCCACGGTGGCTCATCACGTAGGGCCACATGGTGATGCAAAGCATGGCCTAGCCAAGACCTCCGACTCGAGGAGGATGTCACCCTTGGTTCGCCAACATAAAGGAGGCTGCTAGCATCCCAAAGGAGTCCAATGATGATGTTGCTCGAGGTCAACATGTAGAGCGGCAAGGAGGACATGTGGCGGGATCTCCACCGTCCGACTTATTGCATTTTCCACATACTCATTAGTGCTATTATGATCAACTCGAATCCAATAGCTCTCTAGCATTGACACCATCCTACTCCTTAGCTTTCACTTTTCGAGGAGGCCAACGTCACCTCCTCAAATGGAAAGCTCTTCTTGACCATGACAATCCACATTATAAAGACAATTGATATCCTCATCCACATCTTCTACCTTGGCGTGGTCGGGCGGCGACGGTTGTCGCTAAGCAAAGATCGGCGAGATGATCATCTCGTTCGTCTCCCCGGGAATGTGCCTCATTACCTTTGACCAGGGAAACACAAGCCTACATTGGCGATGGCCATGTGCATCCCCTCATTATTGTTCTACATGACATCCTATACCATCGACATAGGGTCGATCATGTGGGTGTATAGGTCAAAGATCTTCCCATTGAGGCTGTGTGCACGAGGCGCACAATCGGTGTTGCCATGAACCTACCGATGAGTATAGTGTTGTCATTAGTGTTCTTACCGCTATATAAGGTGATTTCCCTGGCAAGGTCGCTTTCTTTTTCTTGGGATTACATGCTTAGCGTGCATGTTGGTCTACGTATAAATGTCGAAGAACAATGGGCTGACGTTAGAGGAGCTGTGATTGTTTTTTTATGTATACACCCCGCGGGGGTTTGCAGTGAGAGAGATATAGCTACAAAGGAACATCAATGCAATAGAGATAACGACGAGGGTAGACAGCGAGGCTTCACCTTAATACATGTATAGTTAATACTACCATGTTTTTCCGAACTAGCTAAGTCATCATGAGTCGGTGGATTTAGTTTCTGCTGTGATTTCATATTTTTCTTTTTACATGCTTAAATACCATTGGTACTTGGTATTAAAACTTAAAGTATGTTTGTATGGTTTCAGTTAATCTTGTCAATGTTCTTCTCTATGTATGGAATTAAATCAGATACTGACCAGTGCTATGCATGCACGTGCTCACTGCTTGGAAGGGTAGAGAGAATAGCAATATTGTGATCTATTGCTATTTGGATGGATCTATTTGTCTACATCTTTTACTTAGTGTGTTCATCTTTTCCTAAAGCTTGTTTTTTTTAGCATGATATCTATTCTATTTTAATTTGCTCCAATAATGTTGATGTTCATTGTCTTATTTAAATGGAGTAACTATTTTATACGGTCCGATCGGATCAAGGTAAATTATCTACTTACCGCACATTTCATGTGGGGATAACTTGTATCATTTTGTTAGGCACCACAGTATCCATGACCACATGAAGTACGAAAATAGTGATAGAAGGAATAGCTTTTATTGATTATTTAGGCACTATACTCTCCATGAATCATGCTAGCATTGTGAAAAATGCTACATAAAGAATGTTGTGCCAATAAATTCTCTTGTCGTGACCTCCCTTTTCCATTCGAAAGAGGAAAATGCAATAGGTATAGGGGTATCACCCAAAAGGGTGGGAACCTCACAAGCCCAAACCTCGCACGATGTTGGATTTTCGTTTTTTAATTCTTTAACAACCCAAGTAGTTCAAGGAGTCACCATTTATGATCGGCTAGAAACCAATAGAGACGTGAGAATATCGTCTCTATTCTATGCAACCGGAGGTTCTAAGTACGGGACTTGATTACACTAATTGTCTAATTATCACCCTTTCGATACTTCTAATTAGTTGGTTATTTACCTAAGTGACCATGCTATCACCAATACTAAATGATCATGAAAATGTTTTTGTGAGTTTGTTTTCGTTTGAAATCTAAACTAATCTAAACCTAATCTAGAAAGGAAATTAACATATAATTATTGAAAAATAATGCGATAAGTAAACAATTAAGAAATTGAAAGCGCCTAAAATAAGGGACAAGAAATAAAACACGATACTATTAAGGTAAATAATATACATAGCTTTATTCTAAGCCCCAGGACAACAACTAAAACTCTTAGATTAAATGCGTGCTAACTACATAAAATTAAACTAAAATCTAAAACTTAATTAAGGCCTTTATTTCTAATCAAGTTTCTAATTTTTTGAATTTTTGTATTTTTTTATTTTTATAATTAATTTTTAATGTTTTAATATCTTAACATTATTTTTACACCGAAAATAGGGACCTAGCTCGGTCTTGCTCGAGTGTGGACTAAATTAGGCCTAGGACATGGCTTTGGCTCAATTACGCGAAGCTCCTTTTAGCTCTTAAACTCTTAAAAACCCATTACACAAAAGTTCTAGCCCAGGTGCGTCTAATTTAAACCAAGCTCAGATCTACTAGAATATAGCACTAAGCCCATTTTCCTATTCTTCTAACCATAAACGCCTGCACTGAGCCTTTTCTTTTTCTTCTGATCACTTCTTTCCTTTTTATCCCATCGTTTTCTTTAACCCAAGGGTGCTGGGTGCTGATATGATAATTATGGAGCATGCAGAATAACAAATAACACGCTGTCTGAGGTGCCATGGAGAATTACAACGTTGGAAAAGAGAAGAGGAAGCAGCTCCTTCTAATGTTATCTCAGCATGAGACTGACCCGCTTGAAGTTTGGGCACAACCCACCAACTCCAAAGTATTCCTCCGGTTTACTTCAGTTAATCAATATTATAAATATGTTTGCACTGGATTTCAGGGAAGGTGGATTTCAGCTCAAAACAACCTCCGCCAGATGGATTGAATACGCAAGAACTGCCTTCTTTGTGGATCCTTGTATTACATTGCCCTTGGTCTCAAGATTCGGGACGAAACCTCATTTGAAGCACGAGTAATTCAGTTGATTGTCGTGACCCTTCGAAAAAATTGGAAGTTGAGGGTCTACTAAGTCTGAAGACTTAGCTTGAGCTCTCCCAAGCTCTATCCATCGCAACTTGATGTTTGATTATCATGTCAAATTCATTTCATTTAGGAGTTTTCACTAATCATTTTGGTAGGTTGATTAGACATTAAGTAAAATACAAGAGAGTTAACCTTACTTTTACCAACCGGAAATTAAATTGGTTCGGAGATTTGGTTACTCTAGATTACGCTAATATTCTTGGATTAATTTTATGACCTATTTCCTAACATGTGAGCAATTTATGCGGGTGCACAACCATTGAATGAAACATGCAATAAACCAAAAACATTAAACTAAATTGCATCAAAGCAATAATTCCAACACTCAAGTAAAAATCAAGAAATAAAAAAAATGCCTAACCTAACCATGGTTTCTAAGCAAGTCTTTTATTTTTATTTTCCCAGCTAGGCTATATGCAATGCGTGCAATGTGAACCTAATTCTAAACTATAGTCTACATGACCTATTCTATCATGGCATGCAACCTTATTAACTTAAGACATATGATTGACTAAATGATATGCAATGGATATTTTTTGTTAAATTCGAAATTAATAATTAATAATAAAGTTAGGTATTATCTAATTTGAAAATAGGAATTAACCTAGCTTAAATCTCAATTTAAATCGAAATATCATCTTAACTATAAATAATATCATAACATCAAGATTCTCTCCAAATAAACATATCCTATCAGGAGAGTTTTAATTACGTCCTATTCAAAACTATCCTACCTTGCTAGGAAAGATTAAATCTAAATTCTATCTTAAAGCTTACAATTTAAATGTTTTTGGTATTTTCAAATTAGGGAAGAATCAAACTAAATTGCTATCTACGACAATAGATGACTATTGAATGCAAGCAAATTAACATCAGATATTACCCGCATAAATCAAATTACCAGCAGAAATTTAAAACCACCCAACCAGTTCAAATTTAGAAAGGGGTAAAATCGACAAACCGTGATTTTCCGTGCAATCGCTGAGTCTCTAGTAAGAGATCGAACTGTCCATTTAAGCACGTTGTTAAATTAGGAAAATCTCCTAATTCGCGTGGCCCCTAAAATCCCAAGAGATAATGCCCAGTAAATCATAGTAATTTAAATTAGACAATAATCAAATCAAATGTATATGGCTAAGATTTTTACCTAAATTGGAACGGATCAAGCAGCTCGGCCGTCGACCTACGGTGTGTCTCGCGGTGGCCGACGTGGCCGACGTTGAGTGCTCGCGACAATGCTCCCGGGAAACCTGCAAAAGGAAACAATTTACTCTTTTCCGTCAGTGTTGTGATTGGAGGGCTACGTCGTCCTGACTACTCGCGGATCACGGTAAGGTCGTGGCTCGGCTCTTTCTTGCTGGTGCGGGACGCTTCGCCTAGGTTTGTTGGTGAAGAGGCAGAGCCGGAATACAGGGACTAAGCTAAACTGTGGCCCACCGAGGTTGCTCGGAAAGGATATGCAGAACTGCCGGAAGGACGAAAAGTAACAACATCGAACCCGGGCAGAGGACAAGCGTTAGGGGGCTGCCGGAGTGGCGGCACTGCAACGGTTCAGTGCAGGAGCAACGTCGGTATGCCATGGTTGTCGCTAGAAATCATCTGGGTGGCTGCGGAACCGCTGATGTTGCCGATGAGACCAGTGGATAAGATCGTGCTCAGGAAAACACCGAAAAAATCCGAACGCCACGAAATCGCTGGAACTGAAATGGAGGCGTCAGAACGAGAACCAAGAGGGCAAGCCCTCTCGCTGTCTCTTGGAAAATTTTTGGACCTTGGTGCGCAAAGGATGTATGGGATGTGCTCCTCCTGGATGTGGACGTACGTCTGTCTTATCTCTTCCCCCTCTCGCTGTCTTTTCCTTTCGAGAGAGAGAACCCTCTGATTCTGCAGAACGCGGCTCTCTTCCTTTCTTCGTTGCCCCTTTTGTGAACCCTCAATGAATGGATTTATAGGTAAAGTCTAGGGTTTTTACCTTCCTCAGGGCAGATTTTGATCATTTCAAACGAAATATCCAGCTTCGACAAAAAAAAAAAAAAAAAAACGAAATATCCAGCTTCGACCAAAATATATAAAATAAAAAAATAAAAAGCAAAATATCCAGTTTTAATTACTCCCCAAGTTTGCCTTTTTTATCTGACAAAAAAAAAAATTTGCATTTCTAAAATAAATCGATTTCTCACCTTGGCATTTAAGTTTCACAATATTCGACCCCTTCTAGTATCTCATGGGCTTTGCAAAAAATAAATGCTGTTACGGGTTCAGTCCAGTTAATTAAATTAAGTTAAAAAATATTCAATCAAATCACCCATCGCCGGTTCAATGCAATTATATGTATGTATTATACTAATGCGAAAGCTCCCAATATCTATATGCAATCTAGCTAATATTTCTTATTAAGAGGTCTAGGTTGATCCCTAATTTTCTATACAGTGAATAACCAAATAAGTCATCAAAGTTTAGGTGTCAACACTAATTCGGGTTTGTGAAGTTTATCTTATTTAAAACACACTTGCAGATCGGACCGAATATATGTTGAAGTAAGTGTTGAACATTGTCTACATTGGACTTAGATTTCTTGAATCCTAAGAATGGGATAACTTAAAAACGATTGTTAAATCACAATCTGCCGATTGTGTTCTGAATTTAAAAGCTATTGAAATTAGCCGGAAGTGTTGAGAGCAAGCTTCTGACATTATTTCCAAGCAGCCACATAGTTTTCGTGTTTCTCTTAAAATGGATAGATTTATTTCGGCGTGAGTATTAAAACTTGTAGTTTGTGTTTTTGTCTAAACTCGGAAGGGGCAAAATCGTGATTGTTGAGAAAACTTCTTTTTGAATATTTTGATTTTGACAAAGCTATCATATTTTTTTTTTAAAATCTGGTTAATGCTCTAAAATACTTTTTTGCAGGTATAGCACGTGAATGAAAAAGCTTACATTGTTCCAAACCTGGCATTTAGACTTAAAATGTAGTCGTCACATATTTGCTTCGAATAAGTTGAATCATATAATTCAAATTGAGTGAAGATTCCACTTTCATCTTTGAAGAACACATATGTGAAATATCAATAAGGGCTTTTCTTCTACTTCAAGACTATTTCTAAATTATGTTCGGATTATACGAGTATACTTTTCTAGATTTTGAAGATCCACGTTGGCGGTGTCCATTGTGGCTTTAAAATTTATGAAAGTTTGTAATCTTTGAGTGACAAAATTATTCTACATCAAATTAGTAGAATATCTTTGATTGGAAATTACTTTCCATGGGATAGGAAAACTTCCATATCCCAAGATCTATAATTATGAAAACTGAAAATTTAGTTGTACGGGTGACCGAATCGAAGGGTTCGGATTCTACACAATAGCTATCAAATCTCTCTAGATACGGTCTTTTTTAATCAAGATTGATGATATCCAATCAACTAACGAAGGGTGATCCTTCGAAGGAACTTTGCAATGGCTAGTTCGAGGTTGAAGGAGTATAAAATGAGATCCATGGTGTTGCTTGCGGTGTGCAATCGTAGCTAAGGATTCCAAAGTGCTAGAGTGATTCAGATTCATACTTGTTTTCGTGAGCTAAAACATCTTTCTTTGAGAGGTTTTATAAGAGTGTAAGAGTGAAATCATTTGTAACCTTCCAACGATTCATCTAATGGAATCTAGTATATCGGCTATCGGCGTGGGAGAGTGGACGTAGGCTTGATCTAAGCCGAACCACTATAAATTTTGTGTGCAATTCTCTCAAACTCTAAACTCCTTTTGTCGAGTTTACAATATTGCACATTCTAGTGCTGAATCACATGCTGGACTTTATTCAGATTCTGAATTGGTGGTCCATTTGACTTGTTTCATTTAATTCCGCAATTAATTGTCAAATTTATTCGGAATCACCTATTCAAATGGAAAACAGTTCTTATACCAAACAAACGCTGAATTATTTTACTAACTACAGAATTATGAAAAAATTATAGACGGCTTAAAAAATCAATGCATATTGATATAATATAATATAAATACGTTTTAATTGATTTTGAATAGAAGACATGTGACGATTGCAATAAGATATGCAAAAGCAACTCAAACAGAGCTACAATTCACTCTAACTTCATGGTATTTTAGCATGATATGAGCTCCTCAATAATATATCGCAAGTGTGATATGTGATCATATGAATATTTATGTACAGAAATGCTTGTCATTTACAGGAGATAAATGTGCTGGAATAAAAATCATCGTGGAAGACGATGGTATTTACCATATAAACAAAACCGGGATTGAAGTGACCTGAGAAGGGGAGGCTTCGTATGCATTGAGGAGGGCCGTGAAGGACTTGGATTCATTCTTGAGAGCGGGTTAAAGAAAATGGATTGAAAATGGGGGGTGGTTTGCAAAACATATGTATTGGTTAGGTTAGAACAGGCTATTGTCACTTTGTAACTGATGTGTTAATCTAATTTCATGATGTGAATTTGAAGAAGACGAGCATGATGATCTGACCTATCGTCTAGTGGCACTCCCCTATCCGAGCTAGCTCTCGGAGGCACCATGTGTTGGGAAAATATAAAAGAATGGAGTAACAATACAGTCGGACTTGGAGGCGTGTAATCACTCTCTTTTAGGATCAATTTGCCCCACGAAGTTGCTATAAGTTTCTAGCAAATTCCTTTCGGGATATAACAAAGTCACGGTGAGAATACTTGGATATCAATTTCAGTGAATCTCCTAAAACTCTCTGTGAAATAATGAAAAATTGACTGTCTCTCTTTTGAAGGAAAACGAAAGAATAAAAGGTTCAATTTTGAAATTGAACAGAATTGACCTTTATATAATACTAATAGAACACACATCTTGGTGTCCAAACTGCCCATGTACGAACGCACCTATTCATGTCCGAAACGTCGCACTTATTCATATCTGAAACATTGCACCTATTCATGTTCGAAACATTGCAATTCGAACATGACCCTTCGTGTGTGATAACAGTTCATTCGGACACAATCGTTCGTAAGTGACAATCGCCGTTCGAGCAAATGTTCATGTCCTAACAGTCATAATTAAAATATATAGAATATAATTATAAAAGAATTTATTTCGAAATAAAAAAATTTATAATTAAGGTTTATTTCTGTCCGCGGCGTGCAAAGTGCGTCAAAATCGCGCAATCACACGGGTATAGTAGGTCTAACCCAATGGCCAATTTCTTTATTCTAAAAGACTATAATGGCATTTCAACTAATAAAGAGACTTGCACTCTTCTTTCTATCCTATATGGGATTGAAAAGGCAGTTTTTTCTTCTTTTGTTTGTTTTACAAACAAACTCCAACGCCATGTGCTCGACGCATAGTTCTATGATAGGATTGGAATGACAACCTTGGAACGCTTGATCGCGCGTGTAAAGCGACTACTCAGTAGCCTCTCCAAATACGAGTTCCTCATCGTCCATGAACATGCAGATCCCCATATGTCAGAAGCTTCGGTAGAGATGACTAACAAAGGCGGAGCCAGGATCTGACACTCTCAAGCGTAAGTACATTTCGTATTTGTAAGAACTCCTGGTGTTCATTGCCTCCATCTACTTCAAAAATGTGTACGGTTTTGTGTGTGTGGCCTGCGTCTCTCAGTTTCATATCTCTTCGTTCCTCTATATCAGTGATCCATCTCCCAGTTGGGGTTCCGACGTTTCTTTCATAGATCAAGTCCCTTGCACAGGATCAAGCACAACCTTGACAATTTTTATTTTGATATTTGTTTGAACATGCCGGCCCTCGCCTTTAGTTGGTCAATGAATCTGGTGGCCGGCTAAGGAAGAAGGAAGGGAAAAAAGAGAGAAAGAAAAAAATAATAAAAATAGTAAAAACAATTCAAAAAATATATTAAAATATTCTTTATAATTGTCCACGTTTGTGCTTGGTCGGACCACATAGGACGATTAGTGTTCATGTCAAGGATTTCCAGATAAATTAGCCTGATAGGCTGAATTGGCACAAGTATAAAAAGTTTAAAACTCAATTGACAAAAAAAAAGGTTTAGGAGTGAACTAACACAATTGCAATAGGTTTAGTAATTTTTTTGGGTAATTATCCCATTAAAAAAATCCTCAAACCCTTTGTCGAATAAAGATAAAGAGCTCAAGTTACCAAGTGAGCCAAATTTGACACTAGCAGCACTCGCCTGAGGTTGCCCGACCTTAGACGAAACTCGCCAACGCTTACACCACCACCAGCCATCAAATTTGAGCTCACCTGTAATGTTGCGCGAGGTGAAAATGGTGAGGATAAAGACATAATTTGTCCTGTACAGGATCATGCAAGAGGGGCACTATGGAGTAAGGGGATTGGGAAGTCTCCGTTTCAGTAGATGTCTATGGGGAAGCAGCAAGATGAACCTTGTTTGATTGTCGACGAGAGATTGCAGAAGTTTAGCAAGGGTAAAGATGAAAAAAAAATAAAAAATTAGCATTCGAAAATGCTCAAAGCCCAAAACTAGATTGGATTTTCATTGGGCTAGTGGCATTAGAAATGCAATTGCATCTCCACAAAGGTTTCAAAAAATTTATCAAACACCATTTGCATCTATCCATGGGCCTTTGGAGCCCCCAAACCCATTTTCAAAGTCGAATCAATAGTAAAACAAGTGTAATATCCGTCATATCCTCGAGTTAATGTTTGTCAATAACAAAGTTAGGATGCAATTATCGTATCTTTCCTATATTCACATGTCAAACATTAGGCCATATATAATTTGGTGGCCCATTTTGAAACAAGTTACCAACGTTCTTAGGAAGCCCCTCAAAAATTTAATCCACCACAAACAAGAATCAAATGAGCTTTGGCTTATCTTCTTATCTCTTAACCTAATTTAAGTGGTGTTCCTTGACTTTTTGTTTGTGTCTTGCTCAAGTTCTTTTTCTTCCCTTTGAGCTTCATGAACCTTTTTCAGCATTTGTAATTTTATTGATTCCTTAATAACATAAAACTATTGTCATCGCCTTAATATCTAATAGACTAATACCATGCGCATCAAGTTTGGTTGGTCTAGATGGCAAAGGAGTTTGTTGTTTTCCTTGTAGTCTCGGATTCGAGTCTTGTTGAAAGCATTATAGAAATAAAACTTTGGATGCCACAAGCATATATGGTGAATTGCAATTTTAAGATGCACAAAAGTCGACACGGAGACGACCTGACCGCTAAACCTTCAAAGAAAAAGAGTATGGTTGTGAATGTCTATTTTGTTCATTTCTCATCTCCTGTTCTCAACTAATTCCTTTTCAAGTTATTTGTGCAACATTATTATTCTTTTCACTCTTCAATTGTCACTTTAGACATTTTCAAATAAAGATTCTGTCATTTATGTTCTCATACGTTATCTCCATACCAATGTGCCAACATATTCTTTCAACTACATGAAACAGAATATCAAATGGAAGCATATAGAAGAACATCTGTTCATGCATGGTGACTATTTTTAGTGATCTTCTGAAAAATGATGAAACTCATTTTGGGTAAGTTTGTTGCAGGCCTTTCTTTACTTAATTAGAGTTGCCCTCACCCTCCTTCGTTTCTCCAAATTTAACAGTATAAGTACCCTCGACAGCATCCCAAAATTTATGCTATTTTTACCAAAATTGTAAAGTTGTTCAATGTAGGCCCATCCCATTATACGGGGTACATTGTTTGCAATTTTGCAAACGAATGTAGGAATGTCTAGACATTTGACAAAAGATTACTCATGAAGATTTCCATAAGTGATTTTTGATTGGGCCTTAGTTCTGAGCATCAATTCATATGGGCCGGACTGTCGGATTGAGTGTTATAAGGCCACCATAACTGGTGTTCAGCTTTTGGAATGTTTTCCAAATATTACATACGGGCACAAATGGATACTATAGTATACTGGGATAAAAGTACTTTTGCGTTTACATGACTTTATATATATATATATATATATATATGTGTGTGTGTGTTCGAAGTAATCTAGATGTGATCAAATTGCCCACTTGAACTCTCTTATAACCAACTTAATGCACAACAAATTAAAATTGTTGCTTTAATTTCTCCAGTGATTCAAAAATGCTAGGCAATCAAATGGTATGCTTAAAATCAATTTGATTTCCAACGCCTAAAGCTTTTATTTTATTTAATAATGGATGGTGAAGCTCGATATCCAGAATAGTTAAAAAAAATGATCTAAGAGGTGGGATGAACCAGGGGAAAAGCAATTCCCAAAAATCCTGCTTTGAAACTTCCCCATTCCCATTACGCAATCTCTCTGTAAGTCTTGAACTTGACGTTTCTCTGACTCAATTTGAAGACTTTTCAGTTCTTCGAGAACATCATTATGTTATTACTGTTCCCTTCCTCCTTTACTTTTCTACTTTGCAATGAGGGAAGTCCAGGAAGCTAACCAATCCATTCTTAATAATTAGGTGGAAACGCATTTAGTATTCTCTTGACACGACCAAGACTTTTGTGGAGGATTCTTTGTAACCTAAGAGTCACCAATGAATAAATCAGGGAGATAAAGTTATTGAAATGATGTGAGGATGTCGATGTCGGTGTCGGCTACATCATCCAAAGATTGACCACCACCTGTGATAGGGATGTTTAATTGACTTAGGAACCTCCATCTAGGATTTGTTTTTTTGGCACACATGGTATATATCAATTTTTTGGCTTAATTAATCTCTACTAATACATGAAAATCGCTCCGAACGATACACTACAATCATTTATGATGATTTCTCCAAAGGTGCACATGTTTATCGCGAAATGTCTCTTCTTTAACAAAAAACTACCCAATTGCGAAGTTTATCCAAGAAATGTTTTTCATTTGCATTCACATATTTTGAAAAGAGTCGCTAAATTAAGTTCTCTTTTAGGTTAAGGAAGTATGACTGCCTTATCAATAGTAGAGACCCAATCGGAAGATATTTTGGCTTATATTCCTGCTAATGTAATTTCCATTATAGATGGTATATCAGTCCATTTGTCCTTGTATATTAGGTAAAGGCTTCATCCACAATATGACAAGTGTCTCCTAATTGTTGCTCCAAGCAGGAGATTGTGTAGTTCGAACTCGGGATCTTTCACACCCAGATCAAGAGTTAAACCACCAAGTTAATCCCCTGGTTGGACAAAAAAAAAAAACCCTCTAGGAGCACGTTTGGTGACTCGAATAAGGACCCAATGGAATAAAAAATGTCTTACCCGGCGTTTGGTGACGCATTTTGGATGGAATAAACACAGACGTGTTAAAATAAACAGCACGATAATCTAGCCTGCCTCTAGTAGTTATCCCACTTCGATTTGATTTAAAATTTTTAAAAGAGGAGAGAAAAAATCAAGAGAGCATATACGAATATATCTAGGTGGATGTACTTAGAAAACTAGCGGGGCCACCATGGTGCTGCTTTCGACCACAACTTAGCTTGTTGTCCATGGTGGCCGCATGAAAGATTTACTGTCTGTCGTGAATGCAGTGGCCAGGTTTCGGTAGATTTGGCCATGATGCCAGCACCGTGGTCGCCTTGCTCCGGCAACCACTAGCAGCACTTGCATCTCGTGGAGACAGTAACCACTACATGTTGTTGCATCTCACATGTCCTCTCATGAGCAAAATCCGATTTCCCTCATGGTCAGCAACGCCGTCACGGAGGTCCCCGTTAGAAACTGCGACCACCACAGGTGGTTGTCGATTGGTATGCAAAGTACATTAGTTTTATTTCCTAATTATTTATTTGTTGTTATTATTTGTTTATTCATAAGTTAAATTATATCCGATCATCTAGCAAACAAGATATAGGATATAACAAGTCTCTCGCCATTTTACGCCTATCTCTAAAAATCCTGACAACCAAACACAATATGGGGATTTAGACTTTCTTGATCTAGACGGGATGGGGGTTTGAAAGTCCAACTAAGGGTGCGTTTGTTTGAAGGAGAACTATTTTTAAGAAATTGTTTTTCAACTTTTCGGTATTTGGAAAACAAAAAACTAGGCGATCTACGAAAAATGTTTTTCATTGACTGAAAACAAGAACTTTAGATTGGGGAAAACAACTTTCCATTTTGAAAAAGAAAGAAATCACTTTCTCTAAATCATAAAACAAGTGAAAACTATTCATTTCCTTGAAAAGCGTTTTCATAGAAAATAATTCCCTTTGTCAAGAAGTTTTGACTGAACTTGAGTTTTGCTTTTCCAAATTTGGAGAGGTCCAATTCTTAGAAATGATCTTCTGGAGTCTGGACAAACGTACTTCAAGAGCCAGACCCATGCTTTGCATGATATTAAATAATAAATACTGCTCTAACACATAAGTTGTAGCAAATATTAAACAATCATTCCCAAATCATTTCAACGGGATGCTGCCTATTCAACTCTCTCGAAAAGGAGTTCATTACAAACATATATGTCATGTACCGTTCGATAGGGTAGAAACATCTATATTGGCTATTAGGGGTAAGCGGTTCCCAATTTAGTCCGTTCAGTTCCCCTCAAGAACAGAGACCCGGACCTATGGTGTCGGTTCCCAATTTTGGACCGGGGACCGGACTGCTGGTCCGTACGGTTCTCGGGCAATCCAATAGAGTCGACCAAATATTATCAAGGCTATTATTATCGAACAAATGACTCTAAAATAGTATATTCTTTTCCCAAAAAAACGTGAGTTGATAGAATTTTCGAGCACAATCTCGTAACACATAGCATTCGACATTGTTGAGTGGAGTCATGGTAGTAGAAGCTGTAAAACAAACAGGTGGTCTAACTCTTAACCGTATGAGACCCCGCAATGCAAAAAAAAAAAAAAAAAATTAAAATCGACCAGTCCGATCCAGGGCGTTTCGGTCCGGTCCTATACTTCTAGAACCAAGAACCGGACCATCGCCCTGCGGAACAGGGGAACCGGATCATGGTCCGGTCTAGTTGGTTCCCGGTCCGGTCGATCCCACTTGCTCACCCCTATTGGCTACTTTAAGATGCTTGTTTAAGCTAATCTCCTGAAAAAGTTTCACGGTCGTTTTTTCATGATGTTATGCAAGGTTTTCTTTTTTGGTGTCAATTTTTTTTAAAACAATTCCATCTTCCACAATAGAATTTGATAAGATTTTCGGTAGGTAATCATATAATCTATTTTCTCTTGTCTAAATGTTTCATTGAAATAATAAGTCACCATTGGTATTGATCCCTCTGAAATCTCCATATGTTCAACATTTCCTCTATTCAAGCATTCTCCTTTATCTTGTTTCTACATCTATTGCTCGCACACATATTTTCCTTTTGAGTTACAAAATATCAATCTTCGAACAATTTCATCATACATGAAGGAGTTGAGAAAATTTATGGATAACACATCTACATGCAATAGTAAAGGGGCTGAGGTCAAGCCTAATCGACATATTTTGAGTGTTATCACCAGCGGAGAGTCAATCTGTCCTATTTTACTTATTTTCTTAAATTTTTGTTTATCTGCCCTATTTTACTTATTTCTTAAATTTTTGTTTTCGAATTGATATATTATCTAAAAAAATTTGTTGGGGCTTAGTTGGATGTTACAGATCGTGGTAATCACTTCACATATCACTTCATTAGAAAAGATAATCGCATTTTGATTCGACTGCATCAATTTCTATGGAAAGACTTTAAAAAAGTTAACGGTTATGTTACCCCATTCTTGATCGAACGATACATCCTCGACATAGCTCAAAATTGAATATATTATCATAGTATAATCGAAACTCAATGAAATGTTTGTAAAATGCGCCAAGTCCAATGTGTAGGTATCATGTCGATATAAACAAATTTGGTGAGGAGTATTCTCATTCTTTGACGGAATAGAAGAAGGCATCTTGGCATTACAATATCTTCCCAATCTGACAATTCGTGTCGGTGGGATTTGTGACTTCCTCGTCACGTCAATAAGAAAAATCATTTCTAAATTGAGCACTGTTTTCATGACTTGACCCTGATTATAAAGTCCGTGCAAAGTCTCTACTAGGCCAAGACTTTCTTTCGTGTCAATTAACCCTACAGAAGAAGTAATAAAGCAACTTTTGTTGATGATCTATTTTGCACGCACGCCAATACATGAGGGGGTAAAGTAACATATCAACTAACGCCATCATCACATAAGCCACCGGCATTTTCTTGACTTATTAACATGTTCAAAAGTCTCCTATCTTGGGGTTTTTTTAAGGTCCTTCTGTACATTATTATGGTTAAGGGACAATACATATTAAAGACACGTATGGTCTGAAATAGGAAAATCAATCGAAGAAGAAGACTAATGATGACGCTAGTCGTCTTTGATACTCATTGTCGGCCTTCACTCAACCACTCGATGGACTTCTTGAACTATGATATTTGAAAAGATTAGGGATCTTTCGACGCGTGTGATTCTTGATTTTCCAAATCAATTGCCTCAATAAACATGCTTGGCACATACAGAGTCCACGATGAAATTGTAAAGCAATTGAACGTTACGAGCAACAGTAGTATAAGAGGCAACGATAATTACGTCATATGCATGCATCATGGTTCATGCCAGACACCTCAGAAAATTGACGTCATCAAATACAAAGGTCTTAATTATAGGGCACCATAGGAATCCGCAATATATTCATGTTGGCAAGAGTGCGTGCAATGGTTGTGAGATTTAATCTGTAATTGAGTTTTGATTACTTTTAAACACGATTAGCAACAGATGAAGACATGGACGGGTTAGTTGGGAAGCGTCCATCAAAATCGATCATTCATTGGGTCGCGAACCATGCACTTGTCTTGTCTTTTGGACTGGTCAGAAGTATGTTTCATGTTTTATACCGTGTGAAAAGGATTTTGATGGGGCCTTATGGGACAGGAGCATTGTCCCATGGCTTAGTATGCATAAATCACGCTGCTTGCATGTCTAATTTCTTTGAAAGGGAAGACCGTCTAGATCTCTGGTGATGTGAAGTTCCAGTCAGACGAGATGATACCTCATGGACTCTGTCTCCATAAAATCTGGGCCAAAGGGTATACTTTGAATAGATGAATTGAAGTTTCTTCTGAATTTCCACATAATGAGCATGAAGGATCTTGAACGCGAAGTAACCGACGCAGTTGAGCTCTCCTGGGCAAGACATTAGTCTTTGTCCTCTAAAACACCATCTTGTGCCTCTCATAAACTCTAACTTTCCAGATTTTGTTCCAAATTTAGGAGTCAGGGTCATTCTATTGGCAACTTGATGAGCGGATATGACCGTGGAATTTCATCAATAGCTGGCTGCCAGATCGGCTTGTCCCTCCAAATGGAGGTTGGAACCTGATTCTGAAGAATGGCTTGTATTGACTGTTTACGGTCCAAGTTCATTTGCTTTAGAATAGGATCTTTATCAACAAAAGAAGGAAAATGATTTGGTACATGTGGAATCCAAGGGTGATTACCGACCTCAATTGACTTACCATTCCCCCACTTCATAAAGAGTGTGTCCATGTGGCCTTTCATAACTGAGATGCTGATGATAGATTTTATGAGACCAAAACCAACTGTTCTAAAAGCTTAAGCTATTAGAAGAAGGTGTGATTTAATATTTATTTATTATTTATTTATTCTAACATTCCCCCTCACCCTTAATTTGGTCTTTTGCCTAGTACTAAGCGTGGACATATTCATTGCGGAGGCAAAACAGGGGCCTAGAAAGATTTAAACTCGGGATCTCCTACTACGATACCATGATAGATTTTATGGGACCACGACCAATTGCTCTAAGGCGTGGTTTAATAGTTATTTATTCTAACAGCTGATGCCTTAACTAACCTCGTGATTCCAAAATTGGATCGCTGGAGATATTTTCTCTCAAGGGCTCGAGCCCATATTTTGTCCCTATCTTGTATCAGTCCCTAATCCAGTTCGGGGATCAAAGCATAGTTGAAATACCTAGTTTGTCTAAAACCTAGTCCACTACTTTTTTTACTTTTTATTTTTTATTTTTTTGGTCGAACACTAATTTTTTACTTCATAAACAAAAAGTTCCAACAGTTATGTCCAAACTGTTTTATTAAGCTCGCGTAGCATAGATGAAACTACTCTGAACAACCGATCGAACGTACATAGCTCTAACCACCCGAGACAAGGTCTTCCTTTTCCAAGGACTAAGTTTGTTATCAACCTCTGTTCAAGAAATTGGTATCTTGCCCTGCCATTTCCGGGTTTGAAGAGAGGGTTGCGGAGGTACAATGCATCAGGATCT
This sequence comes from Rhodamnia rubescens, assembly GCA_021437795.1. Classification (NCBI taxonomy): domain Eukaryota; kingdom Viridiplantae; phylum Streptophyta; class Magnoliopsida; order Myrtales; family Myrtaceae; genus Rhodamnia; species Rhodamnia rubescens. The sequence goes on along the minus strand of JAILYA010000010.1, from coordinate 4,024,104 downwards.
GTCTTCTTCATGTGGAGTTCATCCATGCAGAACTTTTTCATGCCTATGGAAGTGCTTTTTCTTTTAAGAAGAAAGCAGGCGAATTCGGACGATTCAAGCTCTTATCATCAGTGTACATCCGGTGTGTTAGATGGACTGAACGAATTTTGTTGTGCTCAGATGCACGATACTACAAAAACGTGAATACTTGTATCCCTTGATAACAGGAAATTAACGTTTTTACCCATTCACACATTTGAAACTCATCGCCTAGCTAAGGTAAGATACCCTAAACTAGCCCTCAAGCAATTGCGTTTAATCTTTACAATTCTCTTATGCATGGTAGTCAAAAAGTAATACCAAACTTAAAATTTTTAACCGAGTTCGCATAATATCCTAACTTACTCATTAGGGAGATTTTTTTTTTTCTAAATCAATACTAGAGTGTAAAATCTAATCTTACAAAAACAATCTAAATATCTTCTTTAAGGATAATAAATCGAAATCTGTATGTCAATAAATTGGAGTGTGAGGCCAAAGTTTGGCTTAACAATACCACATTGTGATTACATCTGATCGATTCATGGAGCTTGCGTGTTATGTTCTGAGCTTACAGGAAGTCGGATCTCTGCGTTTGTATTCCTAAATTAAGAAAAAAAAATAAGAAATTTAATTGCCAGTCTTGGACTTCAAGCCAACTTGATAAATAAAACTAGATAATATTGATTAGAAGGCCTACTTACCAGCTAAGAATTGAATGACTCCCTTCGAGAGAATGTGTTTTTGGAAGGAAGAGTGGACGCATCAAGTTAGACCTGCCGACTTTTCATGCCTCCATTTTGATATTATCTCTCGGATAGCGGCCATAGTTTTTCACACTGGTCAAACTTCAAAGTTTATATCCATAATTCAACCATTGCCGCCCATTTAATAAAGTTCGATTACGATTTCAATCTTCAACTCGTTCAGCTGATAATTTGTTCGATCCACGAATTTATCCCTCTTTTCTCTGGTCGGCTCCAACCCATTTGAAGATTTCCTACTGTCCAACGGAATAATTTAAAAAAGTTGAATTGCCATGTCTATGTGAAACAACCGTTCTACACCGAGTTTGGTCTCGAAGAATCAAATTGCACGCCATTTTCTTTTGTGTTTTAGCATTAATTCATAATTTCCAGTTTCTAATACTTTCAAATAAAGAAAACCCTTTCAAAGAATCATAGATAGCTGTGGTCACATGAGGAGGACAACCTCAAATTTGAGATCACAACTTCCCGATTTAAGCTTATTCTCTCTAGAGAGAGGGGTGGTGGAAGAGGTGATGATGGCTAGAGACCCGTCGGTTAGGTCCCGTGGCAGTTTCAAGCGAGCGATAATGTGATGTCATGCATTAGGTCCGCCACCGAGGAAGAAATAAAAGAAGAAAGGAACTTAAAGAAAAGGGAAAAAACAAAAGTCATACTCTAGGTTTTACCTAAATACACATTTATATATCTCACTTTTACAGTGCACATTTGCACCCTCACTTCAGCAAAATTGTCCAAATACTTACAAATTTTTCATTTCCCTATCGAAAAGTCTGTTAGCAGGTGAAGCCAAATTATTATTAATTTTTTTTGTCTTTTCTCTTATTTTTGCTTTTATGTTAAAAGCTATACCTCATATATTAGTGGTGTAGAGGTAGAAGCCATCAATAGTAGAAAAAAGAAGCATGGAGTAGCGAAGCGCAAAGTGATGAATAGAGAGAAAAAGAAAAAGAAACATTGTGACGTCTTTATTAGTGTTCTCAATCTCTTTGTGCCATGATCTTGAGAGAAGATTGTCATTGCATTCCTACTTTTTTTAAAGTCTAGTGGATTTGCAAAGTGCCTCTACTTGAAGACGTAGCCCAAGTTTGGGTGGACTTGGGTAACAAATTCTCCGGTGTGTTCTTGCATTTTGTTCTTTTGCTTATGTTATTATTAGTATTATTTGGAAACAGTGTGCAATTCCTAACAACCGATATCGAAGTTTTTTCCGTGACGTTCGATTAAAAGCAACCGATATGGAAGAAATAAATTTAAAATCAATAAGCCCGACGAGCAGGATTTCGGATGGTGGAAATTCCAAATCAATGACTATCTTTATCATATTCGTCTAGGGCTGATGAAAAAGATAAGGTACCACATCGCGAAAGCAAAGACGCAAAAGAGGCCATAGATAGTCTCACGAATATTTATGAGAAGCCATCCAAAACAAGTCATATGTTTTTGCTAAAGAAGCTGGTTAATAGGAAGTTATCTAGTAAAAGTTCCGTGATAGAGCATTAATAATTTCATGTAGGTCATAGGTCAGTTGGAATCCACCTGGCATAAATCTAGATGTGAAGCTCCAAACCTTCCCCTGTTTTATGTTCTCTTTCGGAAAACTATATCACCGAAAGGCAGGAAATTTCTAGGACCATGAAGGATGATTTGACTCTGGATGATGGATGAAGAGATGTGAAGGAAAGTATCGGGTGGAGATAATTTTTTGGCATCTACATCTTCGACGGCACTAGTAGTGGAGAATCATAGGAGAAGTAAAAATAATAGAAAATTCAACGGGCATGGCGAGATCGCAATCAAGGGGAAGAGAGAGGTTGTAAAAGATGAGAGTAGGTTTTACTATTAGACAGGACATCGGAAATTTCGGAGTGAAGCCTATAAAAAGAAGTAGCGAGATGAGAATCAACGAGTTGATGTGGTTTGTGATTAACATTTACTAGAAAATTTGTGTTTGTTTGCAGAGTTTGATTTAACGACGGACAAGTGGTTTGTTGACTATGGTACTTCTTTTCAAGGCACCTCGCAAAGTGACATATTTGTTATTGTGCCAATGGATATTTTGGGCAAGTGGTTGTGGGAAACGGTCATATGTGTCCAATTGTTGAAAAATGAACTGTGATTGTGAACATCTCAAATGGAGGACATATGATTTTTCATGAAACAAAACATATTCCCGAGTTAGAAGAAAAATCTTATTTCAACTAGTAAACTTGATCGAGAAAGTTTGGCAACAACTTTTGGATGCGGAGAGTGGAAGATAACCTCGGGGGCAAAAATAGTAGCAAATGGAAAGCGTACAGGTGCGCTTACAATATCATTAATATGGTTACTACTATACTAGCTATAGGTAATTTGTCTACTCTTTGGTAATATCGTTTGGGACACCTTGGTGAAAATTGTGTAAAGCAGTTATACTCAAGAAAATTACTTCTAGGTTTGCGAAAGCTGAGTTAGATTTCTATGAAAGTTGCATTTATGAAAAAAAAAAAAAAAAGCAGTTAGTTTTCAATTGAATGTGCGACGGAATAAATGGCAAAAGCTAGAATTGGCTCATACTAATGTGTGGGAACTAGCTCAGGAATGGTCTTATGGTGGTAAAAGATATTTTGTCACTTTCATTGATAATGCGACAAAAAAGACTTGTGTCTATGCTCTCAAATAAAAATAAAATGTTTTCGGGATGTTCAAAATATGGAAGACCATGATAGAAAAAGAGACAAGTTATCATATCCAACCTTTGAAGTCCAATAACGGTGGCGAATATATGAGCAAGGAATTTGCAAACTACTTGAGCCGAGAAGGCATTTATGAGTTGAAGACTGTTCTTAGAACTCCTCAAGAGAATGATGTAGTTGAGAGGATGAATAGAGTTACTTTGGAGCATGCGAGATGCATAAGGCTATACGCGGGTCTCTAGCTACACTTATGCACTTGCGACGAGTTGATGTAGCTATTTATCTTATCAATAGGAATCCATCTAGTGCGCTAGATGGAGGAATACCTTAAGAGCAATGATTAGGTAAAAAGGTTAATTATTCATTTCTAAAAGTTTTTTGTTGTATTGAATATACTTTGATTGATAAAGAGGATACAAAGAAGCTTGATGCTAAGTCCCAAAAGAGCGTTTTTATTGGGCATGGTGGCGATGAGTATAGACATAGGCTTTGACATATGAGAATAACAAATTCATTCGCAATCGAAATGTGGTATCCCACGAAGAAAATATGTACAAGGATCGTCGGATAGAGCACGAGGCAATAGTAGAACTAGAATATATTGAGCTGGACACAATTCTTGTGAAGATATTCCTACGGATCGAGTGCACTGAAGGGGAGGTTCGAGATGAACCTATTATCAATGATCAAGCAGTTCAAGAGGAATGCGGTGATCCAAAACAAACAAACAACTCGAAGTACATGTTTTGAGAAGATCTACACATGTGAGAAAATCATAGGTAATATTTTATCCATAAGTTAATACTGTTTTGAGCCATATCATATATACAGATTTCGGAGAGCCGAGACTTATTTTGAGGCAAAGGAAGACACATCATGCGGTGAGAGCGTGCTATCAAAGATGAGCGAAGTTCATTATTTCGAACAAAACTTCGAGTTGACCGAGTTGCCCATTTGTAAAAATGCTTTGCTAAATAAGTGGGCATACAAGATTAAAAATGAAACAGACGATAGTATCGGATACAAGGCAAGACTTGTTATCAAGGGTTTTTCTTAAAAAGAAGGGATTGATTACTCGAGATATTTTCACTAGTAGTGAAAAAGTGAAAATAACATCAATAAGAGTTTTGCTGAGTATATTTGCAATGGAGGATGTTCATCTTGAGTAGTTGGATGTGAAAATTGCATTTTTACATGGTGACCTAAATGAAGAGGCATGCATGGCGCAACCTAAAAGTTTTAAAATTGAATGTAGAGAGCACATGGTGTATAGCTTGAATAGAAGCTTGTGTGGCTTAAAGCAAGCTCCGTGATAATGCTACTTAAAGTTTGATGGTTTCATGGAAGAAAAAGGATTTACACACCATGAGGCTAATCATTGTGTTTGTTTTTGCATGTATGGTAATGGTGATATTATGTATATCTCTTTATATGTGATGACATGCTAATCACCAGCTTCAATATGCAGAGAATCGCAAAAGTGAAGAAGATGATTGCATCGCAATTTGCTATGAAAGACTTGGGAGAGGCCAAGAAAATTTGAGGCATGAAAATCGTCGGGGATAGGAAAAAGAAGAAATTATAATTGTCGCAAGAAGACTATGCAAACAAGGTGTTGAAGAGATTCAATATGGATAAGGCAAAACCTGTTGTCACTCCTCTAGTGAGTCACTTCAAACTATCCAAGGTTATGAATGCGAGCACTCGGGCTTTGAAAGATGAGATGGCGATAGTTCCATACGCATCAATAGTGCAAAGTTTGATGTATACCATAGTGAGCATGAGACCGGTCATTGCACATATAGTGGGAGTTGTGAGTCAATATTGGTAGAACCTAGGCAAAGAGCAGTTGAATGCAATAAAATGGACATTGAGATATCTAGTAGGTACAACAAATTACTCTTTTTATTATAGAAGTACATCTCTAGAGTTGTAGGGTTATGTGGATGCGAGATCACTTGGGTGATCAAGATAGTGGTAAGAGTACCATTGTATATGTCTTTACAGTTGTAGGTACAACCATAAGTTGGGTATCTCAACTATAGAAAGAAGTGGCTCTATTGACGATAGAAACAGAGTAGGTGGCGATCACGGAAACATCTAAGGAAATCATGTGGTTATAGGATAACATGGAAGAGTTATATCGAAAGCGACCAATGAGCACAATGTGGAGTGATAGTCAAAATGCATTGCACTTGGCAAAGAATGCAACTTATTACTCAAGGAATAGACATATCAAGAAGCATTATCCTTTATCAAGTCAGCATTGAAAGATAATAAGCTAAAACTACAAAACATTGACGGCTTGATGAATCTTCCGACATGCTTATCAAAGTAGTAGACGAGAAAGAAACAAACTTTCTATACTACTGCTATTGGTATCACTCCATGTCAATTGATGAGGAGTATGGTAGAGGCACAAGTTATGGTTACTAGTTTTTTAAGTAGATGGATGCAAAGTTGCTTAGTGCATCGCGTATATTTGTCTTCAAGTGGGAGATTATAGGCGGGTGAAGCTAAATTATTAGCTAGATTTTTTTTTGTCATTTCTCTTATTTTTGCTTTTAGGTTAAAAGCTATACCTCATAAATTAGGGATGTAGAGGTGGTAGTCGTCAATAGCAGAAAAAAAGAAGTGTAGAGCGGTGAAGCGCATACTAGCAAAGTGAAAAGTAACGGATAGAGAGAAAAAGAAAAAAAAAGTCGTGATGGCTTTACGAGTGTTTTCAATCTCTTTGTGCGCCGATCTTAAGAAAACATTGTCATTGTAGTCTTTCTTTCTTCGAAGTCTAGTAGATTTGTAGAGGGCCTCTGCGTGGCGACGTAACTCAAATTTGGGTGAACTTTAATAACAAATTCTCTGGTGAGTTCGTCGATTTTGTTCTTTTATTGTTGTATTCTACTAGCGCGGATTGTTTGCTTGGGTTATTTTTCTTAGAATCAGTGCGCGATTCCTAACAAAGTCCTGTCATGCTTCTCTCACCTACACCCACACCAGACCCTCTCTTGTGATATCATGTTCTCAAGCTCTAGGCTTGTGGCCATGGCCGCTTGAGCTCTAGGTTAACGACATGGCTGTTATGCGAGAGGGCACAATTATAGGTGCTTTAAACCTTGAGTTTGAAAACATGGCCACCACATGGAGTGGCTTGTGGCCAATCTGGACGGACTAATGTGGAAAGGGATGAACACTGTTGGCAAGTGGAAATTCGATGGTGGAAACAACTGATAGTTTTGCTTGTCAAGTATTCCTCAACAGTTAATACGATCATGAATTTACCATTTTCAGAATGAAATCAATGTATTTCAGATTTTACAAGTATAGTTAATAAATTATCAATATCAGTTAGACCCGTCAAATGAGTGGGTCGGATCGAAAATGACTAGTCCAAATTGACCACTTTAACTAGTTTTGGCCCATTTTCATGTAATATAAATAAAGTTATATATACCCGACCTGAACCATACTTAATACATACTCGAACCAGCTCATACTTATAGCATTTTCATATTTAACACAATCTAAGAAAACTCATACTCAAATTGAGGTGAGATTGTGGAGTGAGTGATCATGAGAGACAAGAAAAACGAGAGAGAGTATTGAGAAAGTCATAGAGGTGGACCGAGTCTAAGTAAATTGTGAACTCATTTAACACCCATATTAAATTGGCTTTTACCATTTTATACCTATTTGTTACCCATTCATTGTATATAACAAACTCATATAACAATTCAACCCATCAAATATGTGTTATGAAATGTGTCTATAACCCATTTTGATATGTTCAAGTACTAAATTGAACATATTAATAACTTACCAGCTTCTTTGAAACTTTGCAAGTATTCTTAGTAAAATAGCTTACCATTTAAGGAACTTACCAACATCTCAATAAATTTGTAAGTAGCCATCTTTTTAAATTTTAAAAAGATGATTCGTAAACTACGAGCAATATGAGAAATTCATCAACATTTGAATAAATAGTAAATTAACAATTTCTTTCAAATTTTACAAGTGCTGTAAGTAGAATGACAAATTCATAAGGAGCTCACTAACATTCTAATAAACTAGTAAGCGGAAAATTACCAAAAAATTCTTAAACCCATTGTAATTGTGTAAATTCGATTCTAAACCTTTTACATTTGTGCCAAGTTAATTCATTTGGCCGGCTAACGCTAACGTGATAAAATTTTAATGGTATTTAAATATTTTATATTACTTTTTTTTCCTTTCCTTTCTCTTTCTTGTCCCCTTCCCCCTTGTGGTCAACGAGCTATAGTCGATCTCCGGAGCTTGCTGGCTACCGCACGAGGGCCGTGGAGGACTCGCCGCCTGCCGGTGAGTGCTCCACGAGTGAGGCGGCTTCGCCCAAATCTCGGCGAACCTAGCCTCACTAGGGCCGTGGCGAAGGCGGGCATGACCTCGCCTACCATGGGCGGGGCTGCCTTCGCCATGGTCGATGAAGCGGTGGCGGGGCTCTCCTCGCTTAGTGGTTGGCAAGCTCCGGTGACTCAACCGACCACGGCTCCCAGGCCATAGGGTAAAGGGGAGAAAAATGATAATAAAAGGAAAACAAGAAATATAAAATATAAAATATTAAAATACAATCATAATTTTTCCACGTGAGTGTCGGTGACCAAATGGCCTAAAACGGCACAAAGATAAAACGTTTATGATTGAATTGACATAAAAAATATTTATGACTGAATTGGCACAATTGTAATAGATTTAGGAATTTTTAGTTAATTTTCCCAACTAGTAAGTTACCAATTTCTTTTAAGGAGCCATTTTCATTGTTACTTGCGCCGACTATTAAAAATGAGATCTGCTTGTCACCTTAATGAATTTACCAACATCTAATAAATGTGTAAATCTCCAGGCCTTCCTAAAATTTTACCAAGTGTAGTTAGTAAATTGCCAACTTCTTTTAATTATGATCAGTGATCTTAGTTATATACCAGCATTGTGATGAATACACCAACCTCCAAAAGAAATGGTATGATACAAACTTTACCAAGTTGTTTTTTGTCTTCAAATGTAAGTTGGAGGATTTAAGGTAAGAAATTTAGAGTGGCATTGGTGCAAAAGATGAAAGGGATCCTCATATATTTTCCACAAATCCAAATAAAGCATGGCTTCGTCTATTACATTTCACAGACACAATGAAGCCCCTCTTGCCCTAGATATAAAGGATCTTGTGGATATTATTAGAAATATGAAATTTTTTAAATGTATGAGGTAAATTAAGGCGATTTAAATAATTAACTCCAATTATATGTCGAGGGTTCATTCTACATACTCACAAGTCACAACATGACTATGACATCATTCTTCCGCTCAGCTCGATGAGTCTTATGGACTCTCTTTGGCCTTTTGACCCGAAAGCACTTTGAAACGCGAACGAAGTTGTCAACATCACCGCCACGCACATCTTCCGAACCAGACAGGGAAACTTCAGAAGCGAAGAAGTCTTGGTCCAGTCGACAATTTCTGGTGCAAAACCGTGTTGGGCCATTCGAAGTCGACAGACAATACGCGGCTATGCCGCCATATTCATCTTCTTCTGCGAAGATTCGAGTTGCATCATCATCAGTTTCCAGAATCCCTGACGGGAGATCATTTCTCGCAATTCGAGATGCTTGATTTGGAGAGAACTTTTCTTTTTCACTTATAAATATAATGCAGGAAATAATTAAGTATTTGTTTCGAGGAAAAACATATTATAAAAAATAAAATGTTTTTGAAAATCGTTCTTCAAGAAAATGTTTTCCGCTTTTTAGGTTATTGGACGTAAATAGTTTTCCAATCACTAATCATTTTCGGCAAACTAAATGCGTATTATTTTCGGCAAACTAAATGCGTAAAAGTCTAGAAAAGTAATTCAAGGCAAAAAATTTCATTCAAATAACCGTACTTTAAATGTTGCCATTCTTTATAGTTTAAAGTATTAGAACAACAACAACTCACTCACCTCAGAGTCGAGCGATGTTGAGGCTCAATTCCTACATTCAGTTTCTATACATTTTTTTTTGTTTTTGTTTTTGTTTTTGTTTTTGTAAGGCAACTGTCCATATTGCTCTTTCATCTATGTGCTTCGAGCCTTTATGATGTTTCGGTGGTCCTATGGACTGATTTTGGTGGAATGTCAATACACGAGAAATATGTGAATCCTTATTTTGGCGCTTTAAAATTTCTAACTCATCCTCTTTATCAGTAATGTGAGCTCTACGTTTAAGAGAGAGAATTGAACATATTTGTCGGTTTGTTATTTACTAAGTTCTTTCGCAGCGGGATTCATAAGCCAAACGATCGACTAAACTTTATATCCACAAGATGGTTGTGGCGACATAATCGAAAGAATTCACTAATGAATCTTGAATAGCAAGAGCCGATTCATTATCGAATTCACTAATATATCGTATTAACCATGCCGACAATTTGTTGTTGACTTTACTTGAATGGTATGAGGAATTATTTTAGGCAAGATGGTGAATATTGTGGCTTTAGTGATTAGATTGAAATTACAAATCAAATTGGGCAATGAGAGGAGCAAAGTTACCCTAAGCTAAATTTCAACCGCAGCAACTTTGTGTATGTCGACCAAAGGGTTAGTCCAACCGTTGGTCAACCACAGAATGTGAATTGGCAGAGACATAGATAAACATGACATTGCGTAACGAATGATAAGTAGTGTCTCAGCACATCTTGGACAAGCCCTCAAGTGTGCGGAGGAATCTAGTAAGGGAATATCTAGTTTTATACCTTTCACACCATGACTAATTGATCAGACATGACCATGTCAGGGCCCCAACAAGCCCTCCGGTCAAAGGGACTAGAGAACTCGTGGTAACGCTCTTTCTCTTATATATCGTATGCAAAATGAACAGGTTAATGAACACAAAATCATCACACAATGGCTAATATGGTGGTCAAGTCATTGCTAGCCGTCCCACGTGGCACAACGCCACGTTAGTTTCTGCGAAAATTGACTGAAAGACTATATCGAAATTCTACGCACATGTTTAATATTTAATTTGTAAAATTGAAAAGTTTATGATTGAATTAACATCTCTATAATATGTCTATGACCAATTTTCCTCTGTTTATTGTAAGGAGAAAGAACTGATAAATGAACGCGAGATCATCACACAATCATCATACTCTAGAACCGGAAGAACATTCCTAGTGCGAAACTTCTCCGCTTCTTCTGCGTGTGATTGGGAAAATGCAAGATGGGTCGAACACATAATTTGCTTCATCTAGTGGTCATCTGGCCTTAATATGTCAAAAAGAATGTACGAATTTTTCCTCAACGTTTAATTAAACCATTGAAAGTCAAGTCAATGAATAAATACAAGCTGGAAAAAGCAACTTCTTTATGGGGCCCGGCTTGGATTTGGAAGCAACTAGATTACTTTTTTCTGTCCAGACCAGAGCATGACTCTTCCCTTAGTTTTGTCCTTGCTGATTATTGTATTTTCGGTTTCCTTGAGGCCGACGGATGCCAACATAAAATGTGCGTTCTAGAATTCTATCACAAACGATACTTCCAGGCAACTCTCTTAACGTGTACACCTATCTTTTTTTATATTTTTTCTATCTTTCTCACTCACCCTAGAAGTCCCCTATAAATTGCAACACCATTCTTGTGTCCGTCCCTTCATCTACTGTTTTTGTAAGATTTCTGAGTTATTTCATCACTTCAGGTTTTCATTTCCTGGTTCTTGATGGCGTCGAGTGCAAGTTCGATGGAATCGAATTGGATAGTGGACACTTCCCTTGAGCTTTACACATCGTATCCGGTGAGATGCACCTATGTTTGCAAAGATACGCAGTGATTAATCTTGTGTTTCTGTTGTTATACCTGTGTTTGGTGAAAAGAAAAGAAAGATCTTTGGATGTTTAGCTCGCAGTCTCTCTTCTTCTTTTTCTTCTTCTTTCTACTCATGGTTCTTATTGAATCAGAAGAAGGAAATTGTTCCAAGAAATGATAACTCTCAAGGAGGAGGACAAGAAGAGCCCGTTGTTAAGCAGGAGGTGAGTTCATTTGTAACAGAAATTGCGTCGAGAAATAGGGATAATGCTAGAGATATAAATTCAGGTCGGTTTGCCTAATTACGATACGTAGTTCTTATGGCTAATCGGACGCAGTTAATGTCCGGAATGAGAGCTAAAAGTAACAGCAAATTCCACTCCAAATCTCAGGTCGGTCCAATGACTCGATTGCATTTTTTAATTAGAGTGTCGCTGAAATTGGAATCCGGGCAGCTATTACAGTAGCCGAGAATTCGTCTGCCAACCGACAAATTCGCCCTCTAAAATGGACAGGAATATGTATTGCTGTTCGCCAGCCTAAATTTCCAAATAATTCTAGACAACTCCGGTTGAAGTCAAGAGTGCACAATAGGGAAAATGAAAATGGTAAGAGGCAAAGTCAAATTAGACCTATACTCCAAGAAAAGGGTAGCTCACCGGCCTCGTTTAAAATAGAGAGGTAGTCGCTTTCTAAAGAATGAAGTTGAAGAAGCCCCGTGGCTGTGACCGATTCTGAAAACTGGAATACTTGAACACAAAGATTCAAACCTGAGAGATGATCTGTTTTGTTGTGGATAGGCTGGGGCGCTGGTCGAGGAGTATCACCGAATTAGCCACGAGAATAGGAGGTTGACTGAAATGCTGAACCTTATGCACGAGAGCTATAATGCGCTGCATAACCAATTGATTGTCTTGGGGAATAAAACCTCCGAAAGTGAACTCGGCATGTCAAGAAAGAGGAAGCATGAAGCTAATGTTGCCGGAGAAAGTTGCGGTCACGACGAAAATCAAATCTTCAAGAAGCCGAAGGACAGCTTCAAACACAAGATCTCTAAAATCCGCTTCCAAACTGATCCATCCGACATGAGCCTTGTAAGATCTTAGTTTCAAATCAGAACATTTTTTTTGTGTTTCTCGAGCCCATAGTAGGCATAAAGAAATTCATATTCTCTAAGCACGAAGTAATTCCCAACATATTGATTTTTTTTTCCATTTATCTTTGCTCTATGAATTTGCAATTGCTATATAGGTAGTGAGGGATGGCTATCAATGGAGGAAATATGGTCAAAAGGTCACGAGAGGCAACCCATCTCCAAGAGCTTACTATAGATGTTCCTTTGCCCCAACTTGCGCTGTTACAAAGAAGGTAACTTATAGAAATGGTTTTCTGGAGACCACACTGAATCACAGTCCGAAAATAAATCAAGAAATCGCGTGTTCGGTGAGAAGTAGCCGAACGAATTCAATCTTACTCTCATGCTTTCTTTGCATCTTCAGGTACAAAGAAGTGTTGATGACCCATCTGTCCTAGTGGCCACATATGAAGGAGAACACAACCACCTGAGTCCCTCACAGCCCTCGATTCCACTGGGTTTCCACAAACAGGGACTGAATCTGGGCGCTTCTCCAATGCTGTCGCCCACGAAGTCGAGATCTCCTAGTCCTAGGAGTACTCCTGATTTGATGCGCCCGGGTTTCCACACTCCATCTGCAAAAACGAGCCAAGAAAAAGAAGCAGCGGTGGCCTTTCAACAGTTTCTGGTGCAGCAGATGGCCTCTTCCTTGGAAAGAGATCCCAAATTCACGGCAGCCCTCGCGGCTGCTATATCTGGAAGGATATTTGACCAAGCCCGGAGCGAGAAGTGGTGAATGGACAGGACGTTGATTCGTCCGAATTGTGTATTTAGCATGATTTACATATAGTTTGAAGATAGAATTTGACGGTCGGGTGATGAGGACAGTTGGATTTTTGACTGGAGATACGAAGATCTCATCTTCTATGTATTGGCCGAAGAAGAAATTCGAACTGCTCAGTAGCTTATTTTGAGCTCAGCATATAAGCTACTTGTACTCGACTTGATTATTAAGAGGTTTAGACGAATTTGAGTAACTTGCATATTAAACTCGTCAGGCGACTTTTAGTCCTTGGATTCGTTATTATTCACTTCCATAACAATAGCACTCATAAAAACGTACATGACCGAAACTAACCTAATGGAAAATTATTAATCAGTCTCACGATACATGTTTATTACAAGATAACAATGGCGACCCAACACTCACACGAATCATGAAATCGACCGCGCTTGTACAAAAAAAAAAAAAAGAAAGGGATTAATACATAAATGGTCATTGAATTTTGGCTCAATATAAAATATTGACCCTCCATTTGTTGACACCAAGAGATGAAAGAGCTAACTAGTTGACCAATCTCAAACCTTCATAGTGCATGTAACAACGATCGAACTTAGGAATTCCTCGAGCGTCAAGATTTTCACATAGTTCTAAAAATACGACACACGAGTAGTGCGACTATGATGTCCATGGCAAGGGGTCATGGCGTTTGGTGGCCATTCCCGGAGGTCGTACTCTAGTAGAAGGATTGTCGCAATTGGGTCCCTTTTTCTCTTTGGAAACATCCCACAAACTTGGAGCACGAGACGTTGCGCCAATTGGAATAGCACTGGATCGGTCATGGCCAAGAACGACACGACACACGGATCGATTCACTTTCTAGATTTGCTCCACCCAAAACACCAGGTCAACAACCAACAAAGAGAAGGAATTCAAGATGTTCTCCATTGACCTTTGTAGAAAAAGAAACACGCATAGCAAGCATATGTTGATTCCACGAACGGTAACGTCTGCCCGACTTCTATGTCCGGTCTTTTCTTGTTTCTTGTTCTTGCTGTATTATAGACAGAGAGAGAGAGAGAGGGAGAAGAGAGGTCGTTCCTATGGCTGGACACTAGAGAGACTTTTTGGCTTCTCGGACTTTTTTGCGGTTCCACCCGTGAGAACACGGAATGCGACAATCACTTCATGATTAATAACAGGGGTGTCAACGGGCCAAGTCTCGGCCCCGCCCGAGCCGGCCCAAACCGAACAAGACCTAGCTTGACCCGGCTCGATCCGGGTCGGGTCGGGTCGGGCGGATTTATGGCCTAATTCTTTTTTTCTTTTTTTTCCTTTTTTGGAATCAAAATCAATTTACAAATCCATCAAATGAAAGAATATAAAAAGAAAAAATTAAATTAAATTAAATTAAAAAGAAAACATGGGTATTAAAAAAATTCGGGTGGCGAGCCGGCCCGAGCTGGCCCAGCCAAAAGGCCCGAAAATTAAGTGAATTTTCGGGCCGGGCCGCCCGGCACGGGCTTTTTTAACACCCCCTAATTAATAATAATAAAAAAACGATAGCACGAGAAGTCGTTTCTTATTCTTGTTAGAAAGAAAAGTCTTTTTTCCCAATTTAAGTTTGTTGTTTTAAATACTTGTTTACATAAAAAAAATGACCAACTTTTGGTTATATCAACATGTGATAGACTTAGTCTATGTGGAAAGATTTCGGTCGTTTGTGGATGGAATTATCGATAATGTGATGAATTGACAACTTGAAGAAATCGACAAAAACTGAAGTCGATAATCTATCATCCAAGTAGTGGAATAACACAACCATCAAGATAGTGGAGTCAAAACAACTGTCAAGATAGTGGAGTGGAAGATCGATAGGTGTTTGTAAATCTACTGGTAACTTCCCTTTGTAACCTTTATTTGTAACTTCTACTTATGAGCTCCGTTTATAATCTCCATTTGTAGCATCTCTATGTAACCTCTCTTTGTATTAACCTTCATCAATAACCGTAAATTATAGACTTTAAATAGCCACATCATACTCTTCGTAGACTCCTACGCACAAATCAATCAAATTTACAATGTTCATCTTGACTTTCCTATACCGCACTTTATTTCCTTTAGTTGTAGTTTTCATATTCACGCCGTTGATTAAATTTTAGCATGTATCTCTATCTTTTGTGTTGCGTCATCAATTACATTCCAGCGTAGCATCATTACTTGGTCAAGCTTTGTTGTCATTTAAATTCTACTAGGGTTTGCCTACATTTGGTTCATATGCAACAATTGTACTTTCCAATCCTTATCGTC
Organism: Rhodamnia rubescens; assembly: GCA_021437795.1. NCBI lineage: Eukaryota > Viridiplantae > Streptophyta > Magnoliopsida > Myrtales > Myrtaceae > Rhodamnia > Rhodamnia rubescens. The sequence continues at coordinate 4,008,668 of JAILYA010000010.1, read as the reverse complement.
GATTAGATTCCAACACTTGTTTGTGTTTGCACAATACTATTGAAGCTTAAGTTGTTGATTCTCATGTTAGCCTTGATGTTTCCTTTCTAGAGCCGCCAAAGGACCTGCTCTCCTTCAATTATAAATCGAAGAACCAATTTCGATAAAAGGAATTTTGTCGATTGGGGCACTTTTAGGTGAAACATTTTTTTGGCACACTCGGTTGCACAAGTGTGGTTAACTTGAGGAGATACAACGGTACATACTATGAATCAACTTGATCCTCGGCAATGCTGGTGGTAACAATTCACAACCACCGCCCGCTAATAAGATACTAGGACGTTTTGAGTCATCGTTTACATATCCGGTAAGCGAATCAATCCCAAGGTGGAGAGGTCGATGTCACCGGACAACTCATTGATGAGTGGATAAGGCAATTAGAGCTAAGTCCAATGGCTACCATGAAGAGGATTCTCGACAAACATTAGAGGAAACCACTAACCGCATGACGAAATACCTCATCGGTATTGTCAAGCCCGTAATCATCAACACCTTCTATGAGGTCATGCATGGGCCAGGAACATCGAGCCATTCAATTCAATTGTAAGCGAATCCTACTAATCTTGTACCTTTTGGATTTTGCAAAGGTAGAAATTGTTAGTACGATCCACACCTATAGGACACTCGTCGGTGGAAGCAATTTGCAAAGGGTTGTAATTGTTGGTACAACCTAGACTTGTGGGAAGATACCCGTCGCTGAAAGTAATTTGCCCAATACTACAGCTTATAACTCTTAATCAATTGAACGGAGAAAACAATTTAGGTCAAGTGATCCCACCACCAATGAGGAATTTACAAAGGCTTGAAAATCCTATTTACCCCGAACTTAGGGGGCGGGAAAGATATCCTAATAAAGTGGCCGAACTTGTATTACAACAATTAGATGTCGACAATGGAATAGCATGGCCAATACATTATAGGCCACATCCCGATTGGGTTGACACTATATTTTACCCAATAAAATTTGAAATTCCCAGGTTTGCTATTTTTGCTAGTGAAGAAGATCAATCTATCGTCGAACATATTGGGTTATAGGTTTTAAAATGGCTAATATGTCTAGAGACTTATGTTGTTACCTTTGTCTTGTTCAAAAGCTCTTTTTACTTGGTATACGAATTTACCTCCTAATTCAATCCATTCTTGGTTGAGATAAAAAAAAATTCCATTCTCAATCTTATAAGATGATACATGAAGTATCAATTGATGATTTGGCCAAAATCTATCAATACAATAATGAGTCGGTCAATTAGTTTGTGACCCGATTCAAGAGGGGTAGGAATATATGCCTCACTTCACTCCCTAAGGAAGAATTTTCTCTAGTTTGGCTTTTAGTGGATGGAAATTCAATCTTGAAGAAAAATTCAAAGGCCAAAATTTTGCCGATTCGTAATGAGAGTGTGATGTCCTAGAATTTTGAAGTACGTAAGAAAACCGAATTCAATAAATTTTAAATCATGAATTCCAGCTTAGAAATAAATTTGGATTTTTAAGGATTTAAGAGATAATAATTGGATTGTCCTAAGATGTCAATCGAGAAAAGTCAAGCTAGAATAGTCAAGTCGTCGAGCCATAATACCGAGATCCTTCGCGCTTGAACCTAGCCCGATCAAACCATAAATGTGAAATCCCAAATTTGCTCTCGGTTTTAGTACCGATAGCTTAATTTACCCTAGATGAGCCAAATTACTATTTTGCCCCTAGATATTATCCATATAGGACGAAATAGTAAATAGTGTGATTTGAACCTTGGTGGACCCCACATGTCACCTTCACCTTTTTCTCTTTCTTTTTTTCCTTTCTTTTCCCCACGACCAAACTCTCCCCCCATTTTCTCTCTCTCTCCTTCACTCTTCCCCCTTAGCAGACGCCTCCCTCTCCGTTTTTCGCCTCTCATTTTGCTTCAGCCGTCGCTCTGCCATTGCGTCAAGCCGCCCCGTCATCCCTGTCGAGTTCGCACGACCGTTACCACTGCCCTCCTTTGCAAGTCGCCCGCGCCCTTTCTCCCGAGCTAATTGCTTGCCGCGCTGCCGCCTTTTTACCGTAAGCCATAGCGAACCCGTGAACCCTCGCACTCTCGTCATCGTTGCCGAGCCGTCCACGTTCGTCATTGCAGCGAACTTCACCCACCGCCACGCCCGTGAGCCCGTGGTTGTTGTCGCCGCAACCACGCCCGAGCCGCGCCACCCACACCCGCGAGTCGTTCGAGCCCTCACCGACGAGTGCCCGAGTCACCGCTTGTTGCCGCCGAACGATTTGTCGTGAGTTAACCCCTAATCTTTGATTGCGTCGTTAATTGCACTTAGGGTTAGTTTAATTAGTGTTAATCATGAGTTATATTAGTTTAACGACGGATTAGTTTGGTTAATCGTGGTCGGGTTAGATTAGTTACTATGGTTAAGCTAGTTGACTACGGTTAGTTTAAGTCAACCCTGGTTAGTTAAAGTAACCGTAGTTACTTTTAGTTAATTGTAATTATTTTTCGTTAACCATATTTACTTTTATTTAACCGTAATTACTTTTCGTTAGTCGTAGTTACTTTATGACCAACTATGGTTAGTTTATTTAACTCTAGTTAGTTTAATTAATCGTGGTCAATTTAATTACCGAAAGTCGAATTGATCGAATATTTGAGTTAATTAAGATTATCTTAATTAATTATAATTGGGTTAATTAAGGTCGGGATAATTAATTAAGATTGTCGTAATTAATTATAATTTAGTTAATTAATCTCGGTTAGGTCAAATAACGATGGCCGAGATAATTAATTGTTATTAATTATTAATATTATTGAGTGATTATTGGGTGATGATTTCGTGATTGTTGTGTACCTTGACCGTGCATATACCGATATGATGATTTATCACCCATGTTGGAATATTATGTTTAACGGGAAAAAGTATGTTCATGTGACCACGTGTGGAGCAAATTGCATATTTAAGCATGAAAAAGGGCCTTGAAACGAGTTTTGAGCACGACTGTGTATGCATTGAAAATTAATGCAATGATATGAAAATGGGATAGTTGCTAGCATACTTGGGTGGTCACATGGGGAACCAAATTTCACTCAAGGGTGTCCGATGGCAAAGCATCACTCGAGGGGTATCCCGAGGGTAAAACATCACTCGGGGTCGTCCCAAAGGTGAAACATCACTCGGGGGTGTCCCATAGGCAAGCACAACACTCGGGGGTGTCCCGGGGATAAAATGCCACCCGGGGTGTCCCGTAAACGAAACCTCACTCGGGAGGTGTCCTGTAGGTAAGTTTTTAATAACCGAAATACGTATGATACATTGTGCATGCAACCTTGTGATGAGTATTTTGATTGTGTGCCTAGGATTATGTTTAATGAATTGACATACTATACTATTCATTGTGTGGGCCAAGGCGGGGTAAGATTGCATGCGATTGATAATTGATTGTGGGGTTTGCGCCTAAACCTATTATAGTTATAGCGTGGCGCTAGTCGCACGCTATTGATGAGTAGACTTGTATGTTTAGGCCGCCCGAGTGAATCGGCGCCCTACTTGGATTTAGGCGTTGACTCAATGAGATTTTATATATCACGCCATTGTTGTTGACACCTTTTCAAGCACCGAGGTAATGGAGCAGTGCATAGTCGGGTTCGAGTTCCTATTCACCAGTCATTTGATATCGAATACCATCCTGTTCCAGGTCTGGACCGTGTTTGGGAACATCACGTAACGACATTGTAGGAAGAGGAGGGGTTGGGTTATCTGGTGCCCTATCGCTTCGCAGCTTGGCATTCGTGTTAGGGTGACTTTCTCTACGGCCCGATCTTGGGATTTGAAGGGCCGCCAACTATAGCCCCTAGATTCCATGCCCGGACTTGATGGATGTCGATATGCCCGACGGAGAAGTAGTAAACCCGACCGAGACTCGGATTGCAATTCGGTGACACCACCTAGGTCACAACTCTTGAATAGTTGTAGGTGGTGCCTTTTTTAGAGACGTTTTGGGTGTGGGTGACGTGGCCCCTCTTTTTTAACATATGTAAAGTTAACCCTTACTCCACCCACCTATCTTTTTGCCGGTCTCGAGAGCCGCCTCGAAACATGAGGTTGTATAGTGTACAACTCTATAGGGTTAAATATTATCTACTAATGAAATGATATCCTTTTCTTCTTGAACCGTTGTTGTGTATCCTACTTTACTATCCCTACTTTGATGTGTTATCCGGGAGTAATTTTTTTTGCATGCATAATTAAAGATTAAAAATAAATGGGTCAATAATGTGCCCCTGACATTATTCTTTTATGACCTGAGGTAATTTGGTAGGATTATTGCGTGCTTGGGGATCGGGGTGTGATAACCCCGCCCAATGTGGTATTAGAGCAAGGTCACCGAACTCTTTGGTCATGGCTTGGAGTGATAAGGTGTCTTGGGTCTTGGGATAATTAGTAGGATTGAAAATCCCATGCATGTGTTTGTTATTTGAGTTTTAAGGCTATATGCCCGAGTTCTCATTACAGGGTTGTTTTGAGATAAATAGGGCTCCGTAAGATACTTACAAGATAAGCAACCGTAATGCAAAGATGCCTAAAGAAAGTACAACTCGGGAGGGATTCAAGAGTGGATGGGATTCTCGGGCGTTGGAAGCCTTAGGAAACATAGTTGGGCAGCAAGTGAGGAATCAATAAGCTGCAACCATCGCTATCGCCGCCGCCGCTCCACCCGAGGACCCGTTGGTCGGAGACGGGAATGGTGGACAATAGATGCATTTGTTGGTAGAGAGTTCCCGAAACTCAAGCCGCCAAAATTTTCTAGAGTTTGTGATCCTAAAGCTACCACCCTTAAGATTAAGGAGTTGGAAAAGATTTTTGCTCTGTTGAGATGCACCGAGAAAGATAAAGTGATGTTGGCTGTGTATCAATTGCGGGAAAATGCCAGCTCCCGGTGGGAAGCCTCTCGAGAAAGGATCTTTCATAAAGATATGATCTCGCTATGAGCTGTCTTCGTGGAAGCTTTCAACAACAAATACTTTTTCGATCGTACCACGTAGCAAAAGATGGCTGAGTTTTTGTGCCTCCGGCAAAACCAGATATCGATGGACCAATATGAAGCTAAGTTTGCTAAATTGTCGAGGTATGCACCTAAGATGGTTGAAGACCCCGTGGACAAGGCAAAAAGGTTCGTAGATGGGTCAAGCCTGAGTGAAGGATTGGCTTGTGCCTATGAACTTAAAGGATTATAATGAGCTGTATGAGAAGGCCCAATTGATAGAGAGAAACATGAGAGAAAGGACAGCTGTGTTTGGATCGCGGTTTGCGCCCTCTTTGAGGGATCGCCATCAATTTGAGAAAAGTCTCGATGATAGGAGGAAAGCATTATGTTCCATCCAATCGAAGGAACGTTGTGGAAAAGCCGGCATATAACCCAAATGCTAAGTGCCGACTTTGTAAGTGGAGGCATGGAACAACTTCGTGTCCTTTTATAGGGGGAGCTTGTTTTGGGTGTGGTCGGCATGGCCACCAAGTAAGAGATTGACCGCAAAGACCAATGAAAGTGCAAGCGCCGCCACCACAAGAGGACAATCGCGAGGTAACGTGCCGCAGGACAACCTAAATCGACCCCTCTAAATGATAGTGAACTACCTACGGTAGCATGTTTCGGTTGTAAGTTAATTACAGTCGTTAAAGTGAAAAAGACCTAGCAATAGGCTTGACTTGTGAATATGGATTTATAATGAGACGACTGGTATTTATGGATTATATAAGTTTGAAATTGTGTTGTATTTTAATGTTTTTAGCTAACAACTTTCAATGATGGCCCTTAATAATGATATGATTGAGATTTGTAAGGAGGCGAACGAGTATCGTGAAGTTTTAAGCATGGACTTGAGCTGGTAAATATGTTTGAGGTTTAGTGATTTGCTTATAGACGAAGGGCCAAATAGACTATATGATGGTGATTTTGAATTCTCAACGACCAAACTTGAGGATATGGTATAGTGATTGACATGTGGATTGAATATTAAATTCGGAAGGCAAAGATTTAGATTTGAATCATTGAAGTTTTGTGGTTAGCCTATTTGAAACGATTGTGGATATAGAATTATGGTGATTGATAATTGTGAAGTATATGTCTGAATTTGGGTGGCATTTTGATGATTTAGTTATTGATTTTTATTGATGACCCCGATTGATGAGAAAAGGGTCGTAAAAAGAAAAAGCTGAACGATGAACATTTGAACTAAAAGCCGGTGTGATTGAATGCATATAAGTTTTGTCCGAACAACGATCGGACATGAAGTTATAGATTGATATTAGGCAATTGATATCCGAGAAACGATGATCGCTTGAGGAGTTAAACTGCTCAAAATGATAAGGGTCGAAGTGAAGTTAAACAACGTGTGATAAGTAGTGAGGGCGATCATGCAAGATATGTGTTCATAACATTAAAGGTAGTTCTTAAAGTGAAAAACATATTTTGAAAGTACGTAGTGTTGCGTCTTGAGTGTTAAACGAAAGATTATGTGTGGATCGAGATGTCGTGAATAAATGATATTTCCGTGCTTTGTGGTGTTAGTGAAGCTCGGTTTGTATAGCTTTTACCGTGTGATCCGGACAGCCTTAGAATGAATTGAGACCTACATGAGCTAGTTGACCGGTGACCCAACAATGTCATGGCGGAATGTATACTATCCGAGGACTTTAACTAATGGAATTTTAGGAAAATAGGTAGAATTAAGAATTGTGGAACAAGAAAGGTTTACAATGACAAGTTATGGACGGGTGATATAGTGGGTGTGCCAGTTAAGTTTGTGACTTACTAAGGTCTGTGATGACCCGAATAAGGTTAAGATTATGAGATGTGGCAATTAAGAAAGATAAGTGATCAAAGTATACAACGAAAGCTTGGTAAGGCACAAAGTTAAGTGAAATAATGACCATAAGGGTCTAACTTTTGATAAGGAGAAAATCTTGTCGGGAGCCCATCGCAAGAGCTATATTATTAGTCCAAATAACACGAAGATGTACTAAAATTTAGGGCAGTATTTTTGGTGAATTGGTATGAAGGCGAACATGGCCAACCATGTGGTGAAGTGTTTTAAGCATGCCGGCAAGTCAACGCACAGCATTGTACGCCCGGTGGATTGCTTGTAGCCACTTGAGATTCTAGAGTAAAAGTGGGAGCATATCACAATGGACTTTGTGATGGGACCGATAAGGAGTCAAAGAGGCACCGATGCCATTTGGGTTTTAATAGACCCCGAAGGACGCTAGTGTGTTGGAACGAATTTGGTGAAAGAGAAATCACCGGTTCCGAGTTGATGCAACAATCGTTGGAGGCTGTCAAGGTTATTAGAGAAAAGATCAAGACAGCTTAGAGTCGCTAGAAAAGTTATGCCAACAAGAGGCGTAGACCTTTGGAGTTTCAAGTTGGAGATCATGTGTTTCGAAAGTGTCACCCATGCGAGGAACATCTCGGTTTGCCAAGAAAGAAAAGCTAAACTCGAGATATGTGGGACGGTTTGAAATTTTGGAGTGGATTAGAAATCTAATTTATCGTCTGGCGTTGCCGCCTAAACTTGCTCAAGTGCACAACATTTTTCACATGTCGATGCTTGAGAAAGTATGAGCCTAATCTAGCTCATGTGTTGAGTTTTGAAGAGATTGAAATAGACGAGCGTGTCTCATACGTGGAACGTCCGGTGAAGATTGTGCATAAGAAAGAGCAAGTGTTTCGGAATAAAACGATTTCTTTGATCAAGGTAATTTGGCAACACCATGGAACCGAGAGTGCAATGTAGAAAAGTGACGAAGTTATGAAGAATGTGTACCCTTTTCTATTTGAGGAGTTGTAGTAGCCTAATTTCGAGGACGAAATTTCCTAAGGAGGAGAATGTTGTGATGTTCCCAAATTTCGATGTCCGTAAAAAAATGGATTCAATAAATTTTAAGTCATGAATTCCAGCTTGAAAATAAATTTAAATTTTTGAGGATTTAAGAGTCAATAATTGGATTGTCCCGAGATGTCGGTCAAAAAAGTCAAGTTAGAATAGTCAAGTCGTCGAGTCATAGTATAGAGACCCTTCGCGCTGAACCTAGTCCCGACCGAACTCTAAATGTGAAAATCCCAAATTTGTCCTCAATGTTAGTACCAATAGCTTAATTTACCCCGATGAGCCAAATTACCATTTTGCCCCAAAGTATTATGCATATAGTATGAAATAGTAAATAGTGTGATTTGACTCTCGGTGGACCCCGCATGTCACCGTCACCTTTTTTCTCTCTCTCTTTTTTCTCTTTCTTTTCCCCACGACCAAACTCCCCCCTTCTCCATTTTCTCTCTTTCTCTTTCACTCTTCCCCCCTACCCGACGCCTCTCTCTCCCTGTTTCCCTCTCATTTTGCTTCGGTCGCCCTCACTGCCGCTGCGTCACACTACCCCCGTCATCCCGTCGAGCTTGCCCGACGGTCGCTCTGACCCTCCACCGCACTCCGCCCTCCCCTTTCCCACGAGCCGCCCACCGCCCGCAAGCTAGTTGCTTGCCGTGCCGTCGCCGACCCCATACACCATGGACCAAAGGGCCATGTCCTCCAAGCCGCCGCCTTTTGCCGCGAGCCACCACGACCCGTGAACCCTAGCACCCTCGTCGTTGTTGCCTAGCCATCCCCGTTCGTCGTTATTGCGGGCCTCGCCTATCGCCGCGCCCGTGAACCGCCGTTATTAACCATAGTTACTTTTCATTAACCGTGGTTTCTTTATGATCAACCATGATTAGTTTGTTTAACTCTAATTACTTTAATTAATGGTGGACGGTTTAATTACCTAAAGTTGAATTGACTTGAATATTAATGTGCTAATTAATCGGAGTCGGGTTAATTAATTAAGTTGAGTTAGCTAGTTAAAACCGAGTTAATTAATTAAAGTAAACTATAATTAATTAAGGTTGGACTAATTAATTATAATTAGTTTAATTAATTATAGTCGGGTAAATTAATTGAGATGAATTGACTAATTGTAGTCGAGTTAATTAATTAAGGTGGATTTACTTAATTATTGTTGGGCTAATCAACCGACGAGGACCTAATTAATTATAGTCCCATCTACCAATCAAGATGATTTAGTTAATTAAGGTCGAGATAACTAATTAAGATTCACTTAATTAATTATAATTGAGTTAATTAATCACGCTTAGGTCAATTAATCGTGGCCAGGATAATTAATTTTTATTAATTAATTAGTATTATTGAGTGATTATTGGGTGATCATTTGATGATTGTTGTATACCCCGATTGTACATATACCGATATGATGATTTATCACTCATATTGGAATATCATGTTTGACAGGAAAAGTATGCTCATGTGACCACATGTGGAGTCAAATTGCATATTTAAGCATGAAAAAGGGCCTTGAGCCGAGTTTTGAGCACGACTATCCATGTATTTGAAGTTATGCAATGATATGACAATGGGTTGGTCGGCGGCATGCTTATGTGGTCACATGGGGAATCAAACTTTACTTAGGGGTGTCCCGGAGGCAAAGCGTCACTCGAGGATATCCCGGGAATCAAGCTTCACTTGGGGGTTTCTCGAGAGTAAAACATCACTCGGGAGCGTCTCGTGGGAGAAACATCACTCGAGGGTGTCCCGTGGGCGAAACAACACTCGGGGGTATCCCGGGGTTGTCCCGTAGGAGAAACCTCACTCGTGGGTGTCCCGTAGGCGAGTTTTTAATAACCGGAACATGTGTGATACATTGTGCATACAAACTATGATGAGTGTTCTAGTTGTGTGCCTTGAATTGTGTATAATGAAATGACATACTATACTATTCAATGTGTGGACTAAAGCGGGGTAAAATTGTATGCGATTGGTAATTGATTATGAGGTTTGTGTCTCGAACTTGTTGTAGTTAGAGCGTAGTGTTAATCGCGCGCTATTGATCTATTATAGATAGTGAACTTGCATGTTTAAGTGTGGGTGATGAGGGTTGTATAGTTGTGGGTGGTGCCTTTTTTAGAGACGTTTTGAGTGTGGGTGATGAGGGTGACGTGGTCCCTCTTTTGTAGCAGATATGAAGTTAAACCTTACCCGACCCACCTATCTTTTTGTCGGTCTTAGGGAGCCGCCCCGAAGTATGTGGTTGTATGATGTATAGATCTGTATGGTTAAAAATTATTTGCTAATGAAATGAGATCCTTTTGCTTGCTGAACCGTTGTTGTGTATTCTACTTTACTATCTCTCGCTTTAATGTGTTGTCCGGGAGTAAATCGTTTCCCCATGCATAATTAAAGACTAAAAATAAATAGGTCGATAATGTGCCCGGGACATTATCTTTTTATAATCCGAGGCAATTTGATAGGGTTGTTGCGTATCCGGGGATTGGGGCGTGACGAGAGAGCGTCTAAAGATGAGCAATTACTTGAGGATGGAGATAGAGGACCACATGAAAACTTTGTGCAAACTTGCCTTTCGATGAATCTAACCAAAAAAAAAAAAATTAGATTTTCCGATGACAAAGGGACACATGATGACTTTTAATTATCGAATTTAAATAATAGAATTATCAATGAATCATTTAACTTTTTGAAGGGGGCTTTTGTTTGCACCAAAAAATGATCGTTTTTCGATTATTATCTACATGTGATAGATTTAGTTGATTAGAGTAGAATTTGGTGATTTATGGATAGTACATTGACAATAAGATGATTTGACAACTTAAAGGAATCAATAAAAATTAGAGTCGACAATCTCAAATGCAACCGTAAAAAAAGCAACTCATTAAAGTAGTGGAATAATGCAACCGTTAAAATAGTGGAGTCAAGGAAACCGTCAACATAGTGGACTGCACGAAGGGCTCTCTCTCTCTCTCTCTCTCTCTCTCTCTCTCTCTCTCTCTCTCTCTCATCGTGACCACACCACACAAAAGATAATTGAGAGAAAGAGCGATAGTGCGGCCAAGCTCCGTTGTGGCCAAGCCCCAACGACCCCGACCGTGGTTGCCGCTACTTCCACCGGTGCAGCCTTCATCAAGACGAAGCTGAGTTCTTTTGTGATCCCGATGAGCTGTCCCGATGAGGGGGTAGTTCTAGTGACCTCGCCATTCCAAAGCAAGTCCGATCTCGTTCCAAGGCGGCTTCGAGGCGGCTTTCCTTGGTGATGTCCGAGTGTACCCTTTTCATTAGCCCCGATTTTCCAGCTGGATTATATAGCTATCCTTCCATACCGTATCTAGCCGGTGTCGGTCAATTGCCTCGATTACATTGATCTAACTTCCAGCAAAAGTGAGTCAACGTTTGATAGTGTCCCGACATGCCAATTTAGCTTACTTTGGCTACTTGTTGTTAATTTCTTTTGAAAGACATAATGATATTCTTCCACTAGCAAAATGAAACAAAATAGATATCATGCTTAAATAAACAAGTTTTAGGAAAAGATGAATACACTGATTAGAAGATAAACAAAGCAATAGATCCATCCGAATAGAAATAGATCACAATATTGCTATTCACTCAAACCTTCCAAGCAAAGGAACAAATGCATGGCACTCGGTCAATTTCAAGAATAGTTTCATTCACAAATAAGAATGTCAACTAGATTGAATGAACATCGTACAAATAGTCTTTAAGTTCTAATGCCAATTATTAATGCTAATTATGCACGTGAAAATAAATTTGAAAACACGACAAAAACTAACATCCACCAATGTATGACGACTTAGTTCAAAAAAACATTGCAAAATTAATTGTACATGCATTAAGCGAAGCCCCGTTGTCTATCCTTATCGTTGCCTCTATCGCTTCGATGTTCCTTTGCAACTTTGTCTCCTCGCTGTATACCCCCATGCGGTGTATGTATCAAAAAATTGCCACAACTCCTCCAAGATTAGCCCTTTCGTCTTCGGCATTCTTTTGTAGAAGAACACGCACGCCGAGCAAGTGATCCCATGAAAGCACAATCGTCTTGTATAGTGGTAAGAAACCTAATAACAACACTACACTCAGTAGTTGGTTCATGACGACACCAATTACATACCCCCGAATACGTGGCCTTAACGGGAAGATCTTTGAGTTATACACCGACGTGATCGGCCTTATGCCAATGGAGTTAGATGCTACGTTGAATAACAACAAGGGGATACACATGGAAATCACCAATGTGAGATTGGTGTCGCCGTGGTTAATAGCAATGAGGCACGTTCCAAGGGAGATAAGTGACATGATCATCCCACCGATGCTGCTTAGCGACAACCGCTACTACCCTACTACATCAAGGTAACATATGAGGATGAGGATAGCAATTATCTTTACAATGTGGACAAGCAATGGTCAAGAAGAGGTGACGTCGGCCTTCTCAAAATAGTGAGAGCTATAAAAAAGATGGTGTCAACACTAGAGAGCTGTTGGATTAAGTTGATCTCAACGGGGGAATGAGCATGTGGCAAGTGCACGGAGTTAGGTGGTGAGATCTCGCCACACATCCACCATGGTGGTTTGCATGTTAACTTTTGGGCAACATCGGTAACATCGTTGTTGACCTCACTAGGGATCTTGATGGGGCTCCTTGATGTAGGCGAGCCATCGAGCAAGATGGAGGTCTTGGCTAGGATACACTTCCTCACCTAGGTATGATGAACCACCATAGGGATTCCGCCATGGCTACGACCCTAATGGCAGCTATTGTAGATGTGGTCGAGGACAAGTGCCAAAGTTGATGGACACCTGAATAATTGAAAAATCGTAAGCCTATTATTAATCATTTAAAAGAAGAAAAATGATGAGAAATTAAATAAATGAAGAAGATGGTACAAAATCAAAAAAATATATGAGTGAGTACCCCGGTAAGGAGTTGAACAAGCCACAAGATAAGGCGGGGAGTCCTCCACAATGTAGACAGGGGTGATCATAAGGGCCAAGCGACGTCGACTCGGGCGACGGTGCGTCCCACCAGCAAATAAGGGGCTAAGCCCATGATGAGGGTCTCGATGAATAAGAAAGCCTCTGTGAACATGATAGTGCAGCGGTGGTCAATCTAGTTGAAGGTCCGTTCCACATTGTTGACTTGAGGAGTGAGAATATGTTCACGATCCCTATGAGGATGTCAACCTGCACGTTGATTATCCTCTTTTCCTTCTTTATGTATACCGTCGCATCGCTCATCATTTTATATCTACCAAAATAAGAAAGAATAAGAAACAAGAAAGTCTCATTTATAATCACAATGTTCCACGCATAGAGAGAGAAAGAGAGAAAGCATTGACGAAAACCAAGCAACATGAAGGTGATGGAGGCCTCGATGGCGCATTTTAAGAAGTAGTTCGTCATGCGAGGGTTCGTCGAAAGATCGGAGTCTTGAATCGACTCCAGTTGGACATTGTCAATGGCACTAGAATAAGTAGATGTGTTTGTTAGCTTCAAAAGAAGTCAATTAGCATCTTATGTAAGTCAACAAGTGGTGCACATAAAATATTATAATATAATGTTTATGAAATTTTAGGTATTCTTGCATAGTTGAGAACTTTTATTATCTATCAACACATAGTTTATTGATAGTCGAGTTAAAATATAGTTATCGATATTTGGCACATTGATGAAGTTATCCCATATTATATAGGTTGTAGTTAGGAAAAAAAGTTCCTCTTCAATTTCTCCTAGTAGCCACGTTGAATCTCTCTCATTTGTGTGGGCTGAGGCATAGTTGCTTTATTTCTATGGTAGCCATTCCTCAATTCTACAAATGGCACGTGATATTAATCATTTTGGTAAAGGTGCGGTTTGGGTCAACCATTTCATTTTTATATAATTGGTGACATAAATTTGCTTAAAATCATCTATTTTGCATATGGGTAGTATTTGAAGAAACTAATCTACTAATTTACAAAAAAATAGATGATTTTCCATTGCAAATTTATGTGCGATTGTCCATTATATAAAACTGAAATGGATGGCCCTTATCGCACCGTTACCAAAATGATCAATATAATGTGCCAATTGTAGAATTGAGGTATGGCTACCACGTAAATACAAGTAACTACGCATCAACCACACTATGAGAGGGATTCAACCCAACTACTATAAGAAATTGAAGAGGAACTGCTTTTCTTGACTACTACCTATATGATATGTGGTATCCTTGTGAATGTGCTAGTATCAAATTATTATCATTTTAATTTTCACTATCAATACCCTATGTGCCGACGGATGATAAGAGTTATCAACTATGCAAGAATGCCTAAAAGTTCATAAACATTAAAAGTTTATATTTTATATACACCACTTATTGACTTACATAAGATGTTAATTGTCTTCCTTTGCAACTATCAACAAACACATCTATTTATTCCAATGTTAAACGACAATGTCCAACCAAAGTCAATTCAAGACGTCGATCCTCCGATGAACCCACCCGTGAAGAACTACTCCTTAAAATGCGCCATTGGGGCCTCTATCATCTCCATGTTTCTTGGTTTTGGTTAGTGCTCTCTCTCTTTCTCTCTCTATACATGGAACATTGCAATTTATAAATAAGACTTTCTTGTTTTCTATTCTTTCTTATTTGTCGAACATAGGAGGGACGAGTAATGCAACAATATACATAAAGAAGGATAAGGGGATTATCGGCGCATAGGTTATCTAGGCGGGGATCATGAACGTGTTCTCTCTCCTTGGGTCGGCGATGGTAGGATGAACCTTTGATTGGATTGATTGCTACTACACGATCATGTTGACGAAGGATTTTTTGTTTCTTCAATGGGACCCTCCTCATGGGCTTTGCCCCCAACAATGCCTTATTCCTAGTAGGGCGCGTTGTCACCCCGGTCGGGTCAACTTGGCCCTCATGATTGTCCCCGTCTACATTGCCGAGGTCTCCCCAACCTTATCTTGCGACTTGCTCCACTCCTTCCCTAAGGTAGTCACTCACATGTTTTCCTAATTTTGTAGCATCTTTTTCATTTATTAATTTCTCAACATGTTTTTTATTCTTTTTTATGTTTAACAAGCTTACATTGTTTTGATTGTGTAGGTGTCCATCAACTTTGGCACCGTCCTCAGCTCTATATGCAATTGTGCTACTACTAAGCTAAAGCTTGTCCTCATATAGCTTTGCATACTTGGCGTGGGAGCAATCTTGCCGGTCTTGCTTGCCATCGAGGTCCTTGCTATGTTGGAATCCCTCGGTAGCTCATCATGCAAGACCGTCTAGACGATACAAAAAACATCCTAGCTAGGATATTCGACTTTAAGAAGGATGCCGTCCGCCGGCTCCCTAAGGAGGCTATTAGCATCCGAGAGGAGTTTAACGACGATATTGTTCAAGTCAACATGCAAATCACCGTGGAGGACGTGTGGCGGGATTTCGCCACCGACTTTGTGCATTTGCCACAAGCTCATCTCGCGACATTGGCATAAATGTAATCTAACAACTCTCTAACATTGACACCATCCTCCTCTCGACGTCATCTCCTCCAATGGAAAGTTTCTCCTAAACATCATAGTTCGCATTGTAAAGACAATTGCTATCCTCAGCCTTGATGTGGTCGGGCGATGACAAATGCCACTAAAGAGCATCCGTGAGTCGATCATGTTGCTCCTCCCCCTCAAAAGGTGCCTCATTGCCATTGACCATAGTGGCGATGACCATGTGGATCCGCATTGTTCTACATGACATCCTACTCCATGGGCTTAAGGCCGATCACATCGATGTATAGCTTAGTGATCTTCCCATTGATGTGGCGTGCAAAGGGGCATGTAATTGGCATTGCCATGGACCAATTGTTGAGTATAATGTTGTCATTATTGTTATTACCACTATACAAGGCCATTACCCTTTCATGGGATCATGTGCTCGGCGTGTATGTTCATCTACATAATAACGCCACATACGAAGGGGCTAACGTTGGAGGGGTTAGGGAAATTTTTCGGTACATACACCATGTGGAGATCTAGGGCAAGGGAGATAGGGCTGCAAAGGAACATTGAAGCAATAGAGGCATCGGTGAGTGTAGACAATGAAGCTTCTCCATGCTATGTTTTTCCGTAATAGCTAAGTCATCATGCATTGGTGGATGTTACTTTTTGTCATGCTTTTAGATTTGTTCTACATGCTTAACCAAGCATTGACAATTGACATTAGAACTTAAAGACTATCCGTATGGTTTAACTTAATCTTAGTTGACGTTCTTCTCTATGGATGAAATTAATCCTAATACGACCAGCGCCATACATGCATTTGTTCACCGCTTAAAAGATTAGAGAGGATAAAAATATTGTGATTATCTTCTACTTAGTGTTTTCATCTTTTCCTAAAGCTTGTTTATTTTAGCATGATATTTATTCTTTTTTAATTTACTCCAATAATGTTGATGTTCGTTGTCTTGTTTAAATGGAATAGCTATTTTATATGGTTTGGTTAGGCATGACAATATCCATGAATCACATGAAAACATTATGAAAACAATGGGCAGAAGGAATAGCTATTATCGTTTATTTTGGCACTATACTCTCCATGAATCATGCTAGACATTGTGAATAATACTGCAAAAAGAATGCTGCGGCAATAAATGCTCGTCCATTTTCCATCCGGAACAAAAAAGGCAATAGGTCTAGGGGCACTACCCAAAAAGGTGAGGACTCTCCTGAGCCCATAGATCGTGCGATGTTGGATTTTCATTTTTTTAGTTCTTTAACAATCTAATAGTTCTAGGCTTCGCCACTAGCCATTTGGGATCGACTAAAAACCAATCGAGATGCGAAAGTGTCGTTTCGATTTCTATGTTACTAGAAATTTTATGAACGGAGACTTGATTATGCTAATTATCTAATTCACACATTTTCGATATCTATAGCTAGTTGGTTCTTTACCTAAGTAATCATATCATCAATACTAAATGATTACACAAATGTTTTGGGCGTTTGTTTTCATTTAAAATCCAAACTATTCTTAACCTAATCTAGAAAGGAAATTAACATACAATTTATTGAAAAGCGTTGCGATAAGTAAACAACCAAGTAATTGATAGAGCCTAAAGAAAGGCACGAGAAATAAAAATCGAAACTATTCGAATAAATAATACACATAGCTTTGTTCAAAGCCCTGGGACAGTAACCCCATGAGCTAAATTCAAATGGAGTCTGATTCTTTTCCAAAAGATTAACCTCCTAAACTCATAAAAAAAGGTGCTCATTAAAACTCATATTAAATGCGTGCTAACTAAATAAAATTAAGCTAAATATAAAGCTATAAACCTAACACCTTGTTTTAAATTTTTAAAAAATAAATTTAATATTTTAATATTATTTTTACAACCAAGAAAATGGATTGGGCCGGGTCCTACTCACATGTGGACTAAATTAAGTCTGGGCCAAGGACACGATAAGGCTCAATTAGACGAAGCCCCTTTTAGCAATTAAACTCCCAAAAACCCATTTCACGAAAGTTTAAGACCAGCCCAAACATTCATGAATTAAGCCAAGCTCGGTTCATCTCACTTAAACCAAGCCCAGATCTGCTAGAATATAACACCAAGCCCATTTTTGTATTCTTCCAATCGTAAAGCCTGCACTGAGCTTATTTTATCTGATTTTCTTTTGTTCATTGTTACTTCTCTCCTTTTTATCCTGAGCGAGTTGGGTGCTGATCCGATAATTATGGAGTATGCAGAATGACAAACAGCATCCTGTCTGCGGTGCCATGGAGAATTACGTTGTTGGAAGAGAGAAGTGGAAGCAGCTCATTCTGATGTTATCTCAGCATGAGACTCACCGGCTTGAAGTTTGGGCTTGGGCAGAACCCACCAACTAAAACATTCCGCTGGTTTTCTTCAGTTAATCCATGTTATGCATACGTTCATAGTAATATTGCATGCCGTCGATTTTTGTTCTCACTGTAGCCATGTTTGCACTTGATTTCGGGGAAGGTGGTCTTCGGCTCACGATAAGCTCTGATAGATGGATGGATCCTCGTATTGTTTTGTCCTTAGTCTCAAGATTCAGGACAAACCCTCATTGGAAGGAAGAAGCAACTCAGCTTATTGTCGCGACCTTCTAGAAAATTCAGAAGTTGAGGGACTACTAAGTTCTAAGACTCAGCTCGAGCTATCCTAAGCTCTACCCATTGCAACTTGGGGTTTGATTATCATATCAAATTCATTTCATTTAGAAGTCGCCATTAATCATTTTGATAAATTGATTAGACACTAAGTAAAGAATGAGAGATTAACTTTACTTATACGAACCATATACTAAATGGGTTCGTGGACATAGTTACGCTAGATTAAACTAAAGCTTACAATTTTTTAATTGCCAAAAACATTTTTGGCAGGCAGTTTGGATGGATTAGTTTTAGGACCTAGCTCCTAACTTTTGAAGTGTTCATTCGGGTGCACAACCATTGAATGAAACACTCAGTTAACCAAAAGCATTCAAATAAATTGCATCGAAGCATCAAGTAAAAAGAAATAGTAAAAATGCCTAACCTAACCATGCTTTCTAAGCAAGTATTTTATTCTTGTTTTCTTGATTTAAATTAGAGCTAGGCTATATGTAGTGCATGCCATGTAAACCTAATTGTAAACTATAGTCTACATGGCCCATTCTATCATGACATGCGACCTAATTAAGTTAACTTAAGATATATGATTAAGTAAATGACATGCAAGCGGTATTTTGTATATTTTTATTTAAATGCAAAATTAAAAATAATGCAAATTAATTATCTAAAGTAAGATATTATCTAATTTAAACTAGGAGTTAACCTCTCTTAAACCACAATTTAAATTGAAATTTAATCTTAATTATTGACAATATCCGAACATGAAGATTTTATCCAAATAGACCAACATATCCTATCAGAAAAGTTCAAATTATGTCCTATCCGAAACTATCCTATCTTATTAGGAAAGTTTAAATCTAGATTCTATCTAAAAGCTAACAATTTAAATGTTTTTGGTATTTTCAAATTAGGAAAGAATCAAACTAAATTGTTATCTACAACTATAGATAACCATTGATGGCAATCAAATCAACATCAGATATCATCCGCATCAATGAAATTACATCGGATTAACAACATAATATTTAAAACCGGCCAATGCTTGCGGATAGGATTGGCCAATTTTCAGCGTAATTGATGTCGTGTGGCCCCTAAAATCCCAAGAGATAATGCACGATAAATCACAGTAATTTAAATTAGGCAATAATCAAATCATATGTACATGGATAAGATTTTTTACCTAAATTGCAGACGACTGCAGCTTGGCTGGCGACCTGCGGTGTGTCTTGCGGTGGCCGACGGTGAGGGCTCATGACGAGGCTCTTGGGAACCCCGCAAAAGGGAACAATTTACTGTTTTCAATCGGTGTTGTTGATCGCACGAATCCGTTGTTGTTGGGCTGCTCATGGATCCCAATAAGGTCATGGCTCGGCTCTTTGTTGTCGGTACGGGACACTTCGCCTAGGTTCATCGGTGAAGACACACAGCCAGAGTACGGGGACAAAGCTAAACGGTCACCGACACAGGTTGCTCGGTAAGGATATGCAGAGCCGCCGGAAGGACGGACAGTAACAATGCTGCAACGTTCAGTACAAGAGTGATGTCGGGGATGCCGAGGACATGGCTAGAAATCATCTGAGTGCCCGCGGAACCGCTGATGTTGCCGATGAGAACCGGCTATAAGTTCGTGCTTAGGAAAAGGCCAGAAAAAAAAATGAACGCGAACGAAATCGCTGGAGGCGTCAGAACAAGAACCGAGAGAGCAAGGCTTCACCAATATTGTGGAAATTCTTGGTGGAGCGTGGACGAAGGCCAGAGAGAGACCCAACTCTGATTCTGCAGAACGCCACTCTCTTCCTCCCTTCACATCTTTGGCGGAGTGTCTCTGAAAAATGTGAAGCCCCTTTCTCTCACGAATTCTATCGTTATCCATTGTGGCCGTGCACATGTGTCTCCCACCCTTTTGTGAACCCTCGATGAATGGATTTTATAGATAAAGTCTAGGGTTTTTTGCTTCCTTATTCAACTTAGGCAGATCTTGATCATTGCCAATGACTTGAATCGGAATAATATCCAGTTTTAATTACTCCCCAAGTTTGCCTTTCTAAAATAAACCAATTTCCCACCTTGACATTTAAGTTTCACAAAACTCAGGGCCCTCCTGTATTTCATGGGCTTGACAAAAAGTTAATGCCCGGCT
This sequence comes from Rhodamnia rubescens, assembly GCA_021437795.1. NCBI lineage: Eukaryota > Viridiplantae > Streptophyta > Magnoliopsida > Myrtales > Myrtaceae > Rhodamnia > Rhodamnia rubescens. The sequence continues at coordinate 3,988,469 of JAILYA010000010.1, read as the reverse complement.
CAGTCTAGTTAATTCAAATAAGTTCAGAACATTCAATCAAGTCACCCACCGCCAGTCCAATGCAATTATATCTGTGTTAATGCACATACCCCTAATATCTATACGCAAATTTTACTAATATTTTTTTATTTAAAAGTCGAGGTCGATCCCTAATTCTCTATGCAACGAATAACTAAATAATTCATCGAAATTTAGATATCAACACTGATTCAGGTTTGTGAAGTTCATCTTAACGAAAATACACTATAGTCATCAGATCTAATTTATGTTGCAAGTAAGCGTTAAAAATTGGCTACATTGGACTTACATTTCTTGAATCCTTAAGATGAGATAACCGAAACACAATTTTCTTGAATCACAATTCGCCAATTGTATTTTGAATTTAAGAGCTATTGAAATTAGTTTGAAGTGTTGAGAACAAGATTCTGAGAATATTTCCAAGCAGCCATCGAGTTTTCTTGTTTTTCATAAAATCAGCAGATTTATTTTGGCGAGAGTATCGAAATCTGTAGTTTGTTTAATTGTCTAGGTTGGCTGAAGTACAGTACCATAACTTCAATTACACATGGATTTGCATCCGTTTTGGCGACTTCATCCTAACTATCTTACGTGTAATTTAAGTGTTCCTATTTTGTAGAGATTAGTGGAGGGATATCTACTAAGAGCTGCTTAGAAAAGCAATGTATTTGCCCATATACTAACTGGAATATTAATGTGTTCCTTTTCTAACTCATCTAATGGAATCGATGAAATTTTCTCTTGTTGTTCTTACGGTTTTTATAGGAAAAATTATCAAAAAAGATTTAAACTTATTGCAATTGTGACAATTTAGTCATAAATCTTTTTTTTTACCAATTCAGTTCTAAACTTTTTGTCATTGTGACAACTCAATCCATCCGGCGAAGCTTAGCAGGCCAAGACTGGCATGGACGAGCGATCGAATATTTTAATATTATTCATGAATTATTTTTTTATTTACTTTTTTCTTTTTGCCTTCACCTTCCTTCTTCTTCTTTAGAGGACAACAGGGGCGTCTTCAGAGGAACACCAGTCATCGAGATCCGGCAACCGGCCGGAGGGATGGCCAAGATCCGGCTACCGACTAAAGGGATGGCCGGCCTCGCCAGCCCGAATCTGGTGAAGCTTGATCTCTTCGTCACGGCCCGAAATCTCAAGAGTAACAGAAAAGAAAAAATGGAAGCTTGGTGTTTCTTTTGGGGGACAAGGGACTCTGGGTTGTGAATCCGGTAATATATCGGGATGGTCGGCAAGGAACAACTCCGTTCGTCGGCAGCACAAGAAGAGGAACGTCTCAATTCTCCAATTACAACGAACGAGACCTTTCATGACACAATCGGCACCGTCCCCAAAAACCATTTTTTTCCATCTGATCCACTTGATAAAATAGGAAAACGAGGAGCATTAGATGATGAAACCCTAATTTGAAAACGGAAATTGGAAGTGTAGAATGAGAACCCTCCACGAGAGGGGAAGAAGAGAGAGGTCGACGAGAGGTGAACAACGACGGGGAGGGGCGAGATGGTGGAGTTTAGGGCTTCGGTTCGTGCGTCCTTTCCGTCTCGAGCCTCGCCCGGCCATGGCAAGGCTTGATCTCGTCAGCCCCTAGCAAGACTAGCCGTCCCTCTAATCGATTGCCGGACCTCGGCAACCGGTGTTCCTCCGAAAACGGCGTCCCTCGAAGAAGGAGGAAGGGGAAGAAAAAAAACTATAAAGAAAATTAAAAATTAATATTAAAATATTCTATCTCCGGCTGGCCGGCAACCACGTTAACATTGGCCAGTCAAACTTCGTCGGATGGACTGAATTGACATAATTGCAAAAGGTTTAGGACTGAATCGGCAAAAAAAAAAAAGTTTAGGACTAAATTGGCATAATTGCAATATGTTTAGAGCTTTTTTGGTAATTTTCCCTATTTTTATAAGATGTGATTGTCTAACCGGCAAGGCGAGATTTGTGCATCAGAACCAGGGAAGACACTGTTGTTTTTGTGAAAGCGAAGCCATGCCTCTTTCCATTGATATATATTTTCCACGAAACTCTGACTTGTGAAATTGTGGATTAGGATTCTCTTATGTCACTGCTCTTGCAGCTTCAAACGAAGGGTCCCTAGAAAAAGATGGTTCAGCTATTAATAATTAACTTTGTTGTTCAGCAGTCAATTACCTATTTCAATCATTCTGAAACATGAAAAGTACGAGAGGAGAAGCGTCATGGAATTATCATAAAAAATAGAATTGCAAACGAGGATCTTTCTCGGCATTTGTAAAATGTTGTATTCACTAGAATTGTGTACATGAGCGACTTTCATACTATACGTACTTTTCTTTGTTTTTCAAGTGAGGCATGATGATCGTTGTATTTGGTATTTAATCATTTGTGGATGCAAAAACTCTGTATGAAATTGTTTAGTTTGTGGCATCTTGTTGCACTGCTGACATTTATACATCCACATCTTCACGATCAAGAAGATGAAATTATATGTTTTTGCTATCCTGGTACATGACTTTGAAATTGGATTAGCGCTCTATGTATTTATTTTTTAATTATGCAAGTGAAATCGGTTTTCACTAGTTTTACTTGAAAATATTGTTATTATATGAACACAATGCGTCTTTAGAGTCGTTCTTATTTTCAAATGGGAAATAGTTCTTATACCGAACAGACACTGAATTATTTTACTAAGTACAGAATTATGAAAAAATTATAGATGGCTTCAAAAATCAATGCATATTAATATCTTATAAATACGTTTTAATTTATTTTGAATAGAAGACACGTACCGATTGCAATAAGATATGCAAAAGCAACTCAAAAAGATCTACAATTCCCTCTGGCTTCATGGTTTTTGACCATGATATGAGCACCGCAATAATATCTCGCAAGTGTGATAAAATTGTGATCACATGAATATTTACGTACACAAGTGCTTGTCATTTACAGGAGATAAATGTGCTGGAATAAAAATCGTGTACAAGACGATAGCATTTACTATATATTTTAGCAGCAGATTCAATTTCCTTTGTCTATTGATTAAGGTAGCTGCGGGAAAGGGATGAAACATAACCAGGATCGAAGTGACTGGAGAAGGGGAGGCTTTGTATGCATGAGGAGGGTCATGAAGGACTTGGATTCATTCTTGAGAGCGGGGTTAAAGAAATTGGATTGGAAATGGGTTTGCAGAACATATATATTGGCTCGGTTACAACAGGCTCTTGTTACTTGTAATTGATGTGTTAATCTAATTTCATGACGTGGAGTTGAAGAAGACGGGCAAGATGATCTGGCCCATCGTCTTGTGGTACTCCACCATCGGAGCTAGCTCTCGGAGACATCATGTGCTCAACGCAAAGTTTGGTGATAGGATTAGAATGACAATCTTGGAACGTCTCATCGCGCGAGTAAAGCGACTACTTAATATCGTCTCCAGGGATGAGTTCCTCATCGTCCATGAACACGCAGATACCCATATGGCCAAAGCTTTGGTAGAGATGACAAATGAAGGCGGAGCGAGTTTCTGACCCTCTGAAGCGCAAGTACACGTCGTATTCATAAGAACTCTCGATGTCCATTGCTTCCATCTACTTCAAAATGTATATGGTTCTTTGTGTGTGGCCTTCGCCTCCCAGTTTCGTCTCTCTTCGTTGCTCTATATTAATGATTCATCTCCCAGTTCTTCCTATAAGGTTCTGACATTTCTTTCGTAGATCAAGTCCCTTACATAGGATCAAGCACAACCTTGACAAATTTTATTTTAATATTTGTTTGAACTTGCCGGCCCTTGCCTCTCGCAGGTCATTGAGTTCGGCAGTCGGCTAGAGGAAGAAGGAAGGGAAAAAAATAGAAAGAAAACAAAAAGGAAAAGTAAAAAATAAATAAATAATTCAAAAAATTATTAAAATATTATTACAAATTGTCCACATTTGTGTCGATCGTGCCACATAAGACAATCGGCGTCCATGTCAACGATTTTCAGATAAAATTAGCCTGATGGATTTGAATGACACAAATGTAAAAAAGTTTAAAATTCAATTGGCAAAAAAATGTTTAAAATTGAACCGACACGATTTCAATTGATTTAGGATTTTTTTAGTAATTCTCCCATTAAAAAAATCCTCAAACCCTTCGTCCAACAACGATAAAAAGCTTAGGTTACCAATGAGCTAAATTTGACACTAGCGGCCCACGCCCGAGGTCACGCGATCTCAAGTGAGGGTCACGTGGCCGTCACCTAGGGTAAAAAACCTTAGGACACACGACCTTAGACGTGACTCAACAATGCTAGCACCACCACCAAACATCAATTTTGGGCTCGCTTGTAATGTTGCGTGAGGCAAAAATGGTGAGGGTAAAGATAAAATTTTGAAAGTTTAGCAAGGGTAAGGTTGGAAGAAAACAAAATGAATTAGTACTCTGAAAATGCTCAAAACCCAAAACTAGATTGGACTTTCATTGTGCTAACCGCATTGGAAATGCAATCGCATCTCCACGAAGGTTTCAATTTTTATTTTTTTTTAAACACCATTGCATTTATTCATGGGCCTTTAGAGCCCCAAAACCCAATTGCAAAGTCTAACCAATCGTAGAACAAGTGTAATATCTGTCATATCCTCGAGTTAATGTTTTTCAATAACGTAGTTCGGATGCAATTATCCTATCTTTCCTATAGTCACATGTCAAATATTGGTCCATTTATAATTTGGTAGCCCATTTTGAAACTAGTGACCAACTTTCTTAGGAAGCCCGTCAAAAATTTAATCCACCACAAACAAGAATCAAATGAGCTTTGGCTTATCTTCTTATCTCTTAACCTCATTTAACTGGTGTTCCTCGACTTGTTTTGTGTGCTAGCTCAAGTTTTTTTTTTTTTCCTTCCCTTTGAGCTTCATGAGCCTTTTTCAGCATTTGTAATTTTATTGATTCCTTAATAACATAAAACTGTTGTGGTCACGTTAGTATCTAAGACCATGCGCATCAAGTTCTGTTGGTTTAGATGGCAAAGGAGTTTGTTGTTTTCCTTGTAGCCTGAGATTTAAGTCTTGTTTAAAGCATTCCAGAAATAAAATTTCGGACGCCCCAAGCCTATATGGTAAATTGCAACTTTAAGATTGCCCATGAAAATAGACCCAGGTTGTCAAGATGCGCAAAAGTCGGCATGGAGACGACCTGATTGCTAAACCTTCAAAGAAAAAGAGTACGATTGTGAATGTCTATTTTGTTCATTTCTCACCTCCTGTTCTCAACTAATCCCTTTTCAGGTTATTTGTGCAACATCATTATTATTTTCACTCTTCATTTGTCACTTATACACGTTTTTAAAGCAAGGTTTCTGTCATCTATACTCTCATACATTATCTCCATACCAATATGCCAACTTATTCTTTCAACTACATGATACAGAATTTCAAATGGAGGCATATAGAAAACCATCTATCCATGCATGACGAATAGTTTTAGTGATTTTATAAAAAACGATGAAACTCTTTTTGGGTAAGTTTCTTGCAGGCCTTTCTTTACTTAATTAGAGTTGCACTCACCCTCCTTCGGTTTCTCTAAACTTAACTACATAAGTGCGCTCGACATCTTGCCGTACTTCCTGCTATTTTTATCAAAATTGTGAAGTAGTTCAATGTAGGCCCATCTCATTATACGAGGTACGTTTTGCAATTTCTGCAAACGAATGTAGGTATGTCTAGACATTTGACAAGAGACTACTCACGGAGATTTCCGAAAGTGGATTTTGATTGGCCCTCAATTTTAAGCATCGAACCATATGGGCTGGAGAGTTGGATTGAGTGTTATAAGGCTGCTATAATTAAATGTCTCCAGGTTCTAGAAGACCTTTAGTTTTTGGTATGTATTCCAAACATTTTATACGGGTATAAATGGGTATTTTATTAGACTTGGATAAAAGTACTTTCGGGTTTGAATTACTTTGGTATATATATATAAAAGTGTGTGTATGTGTTAGGATTTTAAGAGTAATCTAGATGGGATCAAATTGTCCACTTGAACTCTCTTATAATCAAATCTTGAGAAATCGAGGGTGTCAGTCATTCTTTTTTAAGATCTGCAACGGAGTTTGTGTTCCTTTTCGGGTTGTAAACTGTCTGCCTAATGCACAGCCAATTACAATTGTTGCTTTGAGTTCCCCAATGATTCAACAATGCTAGACAATCAAATGGTATGCTTAAATTCAATTTGATTCCCAACTCCTAAAAATTTTATTTTATTCGATGTTTGATGACCCTCAGTATGTCCCGAATAAAAAAAAAAATGATCTAAGAGAAGGGATGAACGAGGAGAAAAGCAATTTCCAAAAATTCTTCTATGAAACTTCCCCTTTCCCATCACGCAATCTCTCTGTAAGTCTTGAACATGACGTTTCTCTGACCCAATTTGAAGACTTATTCTGTTCTTCAAGGACATCATTATGTTACTCTTGTTCCCCTTCTCCTTGACTTTTCTACCTTAGAAAGAGAGAAGTCCAGGAAGCTGACCAATCCATTCTTAACAATTTGGTGGAAATGTATTCAGTATTCTCCTGACACGACCAAGACTTTTGTGGAGGATTCTTTGTAAAAATGTGGAGGATTCTTTGTAACCCTATAATCAGCAACAAATCAATCAGGGAGACGAAGTTATTTAAATGATGTGAGGATGGTGATGTCAGTATCGACCACATCATCCAGAGATTGACCACCACCGGTGATAGGTGAAGGTTTTATGAAACCGAATCGGACGATCACACGAGAATCAAAGAAAATTGGAATGACGCACGAGATTACCCAGGTTCACCCCAAGATTAGAGCTACGTCAAAGAGATTTTACTATATTTCTTCGGTTCAGCCAATTCTTCCTTAATACAATGATAAAACCGAACAAAATATATAGCCCCAAAAACAGCTAAAAACCTAAAACCCTTAATTTCAACCATACAGGCCGGCTAAATAAAAGCCTAAACCGTAGAGGTTTGGGCGCCCCCGAACCCCCGCCCCCCACCGGCGAGCGGGCGCGTCGCCAACCCCCCCGTGTTCGGGGACGCCTCCGCATCCGCGCGCAGGCATTGGGAACACTTTATACACCGGAAAACAAGGCCCGAAATATTCGCCAACTCCAACAATAGGGACGTTTAATTGACTTAGGAACATTGATTTAGTATTTGTTTTTGGCACGCATGATATATCTAAATTTTTCGGCTTAATTAATCTCTATTTAGTATTTTTGTTTCTATGTATTTATTTATTTATTGTTTTTTTAATTTCGATTATAACCGATCGTCTAGCGAATAAGATATAGGATATAACAAATCTCTCGCCATTTTAATCCAATCTCAATCTAATCCCGACAACCAAACACAGTATTGGGATTTGGACTTTCATGATCTTGACGGATGTGGGTTTGATAGTCTAACTAAGGGTGCCTTTGTTTGAAGGAGAACTGTTTTTAAGAAATTATTTTTTGATTTTCCACTATTTGGAAGAAAAAAAAAATAGTGGATCTATGAAAAAAATTTTTCATTAACTGAAAATAAGAAGTTTAGATTAGGCAAAGAACTTCCCATTTTGGAAATAAGGACCTCACTTTCTCTAAACCACCAAAGAAGCAAAAGACTATTCATTTTCCTTGAAAATGATTTTCATGGAATACAATCGTCTTTATCAAGAAGTTTCTAGTGAAACAAACGTGCCCGACATTCATGATTGGCCTGACCCTAACACCTTAAGTTAAGGGGACTAGATGCAACTTCCAATAGAATAAATATCATCCTATCAGGTCTTAGGTAAATTGCTCAGATGGGACATATTTGGACATAGCCGAGATCAAGAATGTCTCAACGTGCTTGTGGTTCCCAATTGACAATGATCGTGACGCGGTGTTATCTAGACGTTGTGAGCACTCGCAATGGCCTCAAGCGACCAGCATGCAATGGTCTTCTCCTCGGGCGAACATGACGAATGCGTATTCGCGATGGCCATGTCGAAAAAAATAGTAGATAATATGAAAAATAACAATTATAAGAAATATATTGGAAAAGATGAGAAAAGGAAAATCAATTATCCGATGCGCGTAAACACTGTCCTTAAAGATAATTCCGCTTTTTGGAGTGCGAAACTCGGTGCATAAGGCTTCTAACGGCTATCATCTCAAGATACAATAGACCTTCTTGTGTACTCCAGCACTAAATATTAGAAAGAACATGAATAATGTTATGAGTATCACCCAGCAATAAGTTGAAAGAAATGTGGAGAAAATGAAAATTCTCTTTCTCAATCCAAGATGGGTAATTTGTGGTTTGGAGTTTAATTTATATGCAAAACAAAAGATAAAGCGGTTAAGAAAGTGTCATAAATCAATTGGTAACTACTAAAGAAAATGACCGTTAGAGGTTTTCTGAAGACAAAATCAAACGTTACAAAACCATTATATTGCCGTTATAAGGCCGCTGAAAACCGTTATAACATTGTTAAAAAACTGACCATTAGAAATAATGATGGCTAATCTTAGCAGTCATAATTTTTATCAAAATCATTTTAAAGATGTTTCAAAACTGCTGAAATACCCAACAAGGTATAAGGTCCCAAAGTGGCCGCACATCCCAACCGTCTGATGAAGAGAGCTCATACCCCAATGTTTCGTCATCGCTATGTTGTTTCTGCTTCTTCTTGTCTATCCATCGTGGTTTCATTGACAGGAAGCAGGAATACAGGTTGAGAGAGGCGGGATGAAAAGGTCATCCTCGAAACTTCTTCGACATTACTTCTCTCACCTATCATTGTCGGCTTTCATACAGATACTGTTGATCCATTTACTCGACAAAAGAGGCAGGTGGGTCTGTCAAGAATACTAATGGCAGCAAAATTAGCTGCCGATCGTAATTGGCATGAAGGTGAGGGTAGGTTAAGCGACAGTCAAGCCACTTTCATTTCCATCCGCGATATGTCGACGTTGTTGTCGTCTCATTTTCTCTTATGTTGCTATCTCATCGGAACTTGAACTTCTGCAGAATTACCAAGGGTTCCCTTTTCTTGTTTTTCCAAATTTGGAAAGGTCGAAGTCATGGAAAGTCATGGAAATTCTGAAAAAAGGGCTGCAAGAGCCTAAATCATTTCAAACGAGATACCGCTTCTTCAACTCTCTCGCAAATGAGTTTATTACAAACATATATGTTATGTACGCTTCAATAGGGTAGAAAAATCTCTACTGGCTACTTAAAGAAACTTAGGTGATCCTGATTAGCAATGAAAATGGTTTTTTGGTGGTTTTCCATGATGTTATGCAATGATTTCTTTTTCGATGGCAAATTCTTCGAAAACAATTCAGTCTTCCACAATAGAATCCGACAATATTTTCAGTAGGCATTTACATAATTCTTTTCTCTTTGAATAAACGATTCATCGAAATAACAAGTCATAATTGATATCGATCCTCTAAGATTTCCAATTGTTCAACAACTCTATCCAATCGTTCTCCTTGGTCATGTTGCTACCTATATTCTTCGTACACAGCTTTTTTTTTTCTGAGTTCAAAAATTTAAATATTCAAGATGGAGATTGGAAAACTTATGGATGACCCATCTAGATGCAGCAGTAAAGTGGCGGAGATCAAGCTGAGTCAACATACCTTGAATGTTATAATAGGAGAGAGTCGACCTGCCCTATTTCACGTACTTTCTTAAATTTTGTTTCCAAATTGATTTATTATCTAATTGATTTCAATTGATTTATTTTTCGAATCGATTGCCGCAAGAAACACGCTTGCAGCTGCGCGTACAGAGTCCATGAGGAAATTGTGAAGCAATTGATCGAGCTTTACGCGCAAATGTTGTATAAGAGCCAACGATAATGACGTCACGGGCATGCATCATGGTTCTTGCCGGAGACATCAAGACAATGACGTCATCAAATGCAAGGGCGCGTGGAATGGTCGTGAGATCTGTTGTGCAAATGCAATTGAGTTTTTGATTACTTTTAAACCCGATTAGCAGCAGATGAAGACACGGACGGGGTTGGTTGGGGAGCGTCCGTCAAAATCGATCGTTCGTGCGTCAGGACCCATGCATTCGTCTTGTCTTTTGGACTGGTCAAAAGTATGCGCAAATCGTGCTTCTTATCCGTCTAGTCTAATTTCTTTTGGGCGGGCATTGGGTCTCAAATCTGTAATTTAAGTCTACCTTGATAAGAGGAAAATACACTTTTTTACCCATTTCCACCTTGAAACTTATTGCCTAGCCAAGATAAGATAACTAGCCCTCAAGCAATTAAGTTTGATCTTTACAATCTACTATTGAGAATACTCGTTGAATTGAAATAAGTTAGACTAGTTGTGAGTTCCATATAGATTACTTCTACTTCATGCATAAGAATACTGGATTACCTAGTAAAGCCAAAGTCAACGAGGGTACTACTGTGAAAAAATTAAAACTTTGAGCTCGAGGTGGGATGAGAGAAGCTCCAATAGAAAAATATTGGAATGATTTTTTGGCACGGGTTATTATCGGTAAGAATATCAATTGTACTCAAAATATAGTTATGTGGTTTGACCCGTAATAATAACTACAGCTTCTCCCACCGCCTTTGTTAAGCTTCTAAATTTTTCGAGTGCCATTTTCAAATTAAAATTATTTAAAGTTAGGGATAATCAAGCTCGACGATGGCTTCCACCACATCGAGATAACACTCGGGCCAATCACTTACTTGAAAGGATCATTACTTCGTATTACTTCTATTTCTTTTTAGTTTATTTACTGTCATTTGTGTGATTAAATTGGAGTGTCAAACCGAAGTTTGCCAAAGTGATACCATAGATGGATTATGAAAGTACTACGATTATATCTAACCGGTTTGTGGAACTTGCTTGATATTTTACGAAGCCTATCTGCAGTCATATCTCTGCGTCATTATCCATATATTAGAAAAAGAAAAGAAATTCAATTGCCAATCTAGGACTTCAAGCCAACTTGAAAAATAAAACTAGACAATTTCGATAAGAAGGCCTACTTACCAGCTGAGAATTGTATTACTCCGTTCAAGAAAATGTGTTTTTGAAAGGAAGAGTGGACGCACGAAGTTAGACCTGCCGATTTTTCATGCCTTCTTTTCTTAATTATATCTCTTCGATAGCGGCCAGAGTTTTTCACACTGTGGTCAAACTTCAAAGTTTATACCCATAATTCAACACATTGCCGCCCATTGAAATAAGGTTCGATTACGATTTCAATCTTCAACTCGCTCAGCTGATAATTTGTTCGATCCACGAATTTCTCCCTCTTTTCCCTGGTCGGCTCCAACCCAATCGAAAAGACTTCCTATTGTCCCTTTACTGAAGTTGAATTCCCATGTCTTATATGAAACAACCGTTCTAAACCGAGCTTTGTCACGAATAATCAAATTGCACACGATTTTCATTTATGTTTTAGCATTGAGTCAAAGTTTTCAGTTTCTAATACTTCCCAATAACGAAAACCCTAACTTCGAAAGACCATAGATAGCCGTGGTCACATGAGGAGGGCAACTTCTAACTTGAGATCGTAGCTTCCGATTTAAGCTTATTCTCTCTAGAGAGAGGCGTGGTGGAAGAGCTAGCGAGAGCTAGAGATGCGTCGATGAGGTCTCGTGGCAGTTTCAGGCGAGCGGTAATGTGATGTCATGCATAAGGTCATCCACCAAGGAAGAAACAAAAGAAGAAAGGAACTTAAAGAATAGGGGGAAATACGAAAATCTTACCTTAGGTTTTAGCTAAATACCCATTTGTATATCTCTAGTTTTACAATACATATATACAACCTCACTTCAGCAAAATTTTCCAGGTACTTACAAATTTGTCATTCCCCTATCCAAAAGTCCCCTCATGCTTCTCTCACCTACACCCACACCAGATCCTCTTTTGTAATATCACGGCCTCAAGGGCTGGGCTTGTAGCCATGGCCGCTTAAGCTCTAGATTGACGAAATGGCTGCAGAGCTCAAGTTCGCAATCATAGCTGCTTAGAGCTCTGAGTTTGAAAACATGGCCACCACATATGGTGGCTTCTGGCCAATCTGGACTGACTGATATAGAGAGGTCTGATGGTTTTGCTTCTCAAGTATTCCTCAACACGATGATGAATTTACCTTCTTCCAAGTGGAACCAATGTATTCCAAATTCTACAAGTGTAGTTAATAAATTATCAATACCAGCTAGACCTGTCAAACAAGTGGATCGGATTGAGAATGGCTGACCCAAATTTAACTAATTTTGACCAATTATCATGTAATAAATCTTGTTACATATACATGACCTAACCCATACTCAACACATATCCGATATCCACACTAAACACATTCTAAGAATACTCATATTCAAACCAGATGAGACGTAAGAGCGAGTGAGAGTGAGAGAGAGATCTAGATCGAGCGAAGACGAAAAAGAGTGTAAAGAGCGTCATAGAGGTAGATTGTGTCTAAGTAAATTGTGAACCATTTAACTCCTATATTAATTTGAGTTTTACCATTTTAAACCTATTTATGACCCATTTATTGAATATAACTAACTGGTATAACAATTCAACCTAACAAATATGGGTTATAACATGTGTCTGTGATCTATTTTGACAAGTTTAATACCAATGGATATATAAATAACCTACCAACTTCTTTGAAACTTTGCAATTATTGTTAGTAAAATATCTTATAATATAAGGAACTCACCAGCATCTCCATAAATTTGTAGGTAACCATCTTTTTAAAACTCTACAATATGAGAAATTTATCGACATTTCAATAAATTAGTAAATTGCCAATTTCTTTCAAATTTTCCGAGTGCTGTAAGTAAAATACCAACTTTATGAGGAGCTTACTAACATCCTAATAAATTATTAAGTTACGAATTTCTTTCAAGGAGCCATTTTCATTGTTATTGTGCTCATTATTAAAATGAGATCTGCTTGTCATCATAATGAATCTAACAACATCTAATAAATTTGTAAGTCTCCAGACCTTCCTCATATTTTATCAGTGTGGTTAGTAAATTACCAACTTCTTTTAATTACTATCAGTGAGCTTATTTATACACTAGCATTGTGATGGATATCCCAACGTCCAAAAGAAATAGTATGATACAAACCTTTTACAAACTTTACCAAGTTATATTTTGTCTTGGCATGTAAGTTGGAGGTTTTAAGGTAAGAAATCTAGAGTGGCATCGGAGCAAAAGATGAAAAGGATCCTCATATATTTCAACAAACACAAATAAAACATGTTCTTCCTCTATTACATTTCATAAACACAATGAAGCCCATCTTGCCCCTAGATATGAAGGATCTTGTGAATATTGTTACAAAAAAATAGAAATTCTCTAAATTTATGAGGTAAATTGATGCCATTTAAATAATTAACTCCAATTATATGTGGAGGAGGATTTATTCTACATATTCATGACCAATTTATTGAATATCACTAACTAGTTGAACAATTCAACCCAACAAATATGGGTTTATAAATGTGTCAATGGTCCATTTCAGCTAGTAACTTAATACTTTTGGATATAGAAATAACCTAATAAGTTATTTGAAACTTTGCAATTATTGTTAGTAAAATACTCTTTATCATATAAGGAACTCTCCTTCATGTCCATTAATTACCTTTGTAAGTAACCAACTTTTTAAAACTCTACAAGATGATCAATTTACGACATTTTAATACACTAGTAAAGCCAATTTCTTTTAAATTTGCGGGTGTTGTACAGTAAAATACCACCTTTTGACTTGCCTTTTTAGGTTAGATTTTTTAACACTCACGAAGTCATCATGACAACATTCTAACACTCATGGGGCCCAGCTTGACGAGTCTTATGAACTTTGCTTGGCCTTTTGGCAAAAAAGTCTCCAGTCTGCAACGCGAAGCCACTTTGAAAAGAGAACGAAGCTGTCAACATCACTGCCCCGCATGTCTTCCGAACCAGACATGAAAACTTTGAGAAATGAAGAAGTCTTGGTTCGGTTGACAATTTCGAGTGCAAAACCGTGTTGCCGTATTCATCTTTTTCTGCGAAGATTCCAGCTGCATCATCATCAGTGTCTAGAACTTTTATTTTTCATTTGTAAATGTAAGATATAAAAAAACAGTTTTTGTTTCGAGAAAAGAATTATTTCAAAATAAAATGATTTTCAAGAATCTCTTTTTAAGAAAAAATTCCTCCCTTTTTCAGATTCGGGAATTCATTTTTCTACTTTTAAGCATGCATTCTAGCAATGGCCATAAATAGTTCTGTTCGCTTGACCATTTTCAGCAAACCAAACGCGTAAAACTTTACAAAAGTTACTCACAAATTTTTTTTTTCACTCAAACAAATATACTTTAAATGTTGACATTCTTTTACAGTTTAAAGTTTTAGATCAACTACAACTCACTCAACTCAGAGTCAAGAGATTTTAAGGCTCAGCTCTTGCATTTCAGTTCCTATTAGGTTTTTTTTTTCTTTATAGGGTAACCGTCCATGTTGGTCTTTCACCTATGTTTATCGAGTCTTTATGATACTTCAGTAGTCCTATGGACTAATTTAGGTGAAATATTAGTACATGAGAAACGTGTGAATTCTCATTTTGTCACTTTAAAAGATCCAAATCATCCTCTTTATTAGTAATGTGAGCTCTATATTTAGGAGATGGCGACATAAATGAAAGAATTCACAAATGAATCTTGAATAGCAAGAGCCGTTCCATTATCGGATTCACTAATAAATCTCAAATTGCTTGATAATAACCGTGCCGGCAATTTGTTATCGACTTTACTTCAATAGTGTAATGAATTATTTTTAGCAGGATGATGAATACTGTGGGTTTAGTGATTAGAGTAAAATTAACAAACCAAATTGGGCAATGAGAGAAGCAAATTTATCCTAAACTAAATTTAAACCGTAGCGATTTGTGCATGTCGACGAAAGGGTGAGTTCAACCCTTGGTCAGCCACCGAACGTGAATTGACAGAAAAACAGATAAACACGGCATTGCGCAACGAATGATGTAACTAGGACCACATCTTGTAAATGCCCTTATGTGTGCTGATGAATCTTGCAAGGAAATGTCTAGTTTTATACCTTTCACACCATGACTAATAGATCATCCGTCACCATTTCAGGCGCAAACAAGCCCTCCTGTTCAAACGGACTACAAAGGATGTGATAACATTCCTATATATATATATATATATAATGAATTCGGAATCATCACACAATCGTAGTAAATCGGGATCGGATGAACATTCTCAAAGATAAAACCACTTCACTTTTTATTCGCATGATTGGGAAACACCATCACCGTCGGGGCAGATCCGAGATAAATCGAACATATAATTCGCATAATCAAGTTGGTCAAATTGCCGAAATTTGTCTGAAAGGGTGTACAAATTTGTGCTCAAAGTTTAAAAATACCATCGAAAGCCAAAGTCAATGAATAAATCCAAGCTGGAAAAAGCAATTTCTGTGTTGGGCCCCACTTGGGTTTGGAATCAACTAGATTTCTCTTTTCGGTCCAGACCAGGGCTTGACTCTTTCTTAGTTTTCTTCTTCCTCGTTATAATATTTTCGTTTCCCTTGAGGTCGACGAAATGCCAAATTGATATGTGCCTTCATCCAGAATTCTATTACGAACGATACTTCGCGGCAACTCTCTTAACGTGTACACCTTTCATTTCTTTATTTTCCATCGTTTTCACTCACCCTATATAAGCTCACTATAAATTGCAACACCATTCTTGTGTCCGTCCCTTCATCTACTGTTGCGGAAGATTTCTGAGTTATAACTTCATCACTTCAGGTGTCTTTCTCTGGTGCTTAATGGCGTCGAGTGCAAGTCCCATGGAGTCGAATTGGATAGTGGACACTTCCCTAGAGCTTAACACATGGTGTCCGGTGAGATACGCCTATTTTTGCAAAGATATGCTGTGATTCATCTTGTGTTTCTGTTGTCATATCTGTGCTCGGTGAAAAGAAAAGAAAGATCTTTGGATGTTTAGCTCACAGTCTCTCTTCTTCTTCTTCTTCCATGGTTCTTATTGACTCAGAAAAAGGAAATTGTTCCAAGAAACGATAACTCTCTAGGAGGACGACGAGAAGAGCCCGCTGTTAAGCTTGAGGTGAGTCCATCTACAGAAGAAGTTGAGTCAAGAAATAGGAATATTGCTAGAGATATAAAAGGCCAGTTTACCAAATTACGCTGCAAAGTTACTATGGCTAATCGAACGCAGTTAACATCCGGAATGAGAGCTGAGTGACAGCAGGTCAATCGCATGACTCGATTGCATTTTTCAAATTAGAATGTCGCTGAAATTGGAATCCAGGGCAGCTATTACAGTAGCTGAGAATGTGTCTGCGAACCGACATGTTCGCCCTCTAAGATGGACATTAATTTCCAGCTATGTATTGCTGTTCACCAGCCTCAATTTCCAAATACTTCTAGACAACTCCGGTTGAAGTCAAGAGTGCACGATAGGGACAATGAAATGGTAAGAGGCAAAGTCAAATTGATCTTACACTCAAAGAAAAAGGTAGCTGACCGGCCCTGTTTAAAATAGAGAAGTAGTCGGTTTCTAAAGGAATGAAGTTGAAGAAGCCCTGTGACCGATTCTGAAAACTTGTACATGCGAATACAAATATTCAAACCTCATAGGTGATCTTTTTGTTGTGTATAGGCCAGTGCACTGGTTGATGAGTATCGCCGGATTAGCCACGAGAACAGGAAGTTGACCGAAATGCTGGCCCTTATGCACGAGAGCTATAATGCGCTGCATAACCAATTCATTGTCTTGGGGAATAAGACCTCCGAAAGTGAACTCGGCATGTCAAGAAAGAGGTGGCATGAAGCTAATGTCGCTGCAGAAAGTTATGGTCACAACGAAGATCAAATCTTTAAGAAGCCAAAAGACAGCTTCAAGCCCAAGATTTCCAGAGTCCACTTCCGAACGGATGCGTCCGACTTGAGCCTTGTAAGATCTTAATTTGAACTCTGAACCATTTTTTGTGCTTCTCCAGCTTATAGTTGGCATACAGAAATTCATCTTCCCTAATTGCCAAGAGAATTCCACTGTGTTGATTCTTTTTTTTTTTCCTCCTTATTAATTTGCACTTGTTGTAGGTAGTGAAGGATGGTTATCAATGGAGGAAATATGGTCAAAAGGTCACAAGAGACAACCCATCTCCTAGAGCTTACTACAGATGTTCCTTTGCCCCAACTTGCCCTGTTAAAAAGAAGGTAACTCAGCTTAGTTAGGCCTCTTAGAAATTATTTGCTGGAGATCACACTCAATCAGAGTCCGAAAATAAACCGAGAAATGGTGTGTTCGATGAAAAGTAGCGGAACGAATTGAATCTCACTCTTATGCTTTCTTTGCATCTTCAGGTACAAAGAAGTTTTGATGACCCATCTGTCCTAGTGGCCACCTATGAAGGAGAACACAACCACCTGAGCCCGTCTCGGCCCTCAATTCCACTGGTTTCAGACAAACAGAAACTGGATCTGGGCACCTCTCTAATTCCATCGCCCTCGAAGTCGAGATCTTCTAGTCCTAGGAGTACTAGTACTCCGGATTTGATGCGCCCGGGTTTCGACTCTCCATCTGCAAAAATGGGCCAAGAAACAGAATCGGCAGCGGTATTTCAACAGTATCTGGTGCAGCAGATGGCCTCTTCCTTGAAAAGAGATCCCAATTTCACGGCAGCACTTGCGGCTGCAATATCGAGAAGCATATTCGACCAAGCCCAGATCGAGAAGAGGTGAATGGACAGGCAATTGATTCGTCGGAGCTGTATATTTAGCATGATTTACATATAGATCGAGGATTGAATATGACAGTCATGTCATGACGACAGTTGGGTTTCTGACTTGAGGCGCGAACATCTCATCGTATTATGTATTGGCCGAAGGAGCAATTCGATCTTCTCACCAGCTTATTTTGAGTTTGGCATATAAGCTACTCGTTCTTGACTAGATTGTTTAGAGATTTAGTTGACCCCTACTATTTAGAGGTCATATCTAGTATTCAGAATTTGCCTCGATTTGGTACCGCTCTCGATTTGAGTAGCTTGCATGTTAAACCTGTCCAGTGAATTGACGATGCAGTGTTCCCCTTCCGATACTATATATATTTCAAGCAAACTTTTACTTCTTACATTAATCAGTATTCACTTCAATGACAAAAGCACGCATACAAGCATACATGACCAAAACTAATCTAATCCAAAAATTACCATATCAATTTTTAACCTATGGCATAGATATCAATTCAGTCTTATATGACCAAAAAAAAAAAGTATAATCCTAAATCTATTGTATAGACGTTTGCCGGTCATTCTACATGGCTCAATCGATGTCTGAAATTCTCTATTTACAAGTGGAAGTAAAAATCATTCATAAAGTTGGTGACTAGTGATGTAGGTTGATAAAGGCCAAGAATCTTGGAAACGATAAGGCACAGAAAAAATGAAAAAAGGTGGATGAGTTCATTAGAGAAACTATGTTCTCTCTTTGGATTGACTTACAGACAAAACAAATAAATTTGTATTTAATTTCATTAACCCATTTGAAAGACATCATTTGCACAATTTTTAGGGGACATTACCTAACTTCCCCGACAAAATTTTGGATCGTCTTTTATCATCTACTTAGGATAGAGGATTCTACCTTCACCTTTTTATAAAAGTCCAAGGAAAGGTTCAAGCAACATCCCTGCCTACATTCCTTTCTAGGAATTTCCTTCACGTTCTGTCGACAACTGGGAAATGGTTTTTGATTTTGACACAAGCCAATAAGATGACATTGGCGACCGATTATTCACATGTATTATAAAAGCGACAGTGCTCAAACAAAAAAGTAAAAAAACATGAAAAGGGATTCTCTACCATCAACGGACTTAGTAACAATCATCAAATGATGTTAAGAAAAACCCCTAATTGATTTTGGAGTTGACAAAACAATCCTTGTTTTCTTATATTTGAGTTAATGCAACAAAATACTTGTTTTGCAGATTGTCCAAAGGTGTAAGTTATACAAGATTGAATCTAGCGAAAAAAAGCTCGAGACGATATTCTAAGGGGCTCAAATGCTGTATGAAGCTCAAATGTTAAGCTGGGAGCTCGGACGTTGGAATTAAGCTCAAGTTCCGAGAGACTATTTCATATGCAATAACCAGAATATTAAGAGATATATTTAAGATGTTTCAATTGATATATTACATCATTAGAACGACTACAAATCAAGTTGGATCGTTATTGGCGATTCTCAATCTTGAAGATCAATCAAGGACATGGATTAAGGGAGACGAGAATGACTCACCTAATGAAGAACTTTATCTTTGAAAACCCAAGTTCACGATTGTATGGGCGATTTAATCCAACGAGGGATTCTTTCCTTTGTCAAGAAATTGATGTAGGTTTGAACAAAACCGAACCACTATAAACTCTTTGTGCAAATTCTCTATCCCTTAAACACTATATTATTCTTTGATAGCAGAATTGTGCACGTCGCTACATCCGAGGGCACCTCAAATTTTGTTTAGCAATCATCTTTAAGCCACAAATTTATTTTTAAGAGGTTTCAGTATCCCAGTTTTGCCAAGGGAGCAACCCCATTTTTTATTTAAATAAAAAAAACAAAGGAAAGGCTTTGAGCTTTGAGCTTTGAGGTTATCCGTTTGAATTTCCACATTAATTTCTAAATTTTTTTGAAATGACGTATTCATTCTCTCTACTCTCTAGGTAATAACTCTAGCACTAACAAATGCTAGCCATTGAATGACGCCAAAAGACAAAAAAGCCAACTTGTCAACAAATCTCAACCATGGAAAGTGCATGTTGCATCAACCCACCTTAGGAATTTCCTTGATAGTCAGGATTCTCGTGTAGTTCTAGATACATGGTGTTCGAGTAGGAAGTTCATGTCGCATCGACCCACCTTAGGAATTTCCTTGAACGTTAGGATTCTCGCGTAGCTCTAGAAACATGGTGTTCGAGTTGGCAAAAGATCAAGGCGTGTGGTGGCCATTCATAGAGGTCCCATTCCTGTGGAAGGATTGTCGCATTGGGTCCCTTTTTCCACTTAGGAAGCATCCCTACAAATTTGGAGCAAGAAACGTTGCGACAATTGGAACCACGCACCGGATCGATCACGGCCAAGAACAACATGAAACAGATCGATCCTCTCTTTCTTGTTTGGTTCCGCCAAGAACAAGAAGTCAACAACCACCGAAAATAGAAAAGGGAATTCAAGATGTTTCCCCATTGAACCTTGGAGGAAAAGAAACGCGCATTGCCGCATAGGCCCACTTCTTGGTCTGGTCATTGTCTTGTTTCTTGTTCTTGTCGTTCTAGAGAGAGAGAGAGGTCGTTCCTGTGGTTGGACTCTAGAGAGACCTTTTGGCTTCTCGGACCATTTACAGTTTTTGCCCATGAGAACACGGAACGCAGATAAGGGTTGCCTTCCGAGGGAAAGACTGACCAACGAGAACAAAACAAGGTTCTTGTCCAAACCTTCATAATTGAGCGTTTCGTACACGGGCAGAGATTTGCTCGCTCCCGCGGACAGCGGTCAATATCTACTTTATCCGAGTTTGCGTCTTTCTCACTCGATCGGCTCCTTTTTCCGAACCTATCAATCCACTGGATGCTTCAACGTAAGAATAATGTCCTACACGGATCCTAAAGTTTGGAAACCTTAAGTTAATTGTTTATCAGGTTAATTATTTAATTAATCGAACTCGGACTCTCTAAGCCCACACCAAATCACAACTTAGATTTTATTTCATGAAAAAATTATTCTATTGGAGCCGCCACTTATCATTTACGGAAGATTGATTAGAAACCTTAATAAGGTATCGAGAGGAATATCTTATTTTTTGAAACCAGAGAAATGAGTTCGAGGATTTGGATACATTAATTTGGAAAATGAATACCCTTTCGGTACCAATTTCATGAAAAAATTCTCTTTCGATTGATTGATGTAAATTAAATGATTAATTGAAAAAATATGACATGAAACCATATGATATGAGAAAAAATTGGAATGCTTTTTTTTTGTATTTTCAGCAATAGTAAAAAAAAAATCAAAAGCTTGAACAAAAATAAATAAAAATGCCTATAATATACCTTTTAATTTCCAATTTTTCGATAAATTCACTCATTCCCAAAGATTTGGGCTAGAGTAGAATTTTATTTGCTATATCCTCGAAGATTCGAGCTAGTATACCAATAAATGTATACACAAACATCATCCCTTTTCCCAAAGGACAGGGACGCGAAAATTCTATACTAAATTATGATCCCATTCCATAAGATCATTGCCAAGGCATAAAATTATTTTCCGAAGGGACAAAGCACATGGGAGCATATATTATGAGGCAAAAAGACACCTCAAAAATTAATATTTGTGTACGACGCTCATTTTGATGCCAATATATTTTTTGGATCACTTAAGTGTCAAATTGAAGAAAAAACGATCACTTTAGTGCTAATGGTGAGAAATTTCAGCAATCTCACTAGAGTTGGCACTTAAATAATTATTTTTTTAAAAAAAATTAGCACCTAAGTGATCCAAAAAGTGATCACTTTAGTGCTAGATTGGAGAAAAAATGATCACTTTAGTGCCAACGGCAAAAAATTTTAGCGACCTCACCGGAGTTAACATTTAAATAATCGTTTTTCAAAAAAATTGGCACTTAAGTGATTCGAAAAAAAAAATTTGGCACCAAAGTGAGCGTCGTACACATATATTGGCACTTGAGATATCTTTTTACTTATATTATGAGCATGTTTATTTATAAATATGCAAACTTTGTAACAATCAAGCAATCAAATAAACATATCAAAATAAAAGCCAAAGTGAGCAATTAATTTAAATTTTTGAAAATAATGTGAGGGGTGGCCGAAATTGTGAAGAGTGGGGATCCACCTTTCCTCATTTGAAATTTAAGTTCAAACTTTGAAAATTTATCTTTTAGGATTTGAAAGTTGTTCTAGATAATTCTCAAAGTTTGGATAATATCCAATTCAAATCCAACCTTATCCATAAGGTAGGATATTCACTCAAAACATCAAAAGACAAGGCATCCAACTAACTCATTGTGTTAGAGATAGATATTCAAAAACCAAGAGTCTATCCACAATCAATCAAACCTTTATCCAATTAAAGGATTTCCAAAGATTAGATAAAGTTCATTTGCATGATCTTTATCCAATTTACATGAGATAAGATTGAACAATCAACGGATAAGTCCAATTCAACCAATCCAAGATAAAAGTGGAGCAAAGATTAACCACTATCACACATAGCAAATTCGGCCAAGGTGATGCATGTGTGCCGAAAATCAATTTCCCAATTCAACACAAACCGTGATTTTATCAATCCATCCAATTTTTTTTAGAAATAGTTCATTACTTTGAGAAAGGACATGGTTTCAAATTTATTTTGTCAATTCTCGAAAAGCATCGTAAAATTCCATCAACTCATAATCAAATATTAGGTTTGGTCGAAAATATTAGAACTTCAGGCCACAAAAAGATCGATTTTTAGTTCTAGCACAATCTTGATAGAAAAGATCAAATTTTCCACTTTCAATTGCAAATCAACGTGTGATAGTAAACACACATGCAAGTCACCAAATTAACAAGCATTGAATTGCAACCAAAAGTCGACAATTTTTTTCTTTTTCAAGCAAAAGTTCCAGCATGCTCACTAGCTTTATATCTCGGCCGAAACCACTCTTTTCGAGCTTGATTTGTCGCCGATCTATCTAAGCACATAATCACAATGTTAGATCTTAAAACAACATGAAAACAAGGGCTGACTACCCATGAATCAAGGCTGATCAGCAGTGCCAAGAGCTGGACAGTGAGCTAATCGAGCTCAACGGGGCGCCGGTGATGTTGCGCGGACTATTCGGGGCACAACCAAGCTGAGGTAGACCACGAGCAAGCTGGATCACAGCTGGAGAGCAGCGAGACAAGGCTGAACAGGGTGCCAGCTGTGATGCGCTAGACTGGATGCACGCTGGAGGGTGGCCATCACCGAGGGATCTCGGCCGAGGGGAACGCCTGAGTTGAGCTTGGATCGAAGTGGATTGTCTCGACTGGTGGGGCAGACAATCAAACTCCTTTGAATTTTCTACTCTTATGTATGTGCCGATAATCGTGTGACAGCCGAATCTCCCTTGCATTGAGCCAAGGTCTCGTATGTATATATAGAGCTTCAATTAAGCAATCCTAATTGGAGAAGGAGTTGCCCTAGACCATCGGATCATAACTCCTAGCTAGAGTAGGATTCAATGATAACCGTTGGATAAAATTTTCTGGTCCCGGAGGAATCTAAAT
This sequence comes from Rhodamnia rubescens, assembly GCA_021437795.1. Classification (NCBI taxonomy): domain Eukaryota; kingdom Viridiplantae; phylum Streptophyta; class Magnoliopsida; order Myrtales; family Myrtaceae; genus Rhodamnia; species Rhodamnia rubescens. The sequence goes on along the minus strand of JAILYA010000010.1, from coordinate 3,965,118 downwards.
CCAGTAAAACTCTCTCTGATTCTTAGCTGGATAGGGATAGAGTTTTAGTTTCTTAAAACTCTAATCTCTAGTTAAGATGAGACTCTTTTAATAAATTCTAAATTTTGATCTTTAAAGAGTTCTAATCTAACAAAACACCTAGCAATTTTCGGCAATATAGAAGGAAGAGAGCTTGCTGAATATTTAAGGGCTTGTGTGGGCCATCTCACGCGATCCTAGGCTTAATCAAACTTTAATTAAATGAATAATTGATTTAAGGCCCTGCTTAATTTAAATAATCAAAACGGGCTGAGTTGAATTTGCATTTTGGTCCAAACCCATATAAAGAATTCGACACCCCATTGCAAGCCTTGGCTGAATTTTTATTCAAAATTATGAGCTTGCTTTAACTTTTCGAGCTCAAACTTAGGCTTTTTAAATAATGAACAGTAACTTGAAAGCTTTTCTAATTAAATTAAGCTTGAATGAGCTAATTTCAGCTTGAGAATGGGTCCAATTGGCTTATACAAATTCAACACTACCTTATCTCTCACTACCGAAAATTTAAGAGCAGTCCCGGTCCGTCGCTCGTCAAATTAAGCTCAAATGTTTATCCTAGCTTGAATGCAATGATATGCATGATTGACATAAAATAAATATGCAATACATGAGAAATTAATTTTTGGTGAGAACTAAAACCAATCCTCATTTTACGCTTAAAATAAATGAATTAAAGGAAATCAAAATTTAGATGTCAACAAATAAAATGGATGACATCGTTGAATCAACCAGCAAATATCGACGACATATGGTTGACATCAACTCGGCTTCGTCGTCTCTCACATATTAATGTGGAGCTCCAAATAAGCTTATATACTAGCTGTCTTGGATTTCCAAGCAAGGGCTCATTGTTAGAGCGAACAATCATCTAAAAACTACTTGATATTTAGATGACTCTGAAACTTACTAAGTCATTTGAAACTAATGTTCGAAGATCGAAACTGCATAATCGCTTGACCATTCACCATTGACTAAATTCTTGCAGCAAATTTTGCTTGATACACGGAATGAACACTAAACGAATTACCTAACAATGATTTGGATAAAGAACAAGATCATTTTTACAACAAAATCAGATATACAGCGGTTGAGCCAATCAAGAAGCACATTAACTATTATTCACCGGGCAAATCTCTATCCCCCAAATGGTATAGGATGATAGTTGCGTCCAAGAGCTTGTTACACAAGAAGCCATCATGTGTTCTATCAATCTGAGACACTACTTGTGTCTTCCCTACGGCTTGCTCTCGCTGTCAGATCTATTCCTCTCTAACTGCCATGAATGTCGGTTTGGATCACACATTTCACATTGTCACAATTTGACAGATGCCACTTAATTTCAATACACCAAGTCCAGACCGAGCAGTTTCCGGGGTCCCCTATTCTCACTTTGCATTTTGCGATTCCTCGAGCAATCTTCCAATACTTCAAGCTGCTTGAAGAGCACCCAGCTTCATTTTAGGTGTTTCAGCCTCTTTCTGCATTTCCTTCTTTTCAAGTTCTAACTGCTTGCAGTTTTCGTCATGTGCCCGTATAAACATTCTGACGATATTGAGCAGAGTCGATACAACTGCCAAGAGTTCAAGACAATTGAAAATGAATGAAAGCTAAAGAGCAATAGTAGATGACACAAAACTTGGCAGCCATGTGTCTAAATGAAGAAACTTTATAATCATAAAGAACGATAAAGAAGTGCATGCAAGAAATCAAACTTCGGACTCTTCCGGGAGGAGACTAAACGCAGTTATTGACGGATACTCAAGATATATTTCCAATCCACGCATCATGTTGGTGTGAAGATTATTTCTTTTAATCGACACATCATTTTTCTGCGAGATCTGCCTGGAACAAGATGCAGATAGGGAAAACGAAACACCCTTTTGTGGCGAATCTACCTTATAAGTGTCCTAAGAAAGTCAATCTTTCCACTTTTTAAGCCTGAAATTTTGTTGTGCAGGTGCAAATCACTCAAAGCGGAGAGTTATCCAACTACTGGTGCAATGCTAGTTTCGCGCATTCTCCTCAGATAAATTCCAGGAGAAATGCTGAAGCCTCACTGATTACTGAAGCTTTAAAGCATTTTACCATCCATTCATAGCTCTATGCAAAAAACAGATACTTGCAAAGCCATGTAACATAAAAAGTGCATTTCAAAGTTTGCAGTGGACCAACCCAAACCTCTTGACATATGAGCTCAAAACAAGTAAAGTGCTTGCACTAGAGATGCAAATTTGCACTCGGTAAAACCATAAAATTAAAATAACCTTGCTCAAATGGGCAACGAGCTGGATCTTCCCCGAAATAGAGGGCCAATGCATCTGCACTTCTACCCTGGAAATATTGAGAAATGCAAGCGCACTGCTGTCAATGAATGTTATTAATCTGAACCGTACAACATCATTACCTATAAACATTTTGAGCAAACAATATAGCTACATACCACACTGGAATAAAGTGAAGCCGACGACCTCACCCCTGCCCCAGCAACTCCTAGAAACTCCTTCAAATTCTGAAGGTTCCAATGTAAAAGGAAGTGATTGTAAAGATGAGAAACCAATGATGGATTTTGTGGAGTCTGATAGTAAAAAAAAAAAAAAAGCAATATTAAGCGCAGATCTTTTACTTGACATTGTTGTAATTATTAAGCGCGGAGCTTTTACATGGCATACTTGTAATTTACTTCTCGACTATGTATGCCCTAGACTTCTGCTATATATTAGGGCAATATCTTTTGTATCCGTAACGCTGAAAAATTGATAGTGGAAAGATTACCTAGTGCGGCACCATGATTTTTTCCCTTTCGATTTAGAGGGGTTTTTCCACGTAAAAAATCCGTTTGTCTTCTTCTTTTCTATTCTTTCTTCTCTCGCGGTCCTAACAACTGGTATCAAAGCTTGGTTTGGCGAAATAGTGGGAGCGATGAATATGGACGAAGGGAAGGTGAAGATCGATCAATTTGATGGCAAGGACTTTGGTTTCTAGAAGATGCAAATCAAGGATCTGTCAGTATCGAAGAACTTGCATTAGCCTTTGACGGGAGACAAATCGGAATCAATGAAGCAAGAAAAGTGGGAATTGTTAGATAGACAAGCTTTGGGTGTGATTCATCTCCCATTGGCGTGGAATGTTGCTTTCAACATCGCTAATGAGAAGACAAGTGGTGGATTTGATGGCAGCCTTATCCAACATGTATGAGAAGCCTTTTGCATCCAATAGGTATATTTGATGCGTGTCTATTCAATCGAAGATGGACGAAGGTGCTTCAGTGGCAGACCACATCAACGAATTCAATGTGATCACCATTGAGTTGAGATCGGTGGAAATCAAATTCGACGATGAGGTAAAAGCTTTAATTTTATTATCTTCTCTACCTGAAAATTGAAGTGCAATTGTAACCGCAATGAGCAGTTCGTCCGATAATAAAAAAATTAGAGCTTCAAGCAATCCAAGATTTGATTCTTAGCGAGGATATTCACGTAAGAGAGTCGGGTGAATTTTCAGGCGCCGCCTTAAACACCGAAGGTAGATAGAGAAGCAATCAACGATGGCGAAACTAGAATTGTGGTAGATCGAAGTCTAAAGGGAGAAGCAAATCAAGACCTCATGGTGAAATAACTTGCTGGAATTGCAAAAAAGAAGGGTCATCGAGAGACGAGATTGTAGAGCCCCAAAGAAGAAATTTCAGCATCGCGACCGAATCAAGAAAAAGAGAAATCAATGAGTGCAACTCTTGAGGAGACAGATTGATAATGGTGCTTTAATTTTGATTATTGACAATCCAACCGAGTCTTGGATTCTAGACTCGGGTGTGTCGTTTCACTCTACTTCGTGAGCATAATTATGTTGCTGGAAAATTTGAAAAGGTTTATCTTGCTAATGATGAACCTTTGAATATTATGGGAAAGGGTGATGTTTATATTAAAACTACTGATCGATATCAATGGAAGTTGCATGATGTCGGATATGTTCCAGGACTTAAGAGAAATCGATATCTATAAGTCAATTAGATAGCATAGGATACATAACTATTTTTTAGGGATAGCTCTTGGAAAATATTTAACGGTGCTTTGATTGTAGCATGGGGAACAAAGTCGGGAACGTTGTACATGATCGAAAGCAAAGAGAGAAACCGCAACCATTTGCTAAGACAAAAGCAGATTCTAAATTGTGGCACTTGTAGGCTTGGACACATGAGTAAAAAGCGGATGAAGTTGTTAGCATCTAAGGGAAAACTTCTCGATTTGAAGTCCATAGATATTGGTGTATATGAGGATTGCGTTATGGGTAAACAGAAACTTGTCAATTTTTCAAGATTGGGAGAGAACCAAAGAAAGGAAAATTAAAGTTGGTGCATACAGATGTGTGGGGGCCAGCCCCGTACATTCCCTTGGAGGCTCGCGCTATTATGTCACATTTATTGACGACTCCACCCGAGAAAGGTATGGGTTTATTTTTCGAAAAATAAATCTGATGTGTTTGCTACTTTTAAGAGATGGAAAGCTGAAGTAGAGAATGAGACTAGCATGAAGATTAAATGTCTAAGATCCGATAATGTGGTGAGTATGATAGGAAGGAGTTCAAGCAATTTTATGCAGAGAGCGAGAATCGAATGACAAGAACAATTCCCAATAGACTGCAGCAAAACGGAGTTGCTGAGAGGATGAATAGAACTTTGAATGAGCATATAAGAAGTATGAGGATGCTTGCGGGATTACCCAAGGTGTTTAGGGCAGATGCAATTAACACAGCCGCATATCGGATAAACAGAGGACCTTCGGTTCCACTTGATTTCAAGCTACCGGAAGAAGAATGGAGTGGAAAAAGGTGAATCTCTCGAATGTGAAAGTTTTTTGTTATGTTTCATATGTCCACGTAGATTATGAAAATAGAGATAAGCTTAATGCAAAAGCTAAAAAATGTTTTTTCATTGGATATGGTTCCGATTATTTTACCTATCGTTTTTTGGGATAAGCAAAATAGAAAAATAATAAGAATCACCGATGTTACATTTAATGAAAACTTATTGTACATGGACAAAGCTGTGGTAGAATCTAGTGTGAAGAAGCAAATGGTAGAGACTAAAGAGATTGAATTGGAAGGAGTTTCTAAGAGTGTTACGGTTAGAAATTCTGAAATTGTTGCTATAGACTAATGAAAAATCAGAATAAGAGCCATACACTCTTGTGCCTACTTTGAGAAGATCTAGTAGAACATCTAAACTTGTACAGAGGTATTCACCATCATTGAATTATTTGCTTTTAACCGACAATCGGCAAACTAGAAAATTTTTCCAAGCGGGGCGGGTTAAAGATTCCGTTAAGTGGGAGTTAGCAATGCAGGATGAGTTGGATTCACTCGAGAAGAATAAAACTTGGGTGTTAGCTCAATTACCAAATAGGAAGAAGGCATTGCGAACAAGTGGGTGTACCAGGTCAAAGAAGAACCCGATGACAACAAGAGTTACAAAGCAAGGTTAGTAGTAAAAGGTTTTCAAAAAAAGGAAAGAATTGACTACACGGAGATTTTCTCTCCGGTTGTGAAATTGACTACTATTAGGCTAGTGTTGAGTATTGTTGCTGCTAAGAATTTACATTTGGAGCAATTAGATGTAAAGACTGCATTACTCCACGGTAACTTAGAAGATGATATATATATATATATATATATAATATTACAATCGAGAAGGTTTTCGGTTTCTCGGACAAGAAAATTATGTCTCGCAATCCGAAAACGTGTATGGCTTGAAACAGGCTCCTAGACAAAGGGTACAAGAAATTTGACATCTTTATGTGTGGTAACAAGTTCACCGAAGTAAGATGGATCATTGCTATTACTTCAAGAAATTTAATGACTACTACATTATTTTGCTGTTGTATATGAATGATAAGCTCATTGCATAATCTAGCATGAGGGAAATCAATATATTGAAGCAGCAATTGTCAAAAGAATTTGATATGAAGGATTTGGGCGCAGAGATTCGGATTCTTGGGATGAGGATCACGCGGGATAGGTCCAAGGGAATTGTAAAGTTATCTCAAGAAAAGCACATCGAGAAGGTGCTGGATAGATTTGAAGTTCGAATGTAAAGCCCGAAGTACTTCTTTAGGAAGTCCCTTCAAGCTCTCGAAGAAGCAGCCGCCAAAGACAGACGAGGAGCGAGAATATATGGCTAAGGTGTCGTATACCTTAACCGTTGGCGCTTTAATGTATGCGATGGTGTGTACCGGACCGGATATAGCTCATGCAAGTAGGATTTGTCGGTAGATATATGGCTAATATGGGAATAAAGCATTGGGAAGTCAGTAAAGTGGTTATTAAGATATCCGAGAGGCGATTCGGGTATGTCATTATGTTTTGTGAAAAACGAAGTAACTTTACGAGGCTTTGTCGATGCAGATCTTGGTGCTTGACTTGGATAACAAGAAGATCACTTCGAGTTATGTTTTTACTTTAGGTGGCACCGCAATCGCTTGGATGTCTAGACTTCAAACGTGTGTGTCTCTCTCAACCATTGAAGTAGAGTATGTTGTTATATTTGAAGCTGGTAAGGAGATGATTTGGTTGAAAAATTTTCTGAAGGAAATAGGCAAGGAGTAAGATGGTAGTGTTCTTTTCAAAGGATGTCAGAGTGCTATTTGTTTTGTAAAGAATCCGGTATTTCATCCAAGGATAAAGCACGTTGAGTTGAAATATCATCATATTCGTGAGCTAATAGATTATGGGACACTGTCATTGAAGAAGATTCTTGGTGTAGAAAATCCAGCAAATATATTAACAAAGGTTATCGCCATTGAGAAAATGAGGCTGCGCATTGCCTTAGTTGGCCTCCATGGATAGTGATGAGTGGGCCGCCGCACTAGGACAATTTTTTGTTACAAAGAGGAGTGAAGACTATGAAAGATTATTGCCGTTTTGAAGATCAACCTCCAAGTGGGAGATTGATGGATTTTGTGGAGTCCGATAGAAAAAAAAAAAAAAAAAAGAAATATTAAGCGCAAGATCTTTTACATGGCATAGTTGTAATTATGAAGCGTAAAACTTTTACATGGCGTACTTGTAATTTAGTTCTCAACTATGTATGCTCTAGACTCCTACTATATATTACGGCAACATCTTTTGTATATGTGACGTTGAAAAACTGATAGTGGAGAGAGATTGCCTTGCGCGATACTGTGGTTTTTTCCCTTTCTAATTTAGAAAGGTTTTTCCATGTAAAAGATTTGTTTGTTTTCTTCTTCTTCTTCTTCTTCTTCTTCTTCTTCTTCTTCTCTCAAAGATTCGCGTTCCTAACAACCAAGACATGCCTAAAAGGGAAAATGATTCATTTGATTCTCTTTCTATTTTCAAATCAAACAAAGATGTTGGAGATATGCCTAGATATCGAAGATACAATTAAATCAATCTAGGATTTGGGTTGATTGATTTAATCAATTCATGATTACAATCTAGGATTAGGATTGATTGATTGAATCAATTTGTGATTACTATGAATAGTGTATCTTTCATTATTTCTTTTTATTGCTCATACATTTTATTATAAATAAATGTAAAGAATTTAATCATATCATTAAGTGAGAATACAAAGAAATTCTCTTCTCCAATTCGTTTCTTCCACACTTCATGTCATGGTATCAGAGCACTCGTTTCTGGTATAGCTTTTGTAAACCCTTTCTTCGATTGCCTCCCATCCTTCCAACCTGCAAACCCATTCGGCTTGGAGCCAACGTCGGAGAATCCTTCTGAAGTAATTCCATGTCAAGAATCTACTGTACAGATTCAATCCAACCAAGGGCAAACCATTCCGGACCAGCCCATCCAGTGGTTCCTGTACATGGTCCATTCAACCCATTTTGGTATGGGTAGAATCCATGGTGCAATCTCCAAGGTCCAGCAAATGAAGGCCATATAGAACACACTCAAGGATCTCAGGTATGAGTACAAATCCCCACTCGATTCCTCAACCTAGTTTCATGCCGTTCTCGTTCCCTGCCGGCAATGGTTGACCAGAGCCTGGCGACTCGCTATACATTTCTACCGCCAATGGTACGGAGCTATGACTCATTACCTAGCAACTATTCTGCCCCGAAAACTAACCTTGGTGGTGCAAAGAGTTCCGGGAAGCTTTGGTAACAAAAGACAAGGACGGTTTCCTTGATGGAACCATCCCGATTCCTTCCGACGAGCATCTGGTGCAACACTAGAGGAAGTGCAATCAACTTGTCCGTACATGGATCGAAAAAATGCTTCTCCCCAGAAGTCGTGGCTAGACTTAAGCCATTTGGAACCACGAACCGCCCGTGACCGGGCCCACGGCCGACCCGATCGAACCGCCCTCACGGGCTGGTTCCGATTCATAAATTCGAACCGCGCCGACCCGCCCTAAAAAAAAGGGCTGCAACGCCAAATGGCCCAAAAAAAAATTGTTAAATAACTACCCCTTCTTATAAATATCAATCATTTCTCTCATTTTTCTCACAAATTCTCTCAACAATTCTTTCAATTCTCCCAATTCCCAATTTGCTCAATTCTTCAATTTCGCCTCAATCTCAAAAATCAAGGAGCAAATACCAAAGCAAGATACATGAGATCAACATCCCATTCCCGAATACGATCCTCGTGAGTATACATATGAAGACGACACGATAATATCAACGTTGTTCCCATTCCAACGCCGAACACGTCCCAACACAAGAAAGTCTTTATTCTCCTACTAGCAAAAATCGACAAAGAAAGAAGAACCGACTGGCACTCGACAAGATATTGATGAAAGCAGGTAAGTACAATATAAATTGTAAATATTGTTCTCAAACATATAAATTTACCAAAGGAGATCTACAACATCCGCGACATCCGACAAAAACATCCAACACAAGCGGATCGACACAAACAACAAATTTTCAACGCCAATCCTAATACTCATCCTTTATTCCGTTACACCACGCACTTTATAAACAAACATTACTAAATATGTTGCTCTAATCAGCCCGTTTACTACCGAAAATTTTAATTTGAAATATTTGATAAATACGCGCGGTTCCGCAAACTATTCAAAAGACTTTAAACGCGAACTTTGCATCTTTATAAAAAACAAAAAAAGCTTTAGTAAAAAATTGAATTCAATGGACGGTACATTTAGGAGCGATATTTGAGTAATCCCCGGCAAATTCATTCTTATATGGGTGTTACGGCATCGGATAGATACGACACCATTCAAAAAACTCCATTTCAGTTTTTGATAAAAACATTCGCCATAATATTTATAGAATAATTAGGCAAGTTTTAGAAGAATATACTTTGATAAATAAAGTTTTTCAATTGGTTTTGATAATGCCGCCGCAAATACCACTTCCATTCCCGAATTAGAAAAAATTTGCAAACCCTCTTTCGGACAATTTTTTACATTAGATGTGCTTGTCATGTTTTAAATTTATGTACAAGATGATTTACAACTCTGATATTTCTCTCGCCCCAATAAAAGGTGCAATTAAATTTTTATGGAGTCGTGCCCATTTTAAAAACATGGGAAAATTTTGTAAACAACATGGGAGAAGGGCAAAAGTTTCCAAAAGATATTCACTGTAAATTCTACTTACGAGTCGCTTACAAACTTTTGATTACAAAGATTTATCGTGTATGTTTATTTCGCAAAATATTTCTAAAATTACTTTACTTACGCAACATTGGGACGTTTGCAAAAAAATTTTAGATTTTTGAAAGTTTTAATGATGTTACTAATGCTTTGTTTGGTATTTATTATCCTACTACGCATTTATTTTTAATAGAATGTGTTAATATTGGTAATGTTTTTAATGCATATGAAAAAGTTATTGAATTAGCTCAGACTATTTTAGTAATGCGAAAAAATGTGCATTATTATTTCAAAATTCCTCTTGTCTATTTAGTTGGTGTTGTTTTTTATCCACGTATTAAATTAGATAGTTTGCTAGATTATCCGAATGTGTATTATTATGATTGTTTACATTTACAAGATGCAATAGATATTTCAATTATACAAGGAGAGGTTAAAGAATCTATAGTGGTATTATATGGAGATTTTGTGGTAGATATGGTTTAAGTGATAGTGCATCTTTACAATCTATTGCCTCACGAAGCGAGTAGTTCACTTAGAAATGGTACGATATGCTTAAGAGTAGACAAAAAAATAAAAAGGGCAATAGGTAGTATTTTTGAATTAGAAAAATATTTAAACACTCAATTTGAGTTTCATGATGCCGAACATAATACGATTTCCAAATCCAGAGTGGTGGAAGAGTCACTCAAACGATTACTCAATTCTCGCCTTCATTCGCCGATATTAGCAACCCCTTTTTCAACATGCGTGGAACAAGCATTAGCCCGGAGGATTAGTTTTGGACTCTCGTCGTCAAGATTAAATCCAGAGCGAAAGCTCAACTGGACGATCGACGAAGGCCGATTTCGACACCAAGAGTTGGATCGAAAATACGAATCTTCAAGGATTGTGGAGATACCACACCACGGTACCACAACGGGTAGTGACGATTGACGATGAGGTAAGTTGGGTTATCAAAGTAAAAGAACTACATGGGCTTTGATTCTTCTAAATCCCCAAGAAGATATGTAGGCGCTTAATAATAATTCATTATGTTCAAGCTCATTCCTTCTCTCTCTTTTTTTTTCAAAATTTTATTGCAATGTACAATTTAATTATAATTTATAATTTATAATTTTTATGTTTATTTTATTATTTATTATTTTAAAAATTAAATTTAAAAAATAGAACCGAAACCGCCCGAACCGTCGGTTCCACCTTTTGCCGGAACCGAACCGGCGGTTCGAATGAACCGGCCACCCTAGGCAGACTTCCCCAACAGAGGATTTGAAAAGCATGCGGGAAAATATCAAAAAAATGTATGGCAAACTAGATCATAAAAAAAAATCCTCCCATGTAGGCACCAACTGAATTGAAGCAAGGAATCATGACTGTGACTGCTTGTTTCAACAATCTTTTTGGCACTCTGGAATAAGCTAGAAGTAGCCGAAGAAAAGCTCGAAGGACCCGACACTACTTTGCAGCAGTACCAAGCCATACGAGAGAAAAAAAAAGTGACCCGGTTTCCATTGATTTTGAACGAGACTTACCTTTCTTTTCGCTCTTAGATCTTGGCCATGGAACCTGTACCATCACTTGGCCGAATCTACCAGCTTGCTGTCCAAGAAGAGAGCCAATGCCTCACCTCGTCGGAGTATGTTAAATTTGAGAAACCGTCCTCTTTGCGCCTCAAGCGAAACCCCAATTGAAAAGGTTGGCTGGAAGGACAAACACTGAAACTTGAAGACCACTCGCAGCATTCGGTTTCACTGATAGAGACGAACAAAAGACCATTAAAGGAATGGACGGCCACGATTCAAAAGGATGATCGGATGGTTCATGATCATCATTTCCAGTGCTCGGATCCAACGCCTCCTATAAGGCCATGTCAACGCCGTTTTTTAAATCGAGTAGTTCATCTTCTACCACGTCATCTCAGAGAGGAAATGGATAAAATCAAAAAGGAAAAGGTAAATTATGTTGTGATTATTGTAAGCGTATGCACCATACAATAGATACTTGCTGGAAATTGCACGGGAAGCCCGGAGAAAAGGGGAAGAAAGAAAAAGAATTCTCGACTTATTGAGTAAAAGGGCAAAATATTGACAAAGGCAATCAAGTAATCACTAATGATCAATATCAACAACTCATGAAGACCTTGAGACAGTTTGATGTTTCCGAGAAAGCGGGGAGTTCTTCAAGTACTTCCTATTGCTTGATAAAATTTATTTCCAGCGAGACATTATAATTGATTCAGATGCTAGTAACCACATCATCTATGATAATTTTTTTCCCCAAGTCCATGAAAATCTCAATTCACCTATTTTAGTTCGTTTTCCAAATGGGAATGTCACCTATGTCACAAAAATTGGCGCAATTAATCTTACCCCTTCCATCACTCTAGAAAACGTCCTCCATGTTCCCCAATGTCAATTCAATTTCATTTCTATTTCCAAAGTCTACAAGGATAATTCTTGTCGTATCATCTTTAATTATGATAATTGTTACTTTCAAGCCCTTTCGACCAACAAACTGATGGGCTTGGGTAGTATTTCACAAGGACTATATTTTAGATCAGCCTTCCCAAAATAATGATTTATCATGTATTCTTATAAGTAAAGAATTATTGTGCAATGCTACTCCCGATGACAAAGTACTCATCAACGATTGGGTTATAGTGCTGCTTTTCCATACCCTCAATGTCAAATTTGTCCGTTGGCAAAATAATCACGCGCACACTTTCCCACCAACAAATCACATGCCAACAGAACTTTTTGCCTTATTCACATTGATGTTTGGTGACCTTACCACACCCCACATCGAGATGGACCTCGTTTCTTTCTCACTATTGTGGATGATTTTTCTTGTGCGACATGGGTTTTCCTCATGCAATCTAAAATTCTACCTTTTCGAATGACAATTTTTCCCTCCCTATTAAAAAAAAACCAGTTTGGAACTTCTGTTCAACGCATTCACACCGACAATGGAAGAGATTTCCTTAATAATGAATGTGCAACCCTTTTCTCTTTCCATAGCGTTCGTACACTTACACTCCACGACAAAATGGGGTTGTTGAGCATAAACATCATCACCTTTTAGAAGTTGCACGTGCCCTTAAGTTCCGAGCTTTCATTTCAAAAAACTTTTGAAGAAATTGTGTGGTCACAGCAGCTTACCTGATTAATCGCATGCTTGACGCGGATTCTTGGCGAAAGAACTCCTTTCGAATTAGTTTTTGGGAAGAAACCTGAGATTCATCATTTGAGAGTGTTTGGTTGCTTATGTTATTTTACTACTATGGACCTTCGGGACAATATGGGTCCTTGTGTCTGTTGATGCAATTCATGGGCTACCCGACTCTTTAGAAAGATTATCATGCCTTCGAGCCAACCATAGAGAATTTCTTCGTAAGCAAGGATGTTATATTCCATGAAAATGTATTTCCTTTTCAAGATGAAGCAACCTTGACTGAATATTCTTGGTGCTCAACTAATCATTGTCGATTTTTATCTGAAGAGGATTTGTCTCCAAATCAACAATTCCCATTTATTGCAAATCCGGAACATCTGATATCTCCTTCAGTGATGGAGACTACTGAGGATTCTTCACCATTAGTGGATTATTCAACTGAGCACCTTGAAGAATCACATGAAGAAAACTTCGTTTCTCATTCAACATTATCACCTCGAGAAGATATTGCTGAAGAGTCTTTATCTCTTATCCCTACACAAAATATTCAATCTTGACATTCAGGCCGCGCCACTCATCCACCCACATGGACTATGCGCTACTTCCAATTCATTAAGTACTCACTACCCCGTTTCCTCCTATGTTTCCTTTAATCAGCTGTCATTGGAAATATACGTTGCATCACCCATATTTATGAGGAATGATAACCATCCTCTAATAATAAAGCAATTATTGATCCAAGATGGCAGGAAGCCATGGAAGCATAATTGCGTGCATTAATGAAAAACCAGACTTGGGATATTGTACCCCTACCTCCTCATCGCAAACCAATTGGTTGTAAATGAGTGTACAAAATCAAACATAAAACAAATGGATCCATTTAAAAATACAAGGCTTGTTTAGTGGCCAAGGGTCTCACACAACGAGGGGGCTTCGATTACTATGAGACTTTTTCTCTAGTGGCAAACGAAATCACACTTCGTTCTTTCCTATCCATTGCTGCTTTTCGCAACTGGGAACTACATCAAATGGATGTTCACAATGGCTTTCTCCATGGTGATCTTGAAGAAGAAATCTACGTGAATCTTCCACAGAGTTATGGAGACAGGGGGAGTCTCAATTATGTCGTCTCCGCAAATCCCTTTATGGTCTTAAACAAGCTTCTCAATAGTGGTATGCGAAGTTTGCTCTTGCACTCACAGCTATTGGTTTTAAACAGTCCAGACATGATTATGCACTCTTCACATGGACAAAAGGTGCTTCATCTATCTATTTAATAATGTATGTTGATAACATACTCATTATGGGAAGTAATCAATCTATGATCAAGAATCTCAAAGAATATCTGCATTCTACTTTTCATATTAAAGATCCGGGACTTCCCAAATTTTTCTTGGTATTGAGATTGCCCGATCAAACCAAGGAATCTCTCTTAGCCAACGAAAATTTTTCCTAGAGATTATATCATAAGCAAGTCTATCAAAATGTAAGCCAACAGCTATTCCTATCGAGCAGAATACCAAGTTAACCACAGTTGATCATGATGAGGGATCTTCGTCTCAAAATGATGATCCGTTGCTAAAAAAATCCATCGAGCTATCAAAGGTTCGTAGGGAAGCTTATCTACCTTACTATGACAAGACCTAACATATGTTATACAGTGTAAACACTAAGTCATTCAAGAAGCCCGAATGCAATCTCATATGAATGTAGCACTGGAAAGTCGTGAAATATTTGAAGAAATGTCAAGGATATGGAATCCTTCCCTCTCAAGAATGCAACATGGAGATGACAGCCTACCATGACACGGACTATGCTTCTTGCCCTATGACTAGAAGATCCATTATGGGATTCTATATCAAGTTTGGAAAGTTGTTACTCTCATGGAAGATGAAGAAGCAATCAACTATATCATTATCATTAGCTGAAGCTGAATACCAAGCTATGGCCAAAACTGTTTGTGAGATAGTTTGGATGCGAGGACTACTTCTAGACTTGGGCGTGTAGGTTAAAGGACCAACTACACTGTTTTGTGATAATGATGCAGCACTAAAACTTGTAGTAAATCCTGTAGTTCATGAAAGGACAAAGCATATAGAAGTTGACTAACACTTCACTCGAGACAAGATCCAAGAAGAGATAATTACGACAAAGGGAATCGAACCTCGTAACAACCTGCGGATATTTTCGCCAAACCCTAATGTCAAAGACAACACACATGTCTCCTATACAAGCTAGGCGTCTTGGACATATACAAGCCACAAGCTTGAGGCGGAGTGTTAGAGATATGCCTGGATATCGAAGATACAATTAAATCAATCTAGGATTTGGGTTGGTTGATTGAATCAATTTATGATTGCAATCTAGGCTTAGGATTGATTGATTGAATCAATTTGTGATTACAATCGATAGTGTATCTTTGATTATTTATTTTTATTGCTCATACATTGTACTACAAATACATGTAAAGAATGTAATCATAACACTAAGTGAGAATACAAAAAAATTCTCCTTCTACAATTCGTTTCTTCCGCACTTCGTGTCCAAAGAAATAACTTAAGCACAAAACCAATAGTTAGCTTTCCATTGTTGGTCTACATAACCAAAATTTATAATTCCTTCCCTTGACAATACAACTGGATTTTGTTCAATAATCTAATGCTATTGCTCTAAACTACCCAAAGCCTAAAACCCAACTTGAGATAGTCAACCACATCTTATACTCTTCATTTACCTACAAACCATTCCTGGATATTGAGACAAGCTGGACCAATGACGTGAATGATTGGCTTCTTTAAACAGCCAATAAGAAATTGCACCAACACTTTGTAAAAACGTTTCTAGTGAAATTTCTTACTGCATTGCTCTTTCATAAATTTATAACCTTTGTCATAGCAGTACTTGGTACTCCCTCCATAGTTTTCTCACATACGAAGAAATCTCTCATTATCATACTGATCTTTCAATTCCCACCAAAAGTGCAGATAAGAATGAAAACAAAATCTTGCAATTTCATCATGGATGAGTTCCTCCCTCGTAAGACTTACTTGGATCGTGTTCTCCCAGACCAGTTGATCGTGGATATTTCACTACATTAAGCATAAAAAATAAGACTGCTGGTGCAATTCTATGTCAGTAAACCGTCTTGGGACAGGCAAACATGGAGAGGCACAATGTTGACAATATCCTTTCATTATCTTTTTCCTGATTACAAACTTCTGTTCTTGCGACAACTTTTTAAGTGTTTCGGAAGCAGTCTCTCTTTAACCACAATGCATAATACAAGTTGTAAGTTTACCTTGTTCATCACCTCTTATTTATCTACTCTGTCACAGCCTAGATCAGGAAAGTTCAAGCAAAGAGCTAAGAAAACAATAATGAACTTTTTCTCACTCCAAGAGTTAACTTTAGCTGCTCCAACCCAAGCACTACCAAGCAATTTAATATAGGGTAAATTTGTCACGGGTGTACTAGTTTAGAGTTTTCGTTATCTAAAAAATTAATTTAAGGTAAATTTATCACAAATGTACCAACTTAGGATTTTTTATGAACAAAACAAATATTTTGGGATAAATTTATCATAGGTGTACTAATTTAGGATTTTTTTTCATGATAAAAAAATAGTTTGGGATATATTGACATAAGTGTACCAATTTAGTGTTTTGGTGGTATTAAACCAAAAGAAAAAGGATGTTGAAGACGCTCTCATTACAGGCCATCCAAAGCACAATCCGACTAAAACATTTTGAAAATTAACCGAAATCGTGATTTCGAGATCTAAATTACGAAAGCTCGACATCACATGTAAGCTGCAATTATTTATCTTAAGCAGCACCCTAAGATCACTATAATTACATTCACGAATCACAACATCAAAGTAGAGAAATTTACAATCCATCGTTTTTTTTGTGGAATAACGATGAACCGCTAAAAGCTTCTCCTCTATAACCCCTAAATCACCGGTTTCAATGAGATAGCCATGGAGACCGCCCCTCATATATTGTATTCTGTAGCAACTCTTTAGGTGCAGTTTGTGGCCATTAGTGTTTAGAGGAAGGACTTAAACTCTATTTATAGAGTTTGTAACCCAACCATCTCATTATGGATAAAGTTTAAGTTAGCCTACACTAACCAGTTCCATATTAGACAAAATAAGAAACTTTATATCTTTTCTTTATTAGATTAATTAATTAATTACAACAATAATTAGTTTATTCTAAATTAGAAATAACTTTTACAGGAGCCACTTTGAAACGAGAACGAAGCTGTCAACATCACTGCCTCGCATGCCTTCTGAACAAGACATGGGAATTTTCAGAAATCAAGATGTCTTGGTTCGGTTGACCTTTTTCAATGCAAACCGTGTTGCGTTATATTGGCCTTTTTCTGCGAAGATTCGAGTTGCATCGTCATCAGTTTCTAGATTCACTTGTGGTTTATCACTGCACACCATTCGTATTACTTGACTTGGAGAGAATTCTTTTTTGATTTTTTCATTTATAAATATAAGATATAAAATAAAATAAAAAGTTTCTCTTTTCGAGAAAAAAATTATTAGGAAGAAAAATACTTTCAGCAAATTACTTTCCAGGAAAATATTTTCTCATTTTTAAGTTAGGGAATTCATTTTCCTAACTTTAAATATTTATAGTATTAGAACATCAATAGCTTACTCAGCTCAGAGTCAAGAGATATCGACGTTCGGTTCCTGCCTTTTGGTTTCTATATATGGTTTTCCCTTTTAGATAGGGCAGTGGTTCATGTTGTTCTTTAGCCTATGTGTACCGAGCATGTATAATGCTTCAGTGGTCCTATTGACTAATTTAGGTGGACTGTTAGTACATGAAAACTATGTGAATCCTCATTTTGGCACTTTAAAAGACTCTAACTCATCCTCTTTATCAGTAATGTGAGCTCTCTATGTTTATGAGAGAGAAATGAAAATATTTGGTCAGTTTGTTATTTACAAAGTTCTTGCGCAGGGATTCATAAGCCAAACAATCAACTGAACTTTATGTGTCAGTCTCTTAGCTATTACTCATATACTGCCACTTTGGTCACTAGGCTTTAATTTGTGATAGCAAGCTACTCCTTAAGCGGCACTTGAAAGGATCTTCCATAATCCTAGAGCCAATTCACAAGATGGATATGGCGACATAAATGAAGGAATTCACTAATAATCTCGAATGGCAAGAGCCGATTCATTGTCGGGTTCACTAATAAATCTCGAATATAGCTTATCGACTTAAAATGAATAGTATGTTGAACTATTTTCGGCAAGATGGAGAATATTGCAGGTTAAGTGATTAGAGTGAAATTACAAACCAAATTAGGCAATGAGAAAAGCAAATTTACCCTAAGCTAAATTTCAACCGGCAGCAACTTTGTGTATGTCGACCAAAGGATGAGTCCACCCTTTGGTCAACCACCTAATGTGAATTGGGAGAAAAATAGATAAACGTGGCATTGGGTAACGAATGATACAACTAGGTGTCACACCACATCTTGTGAAAGCCTTCAAGTGTGCTGGTGACTCTTGTAAGGAAATATCTAGTTTTATACCTTTCACACCATAAGTAATAGATCATTCATGACCACATGTGAGGGCCCAAACAAGCCCTCCGGTTCAAACGGACTAGAAAACTCATGATAATTCGAAATCATCACACAATCCCTGATGTGTTAATCTAGTCAACGTGTCCGTCTTACATGGTACACCTCTATATTAGTTTCTGAAAAACAAAAAAATTTGATCGAAGGAATATATTAAAATTTCGCGAAAGATTAATAATTAAATTTGAAATTTTGAAAAATGTAATGACTGTATTAACAATTAGCCATATGTTTAGGACTAATTTGATAATTTCTCCTGTTTTATTATAAAGAGAAGGAACTGTAAATATAGGCGAGATCATGACACAATCGCCATAAATCTAGACTCGGACGAACATTCCTAGTGCGAAACCTCTCAGCTTCTTATGCGCGTGATTGGGAAACGCCCTTACCCTTAGGGCAATGGGTCGAACATATAATTTGCTTCATCAAGTGGTCATATTGCATAAATTTATCGAAAGCAATGTACGAATTTTTCCTCAAAGTTCAATAAAAACCCATTGAAAGAAGTCAAGCCAAATGAATAAATCCAAGCTGGAAAAAAGGAGCTCCTTTAGTGGGCCCCACTCGAGTTTGGAATCAACTAGATTTATTTTTTTGGGTCCAGACCGGAGCTTGACTCTTCTCTTAGGTTTCTTCTTCCTCGTTATGATATTTTCGGTTTCCTTGAGGTAAACGAATATATGTTTTTGTTTCTTTTGTAGAAGAGGTCAACGAATATGTCAACATAAAATGTGCCTTGTTCTAGAATTCTACTACGAACGATACTTCGCGGCAACTCTCTTAACGCGTACACCTTCTTTCATTTCATTTTTTGTTTTTTTTGTCTTTTTCACTCGCCCCATAAAGATCACTATAAATTGCAACACCATTCTTGCGTCCGTCCCTTCATCTACTGTTTTGGAAGATTTCTGAGTTGAACTTCGTCACTTCAGGTTTTCTTTCTCTGGTTCTTGATGGCGTCGATTGCAAATCCGATGGACTCGAATCGGATAGTGGACACTTCCCTTGAGCTTAACACGTCGTACCCGGTGAGATGCACCTATGTTTGCAAAGATATGCAGTGATTCATCTTGTGTTTCTGTTGTGATATCTGTGTTTGGTGAAAAGAAAAGAAAGATCTTTGGATGTTTAGCTCACAATCTCTCTTCTTCTTCTTCTTCTTCTTCTTCTTCTTCTTCTTCTTCTTCTTATTCATAGTTCTTATTGAGTCCGAAGAAGGAAATTGGTCCAAGACATGATAACTCTCAAGGAGGACGACAAGAAGAGCCCGTTGTTAAGCATGAGGTGAGTTCATTTGTAACAAAAATCGTGTCAAGAAATAGGAATAATGCTAGAGATATAAAAGGCCGGTTTACGAGATTACAATACGAAGTTCTTATGGCTAATCGGACGCAGCTAATACCCAGAATGAGAGCTAAGATTAACAACAAATTCCACTCCTAAACTCAGGCCAGTCCAATGAGTCGATTCCTTTTTTTTTTATAGTAAATTAGAATGTCACTGAAATTGGAATCCAGGGCAGCTATTACATTAGCCCGGAATGTGTTTGTGAACCAACATATTCGCCCCGTAAAATGGACATGAGCGTTCCAGCTATGTGCTGCAGCTCACCAGCCTAAATTTCCAATTACTTCTAGATAACTACGGTTGAAGTCAAGAGTGCAACAATGGAGAAAACGAAATGGTAAGAGGCAAAGTCAAATTACTCCTACAGTCCAAGAAAAGGGAAGCTGACCGGCCTCATTTAAAATAGAGAAGTAGGCGGTTTCCAAAAGAACGAAGTTAAAGAAGCCCTGGGGCTGTGACCGATTCTGAAAACTGGAATATATCGAATATAAAGACCAAACCTCATAGGTGATCCTTTTCGTTGTGTATAGGCCGGTGCACTGGTCGACGAGTATCGCCGGATTAGCCACGAGAACAGGAAGTTGACTGAAACGCTGGCCCTTATGCACGAGAGCTATAATGCCCTGCATAACCAATTCATTGTCTGGGGGAATAAGACCTCCGAAAGTGAACTCGGCGCATCAATAAAGAGGAGGCATGAAGCTAATGTTGCCGCAGAAAGTTGTGGTCACAACGAAGATCAAATCTTTAAGAAGCCAAAAGACAGCTTCAAGCCCAAGATTTCCAGACTCCACTTCCGAACTGATGCGTCCGACTTGAGCCTTGTAAGACCTTAATTTGAACTCCACTGTATTGATTCTTTTTTTTTTCTCCTTTATTAATTTGCACTTGCTATATAGGTAGTGAAGGATGGTTACCAATGGAGGAAATACGGTCAAAAGGTCACAAGAGACAACCCATCTCCTAGAGCTTACTATAGATGTTCCTTTGCCCCAACTTGCCCTGTTAAAAAGAAGGTAACTCAGCTTAGTTAGGCCTCTTAGAAATTATTTGCTGGAGACCACACTCAATCAGAGTCCAAAAATAAATCAAGTAATGGCAAGTAGCCGAACGAATTCAATCTCACTCTCATGCTTTCTTTGCATCTTCAGGTACAAAGAAGTGTTGATGATCCATCTGTCCTAGTGGCCACATATGAAGGAGAACACAACCACCTGAGCCCGTCTCAGGTTTCACTAGGTTCAGACAAACAGGGACTGAGTCTAAGCGGCCCTCCAATTCTGTCGCCCTCGAAGCCGAGATCTTCTAGTCCTAGGAGTACTCCTGATTTGATGCACCCGGGTTTCGACGCTCCATCTGCAAAAACAGGCCAAGAAACAGAAGCGGTGGCCGCATCTCAACAGTTTCTGGTGCAGCAGATGGTCTCTTCCTTGAAAAGAGATCCCAACTTCACGGGAGCGCTGGCGGCTGCAATATCGGGAAGAATATTCGACCAAGCCCGGATCGAGAAGTGGTGAACGGATAGGGCATTGATTAGTCGGAGTTGTGTATTTAACATGATTTACATGTAGTTCGAGGATTGAATGTGACGGTTGGGTCATGAAGACAGTAGGGTTTTCGACTTTAGACGCGAAAATCTCATCGTTTTATGTATTGGCCAGAGGAGCGAGTCGATCTGCTCACGAGCTTATTTTGAGTTTGGCATATAAGCTACTTGTAATCTACTAGATTGTTTAGAGGTTTAGTCGAATTTGAGTAGCTTGCATATTAAACTTGTCTGGTGAATGACGATGGAGTGAAACCCTGTTTATACTATATCTACTTTTTGGGGACTTTTACTTCTCGCATTCGTCGTCCTTATTCACTTCAATAACAATAGCGCGCATCCAAACATACATGACCAAAACTAATGTAACGGAAAAATTTCCATTATCAATATTTAACTTATTATATAGATATTAATTCAATTTTAAACTTTTCAATTTGACAATGTAATTCTAACCATTTTTCATAATATTCTAATGTAGTCTTTCTGGTCAATTTTTACTTGAAAATGCTGATGCAACAGTGTAGTGGCACAATTGATGCTTAATATGGAAGAACTTAAATGGATCGCGTTTGCTTACTGACAAAGGTGGAGGTTGATAAAGCTGGTGCTAATGATGTAGGTTGATAAAGGCTAAGAAACATAGAAACGATAAGGGACAGAAAAAATAAACAAATCAAGGTGAAGGAGTTTCATTAGAGAAACTATGTTCTCTCTTTGGCTGGACTTAAGACAAAACAAATAAATTTATAGTTAATTCATTACCCATTTGAAAGACATCATTTGCATAATTATTAGGGGATATTACCTAACTTCCCCGACAAAATTTTGAATCTTCTTTTATCATCCACTTTGGATAGTGGATTCTACCTTCACCTGTTCATAAAAGTCCACGGAAAGGTTCAAGCAACATCCCTGCCAACGTTCATGTCCGGGAATTTCCTTCACATGTATCATGAAGTCAACCCTGCTCATACAAAAAAAACAAAAAACAAAAAGGATTCTCAACCATCAGCGAGCTTAGTAATAATCATTAATGGCCTACATGAGAACCATTCTAATTCTCCGATTCTATTTTCTGAAATAAATAAAAAAAAGATGAGAATCATGTTTGGTAACGTAAATTATTCCGATTCCGATTCTATTCTCGAAATCGGTTTTAGAACAAAATCCAAAACAAAACAAAAAAGTTAGTTTTGGAAAAAAGAATCACTTTTGAGAATCACAAAACATAATGAAGTCTCACATTTTTCACTTTTTCCTTTCAGTTCTTTTGTCACTTTTCCCTTAACCTAATAAAAATAAAAATAAAAATAAAAAAATCGAAAAAATTGGAAATTTTTTTTAAAAAAAAAGAAAAATCCCTAAAAATAGAAGAAGCTTACATTATGCTAGTTTGACCTCATTTTCATAAATTTGAGCCTAAATTTCCTATATCTCATAGATTTCACTATTCTCGCAAAAATATCGCAGAAGATTAGGGCATCCAACATGCGGATGATAACATATATGCTCGTGGCCGTGTGTCACAAAATGTGACCATCCGCACGTAGAGCCGGAGCCAAACACCCATTTGGATTTAGGACGGAAAGCTGCAAAATGATAGTGAATGACTTGTACTTCGTATCAAGTAGGACAAATTTTTTTTTTTTTTGTCATTGAATAATTTGGTTATTCGACTGCTATGTTTATATGTATTTTGGACAACGCAACATTTAAAGAAAAAAAATGAGTTCTTAATAAGGGAATTGTCTTGTGCTTCAATCGAACTTCAAACGTCATATATTTAAATTTGTGTTTCATTTATGACATGCTAAAAGAAATAATGTATTTTAAATTATTTTAGTGTGCATTGAAAATTAGTCTTCAATTTAGGATGAAATTTTACAAAGTACCTACATAGTTATTTGACTTAAATGAAAAAAAGAATTAGGAAGAGAAATAGTTTTTCGAAATAGAAATTTTATACGATTATCAAACACGTTTCTATTTCGGAACAAAAATTTTGAGCAGTATGAAAAGCGTTCGATTCTTTAAAACTAATCCAGGAACGGAATCGAAAAAATCATTTTAATCGAAATTAGTTTTTCAAAACATAATGGTTGCCATGCGTAGCCCAAATGTCAGCCGTTGGATGACGCCAAAAGACAAAAAAGCAAACTTGTGAACAAATCTCAATCGTTGAAAGTGTCCTTAGGAATTTCCTCGAACGCCAGGGCCCTCACGTTGATCTAGAAACACGGTGTCATGGCAAGGGGTCCTAGCGTTTAGTGGCCATTCCTAGAGGTCGTATTTCATGTGGAAGGATTGTTTCAATGGGGTCCCTTTTTCTCTTAGGAAGCATCCCACCAAACTTGGAGAAAGAGACGTCGCTGCAATTGGAATCGCGCACCGGATCGGTCCTGGCCAAGAGCAGCACGACACAGGTCGATCCTCTCCTTCTTGTGAACCAAACAAGAAGTCAACAACCACCAAAAGTAGAAAAGGGAATTCAAGATGTTTCCCCATTGACCTTGGGAGGAAAAGAAACACGCATAGCCGCATAGGTTGACTCCACCAACGGTAACGTCTGCCCACTTCTTGGTCTTGTCATTGTCTTGTTTCTTGTCCTTGTCGTTCTAGAGAGAGAGAGAGAGAGAGAGAGAGAGAGTGGTCGTCCCTGTGGATGGACTCTAGTGGGACTTTTTGGCCTCTTGGACTTTTTGCAGTTTTTGCCCTTGAGAACACGGAACGCAGAAAATACGGGTAGCCCTCCGAAGGAACGCCTGACCAACGAGAGCAAAACAAGGTTCTTGTCCAAACCATCATAATTTGTTGAATGAGACGTCGGAAATTGCTTGAAAATTGAATGAAGGATAAGGCACTCCATCGTTCTTTATCAATCCGAGCTTTCGAGATCGCTAATTGAGCGTTTTGTACGCGGGCAGAGATCAGCTCGCTCCTACGGTCCATATCTATTTTCTCTGAATTTGTGTATTTCTTACGCAATTGGCTCCTTTTCCCAAACCGTCCGACTCTTCAGTGTGAGAATAAAATGGATGAGTTCGCCGGCCGGAAAATATTGTCTCAACCAAAAGGAGAAACAGTATACCCCATTATTTTGTATCCATCGACTTAAGCTTTCAAGACAATGGACGACATATGGTTGACTTCAGCTCGGCTTCATCGTCTCTCAAATATTAATGTGGAGCTCCAAATAAGCTTTGTACTAACTCTCTTGGATTTCCAAGCAATGGCTGATCATTAGAGCGAACAATCATCTAAAAACTACTTGATATTTAGATGACTCTGAAACTTACTAAGTCATTTGAAACTAATGTTCGAAGATAGAAACTGCATAATCGCTTGGCCATTCACCATTGACGAAATTCTCGCAGCAAATGTTGCTTGATACACAGAATGAATGCTAAACGAATTACCTAACGATGAATTGGATAAAGAACAAGATTATTGCTGATGCTAACATTTTTACAACAAAATCAGATATATGGCGGCTGTACCAATCAAGCAGCAGATTAACTATTATTTACCGGGCAGATCTCTATGCCCCAAATGGTAGCATAGGATGATGGTTGGGTCCAAGAGCTTGTTACTCAAGAAGCCATCATGTGTTCTGGCAATCTGAGAGACTACTCGTGTCTTCTCTATGGCTTGTTCTCGCTGTCAGATCTATTCCTCTCTACCTGCCATGAATGTCAGTTCGGATCGCACATTTGACTATACATCCTTGCCAGCCATTCACCTTGGACACGAAATAAGAAACTCTCTCAAGTGCAAAAGCATCTTCTAGTCCTCGAGATGAGCATGAACTTTCACTTTGCCAAAATTTGACAGATGCCACTTATTTTCGGTACACCAAGTCCAGACCGCACAGTTGCCGGGGTTGCCTATTCTCACTTTGGATACTGCGATTCCTCCAATGATCTTCCAATGCTTCAAGCTGCCTGAAGAGCACCCAGACTCATTTGAGGTGTTTCAGCCTCTTTCTGCATTTTTTCTTTTCAAGTTCTAACTGCTTGCAGTTTTCATCACGAGCCCGTATGAACATTCTGACGAAATTGAGCAGAGTCGATACAACTGCCAAGAGTTCAAGACAATTGAAAATGAATGAAAGCTGAAGAGCAATATTAGATGACACCAAACTTGGCAGCCATGTGTCTAAATGAAGAAACTTTATAATCAGAAAGAACGATAAAGAAGTGCATGCAAGAAATCAAACTTCAGGCTCTTCAGGGGGAAGAATAAAAGAGTAATTATTGAAGGATCCTCGAGATATCTTTCCAACCTACGCATCATGTTGGTGTGAAGATTATTTCTTTTAATCGGCACACCATTTTTTTGCGAGATCTGCCTGAAACAAGATGAAGATAGGGAAAACGAAATGCCCTTTTGTCGCGAATCTATCTTATAAGTGTCCTAAGAAAGTTAATCTTTCCACCTTTTTAGCCTGAAATTTTGTTTTGCAGATGCAAATCACACAAAGCGGAGAGTTATCCAACTATTGGTGAAATGCCAGTTTCTCACATTCTCCTCAGATAAATTCCAAGAGAAATGCTGAAGCCTCACTGACTACTGAAGCTTTAAAGCTTTTTACCATCCATCCGTAGCTCTATGCAAAAACCAGATACTTGCAAAGCCATGTAACATAAAAAGTGCACTTCTTATGAAAACAAGAAAACTGCTTGTGCTAGAGATGTAAATTTGCACTCAGTAAAATCATAAAATTAAATTAACCTTGCTCAAATGGGCAACGAGCGGGATCTTCCCCAAAATAGAGGGCCAATGCATCTGCACTTCTACCCTGAAAATATTGAGAAATGCAAACGCACTGTTGTCAATGACGGTTATTAATCTGAACCATACAAAATCATTACCTATAAGCATTTTGAACAAACAATATAGGTACATACCACACTGGAATAAAGCGAAGCTGACGACCTCACCTCCGCCTCTGCAATTCCTAGAAACTCCTTCAAATTCTGAAGGTTCCAATGTCAAAAGGTGAGGTCTTGTACCGAGGAAGTGAAAGCAAAGACGAGAAACCAAGACACGCCTAAAAGGGCGAATGATTCATTTGATTCTCTTTCTATTTTCAAATCAAACAAAGAAATAACTCAAGCACAAAACCAATAGTTAGATTTCCATGGATGGTCTACATAACCAATATTTATAATTCCTTCACTCGACAATACAACTGGATTTTGTTCAATAATCTATTGCTATTGCTCTAAACTATCCGGAAGCCTAAAACCCAACTTGAGATAGTCAACCATATCTTATACTCTTCATTTACCTATGCACCTGTCCTAGAACTCAGATTTTCACTGAGTTAGTAAGAAGTACACTGGTGTCAAACTCATTTTCCTGAGCACTGAGCAGCTAGTGTGCATTACATGATTTTGCCCATTACATTTGCACTTGTGAGATTTTGTGGGACCACTGCAAACTTTTCTAAAAGTTTTAAGCCGCTAGATGAACGTGTGTTTTAATGTTTAATTGTCCTCTCACTCTCCTTCACGCTTAGGTTGGTCTTTTTACCTAGCACTAAGTGTCGACATATTTAATTGGGGAGGCAAATGGAGCTTGAAAAGATTTGAACTCAAGACCTCCCGCTCTAACACCATGTGAGATTTTGTGGAACCACTGCCAACCGATCTAAAAGCTTAAAATGTTAGATGAAGGCACGATTTAATGTTTAATTGTTCTATCGACATTCATTGTGATGGACATGTAGTGTGGTACTGTTGACTAGTTTGCAATCCATAGCACTGGCTCAATAGTCAAATTACATGAGCTATGTCAGGTCAGGGAAAAAGTTGCACCCTGACTCAACGAATGACATCACAACCAGTTAGGTCTCTGGCAATATAAGCATGTGATGAATTCATAAGTCACACCAACAATGATGCCCTTCAGAATGCCCCGTTAGCCTTACTGCGTTGAGGTAAATAGATCCCAGAGATTCACTACAAAACTTGGTGCAAACAAATTGCATGTACGGCCAAGATGCGTCATGCCACCTACATGAATCATCCTGTGCGATACTCCACTTGAGGACCCCACACACAAAATCAAGTGGGGCAGAATAAGCAGATGCAGAAAATAACCTCACAAAAGTTTTCTGATACCGGACCGTCATTTTCAGAGGCAGCCAATTCCTGCACAACCTTTTCAAGCCCCTTACTAACGGCTTGCATTTCTTCAGCCAAGAACTTCAATTGTATCTACAAATTTCAAGATTTCCATTAATGCAAATACACAATAAAACTTTGTTTCATTAGAAAGGAGGAACAAATAAGCACCTTTGTTGAAGCCTCTAAATGCATAAGGTCTTTGGGAAAGTCTATAACTTCTGGAAGCTTCTCTGCCAGCACCTAAAGTTTGTCCAACAGATTGATTAAAATGAGGCCCATGGGGCATATACAACGAACCAAGATAAACTATTAGGGAAGCGGGCAAAGTTCAAACTATGTTTATCAGAAGTTGAGTTTAAGGTGACCCTTATTGAAGCCAACAGAGGCGTAAAAATAAAATTGACTGTTTGAAAGGAGAAAATAACTTCTTGCTCACTGGACAGACCAGAGCTCGAACATATCAATGTATAATGAAGCAATGAAAAAACTGAATCAGCTGCTTTCAATTTTCAATAATCGGGATTTTTGGAGGACCATCTCATATAATTGAATAAAATTGAACTTCATAGAAGTATGTCTCTCTTTTTCTTTAAATTCTGCACATAACAAGGGTAATTTGACATCTTCCAGAAAGAAGTACTAATTAAAGGAAAATGCAATAGGTAGATGAGATCTCTCCTCACTAATCCATTTAAAAAAGCAGATGTAAGCCTCTACCGGAAATTCTTTAAAATATTTAGTGACCTGTTATTTTTGTAAAGGATCATGCTAAATATACTAAGACTTTTATCGCAATAAGTAATTTGCGAAGAGTTAAATGGATATTGAGACAAGCAGGACCAGTGAGGTGAATGATTAGCTTCTTTAAACAGCCAATAAGGAATTGCACCAACACTTAGTAAAAAGTTTCTAGTGAAATTTCTTAGTGCCTTGCTCTTTCATAAATTTATAACCTCCGTCATAGCAGTTCTTGGTACTCCCTCCATAGTTTTTTCACATATGAAGAAATACATAGTGATGCTTCAATTCCCACCAAAAGCGCAGATAAAAATGAAAACAAAATCTTGCAATTTCATCATAGATGAGTTCCTCCCTTGTACAGCGTACTTGGATGGTGTTCCCAAGATCAGTTGATCGTGGATGTTTGACTTCATTCAACATCAACATCAACATCACCTTAACCCAAACATGTTTGACTTCATTAAAAAAAAATAAGACTGCTGGTACAAGTCTATCTCAGTAAACCTTCTTGGGACAGGCAAACATGGAGAGGCACAAAACTGATAATATCCTTTCGTTATCCTTTTTCCTGATTACAAACTGCCATTCTTGTGACAACCTTTTAAGTGTTTCGGAAGCAGTCTCTCTTTAACCACAACGATCATAATACAAGATGTATGTTTACCTTGTACATCACCTCTTATTTATCTACTTTGTCACAGCCTAGATCAGGAAAGTTCAAGCAAAGAGCTAAGAAAACAATAATCAACTTTTTCTCACTCCAAGAGTTAACTTTAGTTGCTCCAACCCAGGCACTACCAAGCAATGATATTCAAGTGAATGAACTTGAAACTAAGAAGGGCAAAAAACTATCGGTTAAATGAGGAGAAAACCAGAGGTTCTACCTTACAGAGATAATGCATGAGAGTTATCTTGTTGTTCTTGGCTCGTGTATCAGTGAGTTTAAGGAGACTATCTAATCGGAATCCAATTGCAGAACCTACATCAACATCAACATCAAAGAAAACGTTGTCAGTTAGCAGCCGAGTTTCAGCAAAATAACACGAAAAAAGCTATAATGCCATAAAGTTGAGTCAAATCAATCAAGAAGTTAAGATCACATCACCCATCAATCTCAATAGACGCAGGCTCAGCACATATACAAAGAAGTGATTTTTTTTTTTAAGAGTCAAAACAAAGAAGTGATTCACATGCCATGCACTTTGATGTGGGAAATACTGCTTGAGCAGAGTAATGAATCATGAACAGCACATCATGTTGTCAATTACATGAGCTGTTATTGGGCATAGAAACCCAAGAGAATTAAGAAGAGGGAAATAGAATAACTTATAGAAACCCAAGAGAACTAAAAAGAGGGAAATAGAATAATTTACTAAAACTGGAAGAGGCAAAAGCAAAGGCTGCTGCTACAAAGACGAGCAAAGGCTATTGCATCATACCACCATACCTTCATACTCTTAAGCTTTCAGTAAGTTGGTTTTCATTCCACAGAATTTTACATGGTATCAAAACAAAAGGTTCTGAGTGAAGATCTATACATTGCATTAGAAAAAATTCTAAGTGAAAATATTGCCAGACCCTCATTTGCCTCCCCAATTGTATATTGTCACTGGCAAGATGCTCATGCTGCGGTCTAGACTATATTTTTCATATTGTTCTAGTTGTGGGTTGTTAATTTACTTTGCACTATTGGCACTTAAAGTAATTGGATACCATTAATGCTTTACAAAATTTATTGAAATTGCCTTGTTTTTACTTCAACGAGTCGAAACACATACCCATGTATTCAATAATTATTGGCAAAGCAACAGCAAAATTAACAACATGAAGTCTTAGTATTGGAGCAAAATAGCTTCAACAGTTTCCACAAAGCTCTTTTATCATTACTTCGATGTTTAAATTCAGGCGTTTTTTTTTCTTTTGTTCTACTAAAGCATAAGTGGTAATGCTTCTTTGCTTTTCATCAAGGTGGTTGGCAGAGTTTCCGATGTAGTGCAGGATTAACAATAAGAATCAACTTATACATTTTGCTTACCCCGTGCAGTTCCTTGATTCAACGCATTTCCCAAGGAAAGAATTGTCTGCATAATTCTCTTTAGTTTGACTGAGTTCCTGATCTGATCAGATTGGAGAAGAGTTATATTTATGCAAACAGTCAAAGCTTTTGCTGGAAGAGAAAAAAGATGAAATGAGAAAAGGCTTGCCTCTTCGGATGCAGCGTTCACAACATCCAAACTCCTACTGAGATCTAAAATCTGGAAAGATGAAGTAAATCAAACAAATTGCTAGAGGGAGTATAGAAGTAAAGTTTGCAAACAAGTGGCACAGCTCAGTCACAAAGAAGAAGCTAACCTGGGAATGAAATTGTATCTTAAATGAGAAAACCCTAAGCTTGGACTCTACTCGCGGGACTTTCATCAATTCTAGGAAGAACTGTCAAAATAATAAACAACACAGTTGAAACCAAAGTACTAACATAAAATAAAGTTATGCAAGAGGTTTGTTGCAGGATCACGAACATCTACAAAAGCAGAACCACTAAAAAGGCAAAAAGGTGTAAGGTCAGTGATCGACATATCATTAACACACCAAAGTATCTTTAAAAAGTAAGGAGATAATAGATCAACCTCCTATCATGTTGCTCCACAAGGATTCCAATTTTCAAGTGTTTGCAATTAGCAATTGATATTCACCATATCGACAACAAAATTACAGCCCATGCCAGTAGTATTGTTTCGTTTGGATCATGCAGATCTGCATGGTAGGATCTATCCTGGACCATTCAATGTCACAATATCTTAACGAAGGCAGTTTTGGAAGAATTATCTTTTCTAGCGCTTTTTTCTATCATATGGATTCTATGTGGAGAGAGGACCCAAAAAAATGAATTAAGGAATAGATTCAGTTTCCAAAAAGAAACAAAAAAAAAAAAAGAATAGATTCAGTTCTTTGGAAATAGAACAGTACTTTCCTTTTCTTCTAGATCTTGAAGACCGCTTTGCTATCTAAACTTTCCTTTCTCCAAAAGTCTTTTTAATACTCCATTTGGGAAATGGCATCAACATTCAAATGGCGCAAAATGGTATTACCAAGGAACTTGACTTTTGACAGATTTGCAACTATGGAGATCCACATTCAACATTGGTTTTCAGTTTCCCTAAAGGTTGTTTTGTATTTAATAAAATGATTTGCTATAGCCTTATATTTAACATTGTCTTATAGTCAGTATCAAGATTTGCAAGAAGAAAGTTTGAAGAACAATAAATAGTGGACATGAATATGTGATCTTGTGTTTACTCATATCACAATTAGCCAAATGACAATGAAAATAGCTGACCTGCTCGCATTTGCCCAGGTTTTCCTTGTCTCCATTGTAATTCTAGAATAGGAAAAAAAGAAGCCATAAGAGAAGAGACCAAAAAAATCAATATGCAACAATTTTCAAGGATGTAAAAGAGAGAATCATGTTTTTTTTTGGTAACCAAGAGAGAATCATGTTGACAGAGGCCATAAATCATAAAGTACCTTGAGTAAGTCAATCTCTTCTTTTGTTGGGCAGAACTTTATAAGGTTATCAACCTGGTCCACATCTAATGCCGAATCATCTAGGGCAAGGACAAAACTCTGCATGACATTTGGATGCATGTGCCTTAAATGAGAAAAGGACACGCGACAATTTCCTCCAGTAACCATACTTTGCAAAGTTAAGAACTATATAGAAACAGAAGCACCCATGTCAATCGAAATGAGATTTGACACAACTTTCAGCGAAGGTCGAAGTAAATTCCTTCAATTAGTAATTGGTTTACACAAATTAGTAGACAAAAGCAATGCCAATGTAAATCGAACTATTGCATTGTCACTAGTTTTCGATAAACAAAGTAACTTCTTCTAGGCATGGTTCTAAACGGTTGTGAATGTTTATATACGACCCCATACACATCACATCACAGGCAGGGTCAACACAGCATTGCCAAAAACCTCGACTATGTTCGTGGTTCATCTATCTTTACTGAAGAAAAAAAAATCATAATTCAAAGCTGTAACTAAGCGAAAGTTGCAGTTATTGCTTCATCAAACTGCCTTCATAAGATCTGTGAGAATCTCCCATCTGGGAATGCACAGTGCGAAGCATCAATCAAGTTTACCGCAAGGATAGGCAATTATTCATGTTAGTGTGCTGCAGGTTCTTTCTTATTAGTGTCAATTTTTGTTAACACTGAATGTCAAAAATTTACTCTTAACTTGTATCTACGTGTCAGTTCGTGTTGATATTCAAGTCATTTAAGTTAGAATATCATCTTGCATTCCATTCCAATTTTCTCTCTCTCAGTATGTTCAGGAAAGTTTCCTACTCGGCTCGTGTTATCTTGCCTTGTTAGACTTTGCCAGCCCATTTTTCTTCCCAAGAGTAAACATGATTGATATCCCTCTACATTATGCTACATGCCAAACAGAATGTGTTTTGTAGGAAAATTTACACCATTCAATTGAGCAACAGTCATCTTCTTGTCATCTCCCTGTATAAAACCGTGGTAGCCCATTACTGAATATTACTCAAAATCTATATAATAATTCATCTCATTCTGTGATGATGCCATATAAGAATACGAGTAGAAGCAGCCCATCAGTTAACAACTGGAGAAGGGATTAGAAACACATCATTTCTCAGAAAAATGATAAACCATCCGTTTCCTTGATAATTTGATAACAGCTTCACCTCATCATATGAAAGATATTTATCTTACAGCATGACCATTTTTAGATTTCACAGAAACACATTTCCAGCCCAACTTTTCAACTTCTTGACATATGTCAAATCATGTAATGATTGGCTCTTAATAATGGCAACACCCCTTCATATGGAAGGGAAATATCTAAATGGCACCCATAGACCCACAGAAACACGTTTTCTCATCCAGACTCTTGACTTCCAAATGATTGCTTAATTATGTCAGAATTAGCTTACCATCAAATCAGGCAACGGAACTTTGACCTTTGTAAGCATAATCTCACAGTTATATGCCCTCCGAAGATCAATCTGTGAGAAACAGTCTTCTAACTTTATCAGAAATCTTTCCAGCAAAAAACCGGTGACAAGAAAGTAATAAATATGCAGAAGACCATAATACAATATGGGTCCATCCTATAAGAACACAAGAATAATCTCTTTTTGGGCAATAAAAGCAAGATGGCTTTGGAGCTACCAAGATACTTATGTTAACAAGTGCCAAGAATCTACTTGCTCAAACAAATGCACAGCCAATTTGGCAGCTGCAGATGATCTTAGCTTACTGTATCCACATTTCCATCACAGGTTTACCAATATTCCGAGAGATACAACAGGGGAATTTTTCACAGAATATTCATCATGCAAAACTTTTAAAAAAAAATAATTATTATTCAGCAGACAGCAGGTCAATGAGATCTGCTTACAAGTTTGGTTATGATTACTCAAACCAAATAGAAAATAGCAAGTCCACCCATTATTTTACGACTAGCAGATGTAAATCTTACAGATATAGTAGGAATAAGACATACAAACGATGGAACAAGTACGAAATTACAGAATAAGACAGCACAAACACAAGTACCAGCTGAACTTTATCAGATTTACGTCCAGAAGCACGAGGTGATTTTCCACGAGTGCTATCTGAAGTTGAAGCTACTGAAAAAAGGCTTTCAAGCTCTGACATGTCAAACTCTGGAGCCCTGTATTAGATTACAAATAGATATTAGAATATTGGAAAAAAAGAATAGAGGCTGCATGGAAAGCTATCACTTAGCTAATGGACAAAGAGAGAAAGGAAAATTGAACAGTTCTTACTTTAAAGAATCATCAGACTTTTGTGCCTCTGCCCACAAGCTTCCCTGCATGGCCCTCGTTAGTTTTAACCAATGATAAGGCTTCAGGTTTGATTTTTTTTGTTGAATCTGGTTTCTTGGACCTGAACGTGACAAAAGCCGCCCCTTTGGGTTCAATGGTGCAGTTGGAGGATTAGGAGTTGGAGGTACAGGCCCATTATTCCCACCAGGATGTGGAGAGACACTATTAGGTTTTGGAAGCTGTCTACCTAGAGGAGCTGGGGGAGGGGGTGGAGGAATGGTTGCAGAATTCTTAGAAATGGATGTTCTCTGTATCAAACCAGGAGGAGGTGGAGGAGGTGGTACTGAAGATGATGAGATAGAGCCTGACACAGGTCCAGAGCGAGCAGGAGGAGGAGGTGGAGCCGCTGGAGCAGTGACAGTAGAACCTGGCAGAAGGCCAGATTGAGGTGGTGGAGGGGAGGTGGAGGTGCTGGAGGCGTAACCACAGAATCTGGAAGACGGGCAGATCGAGGAGGGGAAGGTGCTGGAGGGGTAACCATAGAACCTGGCAGAGGGGCAGAGCGAGGAGGGGCGGCGTGCGCACAGGGGGAGCAGTCATAGAACCTAAGGCTCTGCCAGAATAAGAAGGAGGTGGAGGGCTAGGTGGAGGTGCTGGAGGTGTACTCACAAAACCTGAAACAGGGTCAGAACGAGGAAAAGGAGGTGGAGGTGGAGGTGCTGGAGGTGTAGTCACGAAACCTGAAACAGGGTCAGAACGAGGAAAAGGAGGTGGAGGTGGAGGTGGAGGTGGAGGTGCTGGAGGTGGAGTCACAAAACCTGAAACAAGGTCAGAACTAGGAGGAAGCGGAGGTGGAGGTGGAGGTGGAGGTGGAGGCGCAGTCACGAAACCCAAGGCAGGTTCAGTACGCAGAGGAGGCGGAGGTGGAGGTGGAGGTGGAGGTGGAGGTGGAGGTGGAGATGGAGAAGGAGGCACTGGAGCTGCAGTCCCAGAACCCAAGGTAGTAAGACGACTTGGAGGTGGAGGTGGGGATGAAGGAAGGGTTGGGGGCTTGGAAACAACTGCCAAGCTCTTTGTGGAGGGCACCCTGGAAATGAGGGAAGCAGCAGATGCAGAAACTTCAGATGCTGGAGGGGAGGAGATGGAGAGGAGTTATTGCCAATGGATGATGCAGGAGTTGAAATGACATGGGTTGGAGAAGAGGCATTTGAAGACAAGCTTTCTGCAACGTTGGATAAGGACTCTTCTAAGGATGGAGAAGCAGGAGCTGGAGGCGGTGGAAGCAGAGATGAGATCTTGGTAGCAGGAAGGTCAAATGGCCCTGACAAAGAAGATTGAGGTGAAAGATGGGATGAAATCGATGACCGACCACTGTGCTCAACTGCAATGTCATCTAATGGATATAGTGTTGGCCCAAAGGATTTGCTTAGCAAGGAGTCCTCTGATTCCATGGCAAAATGATCATTTTGAGAAACCTTATCTACAGCTGTGTGTGGCCCAACTGAATTACTAGATAGAGGTGGCCTCTGTGGCAGTACCGGTAATGGTTGTGGCAAAGGTGGATTTGACACTGTGGAGGACTGCATTGGCCTAGAAATGTTTAACATGGCAGATGAAAGAGCTGGGATAGATGATTTTGTCAATGGATCGATGACTTCGTCACTCTTGGACGCAGCATGGTCTTGCAACAAGGCTGTAATGCCTAGAGCTGAAGGTGCACTATGATACCTTGACACAGGAACAGATGATCCTTGCAATGAACTAGCGTTCAAAATGGGAGCAGACAGAGAAGTGCGAGGTAATCTTTGCGAAATAAGCTTTGCTGGATCTGGTCGCTGGGCAGACACCTGTGGTTCTTTAGCTTCAACCTTTTGAACACTTAAGCCAGCATCTTCAGTTGGTTCTACGGAAGAGATGGGTTTCTGCTTGAGGGCCTGTCCTTCTTGTGCTTCTATTTTCTTGATAGTTGTACTATCATCTTGAAATGGTTTTAAAGGTGACATTGAGTGTTTCACATGAGCCTCATCTCCGCTTCTATCTTCAGGTTCTTTCTGCTTTTTAGTTTCCTTCATGGGACTTGAGTCCAACAACAAATTTGTTACATCATACTGAGCACCAGCACTTTTCAGTTTTTCAGAAATGACACTTGTTGCCTGGATTTGGTGGAGGACATCAAGTGCTAAATCTCCTTTTGGATCAGTCCAGTCCACACTGCTGAAGATTTCTCGTACTTTAGCAAATGCTTCCACAGGCAGGCCTTCTTTCTCCTCATTACTTGGCAACTCAACTGGAATAAGAGAAGAAGCAGCATCCATGTCCGAGAAAAGAATCTACCAAAATCAAATTAATAAAACAAATTGTGTTAACCAAACTAAGTTTGCATCAGTTTATAATTAATTTAAGGTACACACCATACCTCTGCTCTGAAATCCTTGGGATACTGATCTTTGGAATTCCATAACGCATCGACTTCATCACGGTTAAGCATCAAGATATTTGCCCTTATGAAAGCTGTGTTAAACATCACTCTGAACATCATTTCTTCACGTTCAAGACTATCATCCAGGCTAATACACTCAAGGACAACATCACCTTGAATGTGGCAATGGATATCGATTTTAACTAGCTCACATTCTGCCTGCATTAAGATATATGCATGTTACATTCTCATTGTGCTGACTTTATCACGAAATGCATGCATGGGTCAGCGCATATGTAGTTGATGTGGATAACAAACTATTATTGATAAGGACTTGCTAGTGGCCCTTATAAAGTGCCTTGAAGCAAATAAAATTGGCTCTACCATCATGTGAGAAATGCATACGAATGAAACAACTCTCTGTATTGAGACCACCACGACATAATTGTATACATTCATGTAGTTATAGATACAGCAGTGTTTCTTGAAATTCCAAGTTCAAGCTCCCATCATGCCGTGACTCAGACTTTCTTTGACTCCATCTCCTCTCTAGATGCAAGGCTATATATTGAACAAGGCTCGCACATTGAGTCTGGGGAGGTTGGGTGTACACCTTCCCCTGCTTCTGCAGAGAGGCGGTTTCCAGGTAAGACCTCCAAGTTACAATGCAGTGACCTCCAGGCTATTCCCCAGACTCTGTATAGGCTCTAGATGATGTATAATTTTGATAATAGCAAATCAAAGACAAGAAACTGAGTTTAATCATAGATTGGCATGTGTTCAGCATGAACTGTCCATTTTGGTAAACATAAACCCTTTCTATTTGAACTTGATTCAAAGAAAATTTTATGCAGAGAAGAGAAGCCTGAAGGCCATTTAAAGGTTGAAGAAGGATCACTAATAATGCACAAGCATCAGATCCTCTCCCAGGTGTCTATCCAATTTTCAGGGGCTAAAGCATAATTTGAGAATCCAAACAACGCACAAGGAAGGAAAATAAGACATAGCGATGACAGTAGACAGTAAAATTCTGAGATATGATGATATAAGGTTACTCCATGAAGCAAAATAAAAGCAAAGCTACCTGCTTGTAATGCCTAACAAGTTTGCTCCTTTTTGGTGTCGAGAACAGGACTTTGGGAGTTTTATCAGCGACCATAAATGGGTCCTGTCCAAATATCCTGAAGATGGGACGGCAACCCCCTTCAGCATCCCAAGCAGGAATTAATCTCAGTATAATGCAGTCTAACGTGAGAGCTCTATCCAGTGGGGGCCACTCTGAGCCGACGTTTCTTCTTGATACATACTGCAGATATCTCAACTGTGATGGCAATGGATTGAGAGGTGACATCAGTTGCAAGAGTTCACGAGGTGCTTGCTTGTAAACCATATCCAATGTTTTCTGCTCTCCTGTATATTGCTTCCTATAAATTAGAAGTGCCGCCAACATGAATGCCAAAACTGGCCACCCACCTCTTTCACAGTGCATCAGTAGCACATTCTGTTGCCCAAGTAACAACCAGCTCTCAGAGGATCTTAAGAAGTGATGGATCATCTCCATGGTAAGAATGGGGCAACCTTCATAATTTCGAGGGTAATCCATGACAGTCATATCATATTCAGACAATAAATTGGCAATATGGCTTTGATTCTCTCCCTCCCGGAAATTGAACACCATGAAAGAGGCATCAGGGAAATGGTCACGGAGCTGACGCACTACGCCTCCGACATATACTTTATATTCATCCTCCTCCAAGACATCGGTGGTAAAGCAGTAATCAAACACTGCAGTTACAATTCCACCATAAATGAACAAGACTGGTGAATATTTTCCTAGAGAAGATGATAAAATACAAGATACATCTAAAATGATAACAGGATATAAATGAATCAACTCCCTTGAGGACCAATGGTGAATCCACAGATAACACGCACATCACAGGAAAAATGAAGGATAAAGAACTGTGAGCTATGCTGGCAATTCCTGGAATCTACTTCAAAAGGAATAGAAAAAAACAGCATGAGCCAGTGCCTGCAACAGTCCTTTATTGCGCATTGAAAGCCCACCCAACAAACAAAGAATCTACCGATAGAGGAATAACTCCACTTCCGTAGTCCACAAGACAACACTCCCTCACTTTCCCAGCACTTCAAAAGCAAAATGAAGGAAGAAACAGCCTTATTCATTTCAGTAACAAACACCATCAGAGAAAACCCTTTCCACAGGCAGTGCTAACTAATTGGCATGTCCTATGGGCTCAAATTTAAGGTAATTTCCTATCACTCCACAATACATATTTCTCATCAGACTAAGCGGACTCTGCCAACGCCCGAGTGTACGTGCCCAAAACAAAATAGCTTCTCCGAATTCCTTTTAAGAGGGTGATAGCGCGAATATAAGCACCCAACAATTTGCTTGCAAGCTATCGCCATTAACACCACTTCAATCCATCGACAACCAACAGTCTAAAATGAACTGAAAAGAAGCTCCTAAAAGTGAAACCTGCCAACAATGCACCCTGAATCATCAACCAAGAAAAAGCTCACCGTAGACTCTCTCGGAAATCTCCAAGAGCCCATCGGGCGGCTTCTTGTAAAAGAACTTCCTGAACAAACCCATTGTCTATCGCGGGCTACGAACCAAGAAAAGAGCACATTCAGACACCCACATAGCACAAGAAACGAAAACCCACGTCGTCCATATGTAGTCGGATCACAGGAACGACGTTACAGAGACAGAGACGAGACGAGAACATTGAGACCCGACAATGATGGCCTCCGAGGCAGGGACCGCCAACAGATGGAGGGGGCATGTGGCATGGATTGTTGCTGGGTCTTGAAGGTTAAAAAACTTCTGGGTACAAATCTCTGGCTTCGCATCCACACTTCCGCCTTCGAGCGTCAGCGAGAGAGAGACTTAGCTTTCAATCCATGGAAAGTGAAAGAGCGAGAGGAGAGAGAGAGAGAGAGAAAGAGAGAGAGAGAGGCACTGAGATACGACAGGGGAAGATTAAGGACGTCATTAGGGGAATGTTGGGAAACAAAGATCTGAGCTTTTGTCCCTGTCTCTAGCGCGAGTGTGACGTCGTTGCTTCTGTTCTGTTCTGTTGTTTTCTCTTTTTCCGACCCTTTGTTTTCCTTTTTGTTTTTGCTTTTGTTTCTGTTTATTTTCGCGGTTGAGGATGATAACGATGCGTCCTCCTTCGCGTTTTCATTTTCTGTCTCTCCAACGGCATTAACATCGCCTTTTCTATGGACGTGGACACCACCTTTTCTGCATTCGGACGTCCCATCAGTTTGTTATTACATGATTCCGCGATTTGGATAATCTCCGCTTTAATCTATATGTTTTCACTTGAAATTCACATGATCCGATATTTGATCTACGTTAAAAATCATGTACATCATGAGCGTACATGTGTTGCTTGCTAAATTATGTCTAATCCCGATCACATGAAGCAATCCAACTGTCGATGTTAAGAGCTTACTAAGGTCTCCTCAATTGGAGAAGTTGCAATAATCCTTCCGACTTATGAAAGTATGTGTCGCGACCTAAAAAAAAAATAAAAAACAAGTTATTATTTTCTAACTTTAATGGATTATCGGGTTAATTAATTAACCTAACCGAACCTTCCAACCATACCAAATCACAACTTAAGGTTCGAATGATTAACATGTAATGTGATTTGAATTTGGAGTCGCCACTAATGCATTTTCGATAGGTCGATTAGAAACCTAAATAAAATAGCGGGAGAAAACTATCTTATTTCGACGAAACGGAGATTTAACTTGGTACATTAATTACAACTAATGCCCTTTCTGTACCTTAAAATTCATGAAAAAATAATGGATTTGACAAATTTGATGAATTCTACTTGAAGATCAAAGAATCAATTTTTTTTTTTTTGGGTTTTTCTTCCCATGACATTTTTTTGGATTTTTGAGTATTTTTAAAATAAAGAAATTACATGAGATTAGGATGAAATAGGTTCAAGATTACTCCCCAATTTGAACTCGTGCACCAAACTTGTGCTTCACGCATTATTTTAGAAATCTCTTGGTCCCTATCTCTCCTTCACAAATTTTTTTTTTTTTTTTTTTTTTTTTTGAGGCTTTAAACGGGCGTTGATATTTTTCCCTTTTGCTCTCATTCTATTCTCGTACCATTGATGTCTCATAATAAATTACCTATTTGTTATTCGAACTGAATGTGATGAACTTGGCTTGTGTTGATTGGGACAAATAAAATTTAGAGCAGAAAGTCTCAAAAACTCCTCTTACTCAAAGTTTTTTTTTCAAGAATTCTCTTTTTCCTCTCTAAAAGTTAATTCCTCTCAAAAATTCTCTTTCACTCCAAAAACTCTCCATCTCTTCAAGTTAACTATCCTTCATTCTTCATCTTCATTTCCTCACCTTTCATGTTCATCTTCCTTTCTTCATCTTCATCTTCTTTTCTTCATCTTCATTTCCCCACCTTCCATCTTCATCTTCTCTTCTTCATCTTCATCTTCTCTTCTTCACCTTCATTTCTCCATCTTCCATTTTCATCTTCTCTTCTTCATCTTCATCTTCCTTTCTTCATCTTCATCTTCTTTTCTTCATCTTCATTTCCCCATCTTCCATTTTCATCTTCTCTTCTTCATCTTCATCTTCCTTTCTTCATCTTCCATTTTCATCTTCTTTTCTTCATCTTCCTTTCACCATCTTCCTTTCCCCATCTTCTTTTGGTATTTGCAATGTTTTTTTTTTAATTTTTTTTTTCCTTTGTTCTTTTTTTTTTTATTTTTTATCCATTCCCCGAAGTTTTGGCTATATGGCTAATCCCCAGAAAAAAATATTTCTTTCAAGCCCAAATCTTCTTAGTGCATTTTTCCACCGCATGCCTAGCGAAACTAAATTAAAAGAATTGTATGCTAATGCTAAATGAATATGTGAGATGATTTTTGTTTAGAACTAAAATTAGTTCTAATTTTTATGCAAAATATATATTAGTCAAAATTTAGGCAACAATAAGTTTGGTTAACGTTTTTATATTTTTTTCCCCCAAAAAATAGTTTTTATAACTTTTAAGTAGTTTAATCTCTCATATATTTATGGAATATTTTTCTATGTCTTCATGTATAAATTTAGACTTTAAAATAAAATTCCAAGAGGACATTCCATACGCAATAAACACAAAATTAACATATAGTTGCCATATTAAATGATTTGACTTGGTTGATGTTATTAGAACAAATAAAATTTAGAGCAGAAGTCAATTGTTAAATAATTCAAGAACATGAGACATTTAATAGGCCATGGCCTTATCGATTGAATGTGTTGTCCCCTTGAAAAGCAAATGAATGATATATGGTGATGGTGACGACGGCAACAGCGATAACAATAGTGGTAGCGAGAAAACTTGGACCAATTTTATGTGGTGAGAGCATAGTTGCTGTAATCCAGATTTGAATCATGAAATCTTCCAAAACTGAATAAATAGTTTTGATTTCTATGATGATCTTTATCAAGTCAAATCTTTAGTTTTTCTTCATGTTGTTTAATGGAATCGTAAAATTAATGCGATTTCGCGTGTGTATGCATGTTCGCGGAGAGAGAGATGGCAATATAGGTGAGCTCGAACTATCCCCCAAAAAAAAAAATGTGTGGTGAGGGTCGGAAGAGAAGGGGTAAGGAACTATGTTAAAAAAGAAAAGTGACGAGGGCCACAGAGCAAACCGAAGATGAGAGGGTGTGGCGAAGCAAGCTCGGCGCCCGGAGCGCGGCGATGGCTTTGTCGGAGACAAGGGCAGCGACAGGAGCGGGGACGTCACACGACTATAGTCTGTGCTGGATGGAGGAGGCTTGTTGCCGGTTAGGACTTTTGGTGAGCTTGGAGTTTTGGAGGCTTAGGGTTGTGTCGGCGGGTTGAGAGTTAAGACATGTAATTTTTTGAAAGGAGGATCTGCTCATTTGTTCATGTGATTTCATGAGATATGTCCTACTATATGTAGCTAAAGTTGGAGATAAAGAGAATGTTTTTTTTTTTCGGCACTCGCCACGTGGCACTTCACTTTGTCTTTGTAATTGCCATGTGGCCTAACATGTGTCACGATTTTGCCACATGGCTCGCATTCGTCAAATAAGCTATTAGTTTAATGATTTGTCATTTATTAGCTTCAGTTTCTTATTGTAGTTCAATTGCAAAGATAAATAAAGAGAAATCATATGAAAAGAAAAGGGTTAAATTAGAAAAATCACTTTCAATTATATTCTATCATATTCCAATTTTTATATTTTATATAGACTGAGTTCAAATGTAAGAAAATGAATAAAGAGAAAGTACATTAATATTTTCTCTTATTAAATTCAAGCTTAGAAAGATAAAACTGGAGAAAGTATATTAAATTATACTCTTCATTAATGTCTTATTTTCAATGTAGTTTCTTATAATTGGCGAAAATCTGGAGCCATTGCATAAACATTTCAGTGTCCAGCAATTCTCATTTGCAAGTGTGATTGCCCAACCAAATTAGGTTCTATTCACGGTAGAAGAATAAAACTTTAAGGAAGATATTGATCGATCACATTTATTCATATTGAATTCGAAATGAATTTGACATCTGCTTATACTAAAGTAAACATTAACCAAAATTCCGATTCTTGATGTACAATCTTAATTTGACCCAATAGGAGCAATCATGAGTTTTAAAGAGCCCCAATTACTCCTTCGGATCACCAAAAGCTGTAATGACTCATACCACAATGTATTGTTGTCAACTCGCATAGCCACACTTATTAGCAAGAATTCGTCTAGAAGAATAGATCCGCGGACATTTTGATTGACCACAAATGCGAACCGATTGACCTCTATCTAAGGGAAGAGTGGTAGTTCTTCTATCAAAAAAGGGTAAAGGGAGAGAAGATGGGTAGGTCCACTGTCGGCTGCTCCGAACCTAAAAGACCTAACGGAGTAATCCCACCTCTAGGACCGGAGATGCTAACGGGACAAAAATAGAAGTGGGGACCTTTCTAGTGCCTGTGTCTGTCTCCCATCAAGTATGCTTCCCAGACGTAAACTACGTACATGGTAATGCTTTTGGAAAGATAGAATATAACTACCTGAACATGGCATGTTGCTCAAAAATGAACTCCCGAGGGATCGAACCACTACTCGATCATTTTTTTTTCACCAAGAATGTCTTATAAATCTCTTGGACCCCCAATTGCCAAATCAACGTCACTATCACTTGCAAGATAAGGTCCAAAAGGCCCAATTCATTGGGATTTCCCTATTGGATCAGGTCATTTCGGGGCAAGCAAATTATTTATAATGAAAAAGATGAGGGGTTTCGGCCCTTTCGGATAAGCACAAAGGCATAGAGGATTGGGCTTGGTGATTAGGGTATGCAAGTTAGGACTTCTTTTACTTGTAGCACGGGTAGACGGCTAGGACAGTAACTACTTTTTTTCCGGATACCGCAGCACCCCGTGGGAGTTCCACTTCCCGAGGCTGACTAGCCTACCCTCCCAACGTTCGGGGATGCGGATACTTCCGATGGATCTTAGTTTTCAACCTGCCCTGATGATGCGCTCTTTGTTTGCAGAGCTACATACTGGAAAAGAGAAAAAGATTCTCTCTAAACCTTTGAGAAGGGAATCGTTGGTTTGACCGATAGACTACGTGGGAAGTACGAGATCTAGAGGAAGCTCTTTTTCGCAAGTTTGGTCTTTAAAGCAAGCTCTTTACAGTGTGAAGAGATAAGAAAAAATCTTTACTCCCTAAAACGTAGATTAGAGAACTTAAAAAATTCAAAATCCTATCGGATTTAGGTCGTCAAGACCTCTATCAGGTCTCAACACCTTACCAAACATTCGGGTTATTGAGATCTCAACCATCTTTCCTTTGAAACCAGCCACTGAAGTTCTTAAATCTGACCCACAGAAAGGAATCGAACATCGTGCCCTATGATTTATCTGATTCGAGATCAAGCCACTAAGGCCCTCGATTTGTGCTCATGTGGAGAGCCACACATAGCACGATCTGATTTGAGATTGAGCCGTCAAGGCCCTCAAAGCTGCATCAAAAGAAGAATTAAAGCTCGCTGCTTGTCAATAGAAATGTCTTGCCATTTCGGCCCTCTAATTGTCTTTTGATTACTCTCCTCTGCTTCGCTCTCTCT
Organism: Rhodamnia rubescens; assembly: GCA_021437795.1. Classification (NCBI taxonomy): domain Eukaryota; kingdom Viridiplantae; phylum Streptophyta; class Magnoliopsida; order Myrtales; family Myrtaceae; genus Rhodamnia; species Rhodamnia rubescens. The sequence continues at coordinate 3,920,527 of JAILYA010000010.1, read as the reverse complement.
TTGCAGAAGACGGGAGTCGGCCCTCCAATTATCTTTTGATTACTCTCCTCTGCTTCGTTCTCTCTTTGCAGAGGACCGGAGTCGAACCTCGCACTTATGGCAACGGCGTCCCCACCCTCCAAATTCTTTTATTAGCAGAGCTACGCGCTTATTGCAGATTTATTTGTGCGGAGCTTTATCAAATATTAATTTTCCATTTAGCGACCAAGGAAAGAATAAAGTAAATTAAATGGAAAATCAGTAAATTAAAATAAAGAAAACTGCTTAGCAAACAGAAAAGCAAAAGTGGAATAAACTAAACACGTGTATTCTTAACAAAGTAAACTACTGCTATCTTCTTCTTCTTTTTAATAATAAAAGGAGCGAAGCCCAAAAGTTACACCAGAACACGCCTAACGAAACTTAATCCAACTTGATCTCCTAACAGCAAAGGAATCAAACCTCCCGGTGGCCTCTTTAAAACTAAAGTGTCATTCACATCACAAGAGCGAATAACCCGATTTGCTAACCAATCAGCATATGAGTTTCCTTCCCTAAAATTATGCAAAAACTTGACATGCTGAAAATTCAATAAAAGCTTCCGAATCCCAAAAATGAGCATGTCACCAAAGTTGAGAGAGGGTGTAGATTTCCGGATTAGTGAAATAGTGACTTGCGAATCCACCTCCACAATAAGTTTAGGGATGCCCAAAGAAATAGCTAATTTAAAACCCCATAAAATGCCCCACTGTTCGCTTTGAGTGAAGAGCATACCCCGCGATCAAAGGAAATTCCGAAAGCGAGTTACCCGATTCATTACGCAGAAACCCACCTACTTGAAGCAAAACCCGGGTTGCCTTCAAAGGCCCCATTAGGATTGAGCTTCACCCATCTGATTGGAGGAGCAATCCAACCCACAAGCTTATCTCTTTTCTCCTCCGGGGAGATAATCTACGTTCCGCCACCCGAGCCGATAAAATGTCTTTAACATGATTTAGAATCAGGCACAATGGTTCTTTGGTAAGACAAAAATCCTTCTCAAATAATCATTTATTCCTCGAGTTCCAGAAATGCTAGCATGCAACTGCAAAATAAGTGATCCGTCCTCTTGGATGCTAATTGAAGAACTAGATAGGTTTGATATTAACCATGTGTGTAAATCTTGAGTAAAAAAATCACTCTGAAATCTCGCAGGTAGAAACTTTTCCCAAATTTCCTTTGCGTACTTACAATCTCTAAGTACATGCGTAATAGTCTAAGGAGAGTGTGGACATACCGCGCAACAAGAATCTGCAGTGAGTTTACATCGAAATCTTTCATCATTAGTGAACAGAGACCGGTTAGAGACCAACCACGAGAAGCTTTTGATTCTTTGTGGCCCATCCCATTTCCACACAAAACTCCAGAGTCGATTAGACACCATTTGTTGTGAAGGAACCATTGCTGTTGCTGTTGCTGCCCAAGGTTAGCAAATCCTCACCATCGCTATCAGAGGGTGGAAGCATTGATCGGATCCTCATTGAAATTGATTGAGGTAGAACACCTATAAGGTTGGCCAGGTTCCATTGGTCTTTGCAAATGAAATCCCGAACACTGCAGTTGGGGTCTTGAGGTATTGCAAACGGGAGAATCCAATGGGGTCAGTGGACCAATATCATCAACCCAGTTATCTCTCTAGAATTTAACTCTTTGTCCATTAACCACTACCCATCTCATACCTCCTAAAACATCACTCCAAACATCGCTAAGAGCTTTCCAAAATAAAGAATGTGCGGCACGGGCGGGTAGAGTAGATGGTGCCGGTTCAAAACATTTGTACTTATCTCGAATGAAGGATACCCACAATGATGTTGCATCTTTTTTTTACCTTCAACATCTCCCCAAACAAAGTTTCAGTACACACACACACTCTCTCTATAGCTTCACATGTGACTACAGGCAACTTCGCTACTTGCATTGCAAAAGATGGCATAGCCACAGCGACAGATTGAACCAAGGTGATTCTGCCAGCAAGAGATAAATTGTTGGCTTTCCACCCACTTAACTTGCTATGCATTTTACCAGCAACAGGTCGGTAAGTTCTGCGAGTAACTCTTTCATGAAGCAAAGGCACTCCTAAATATTTGCCAAGATTAGTAGTAATAGGGTAGCCTCCCCGGTGCTGATAAGAGTCACTTTTTGTCGTGGGACATTCTTAGAGCCAAAAAGCTTAGTTTTAGTAGTACTAACTATGAAATTTTGTGGGACTACTGCGTAATTTTAGAAGTACTAACTCTAAGATTTTGGAGATTTTGTGAGACTACTACCAACTCATTTCAAAACTTAAGCTATTAGAAGAATGCGTGGTTTAATATTTATATATTATAACACTCTCCCTCACGCTTAGTCTGGCCTTCTTGCCTAGTACTAAGCGTGGATATATTCATTGAGGAGGCAAATAGGGACATCCCGCTCCGATACCATGTGAGATTTTGTGGGGCCACCGCCAACCGCTTCTAAAAGCTGAATCTATTAGAAGAATGCATAGTTTAATATTTATATATTCCTACACTAACATTTTGACCCGAGGCATGGCAGAAAGTTTCTAAACACCGCTTAATAACCTGAATTTGCTCGGAAGAAGCTTCAGCAAATAGAAGGAGATCGTCTGCAAACATCAAATGAGAGATTACCGGACTTTCTCTACTAGTACGAAACGGCTTCCATTTGCCCTTATCAACCGATTCCATGATTAAATGAGAAAGTCGTTCCATACAGAGGACAAATAGGAAAGGCGAGAGTGGATCCCTTGCCTTATGCCTCTTGTAGGCTTAAACGCTTCAGTCATTTCCCCATTCCAAAGTAGTTGCATACTGCTAGTCGTAACACATCGCATGATAAGATCCACAAGTGATTCAGGGATGCCAGCTAATTGAAGAGTTACACGAATGAAATGCCAACTTAGCCGATCATACGCCTTTTCCAAATCAACCTTAACTAGCATGTAGCCCTTCTTTCCCCTCGTCTTACGCATTGAGGTGAATGATTTCCTGAGCAATGATGATGTTGTCTTGAATATAACGGCCTGGAACAAAGCTCACTTGGTTTGGTGAAGTCAGACTAGGCATAACTTCCTTCAGTTTATTAACAATAATCTTGGTGATTATTTTGTAGGAAACATTGCAGAGACTAATAGGACGAAAATGCTCCAATCTTTCAGGAACTTCAACTTTAGGAATCAAGGATATAAGAGTTTGGTTAATGCCTTCCATGTCTCCATCACCAAGCCAGAGTTTCCGAATTTCAAGATAAACTGAATTGCTCAATGTTGCCCACTTGTTCTGGTAAAATATTGCCTGAAAGCCATCTGGTCCTGGCACTTTAAATGGTCCCATTCCGAACAATGCATTCTGGATCTCTTCCCTACTGAGGTGTCTTGAAAGCCAGTTCAAGCCACTTCAACATGGAAGTTCGTGGAAGTTCTTCCGTGTTTAATGTTTGAAAAAAGGTGACAGCCAAATTCTTCAGCAGTTCTGCATCATCAATCCAATTTCCTTCCTCGCTCTTGAGAGATAAAATACCGTTCTTTCTTCGCCGAACAATAGTTGTTGTGTGGAAGAATCTAGTATTCCTATCCCCAAATGTGATGAACTTATGCCTGGCCTTCTGGAACCACAAGATTTCTTCTTGCAGTGAAGTTTCCACATATTCATGCTTAAACTTCTGCTCAAGTTCCGCAAGAAAAGGATTGTGCCCATGTTCTAACTTTCTTTGAATACCTTCAATTCTAGCAAGGAGATGTCGTTTACGGCTGAATATATTGCCAAAAGTACTCTTGTTCCATTTTTGTACGCGTCCCTTGAACTGTTCCAACCGACGCTGAAGTGTATTGTCAATGCTCCAATTTTTTTTTTCTAACAAAGTCAGAGAACTGAGAGTGTGTTAGCCAGGCAACTTCAAAACGGAACGGTCGATTAATGCGCTTATGCGAATTGACACCACTGAGGTTGATAAGGAGTGGGTTGTGATCAGATTTAACTCTCAGTAGAACCTTGACAAAGGCATTTGGAAACATCAATCTCCAATCTGTGTTACACAATGCTCTATCCAGCCTCTGAACACTCTAGCAAGTCCCAACCACTTAGGACCTCTCCAGGTGTATTTATAGCCTGTGAAACCAAGATCAAGAAGTTGACAGGACTCAATCCAACTTCGAAATTTGTCACACTTGACCAATGATACTGGAGCTCCACGAGTTTTCTCATGACTAAAAGCAATTTCATTAAAGTCACCTGCCACGAGCCAAGGCATGGTCATTGACATAGCCAGATTAGCAATATCAGTCTACGACTCTTGTTTCTTGCTTTTTGTTGGGTTAGCATAGATACCAGTGAAGCACCATGAACGCCGATTCGCTGTCAGTTTGAGATGGATAAATTGAGAATTAGAACAGAGTAAGTCTACCCCCAATGAGTCTTCCTTCCATAAAATCCATATTCCTCCGGAGAAACCTTGTGCATCTTCCCTAATTGAGTGCCTAAACCCCAGTTTTGCAATAACTAAAGAAACCTTATCACCACTGATTCTAGGTTCCAGCACAACAAGAATATCAGGCACATGAAGTTAAATAAAATCCCTCATGGCTATAATAAACTTCTTACTACCAGCTCCTTGACAGTTCCACACTAAAATGTTCATCATAATAAGAATATATATAGAGGCAGATAACACAAAGAGAGCACAAGGTTAATCCATGATCACATCGAAGGTATCAGGCACCAATGAGACTGCAAACTCCTCAGAACCATCACTCGTGTCCCTGCTGCTATTAATCATTGTGGGATCAGGGGGTTTAGGTTGCTTGTGAACTTTATTACCCAAACTTCTGATGTGTGCTCCAACCCCTTCTTTCCCTACTATCATATCCATTGCACGTCCCGCTGCTGGAGCAGAGTTATGGGCAACTACTAAGCTATCATCCTTGCCACCCTCCCTCGTCTCACGAATGAGCAGACTTCTGGGTTTAGCAGCCATTGATTCAATCGGCTTTGGAGGTTGTTGACTTTGAGTTTTATAATCCTTACCCAATTGGCCTTAGGAGGGGCAGATTGTTCGGTGATAACTCGGGAGGGCAAGGGATTCTCCATTTGAACTCGTTCATTTGCTGGTTGAGGTTGTAGTACAGCAAAGCGGGACCCCGACTGGTGTGAAACGAGATTGTCTCCAAGACCTCGAATATTTTGAAAGATGAAGAAGTTCGTGAACTATGGAAAGCTTTTTGCCAACACTGTTCATTTCATGGGTTGTTCATTTTATTTTACGTGGTTATCTCTTATGGATTGCTGCTATTGAATGAGATATTTTCATTTTTGTTATTGCAATCACTCTCATTTTGATTAACTAAATATGAAAAAAAGAATAATAACATACGACGAGAAATGATATCCTTTTCAGGAATAAGCTTCTTTTTGTACCAGCTTTGCTCAAGCATCTTGTCAAAGTAGTGAAGGATAAAAGGCTCACCTTCCAGCGCATTGAAGACAATCATTGTAATAGACGGGTGCAACGAAATTGGGGCATCTCCGAGGCTATTTTTACTGAAAGTCCGGGCTCCCTCTAAGGTATCATCAAGCATATACTCATGGTTGTTGGTTGCTTTGAAGACTGACCATTCCTTGGCGCATCCAACAAAGTTGGGGCAACTCGACCTCCATTCTCTGGGACCGTTTGGTGTTGTACTAATCTGCTATCCCTTGCTTGTCTTTCTGTTTTAATACCCTTTTGGCCACTGTTTTGGCTGTTTTTTGGGTTTGGTTGACTCTAGGCTCGGCTGGCCCCTTGGGCTGACCGTATATTGCTTAGTATAGTGCTTTACTTAGCATCTCCTACTTTGGCAGTACACCTTTGCACCCGTTTGACACATATTGGTGTTTCCACGGGTATGAGGTTTTTGTGTACAGCCTCTCTTTGTAATTAGCGCTTTTGAAAAGTCAATACATATCTTACCTTACCAAAAAAATAATAATAATAATAATAACATACGAAGGCCTAGGGTCCATCGATGCCTTAGAGGCAATCATTTGCACAAGTGTATAAAAAGACATTTGAAATTCGACAAAAAAACACATGGAGTGCCAACATTTGTGTCGACGCTCACTTTAGTCTTGAATATTTTTTTAGATTACTTAAGTGCCACATCGTAGAAAAAATGATCACCGAAGTGTCAATTCCCGCCAAACAAGACATGGCATTTTTTTATTAATTTTTTCATATTACATGTCGATTTTTTTAAAAAAAAAATCAACACACATGGATGCCACGTGGATTTTTCAACATTAAAATAGTTAATTTTTTAAAAAAATTAAAATTAAACAGAAAAATAGCCTAAAAATTCAAAAAAAATGACAAAAAAATTAATACTGAATATCTCACAAAGATGAACCGGTTCTTACACCTAAAAATTTTTTGCTAGAAAAGTTTGCTATCCCTTTGTAGCTGGAAAATGGAAAAGTTTGCTATCCTTTTGCTAGCCTCTCTAAAAAATAGTTAAGTTTAATCAAATTAAATAGAAAAATAGCCTAAAAATTTTCAAAAAATGGAATAAATAAATAAATAAGAAGGCAAGCGTGAGATGCGGGGGCAAGGGCCGTGAGCCCTCGCCGCCACCTCCCCCACCATCGCCGACAATGGTCGGCGAGGGTGGAGGATGGCCGAGGGGGTTCGCTAAGGCCGGTGACCCCACCGAGGGCTCGCCAAGGTCGGCGAGGTTGAGCCTCGTCCAGCCGACAACTCGAGGAGGCTTGGTGGTCGCCGGGCAAGGCCGGTCGAGCCTCGCCATGGCGAGGCTAGTCGCGGTCGAGCCTTGCCTTGGGTCCGCGAGGCCGGCCACCGCAGGGCCATCTACTATAGGGCCTCGCCGACCTTGGCAAGCCCTCGGCAAGGGTCGCCGGGCCGAGGGGGTCCTCGTAGGCCATTGCCGGCAATGGTGGGGTAGCGAACCCTTGCCGCCGCAACAGAGGGCTCTATCTTTTTTTTTTTTTTGCTTTTTTTTATTGTTTCTATTTTTAGCTTATTAGTGAGAATTTCTTATTAGTTTTTGGCTTTTTATTATTTCTTATTAGGATCTCCGACAAGCCATGTGTGCGCCACGCATGATTTCTAGCAAGCCACGTCGGACTTGGCACCGAAATAACCGTTTTTCAAAAAAATTAGTCATTAAGTAATCCAAAAAAAAATATATTGGCACTAAAGTGAGCGCCGTACATAAATATTGGCACTCCATGTGTTTCTTCGCCTTTGAAATTCTTAGAGCAAGAGGAGAGCTTATAGACAAAAACTAACCTCTGACAGGGTAGGTTCGACGTTCCAATATATGCAAGCGCGGTTCTAAATTCCAAAAAATGAGGAACTTATTCTAACATGTAAGTTCTAGGTTCCAAGTGGTACTTTTGTAAGGAATTTGAAACCACTCACTCCTACTCCTAGTTGGAGTTGAAACAAGAAAGGTTTTGGAACTTGTAGGAATTAAGAGAACCGAAGATTGACTCTTAATTAGTGGAAAGTGTCCAAAAAGTTTTAAACTTTTTGCATTAGTGCATATTTAGTCATAAACTTTTCAATTGTGCCATTTTAGCTATAAACCTTTTGCATTTGTACTAATTGTGTCTATTCAGCCAATTTTGGTTGGAAAGTACTCACGTAGATGTCGATCGTCCTCCTTGGCATTGGTCGGTATTGATGTGGATATTTTTTAATATTTTCCAAACTAATTGAATACTAGTATAAGAAATTCCCCGAATTTTGTATTTTTTTTACGTTATTTATTTTTTATTTTTGGACTAAGGGCTGTGATGCCCTTGCCAAGCCGACGAGGGCCTCACCTAGACACGACACCCTTGCCTAACCCATGCTTTGGCCGGTGAGGGCGTCTCGCCCTTGCCCGGTGTTAACTTGGGTCATCGGCCTTCAATCCAAGAACAAAAAGAAAAAGTAAGAAAAAACAAGATATATATATGTATGAAAAAAATGTTCAAGTCAGTCTTTGCGTGAAACCACATAGGATGACCTGTGTGCACGTTCACCAAAATTGATCAAATAGGTTAAATTGGCAGACAATTATAAAAGATTTATGACTAAATTAGTACAATTGGAAGATTTAGACCGAATTGGCGCAAAATAAAAAAGGTCTAGGACATTTGGACACTTTTCCCCTCTTAATTATCTGGTTCATACATATTGATGGAGAACAAGATGTTGGTTGGATCGACTATGCTGCGAGATAATTTCTCCATTTTCAGAATGCTGGGATTCAATTGCAAATCCTGCAGGTCGTGACAAAGACAGGATTAACCGATTAACATCCTTGACAAATTAAAGTTGTTCTCATCAGGAGTCGATGCAATCATGAGACAACTTACTCCAAAGCATAACATTGATTCTTGACAAGTTGTGTGTCCACGAGTTGCAAGGGCTTGTCGCACTTTCTTAATGGCGCGTCAGTAAAATTTGTAATGAAGTTCGTTAACATAAAAAAAATTGTTCACTCGGCACATAAGATGAAGAGCTAGATCGACCATATTTTATAACAGATGACGCAACTAAATTTAAAAACGGCAGTCTAGAACAATTTAAGTAAATTATTTGCACATCTACTTTAATGTTCGACGTTTGTGTGAGGGGGCATCGCAGGTACTTGTTGCAAGGCTTTCCGCTTGGAGGTTCCAAGTGCTGTTACGATCGTCCGCCGGAAGGAGTGATAGAGCAAGCAGATGAACATCACAGAGGTTTCGATAATGCCCCATGTGGGCTTTGTGTTGCTTCTGCTTCGTCTCTACTCTGCATTCGTCAGTAGAGACCCAATTCCCTACTTCATGTCTTTCCTTTACCTCACCTGGGTATTTGCTTACTTTACTCTTTCTTTGGTTGTGTTTGGTTTATTTGGTTCTTTTGGGGAAAATACTGTTGCCTCTTACCTAGTTGGTTGGTTCCCTTTGTATTTTCGGATGAAAAAGATCCATCGTGATTATGTGAAGGCCTTTCAGAAGAAAATGGAGTTGGCAAATCAGAAACAGTCAGAAGAAAGGGTATAAGTTTCTACAATTTTGCTTCTCCATTCATAATTATGCCTCCAGGATAAGACTTCTGAACTGATGATTCCGCACCTGCATTGCCCTTGAAAAATAATGATTGAATCAACTGAGAGTTGCTCAGTTGCGCGTACAGGGCAGGTTATTTTAATCATTTACCTCCTTGACGTTCATCCCAAAGCATCTTTGTTTTTGTGTATTTAGTTAAGTACCAAGTCCCGCCTGATGACGCATAGCCTGAACATGTGCGGTTTCTGCTAGAGACTAGTGAAAATTTGAGTCGTTATCATTTTCAGGAGATTGGGAGACAAAGAGAACATCGCGTGTTTGTCCCGCTGTTCTTGCTCTGGTTTCTCTCTGCATTAAACTTTTGCCGTTCGGATGTCTACTTCATCTTCTTTTTGCATCTTTATCGGGTATGTTTCTCTTCTCTTTGGTTTCGATCAACTTAGAAATTAAGAATGACTGGCATTTCTTTTGCAGCCATCTCTCAGTTAAAGTTGGTGGAGATTTTGGTCAGAGTCTGGTGGGTAATAAAAGAGTACTACAACTTAGTCATCTGTAGAACATAGGGGTATTGCTCACTCGGTTGCATCACTTATTTCCCACAACCTCAGTAAGATAGGGGAGATGCTGAATTAGTTCAGTCTATTCATTTTGTTTACCCCTCAGACATTCTGAATTTTTAATGCTTTTGCCAACAAAGTGATTTTAAGGAGATAAATCACCATTTTGCCAGCGCGGGTACACTTAATCTAGTTGTAGCATTTTCTATCACCTTGGCTGAGCAGCTGTAGTATTTCTATGCGTAGAGTTACTAGGGCCTTGGCTATCGTGAAAGTGTAGATTTTCTTTTGCAGGATTAAAACACTAGGTTGTTAATACGAAACTCTTAGTAACTCTATATTCTACATGAACTGAATGTATTGCCTATGTTTTTATTATCCAGGTTCTTGCAGATTCAGAAATTCTGCGGTTGTTAAACTATGTGATAGAAAAGCTGTGGCCTGTATGCATGGAAGAATATGCATCAAAGAAGATTTTCCAACCAACTGTTGATTGGTTCCTGGAGAAACATAAAGAATCAACTTTGGTATGGTTGATTCTAGCTGTTTAGTTTCAGAGAATGACGATAATGATTTCATTAACAAAGGATTACAACGATATATAAAAGCCTTTCAACATCAAATGACTATTCTACCCTTATCCTAACACTAGCCAGTATCTGAACTTTATCCTCAGGGTTGTCTTGCACTTTCCTCTCCATAGGTTAACTGTCATCGCACGATCATTCTGTCCCTCTTTGAAATTTTCGTCTGATGCTGGTTGTTTCCTCACAAATTTCCATTTGATCAACGTGCATACATATTTGTACTGACATGTGTTTGATGTGATTAGTTGTCTGTAAAGGGAGAATCTTGCTTTTGTATCCTGAAGTTTTTATTCATCCCTTTGGACAAGTATCCAATGTGACCTCACTCTGGCATTGAGGAGTCAAAATTTCAGTGTCCTTATACTTTTCCATGCAATACGTCTCAGCTGAATATCAAAAAATTGCAGCTGGTCTAAACTCATGTTTTTCTGCTCCGTAATGCTTGTCCAGGGAAACTTTGGCATTAATGTTTTCCGTAGCAGGACCAAAATAGGGATAAGTATTGTTGATGCTTTTATCTAGTCAAATCTCCATGAAATGAGCATAGTGACACTGAGCTAAACCCGAAGCATAACCTGGCACGGAGACACAAGATATGAATTTCCTCTAGCATTAGGGTTACATTAAGGTTCAAGTCTTTATCGCTCCATTCGCAATGGGAGCGCACTGAGAGTATTCATTAACTCGCTTTTGATTTTTTCCCGGTAATTAAGTACTTGTAAATGACATCTGGGCATGGCTCAAACAACCATCTGGGCTCAAATTTTACAGGGAAACTTCGTGATGTAAGGGTTTCCATTTTACCCTTGGAAAAAGAAATAAATAGAGGGCAATTTAAGCAAAGGAACAAGTGTGGACGCAGGAAGCGTAATAAATAGAAACTAAGTATATAGGAGCGTTTTTCGACTATGTTTGAAGTATTCATAAGGTACACGCAGGATGGTGAAGTGGAGAAGAGTGTATAGTTTATTGTGGGATTGAGGGATGCGACCTAAGGTCAAGGGCAAGTTCTATAATATGGTGATTAAGCTGGTTGAAGTTAATGGGGTTGAATAATATGATTGAGTTCCAAAATGTGCACAAAATAAGTATTCACATACTTACTTGGATATTTAGGGAAAGTACATGAGTGGTCCTGAGGCCACCAATTTTTCGGCATGAGTTACTCTTTTTGTGTTTGGTAAAAGCAGAAGAAGGCCCTGGTTCAGTGCCTGTGCCTGGGAAGTAATCCACCTACGTTTACTGAAGTCCATGTTTTCCGTAATTCAGATGAGGATGATGGCTGGGTATGCATCTTAATCTCTGGGATGTCATGCATTTTCTGGTTTTTTCATGCTTTTGCCAAGTGCTGACAGGTTCTTGAATGTAACATGCAGGTTATAGAGGTGGGGATAAATTTCTGTGCAGATGATCATATGCGTTCCATACTTGCTATCAAACTACGGGATAGATTGGGACAAGGAATGTGGGTGAAGCTGGATATGAAAAATTTGTACGTTGATGGGAAGGTACATAAATTATAGATGATCTCATTGTAAATTTCGGGCAGTAATTCCTCGATCAGTTTGCTTCTGATTGCTTCTATGTATCCTGTCATTGTTCGTTTTGTATGGAAGATAATTCATGTCCTGGAAGAAAATGGTGTGGGTCTATAAATGCAGATAGTAACTTGGCAGAGTGGTACCGTTCAAAGTTTTAAAATATTATTACTCACAAGATATTTTGCTTTGATTTGCAGTTGGAATAAGGATATTCTTTTATTTGGTAGGTCTTGATCATGGTGAATTTTCTCAATCACTGGCCTTTTGTACGCCGCGTTCAAGTATGCTTTGTCGAGCCACCGCATTTCAGCATGGCTGTAAAACCTCTCTTTACTTGTGGGCTTGATGTTATGGAACCTCCTGTCATTGTTTTGTGGCTGGTAAAAGCTTTATTATTCCCTTGCTTATGTAGTCGGTCACTCTCTGTTTTTATCAGGATCTTATTCAATTGTTACTTTCTCAGGATAAGCTTCTGTCCACTGCATTGAAGAAGATGCTTGTATGGGTGAGGTTCTTAGCCATTTGCATTGCATTAATTTGCATGGTTTATCTATGTATTGGAATCTTGTGTTTCATTGTTTCTTAAGTGACTGGCAATCAGCATTTCATGTGCACGTCAAAGATGTCCGCCTTGAATTGTTGAAATCTGGTTTTCTTAAAATTGTTGCAGCCCAGTGCTCTAATGTTCGATGTGGAGAAATATGCTTCAACATGCCCAGGTAATGTGCAGTGAAAGCATGTAAACTCAAATATGGTTAGCCACCCAGAAAACAATCGCCTCTCCACTGGCAATTACCATTTGCCACTGCAGTCGACCCGCCACCGTTGCTGCTGTTCGCCTCAGTTCATGCCACCAATTCCTCCTCTCTCTCTCCTCTGCGATGTCCATCCATCTGTCTCATGCACCCTGACTGGTACGGCTCGGGGGCTCACTCTGAGGTCATGAGCCGCCAATGGGTAACCTCGGCTAGATGTCGTGAGCGGCCACAGATTGATATCGATCGAGGTCGTTCATGGCTGCAACAAGGCCAGTGACCTAGCTCTGAGGCTTTCATAGGCTGAAGGAGGCCGGTGGCTTCAGATCAAGGTTGGCACTGCTGTGATGTGACCTCGATCGAGGCTGTTTGAGAGACATAGATACTCGTGACGAGCAAGGGTGGTGGCGCTGAGTTATGAGGCGGGTGACGTGAGCTTGGCGACAGCGTGACGGTTTGGCGGCGGCTGGTGTGGCAGCTGAGCGTAGAGTTTTGGTGGTTATGATATTAGTTGGTTTTGGGTGGGTATAGGGAGTTTAGGATTTGGTGGGGGCAGATGACATTTCCATAAATAAGGCATTTGAAGTGCAAAGTGATGTCTAATGGCGAAACTCAAGATGCAAAGTGTTATTTATCGATAGTAGAGGATGGTAAGTGGTAATGGTGTGAAGGTATTTTTCCCATTAACTTTGTGCAAGTAGGACCACCAACTTGTTTTTACAGTTCTGACATTTGATTTCTTCCCTCATTTGTGGGCAATTAAGTTCTTTTTTTCCCCTGACCACTTGCTGTATGAGGTGAGTTGTTGATATTTATACTTCTACAGCAAGGCAATGAGGAGTGTCTGAATGTAGGGGAATCTTGATTCTTTTGTCTATTTGTAGTCGCATTGCAAGTACTGAGATGCTAACTATGTTTCTACAGCTTTGTGCATTCAGCTGGGCCTAAAGTACTGATTGTTTCCTTTGCTTGAAAACACAGAAAGTTGCTTCTCCTTGAATGCAGAGGAGCCTGATGCTTGCGTTAGAGTTGGAGCAATTACAACGTCTGGGTTAAAACCACCATGGTTTCTTGGTTTGTTCATGTCACGACTCCACGTTTCCTTGTTGACCTTTTAGTACTTGAAGTTGATTCTTGTATTTTTTGCAGTGTCAGTTGACTGGTATGTGAAAGTCAGACTGGGTAATTGTATATTCAGGAGCAGCACACAGAGGACACAATCTCCTAGTTGGGATGAAGAATTCAGGATACCTGTCACATGGGAGTTGCGCGATAAGATAAGAGTTGAAGTCTGCTACAAGGGCTTCTTATTCGACAAGACTTATGGGTTTGCTCCTTCACTCTATTGCGACTTATGCAAAGTTTTGTGAAATGTCTAATTAGCACAATAGGCATGTTTTGTAAGTGGAGTGGAATAGTGTAGAAACGGAATGGAGGAAGAAATGAAATGGAAGGGGAATGAACCAAAGTTGAATGGGCATGAAATTCCTCTGATTGATCGTGATGGAGAAATAATTTGGGAACCAACAGATCTAATAAGGAATGTTAACTATGTCCTTAGAAATGTGTACAAGAGAAAACAAGTAAGGGTAAACTTAGAAATAATAAAAAATCTGAAGGACTATTCTAAAATGTTTACCAGCCATCAATATTATGGGGTTGGCAGGGCCTCCATTTCTTCAGTTCCTCTTTCTGTTTTTTGGTTGACGGGTAAAGATCGGAACGAGAAGGCGTTTGAAGGAGAGGCGTCCTGCCTTTTGTTAATGTTAAAAATTGGTTCAAAACTGTTATGCTTTTGGTGCAGTGGAAACTTACTTATGGATTTAAATGTTATGTAGGTCTATAATTGAGCATCTTTTGGTTCTTGAGCTCCTTTTGTAGTTGGTTTGCACCCCTTTGTATGGAGCTTATCTTTGCCTATATTAATAAAAGCTATATTCTAGATTTTATCTGGACCTATTTAAGTTCATCTGGTCTGGAGTGCGTCCACAAACTTCAGATATTTTATCTGATTCGCCTTATATTTGTGCTACAATGTGTTGCCCTTAGGATTCACACTTCAAATATGTTATGCATCGATAAGATTCCTTAATTTGACCTAGGCCATGTAACTCTCTCTATGTTCCACAGCAGCATTTTAGTCCCTCCAGTCAAGAATTGGGGCCTCATAATCACCACTTTAGCACCATGGAGACTGCATCTTTGTTACCCTATGCAAGAAAGAGATGCTTTAATCAGCCTGTGAAGAAAGAGAAAGCAAGAGACATTGTTCTTATTAGATGCAGACATGTGAACTTTACCCATCTCCTTTGTTCTGTCCCCATGTGATCACCCAGTCCAGTGGCTGTCCATATTTATCTTTCTGATTACAGACATAAGTAGGGTGCCATGTGCGTGGACTGATGTCTTTTCTCCAGGACTGCTGCCTGTCAGGTCATGATGCCGATGGCATTCAGTGACTTAATTCTTCTGTTTAGTTTTCTTGCTTCTATTAGCATTTCTGAAGACTGGGAACTTCCAAATTGTTGAGAGAAAAAAACTAAATTGAATGCTTGGTTAGGTCAATGTGACCCCAAGCTATCTATTTATAAGAAAGCCAAAAGACCAAGAATTACAATATTGCCCTTATTGCTACTATTCATAAAATAATAAAGAAAATAGACAAATATGCCATCATGGGCCAAATATTCTCAACACTCCCCCTTAAGTTGGATTATAAATATCACACATGCCCAACTTGACTAAAACAGGATGAAACAATTTACTCCCTAGTCCTTTAGTGAACGCATTAGCCAGTTGATCACCGGACTGTACAAAGGGCATACAAATTAATCCACTTTCCAACTTCTCCTTGATAAAGTGTCTGTCAATCTCCACATGTTTTGTACGGTCATGCTGTATAGGATTGTGAGCAATACTAATGGTGGCCTTATTATCATAATATGGCATCATGGGAAGATGAACGGATACACCAAGATCTTCAAGTAATCCTTTAAGCCATAACAACTCACAAACTCCTTGTGCCATCGCACGAAACTCTGCTTCAGCACTAGACCGAGCAACAACATTTTGCTTTTTGCTTCACCAAGTCACAAGATTCCCTCCTAAGAAAGTACAATACCCAAAAATAAACTTCCGATCTGGAGATCTAGCCCAATCAGCATCTGTATAAGCTTCAATCTTCAAGCCATCATGAGGAGATAAACGAATCCCTTTCCCAGGAGCATATTTCAAATACCGAAGGATTCGGAGAACAACATTCATATGAGTAGAGTGTGGATCATGCATAAACCGACTCACCAGGCTCACAAAGAAAAGCAATATCAGGCTGGTGGGACAAATAAATCAACTTGCCCACTAACCGTTGATAATGAACCTTATCCACTCGGATCACCATCTTTTTCTCAAAGACGAGTATTGGCCTCAATAGGCGTATCAGACGGGTGACATCCTAATAACCCAACCTCTCACAAAAGATCAAGGACATACTTCCTTTGGGATAGAAATATACCCTTTGAAGATCGAGCAACTTAAATCCCAAGAAAGTACCGCAGCTTTCCAAGATCTTTTATCTCGAATTCTTGTTCGAGAAACTTTTTCAACCCACTCGATCTCATCTCTATCATTCCCTGTGACAATGTCATCTACATAGACAATGAGAATAGTAATTTTAGCACCTGATTTCTTCACAAACAAAGTGTGATCAGCATTGCTCTGTTTATACCCAACAGTGTCCATTGCTCTCCGAAACCTACCAAACCAGGCTCGAGGTGACTGCTTTAAACCATAAGGTGCACATTTCTGCTTGCACACTTTATCTTGAGTTTTTTCACAAGAAAAACATGTAGGAATCTCCATATACATCTCCTCTTCTAACTCTCTATGAAGAAAGGCATTCTCACATCTAACTGCTGAAGATCCCATCCCCGGTTAACGATACACGAAAGTAGTACTCCAACAGTATTCAACTTGGCAATAGGAGCAAAGGTTTCTTGATAGTCAATCACAGAAGTCTTGAGTAAATCCCTTTGCCACTAACCATGCTTTATATCTGTCCACAAGACCATCCATCTTTTGTTTGACTACAAACACCCACTTACATCCTACCGGTTGTTTCCCGGGGAGGAAGAATAACAAGATCCCACGTGTCATTTTTCTTCAAAGCATACATCTCCTCCACCATTGCTGCCTTCCACTTCTCATATGCAAAAGCTTCCCGCCAATTTTGTGGAATAGAAATAGAAGATATAGAAGACACAAAAGTAAGATAAGAGCTAGACAAAGAGTCATATGAGACAAACCGGGATATAGGGTGTTGAGTACAAGTTCTAGTACCCTTTCAAGTGCAATAGGAAGATCAGAAGAAGAAACCATACCAAGAGTAGTAGAATCCGGATCGGAGATGATGATTGAATAGGCAATGTGTCGGTGGTCTTAATTTGCTTGTTGGTAGTGGGCTCCCTATGACGATATGTCTTCAATGTCTTGCTACTATCTATAGTTTGCCTGACAGGAGTGGGAGCAGACTCTCCCTTAAGTGGTTGCTTTGCTATCTCCTCCTGTATTACTATACTATCCTCTCGTGTTGCATTGTTCTCTACTTGAGAAGGAGAACACTCTTGGGAAGGAGGAGAAGCATTAGAGACTATCGGAGAAGAATGGTAAGTAATATCCATAGGAACATCCAGAGTAGGGAACACCTTTGACAAGGACACTCCCCCGAAGAGGTGGAGCTGAATAATAGGAATTAGACTCGTGAAAAACCACATCCATAGATATGATGGTGCGCCTAGAAGGAGGATGATAACGCTTCTAACCCTTTTGAGTAGGTGAATTCCCAAGAAAAATGCAGCAGGGACCACGAGGTTCCAACTTACTCTTAGAGGTGGTGTTACGAGCATAACAAACACAATAAAAATTTTTGGGGTAAGAATAAAAGTTGATCCCCGCAAAACATCAATAGGTGTGCGAAAATCAAGAATTCTCGTAGGCATCCGATTTATTAAATAGGCAGCAGTTAAGATAGCATCACCGCAATACCGAAATGGGACATAACGGTAAAACATAAGAGACCTAGCAACTTCTAGCAAATGTCGGTTCTTTCTTTTGGCAACACCATTTTGTGCGGGGGTATCAACACAACTAGTCCGATGAATAATGCCATGATCGGAGAGATATCGTTGAAACCGACCCTCGGTGTATTTAGTGCCATTGTCACTACGAAGAATTTTCAAAGTTGCATTGAACTGAGTCTCGAACCATTTTGTGAAAATTTGGAAACAAGTGAAAAACATCACTCTTATGTTTCAACAAATAAACCCAAGTTGTACGAGAATAACAATCAATAAAAGTGACAAACCATCGGTGATCGGAAATAGTAGTATGCCGGGAAGGACCCCACACATCAAGTATGAATCACATGAAAAGGGAAATGACTTCTATTATTTGAAGATGAATATGTTGAACGAGTTTGTTTAGCCGTAACACGAGCTTCACAAAAAAACTCAATCTTTATTACAAGCTAAAATGAGACTATGAAAAACTTTTTCTAAAGTTCCTAAAGGGGGGTGACCTAATCTGCAATGCCACCGATGAAGATCCGTCAATGCCGAATTAACTTGATGACGCTTAGAAGACAAAGCTTAAGTAGAAAGCCCACTACCCTCGAGCAAATAAAAAGCACCATCCAATCTACCATGTCCGATCTCCTTCTCCGTTACCGGATCGTGGAAAACACAATAAGAAGGAAAAAAAGGCTACTTTACAGTTTAAGTCTCGAGTAAGACTACCGATAGAAAGGAGATTAGTAAAGAATGATGGAATATGTAAATAGAAAACAAGGGAAGAGTGGAGGAATAATTGATAACCCCTTTTCTAGCAATGGAAGAGAGAGTTCCATCAGCTACGTGAACTTTGTCTCTACTAGAAGTAGGGGTATATTGATGAAAGAGACTAGAAGAACCTGTCATGTGATTTGTAGCCCCTGCATCAATAATCTATGGGCTGGAAACAACAGATGTATTAAACCCCCCAAATAAGATACCTGAAGTGGCTAGGTTTGAAGCAAAAGGAGAAGACGAATTAGCAACCGTAAAGGAGGCAACAGCAGTAGAAGCTTTCAGTAGATGTCGAAATGCCTGAAGTTCTTCCTGAGATAAACCGATATCAGTAGGAGGTGCAGTAGGAACAGTTTTAATATGATTTGCCTTTCTTTCTGCCCTTTTTGCCTCAAAATCTGCAGGTTTTCCATGTAATTTCCAGCAGGTAGCTTTAGTATGATATGGCCTATGACAATGTTCACACTTGACCACTTCCTTAGAGGCATCATCAGAATGAAAGAACAAACCAGTTTTGTCAATAGCGCCAGCACGGGTTTGTAGAGTAGCTCGATCAACAGAGGAATGAAGCATTGTTGCCCTACAGCTTTCTTCAGAGTGAATTAAGGCATAGGACTGTTCCGGAGTAGGGATTGGAGATCGACTAAGAACTTGAACACGTATATGATCATATTCAACATTTAATCCTGCTAAGAAATCATAAACTCTGATTTTGTCCACATGCCTCTCATAGACAGCAATGTCTGCATCATTGGTTGGGTGATAATCAGCATAATGATCTAGCTTTGGTCACAAACTCCGAAACTTAGCATAATATTGAGATATAGTCATCTCCTTTTGAGTGGTGTCATGAACCTTTTTCGGAAGGTCATACACCTGTGCATCATTCTCGAGTTGACCATAGGTACCCCTTGCAGCCGTCCAGATTTGTGCCGCAGTATCAAGAAGCAAATATCCTTATGCAATATGTGGCTGCATCGAGTTAAGCAACAAGGACATTATCAAAGAGTCATTCGAGATCCACTTTTCCTGAGTAGTACCTGATGTAGTCAGCATCGCAGAAGTGCCGTTGATATGTCCTGTAAGCCCACCGCCTGCAATGGTCAAGAATGTCGATCGAGACTATATCAAATAATTTGTGCTGTCAAGCTTCACAAGAATCGCAGCAAAAGTAATATAATCTGTACGACCATCTCCATTAGGTGTAGAGCCCGAGCCCTCATACATTATATCTTAGAAGTTGATTCGAAAAGCGCGAAAGGAATAATCAAACCACAAAAAACTTGCTAAAACAGGCCACAAACTTGGAATGAAGTCCTCTAGTAATAGTTTGAATTTGTCCTCCAAAAAGCAGCCAAATCAGATAAGGGAAGGCAAAAAACGATTTTTTCAGGGTTTTGAAAACCTGAAAAAAAAATCGATGATTCTGATTTTTCCCACAAAATCTGGAAAAAATATGGTTGTCCACAAACTGCAGTACTTTGGTCTTCGCAACGAGATAACTATAGGCCCGCGGCAAGGCAGAAACAATCTCAAATAAGAAGATCCAAAAAATCACAGAAGAGGATGAACCACCATCGCAAATTGCAAAGAAGCTTTAATTTATCTCATAGAGGTGAGAGTTAGGGAAGATACCAAATTCAAAGAATGACCTCATGAGTGCTACCTTATGCTGTGAAAGAAGGCAAAGAAAAAGGAGAGAAGGAACTACGGTGGGAGAGGGTGAAGGTGAGAAGAGAGGGAGAAAAGAACGCTTGCGTAGAGAAGAGATTAGGGTTAGGGTTTCAGTTCTGCCCTTACTCCGATACCATGTTGAGAGAAAAAAGCTGAACTAAATGCTTGGTTAGGTCAATGTGACCCCAAGCTATTTATTTATAATAAAGCCAAAAGGCCAAGAATTACAATATTGCCCTTATTGCTACTATTCAGAAAATAATAAAGAAAATAGACAAATATGCCCTCATGGGCCAAATATTCTCAACACAAATTGACATTTTGATTTTCTCAAAGTAAAATCGTGTTTGTGGCATGACAGATTGCTAAACCCGAATGCTTTTGGACTTTATCATTAGTAGATTATCGATATGGCATTCTACTCAGGGAATTGAAGCTAGAATATTTGCTAACTTTAAAAGTCCCCGTGCATTCTCTGTCTAGGCTCTAGGAAGTTCTGCTTTTCTTGATTCTGCCATCCCAAGCTGCTTTATGTTTGAAATAAGTCATGTACTATTGGTCCTATATTATTTGCAGATGGAGTTCTTTAGATATAAATGCTGTTAGAGATGGGAGAACACGTTCCAGGCGGTTGCGTCTTAGTAACAAAGAAAGACAGTATTTGCGTCTTTCAGTAACTGTGCTCAAAAGCAATGTACCTGCTCTATCTGCTGTTCCTTAAAATTAGTTTATTAGAAGTTTCCTTAGAAGATTTCTCTGGCTCCGAACTGATGGATTTTGTCTCTTCTCTGTGTCTAGGAAGACAGTCATTTACCTAATGAACATTGGTTCTCCCTGGATGAAGGTAATAAGCTCATTCCATTGTTAAATAGCTAGAAACCAATTTTTTTTTTTTATGGTTGTGAAATTTTGTGGGACTACCGTCAATTATTCTAAAAAAGGCTACTAAGCGTGAGGTGGAGCGCTAGAATATATAAATATTAAACCGCGCCTTCATCTAACAGGTTTAAGCTTTTAGAATAGTAGACAGTGGTCTTACAAAATCTCACAATGGTATTTTTCTCATATCGCTTGACTATAAGGTTTGATTGAGTTTTATGTTTAGGGAGTCTCCTTCCACCTAGTAGAAGGGAAAAGTTAATATGATATTGTTCAGTAATGTGGTACTAATACATTGATAACCCAATAAACCCTAAGAGTGACAAAGACCACTTTACCCTTTATATTTTTAATACTCCCCCTCAAGCTGGAGTATAGATATTAATCATGCCCAGCTTGTTACAAATATATTCTATCCTCCCATAACCTAAAGGTTTAGTAAAAAAGTCTGCAAGTCGTTCACTAGTTCTGTCGTGACTGGGAAGAATTATTCCACTTTGCTCTTAATATGTTTTGTTCTCTCATGAAACATGGGATTCGAAGCTTTATGCGCTGCAGCCTTATTATCACACTACATAGGCATAGAAACTGAAACTTTCAAGCCTAACTTAGTCAATAACTGCTGAATCTACACTAATTCACATGTCACTTGTGCCATGGCTCTATATTCGACTCAGCGCTGGAATGAGCAACAACACTCTGTTTCTTAGTCTTCCGTCACACCATATTTCCTCCAACCAATGTACAATAGCCAGCGGTTGATCTCCTATCATCCCGGAGACCCCGCCTAATCGGCATTAGAAAATCCTTCAACTTTACTATGATCATGGTTTTGGTAGACAATTCCTTTTCCTAGAATCTTCTTCAAAGTACCTTAAAATTACAATTACTGCATCCCAATGGGATGTACGAGGGGAAGACAAACCGGCTTACCACACTAACTGGAAAGGCAATGTCCGGTCGAGTAACGGTGAGATTATTTAGTTCGCCTACCAATCTTCTTTATCTCTTTGGATTATCAAAAAGCTCTCCTCCCTCGGGAACTAGTTTAACCCCTTATTCCACGAGTGAATTAAGAGGCTTTGATCTCAACATACTTGTCTTAATGAGTAAATCCATGACATATTTTCTATGTGACAGAACAATACCTTTACGTGGATTGTGCCACCTCGAGTCCCAAGAAATACTTCAATTTTCCTAAATTCTTAGTCTGAAACTATTTTTGAAGATATACCTTTAGTTTAATTATACCAACCAAGTCATCTCCCGTAATGATAGTATCATCCACATATGCAATCAAGAATAGTTTGCTTTCTCTTGTCTATCTATAAAAGAAAATGCTCATTGTCACATCTAGATAGTCCAAAGGAAAGTACGGCCTCGAAAATCTTCCAAACCATGCCCGCGGAGATTGCTTTAACCCATACAAAGATCTTTTTAGTTTGCAAACCAGTCCTCCCGATTCCCTCTCGAGCAACATACCCCGGAGGTTGCTTCATATAAACCTCTTCATGAAGAGTGTCATGTAAAAAAGCATTCTTGACATCAAAGCTGAACTAAGGACCAATTATAGGTAGCAAGAAGAGAGATCAAAATACGAATAGAAGATAAGTATCCACATAGTCAACCCCATATACTTGAGCATACCCTTTCGCAACAAGTCTCGTTTTTAAGCGAGCAAGGGAACCATTACGATTGACTTTCGCGGCATACACCCACCTACAACCAATAGCGTTTTGCCGGAGGAAGAGGTACCGGGTCCCAAGTTTGGTTAACTTGTAAAGCCTTTAATTCTTCTTCCATAACTATCCTCCAACCAAACTTTGTAATGCCTCATATACGGACTTGGGGATAGGATATTGCTCAACAAAGAGATAAAACGGATCGAAAGGAAGAAGACACAAAAGAGTATAAAATAAAATTTGCAATAGAATATCAAGTACAAGCATGTGCACCTTTGCGATGAGCAATAGAAAGATCAAGATCAGACATAGGAGGAGGACCAACTAATGGCGGATTTGGGATGGAAGATGGCGTAGTAATGGCATTAGGAAGGGGGAAGTATGAACATGAGGACGCCGAGTATAAACTTTTAAAGGATGTGGTTCCCGTGTAGAAACTGGGGAAACAACTGGAATAGTTGACCGGATGGTGGTCACGTGGAATTCTTCATCCAACTCGAGACACAAAAATTGGAACATCATGATAAAGTGTGGATTCAAAAAATGAAACATCAGCAGTTATGAAGTACTTTTTCAGCAAAGGAGAATAGCAACGATACCTTTTTTGAGTACGGGAGTAACCTAGAAACATACACTTGATAGCCCTATGATCAAGTTTTGATATTGCGGTCGATGATCACGAATAAAACATGGACAACCAAAAATACTAGGTGGTAAGCCAAACAGTGGCTGATTTGGAAATAAAGTAAAAAATGGAATACCACCTCGCAAAATAGAAGAAGGCATGCGATTAACAAGATAGCATGCAGTCAAGACAAGCATCGCACCAAAAGGTTTTGGGGACCTTCATCTCAAATAGTATAGATCTAATAACTTTCAACAAATATCTTTCTTCCTTTCAGCAACACCATTCTGTTGTGGTGTATCGGATAGGAAGATTCATGAATCATACCATGTTGTCATAAAATCATAAAAAGGTGCGGAAAAGTACTCCTTAGCGTTGTCGAACGCAAAACTTTAACATACACAGCAAAATGAGTGTAAATTTCAAATATAAACGCACGAAATATAAAAAACAACTCTGAACAATTTTTCATTAGATATAATCGTTGATTTCAAAGAAGAAAAGTAGTTTCTTCTATTTTTTATATTTTGTCACAATGTTACGTAGAACATTATACATAAATAGAGTCTAGGACAACTATGCTAAAGAAAGGAAATAAAGGCGGATAAGGAAAAAATTTCCTACTTCCTAATCTTGAGGATTCATAAATAAAGAAAATAAAATGAATGGAAACAAAAGAAACTATATCTCAAGATTTTCTCCCGATTTTTCGAGATCTTCTCCCGATTCTTCGACATCCCCCTCAAGTTGGTGCATAAATATCTATCATGCCCACCTTGGCGATGAGAGACTCGAAATGAGGTCCGAATAAAGGCTCAGTAAGAATTTCAGCTATTTGTTGCGTTGGCACAAATGGCATACAAATAGCTCCCGCATCAATCTTCTTAATAAAGTGTATCGATCTCAACATGCACTGGATTATGTGCAATGTTTATTGCACCCTTGTTGTCACAAAGCTGCCTTCATAGGCATTTTCATTGGCACTCGAAGTTCTTCTAGTACTCGTGTTAGCCACAACGTCTCACAAGCTCCATGGGCCATTGCTCGGTACTCAGCTTCCTCGATGCTTCGTGCCACCACATTATGCATCTTACTTCGCCAAGTAACCAAGTTCCCCCGCATATGTACAATATCCTGAAGTTGACCTTCAGTTGCCCGGCTGCATCCGTGTATGCTTCAATTCCCGTTGAGTAGACTTTTTGAATAGCAATCCTTTTCCAGGTGTGCTCTTTAGGTATCTCAAGATCCTATACACACCTCAAGATGTCTTTCATAGGGAGAATGCATAAATTGGCTTATCATACTCACAAAGAAAGGCAATATCCGGCTGAGTATGCGATAAATAGATCGCTTCCTACGTATCAATAGGAACCTCATCTTTGTCATCTCCGAGTTTTTGATTTGGATCTTTGGAGTATCTCGCCGGTCTACAACCACTCATTCCTCGTCTCCTTTAGAAGATCCAGGACATATTGCCTTTGTGAAACTACAATTCCTTTTTTTGATCGAGCCACCTCCATTCCAAGGAAATACCTTAGAGTTCCCAAGTCTTTGATCTCAAATTCAGAAGCAATACATTCTTTCAACCTGTTCATCTCGGCAATATCATTCCCGATGAGAATGATGTCATCAACGTACACTATTAGAATTGCAACCTTCCCATCACGAGAATGCTTTACAAACATGGTATGATCAGCTTGTCCTTGAACATACCCTTGTTTCTTCACGAGGTCGAGTGAACTTCTCAAACCAGGCCCTTGGTGATTTCGATCCATATAACGACTTCTTCAATTTACAAACCTTTGATCCAAACTTCCCGTCAAAGCCCGAGGGAAAATCCATGTATACTTCTTCCTCCAAATCTCCATTCGAAATGCATTCTTCACATCTAGTTGCTGCAGAGGCCAATCAAGATTGGCTGCAAGCGATAGGAGCACTCTAATAGTGTTTAGCTTTGCAACTGGAGCGAAGGTCTCAAAGTAATCGATGCCATAAGTCTGCGTGAATCCTTTGGCAACCAACCGAGCTTTATACCTTTCAAGGGACCCATCAACCCTATGCTTAGTTGTGAATACCCATTTGCATCCAACTGTAGACTTTCCCTTGGGTAAATCCACCCATCCCATGTTCCATTTTTTTTATAGAGCTTTCATCTCCTCAAGAATTGCTTCCTTCCATTCAGGAACTTGTAGGGCATCCCGCATAGTTTTTGGAATCTCCACTCAAGACAAGGTTGAGGTAAAGGCACGAAAATTGAGTGAGGTTTTCGTAAGACACATAATGAGACATAGGATGTTTGGTACAGACCTAACTCCTTTTCGAATAGCAATAGGTATCTCAAGTTCATCAAGTAGACTCATTTTTTTTACTATGATCAAAGTTGGACAGATTGAGTTGGAACATTACACCGATGATTGTATGGAGTTACAGTCGAGTCTTGGTTCGGACTTTTGGCACCTTAAGGGAGCAAAAGACTCATTTCTTTGAGTTTTGTTTCTTCTCGTGTGAGACTTGTGCATAGGATGGGAGCTCGGTATTCTTGGTACTAGTTTCGCACCTATTATGTTCACAAGTAGGATGAGATGCCAAAATAGGTGGGTCCGAACTTTCATTATTTGAAAAACATGGTTCAAAATCAGGTATAAGAGTCGAGGGAAGAGGATTTTCAGGTTTTGCAAGACGAAAAGACTCTATGATGGTGTTGTGCGAATCTGCACTTTCTTTCCCCCGAATATGAGCTCCAAAAAAAGGTGTTAATTCGAAAAAAGGTGACATCCATGGTAACAAACATGTTTTTGGAAATCGGTCAAAGAATTTATACCCTTTTTGGTTAGGAGCATAACCAACAAGCACACATCTTTTGCTCTAGGATCAAGTTTGCCTCGATTTCTATCATGGATGTTGACAAACGAGGTACATCCAAATAGTTTTAAAGGTAAGGCTGCAGTAAGCCTAGAGGCTGCATAGTTCTTTTGAAGGACTCTCGGGGTGTTTGAAACTTTAACACTCGAGAAGGCATTCTGTTGATAAGATATGTGGATGTAAGAAGAGCTTTACCCCATAGGTATGTGGGAACTTTAGTTGTGAAGAGTAGAGCCCTAGTTACTTCTAAAAGGTGTTTATTCTTCCTCTCTACCACCCCATTTTGTTGAGGAGTGTCAGGACAAGAACTTTGATGCACAATTCCCTATTCCAAAAAAAATTGTCCCAAAATTTTATTGAAATATTCTCTCCCATTGTCATTTCGATAATCTGAATTTGTACTTGAAATTGTGTTTGTATCATGGTGTAAAATTTTTAAAAATAGACTCCGTCAGATTTTTCTTTTAACAAGTACACCCAACTCACTCTTGTATGATCATCAATGAATGTAACAAATCATTTCTTTCCAGAGGACATAGGAATTCGAGATGGACCCCAAACATCACTATGAATTAATGAGAATGATTTCGATGACTTGGTAGGTTTGAGAGGGAAAATTGGTTCGATGATGTTTGGCCAATTCACAGAATTCACCTGAAATGAAGATGGACTTTTATTCAAGAACAACTTTGGGAACAAGAACTTCAAATATTGAAAATTCGGATGACCTAGCTTTATAGTGCCATAACATAATATCATCATCCTTGCAAATAGTAACAGATTCAAACAGCTACCATGAAATTGTCTACTTGAGCTTGTTCCATCGTCAAAGAAATAGAGTCCTCCACTCTCTAGCACTGCCAATCGTCCTCCCCGAGGTCAAGTCCTGAAACTCATAATGAGATGAGAAAAAAATGAGCTCGACACTTTTGATTAGAAGTTATTTTACTAATGGACAACAAGTTACAAGACCGCTTTGGAACATGGAGGACATTATGAAGCGTGGGGGCAAGGGAGAGCTTGATGGATCCTAATCTAGCTATAGCCGAAAGAGAACCATCTGCAATTGTGATTTTTTTATTTCCCTGCACACGGATTATAGGTAGAAAAGAGTTTTGAACAGCCTATCATATGATCGGTTGCTCCTAAATTAAGAATCCATGGAGTATTTTGGTGTGGATTTTCTATGAGGAAAGCAATAGGAAAATGATTACCTTGATGGGCTAAAGGACAAGAAGGATTTAAAGAAGGTTGTGGAGATTGAAGGAGTTTGTACAGGTGCTGTAACTGTTCCTTTGTGAATGGAACCGAATCAGACTTGATTTGCTCTTCCTCATTTGTTGCTTGGAACGCACGACCATCACTACTGCTCCTTCTCTTCCAGTCTTCTTTTTTCTAATTCTGCGGTTTGCCATGAATTTTCCAGTAGGTTTCTTTGGTATGCCATGGTTTCTTGCAATGTTCACACCGTGGTTTCTTCCTCCTCTCTTCTTCAGAGTCAAGCCCGCGAGCTACAAGTGCAGAATTCTCGAATATAGACTTATCATTTGTTTCCGAATCACGTGGCATGATTCGCCTCCGAGATTCCTCCCTCCCAACTTCATAGAAAACCTCGCGGATGGATGGCAGAGGTTTCTAACCAAGGATTCTGCTTCTCACCTCATCCAAGCTTCGATTAAGGCCTCGCTAGAAACATGTAAACTCTATCATTCTCTTCTCTCTTCATTTGTCTCTTGCAATCAGCCGGATTTTCTCATGTATCATCATAGCATTGATCTAATTCCTGCCATAAGGTCACCATTTCATTGAAGTAAATAGTGACCTCACGATCTCCTTGCCTTGATTGCCATAGCTTTGTCTTCAATTCAAAGATCCGGGAAGACTTCTCCAAATCAGAATATGTTTCTCTCACAACGTCCCACACATCTTTAGCGGTCGAAAGGAATAGATGCGGTTTTCCAATTGTTGGCTCCATAGAATTGATCAGCCAGGCAATCACTAAGGAGTTCTCCGATCTCCAGGCCTTCCATCTCGGATCACTTTTTTCTGGTTCTTTTTCCTTGCCTATCAAGTGGCCAAGCTTCCCTCTGCCATCGATTGCTAGTTTCACCGATTGAGCCCACCGCAAATAATTTCGGCCATTCAATCGGTGAACTATTAATAGCAGGCTGGAGTTCTAGGAGAATTGCTCTCCACTATTGCTCGATTGTCCAGAGAAATCAATTGAAATTTTCTCTAGCACGACACCCGAATCGGTGTCCTTACGAGCCCGGTCATCGCCGTTTTCACCATAGTAGGAGCTGGATTCAAAACGTCCGCTCCGATACCATGTTGATTTCAAAGAAGAAAAGTAGTTTCTTCTATTTTTTATATATTGTCACAATGTTACGAAGAACATTACACATAAATAAGTCTAGGACAACTATGCTAAAAAAGGAAATAAAGGCAGAAAATGAAAAGATTTTCTACTTCCTAATCTTGAGGATTCATAAATAAAGAAAATAAAATAAATGGAAACAAAAGAAACCATATCCCAAGATTTTCTCCTGATTTTTGGAGATCCTCTCCCGATTCTTCGACAATAGCCAAGTTACTCTGGAATAGTCATCAACAAAAGTAATAAAATATCTAAAACTCAAATTGGAAGTCACATGACATGGACCCCAATTATCTAAATGAACTAACAAAAAAGGAGACTGTTCATTTAATGACTCGAGGCGGATAACTAACACGATGTAATTTGCCAAGTTGGCATGACACACATTCTAAATTAGAAAGAGACTTAAAACTGGGATCTAATTTCTAAAGACTATATGGAAAAGGATAACCAAGACAACAGTGGATTTGATGTAGAGAAGTAACACCGAACATGCAAAGGAAGTTGAGTCTTCAAGCACATATACCCCCTTCCTCACGTCGTTTACCAATCGCCCTCTTCGTAGCAAGATTCTGGAATATACAAGAATCAGAATAGAATGCTACTGAATATTGAAAAGTTTTAGTTGACTTACTGACTGACATGAGATTAAATGGAAATTATGGAAGATGACGGATTGAGGATAATAGCAATGAAGGAGTTGGATGAACTGTGCCAACCCTCTTAACATGCGTAGATGAAGCATTGGCTAATGTAACTGTGGATGAAGATGGAGTAAGAGAGGAAAATATACCTTGAAGACCTAACATGTGATCGAAGCCCCCGAATCAATAATCCAAAGACGAGAAGTAGCTGAAACACATGCAATAGCATTACCTGCCGGACCAAAATAGCAGTGGAAGTAGGTTGTGAACTCTGAGACTGATTGTACTGAGCAAATCCCTCTTCAGATATAACCATTACCTTGCCCTCAGAAGCCTTTGAAAAAGAAACAGTACCAGATGCAGAATTTGCAAATTGTTGCTGCTGCCTTGGTCTCCCATATAACTTGTAGCAAAATCTCTGAATATGACGGGTTTGCCATAGTAATGACAAGTCCGTGCTGCCCCTGAGTTATCAGTAGACGGTTGAGATTGTCCAAAAAGATGCTGTTGGCCTTGGCTTCTCCCTATTCCTATGCCTCAGCCTCCCCCTCAGCCGCCACGTCCATTATATCCTCCACGGTTTCCTCCATCACTGCTACTCCCACTACTAGCTCGAAATTGTGACACGAGCCGAATTATCTGCCATAGGTGTGGGGTCCCGAGAAGACTCACGAGATACCCAAAGAACCCTAGCAAACGTATCCGTGAGTGAGGCAACAATCTCTCCTACAAGAATTTGAGACATAACAGTTTCATATTTGGGGCCAAGACCTCCTAAGAATCCCAGCCAATTTTTCTTTTTGAAGTTGCATTTGCTAAAAATTGGCTGAAATAGGAAGAACAGCATTCAATTCCTCAATACTTTCTCTTAAAATCAGCAAAGTACTAAGTAATAGAACGTTCCTTCCTCTCGATCGGTAAAATTCCTATGATAACTCATATACCCTTGACAGGTTATTTTGGCCTGAATACAATACATCCAAATACCTCCACGGTTCTTTAACCGTGTCAATATGAGTTACTAAATCAACTATATTACTCTCCATAGACTTTAACTTTTGACCCAGAATACGTGCATCAATAACATCCCAATTCTCATCATCTCTAGGCTTAGACTCGCTTAAGTGTCTATGTTGATTCTTGCTCATCAAAGTAAGCTTCGCAATTTTCTTCCATTGATTAAAGTTAGCACCACCCTCAAACTTCTTATCAGTAATTCGATTAGAAGAGGAAGAAATCACCTCAGACATCACAGTATTATTCTTCCTAGAGCCACCCTCAACTTTACTCGTATCAAGATCACTCATCCTTGACAGTCAATAATCCACCAGAATTCAAAATTATCGCATCAATCCACAAAAGCCCCAATAATCAACTCCAAAAGCTTCAAAACTCACACAATCAGCTTCATATCAGCTCCAAAAAATCAAGAAACACTCCACTGATACATCCATATCTCTAATTAGGAGCTACCCGCATAACAAGCAAGCCCAATCAACGAGGGAGCATTTCAACACTCCTGTTTTGAAGTTCAATAACCATCAATCTGCTAAGAAATCAAACATGTGGGCTCATAACCGAGAGACAATGGGCTGTGAAGTCAAAACCGAGTGGCAAGGTGCTAGTCTAGGCTCACTGAAGCTGGACAACGTCCCTGCAAGGCTGGCCGACGTGGGTAACCCCGGATTTGGACTCGCTTGCCTAGGCAACGCTGGGCGACGTCCTTGCAAGGCTTGCCCAGTGTCGGCGACACCGGATCTAGGCTTGCTGGGCCTAGGTGATGTCTGGCGATGCCATAACTGGGCTCGCTGGCTTTGGCGACGCCCTTGCAAGGCTTGCCGGATGCCGGCAACGCTAGATCCGAGCTCATCGAGTCCGGGCAATGCTAGATCTGGAGATTTCGGCAATATTTGTTAACTCCGGTGACGGTGGTGGCTGGTGGTGGTCGATGGCGAGGAGTGGTGGTGGTGGTGGTGGTTGGTGGTCAACGGCTATTTTAGGGTTTAGATATCAACGTGGCTTTGATACCATGTAGAAGGGAAAAGTTAATCTGATATTATTCAATAACGTGGTATTAATACATTGATAACCCAATAAACTCTAAGAGTGACAAAGACCACTTTACCCTCTATATTTCTAAAACACTTAATGACTAACTTTTGGGTTTGACATTTTGATGTGGTATCGTAGGTAGGCTTTTGCATCCTTCATGCCCCAGGTTTATTTCGCATATGCGTGGCTCCCGTTCTTCAATTTTACGTGCCTTCTTTCATACCGACGAATTTGCACGTGGAGGGATGTTAAAGTCTACATCGCCGGGCTATTAGGTTTTGTTGGGCCCTACATACCCGGAGTTTTTCTTCATCTAATAGCTTAAGTTTTTAGAAGGGCCGGCCTGGCTCACGGTAAGCTTGCTTGCCGTGGTGTATCGTGTCGTGGGTTCGAATCAGCCTCCCCGCAAATGCAGGGGTAAGGGCCTTAGAGTATTCCCTTCCCCGACACTCACGAGTGGGTATTGAACCTGGCCGGCCCTTTTTTTAATAGCTTAAGTTTTTGGCTTGGGCATTCTAACAGTAGGTAAACACTCAAACATTGGCTGAGGCAGTTAGGTATGTTCAGTCAAAGCACATTGACTTTCTTTTCTATGGTATGACTTGTTAGGGACTAGGGTACCCTGTATGGCCGAGCGTGCGAATTTTCTTTAGCTTTGTTTCACTTATGGGTTTTTTCGATACACATTATCTGCTGATTGTCATATTAATTACTGTGCATTTACCAAAGTTACCAAAAATTTGTCTATGTTCGCAGTGAAGCCCGTTGGCTATGCTAAAGTGGAAGTTATTGAGGCATTGGTCTCAAAAAGATCAACTGCCCCTGGTTTGTATAAAATGATGTCTATTATTAATTTTCTTGATTATTCATGCATATGTATTTACAAGAGGAGCTTGTTTTTTCAGGATCGATTAATCCATATGTGGAGGGGCAGATGGAGCCCTACAGGTTCCATACCAGGACACTGTACAAAACAGAGGCTCCGAAGTGGTTGGAGGAATTTAATATCCCAATTCGTACATTGAAGGACCCTAACAGATTGTATATGGAAGTTCGTGACAAGCATTATTTCAGGGATGGTTACCTTGGGTTTGTTCCTAACTCCATTTATATTCGAGAGAGAGTAAAAATTTTCAACCTTAGGCGAAAGTAAGAATCGTAAATCTCCCAGTAACTCCCTTCCCCCTTCTTAATCTACCAGAAAAGGCATAGTAACAATGGCTACACTACCACATAAAGTTATACAAGAAAATAGTTTATGTCACAAAGTGTTCTAGTCTTGAAAACAATATCCACAGATTTATCTATATTTGAAGTTCATTAAATCTCCTCATGCTGCGGGGGTTTGGGGAGGGGTTGATGTACACAGCCTTACCGTTGATTTTCCAGAGAGGCTATTTCCGCAACCTGTTACTTCAGGCCACAATGGAGTAACCTTTTACCCCCTACACCAAGGCTCGCCCTCTATCAGTTTTGTTTGTCATACCTTAATTCTATGTTATGGATCAGCCTTAAGTAGTTCTTGTACTTGACTACTTCTTCCTCCAAATCATAATGCTGGTTGTGACATCAGCTTTTAGATCTAGAAAGATTGCACCTGGCTAGATAACATCGTGAACCATAAGCAGAATAGTGTTCACTTTGGCAGCAGTAAACTAATGTACTAAGAAGTCTACCACAGGCTGTATTGCTGGTTTGGTGAAAAAGTGCATTGCACTTTTTCTTGTTGCCTTTTCAAAATCTGTTGCTGGGTGTATGTTTTATTGTACATCTGCCAGATTACTGACATGAATCAAGATCTGTATCACTCATAAGAAATTGCCATGAGAGAATTTTTAACAAGCTTTCCTTTGGAAGGATCTTATTAGCCATTGGTTGTGTTTCTTCATAGAGTACCTAATGGAAGTAAATGCAGCACTAGCTTGTCTGCTCATTAAAGCTGTAGTTTAGGGACATTTTTTTTTGGGAGTAGATAGGCACTAAAAATGTTCACGAATATGTAGTATATATACACACACATACACGCCCCCTTTGGGGAGTTGCGAAGAACATCCTAGTTAGCATTTAGTGACGCAGATGACCCAATGATACTTGTATCCTAAGTCTGAGTGTGACAACACTCAATGATTATAGGAACACAATACATTCAAGTTGATCACATTAAGAGAGACAACACACAAAACAGAATGGTTAGAGCTGGTAAGTCGTCAGGTGTCAGGTGCCAATTTTGTCAAGGTTCAATGTCCAAAAACATTCATGCTGATTATCCTTCCTTTAGTTTGACAAATTTGGTATCTGCAGGAAATGTCCTAGTATTTCAATTGTTTCACATTCTGGAGTCCTGGAATCTGAGTTACTTTCTGAAACCTTGCAACTATAGCTCCCATAATTTCTTTAAAAGCATCATGTCGGGCGAATTTTCAAGTTTCCTGAAATGTCCAAGAACTCTGCAGATTTCAATCTTCCAGCCCATGAATCTCAGTCATTTATTGAATCTGTTGTTCCATACCTGGTTTTCTATATAGGAATGCAAATTATGAGCCCCTGTTCATTGTTTTAATCATGCTTTGGCATGGATTCGAGAAAATTCTGGAAGAAAAACGGAAAGTTAAAACTGTAGTTAAAACCGTCTGAGCTTCTTGTGACTCCTATTTCTTAGATTATATTATGTTCTCAACAATTCTGTTTCGCATTGTCTTCATTTTTTGCCTCAAAAGATCTAAAATGTCTATCTGCTTTAGAAGTGAGAAGTTTTCAATCTTTCTTTATATGTAGTGACCTGTGATTGTTTGACAGGTTATTTTGGCCCCAAATATCTGTTCCAGCTTGAACTCACATACTCCCCAAATATCTGTTCCAGCTCTTGCAGTTTCAATGTCAATGATGCTGGGGATGGACACAGGCACGATATCTGGATGCCTCTTGAGAATGTCAGGTCAGGGAGGCTGCATATTGCAATAACAATATTACATTCCGATTTAAGCGAGGTAATTCTCTTTTGTATCTTGACTTGGCTGAAATCAGATATTTGGGGGAGTATGTGAGTTCAATCTTAGGATTTCCTTTGATTGGGCAGTGTAGACGTAGCTCCATTAACCTCAAATGAATTACTTCTTATATCCCAAAAGGTCAGCATAGTTTTTAGGTTGTCCACTAAAATTCTGGTAACTAATGATGCGTGCGTGGGACGGGTGATGCCGGAGACAGGGATTTTTCGGGTTGTGTATGGACGGGTGTATGATAGGTAAAAGATGAAGGATATGGGAGGTTCACCACCAAAGCATAAAGGCACATGCCAAGAATAAAGAACTGGGATAATGGCAACTCCCCACCAAGGCGTAAAGGCAAGAACAAGGGACTCATAAAGTTCTTGTTTGATCACTTCAAAATTGTTGTGAGCAGCCTTTGTTCATTCGTGAGATCCCTTCTTCATGCATTTAGTAACAAAAGCCATGATAGCATCGAAGTTTTCATAAATTGCCGATAGAGAGAAGCAAGGCCATGAAAACTTCTCACATCGGACATGGATTTCGGAATTGGCCATGTCTTCATTGCTTCCACCTTGGATTGATCAACGTAGATCCCATCTTTTGAAACCACATACCCAAGGAATATGATGCTTGAAGAGAAAATTTGGCACTTCTCTAACTAAGGGTAAAGCTTTTGCTTCCTCAACTTATTTCAAGTGAGAAAGGTGCTCTTTCTCGCTTCTGCTATACACAAGAATATAATTATAGTATACGACAACAAAGTGGCCAATATAAGAACATAAGACTTCATTCATAAATCTCATAAAGGTATTCGGAGCATTAGAAAGCCCAAATGGCATAACCAGCCACTCATGGAAGCTCCCTTTATTCTTGAAGACCATCTTTCGCTCATCTCCTTCTCACATCCTGATTTCGTGATAGCCACGCTGCAAATCTATCTTCGAAAATACAGTAGAGCCATATAACTCGTCAAACATATCATCAAGTCTAGGTATGGGGTACCGCTACTCAATGGTAGCATTGTTGGTTGCTCGACTATCCACACACATTCTAATTGAACTATCCTTCTTGGGCATGAGTAGGATGGAATGAAACATGGGCTCTAGCTTTCTTAGACATATCCTCTATCGACAAGTTTAAGGACTTGTCTTTGCAACTCTTTTGTTTCCTCTCGATTGAAATGATAAGTAGCTTTGTTTGGTAGAGTAGCACCGGAAGCAAGTTGATTCGATGATCAATGCTTCTTGTGGGAGGCAATCCGGGTGGTAAATCCTCCAGAAGCAAATCTTCAAATTCTTTAAATAGGGAATGCATTTGTGGATGTAGGGGTCTCTCGATCTCATTTTTGTTTAAACCATAAACAAAACAAATACATTTTTCTATTTGCTAATGGCTCTCTCAACCCGCGTTTCACTCAAGAAAATATTTTCCTAAGTTATGTTTCCCAGCCCGGGTCGATTTTTAAGAATCATGGACGGAATGCATTTTTGGATGTAGGGGTCTCTCGATCTCACTGTTTTTCTTAACCATAAGCAAAAACATACGTTCTTCTATTTGCTAATGGCTCATTTAACCCGTGTTTCACTCAAGAAAAGGTTTTCCTTGTGTTTCCCAAACCAACAAGGAATTCATTTTTGGATGCGGGGGTCTCTCGATCTCACTGTTTTTCTTAACCATAAGCAAAAAAATACATTCTTCTATTTGCTAATAGCTCTCTCAACCTGTGTTTCACATAAGAAAAGGTTTTCCTTGTGTTTCTCCACCTTCATGGCCAATTTGCAACAATCTTCGAAAGACTAATATGGTTGATGTTCAACCAAATCGGCAACCTCCCTGTTCAAGCTGCTAAGGAAACAAGCGATGGTTTGCTCCGAGAATTCTAGAATATCGCACCTCATAAGGAATTGTTCAAACTCTCTAATGTATTCTTGAACTCTCATTATGTGATTGCGATGGGAATTCATTTTGAGGAACAAGTATTGCTTGTAGTCATAGGGCAAGAACCTCTTCTTTATAAGTTTCTTGAATTTCTCCTAAGACTTGATCTTTCTTTTTCCTTGCCTGGATTGCCGATGGTTTTGATTCTCCAACAATAGAGAAGCATATTTCGTCAATTTCATGACAACAGCCATACATTTGTTCTCATCTGAGTACAATTTGAAGTCAAAAACTCGTTTGATCGCATGCACCCAGTTGACAAAGTCATGAAGATTGAGACTACCCTCAAAGTCAGGCGTCTCCACTTTGATTTCACGGTCACTCTCCTTGTGCCTTCCTCTTCAGCATTTTGAATTCTAGAGTGTGGATTCATGAGTGGAACTTTGACGAGAATCAGAATTGTCACGTCATGTTGATCATTAGGATGGCATGATCTTGCCTATTGTTGTGTGCTTCTTCAAAAGTTAAACCACTTGGGATCAGATTATCCATTTTAAAATGAGATGAACAATAGAAGGAAATGAGTTTAACCATGAGCTCGATACCAACTTGATGCGTCCGTGAGACAAGTGGTTTCGGAGATAGGGATTTTCTGGGTTATGTGTATGGAAGGGTATATGATTTGTACAAGATGGAAGGATATCGGAGGTTCACCACTAAAGTATGAAGGCACAAGCCACCAGCTAAGAATAAAGAATTGGACTAATGGTAGCTCACCATAGAGGATTACTTCACCGGTCAATGATAAAAGAAATATTTGATTCGCCACTTATGACGTTTGATTAAGAATCAGATAAATGTTCACTCTCGTAAAGGAATTCACATATGTCCATCAACCCCACAGTACAATTGAGAACTCTCCTCTATTTATTGAGGGACTAAGACATAAGAAATGAACAAACAATGAATAAACAAGGGGACTAGACAAACATTTAAAAAACATAGGGACTCCCCAGATATTGAAGACATGGGAAGCAGAAAGCAATTGAAGTCTTAGGAGCTAGAAAAACTCATTAATGACATGGAGGCATGTAATCTTGACTCTTCAGCTTTGCAGTTCATCTTTTAGACCAAATAATGACTATTCTTGAAAGATTAACAAATAACCGCGGAAATGGTTTAGAATAGCCTCCTATTGATGTGTCTTGAAATCGGCAACTAATATGGGGAATCAGTAACTTAAACGTTGATCGGCTAGGAAGAATCGGCATCATCTTAATCGATAACTTGATCGATAATCTTCACATCAACATCTTGAACCCATCGAAGCAAGTTATGATCAAATTCTGCCTTACTTGAATGAACATTGATTGTGCTGGATTAGTTGATGAAACCAAGTTGGAACTTATGGATTGTTCCATAGAATGGAATGCTCCGGAATCAGCTACCCATCAGATCATTTTTTTTTAACCTTCATTTTATTCAGTCGACACATGAGAATTTCGTTCTTATAATGGGGTGTCCAGTTCAATTAACAGTGGGTTAGTATTCTCCAGAGAGCTCTGTTCGGGTTCTGGCTACAGTGCGAGATGGGAATAATTCAGAATCAACTTATCACCTGTCTAACATTGACTTCATTATTTCTGCAGGGCTATGACTCTTCATCTGATGAAATTGTGACGAGATTACGTAAGACAGGCCCAAGAGTGTTGGACACATTGGTGGCTCCGGAAGGCGTCTCCGTGGAAGAATCATCTGATGAAGAAAAGTGTGACCGGGGTGATGAAATTGTAGAGATCAGCCCACTCATTTGTGATTTGATGAGATTATGTGAGACAAGTCTTCCACGAAGACGCCTTCCTGATCCTATATCGGGTGATACTGATGAAGGCGAGACTTCAACTTCTGAAGAAGGAACATGAGAAAGGGGATCAAACTTACAATGGGTGACTGCCAGCCTGACCCTACACAGGTGGTGAGGTCGCAGAAGCCAAGAGTTCAGCTTCTGAAGGGAGTAATTCGCAGGCAATGTCTTCACTCATTAGTAGTGAATGTCCTTTGCCAGCACTTTCTGACGGCAGTAGTGAATGTCCATAGCTTGTGATGGTTAATGTTAAAAGCGAGTCGTTGGATTTGCTAGTGTACATAAAAGTTGGATTTCCGTTTAAGGTTTGTCGTTCTGTATGGTGATCGCAAAACGTGGGTTGCTACAATTAAGTCTGATGTTATAATCGTTAATGAAACTGTGAAGTGATTCTGAACAAGAGGAAAGGGAAAAGAAACCGTCTATTGTACAAATAGACGAGCACAACTCTGGAGGGAGTTGGAAGTGAGGCACTCGATCGTTCAAAAACTAGCCCGGCCTTGATGGTACCATCTAGGTATCCTGGTTCACCTGGTCGGCTGGTCAGGTCCGGTTTTGAGATCACTGGGGCAAAGTCGCACAGGACTAACATCATCAATGCTCACCTCAGGCTTTTAAATTATATCCTGTCCTCTGCTTACTACTCGCCAAATGTCAAACAGAAGAGACAAGATTTGAAAAACAAGTCGATCGTCTGCAGTTGCTTCTGAAAGAAAAAGAGAGCCGGAGCCACCATGCTATAACTCACTGGCTTTTGTGAGTCGTTTCTGATATGCACTCTCCTGAATAGAAGCATTTAGGTTAGAGAGCGAGAGAGAGAGGAAGGGAGAACTCACAATTTACGTCCCAATCCAGCACTCTTCAGTACAGTAAAAAATGCGTTTACTACCATCTACAGATAACAAGCTTCCGTTTATGTGAGCAGCTAGAGCGACACAGCAAAAGTATTGCTGGCCATCAAGAATACATGTGTTGCGGACACCCTATTTTACATGCTTTAATTGCTTTAAGCTAGCCAAATCCGGCAGCTTCAAATCGACTTGCATCCCGAAGTGTCCAAGAATTTCAAAGATTTCAGTTTCTTTAGTCCTGGAACCTGAGTCAGCTTCTCACAATCTTGCAATTGTAGCTCCCATAATTTCTTCAATTTTGACAGATCCGGTAGATGTTCGAGTGACTTGCATCTGGAAATATCCAAGAACTCTAAAAGCTTCAGTTTTTCCAGCCCCCGGATCTCAGTAAGCTTCCAACAATCTCTCATTCGCAGTTCTCTCATGTTCTGCAGGTGAGAGAGGCAGGGTAAACTTTCGAGTGACTTGCAGCCAGACAAGTCCAGAAACTCCAAATTTCCCAGATGATCAAGTCCTCGAATCTCCATCAGTTTCTCACAATCTTGCATCCGTAACTCATGAAGACATTTTAGCTCCGTTATATCTGGAAATTCTTCGAGCTTCTTGCATCTTGAAATGTCCATTCTCCTTAATGATGTCAACTTCTCGAGCCCAACGACAGATTGCAGGTTCTCACAGTTTCTAAGATCCAAAACTTTTAGCATTCTTAAGCCCGAAAGATCAGATAAGTTTTCAAGAGCAGTACAACAACTCATGTCCATGTGTTCTAAAGATTCCAACTTATTGAGGCCTTCAGCTTTAATCAGATCCCTGCATCCCACAGGTTGCAAGTCCTTGAGACCTTCCACATCCGATATGCACCAACTCATGTCCAGATGTTGCAAAGATTTGCTCTGCTGCACATACAAATCCCTTATGGCAGTTTTTCTTTCTAGATCGTCAAGCTCAGATTGCTCATAACTAGTAGAGATCACAAATTCCAACAAATTACTCAAGTTTGATAAGTCTGGCAGTGTCTCCAGAGATTCACAGCCTCTAACATATAATTTAACTAAACTCGACGGGAACGCCTCAATGCATTGAAGTTCTTTGCAATCTTGAACAGTGAGATGTTTGAGTTGAGAAATGGCTCCAATTTCTGCTGGCAGTTGACGAATATTTAAACTGATCAAAATCAATGACTCCAGACCTTGCAAATTTGAAATCCCACCAGGAATTTGAATCAGCTTATAACAGTCCGAGAGGCACAACTCTTTCAAGTTAATCAAGTTGAAGAGCACTGTAATCTTCTCTAACCACAGACAAGTGATTCGCAGACTTGTTAAGCTGCAAGGAAGTTCTGGTATGCATTGAAGCTCTGTGCAACCCAATAAATCAAGCTTTTGAAGACGAGAAAGCCTAGATATGCCCTCTGGTAGGCAGCAAATATCTGTATAATCTAGCGTCAAAATTTTCAAGAGAGACAATTTCCCTATTTCACTAGGGACCTCTCCCTCCAAATCTTTACATGACGAGGCATGTAGCTCTTCAAGCTTCTGCAACATCCCTATAGCAGGAGGCAACTTTTTAATGCCACTATAAGAAATGTTGAGTATCTCCAGATAATTGAGCTCTCCGATTGTATCAGGTAATTCTGTAATTCCTGTGCGTGACAAGTCCAGCTCGATTAATGATTTCAACTGACCGATGGACTGTGGGAGTTTTTTCAGTGAACCACAGTATCTCAATGATAAGCGCCGAAGTTTCACTAAAGCTGCCATAGATTCTGGGAGCTCAGCAATCTCCGCTCCATCCAATGCAAGGTCTAATAAGGACTGCAGATGACCGATGGAACTTGAAATCTGAGTAACTGACTGAAAGTGAGTTGCACTAAGAGTTTCAAGGCTCATCATAAGACCATGAGAAACGGGAATATATTGTATAGATGTTCCATCGATGAGAAGCTCCACTAAAGCTTCCATGTCACCCAACTCATTTGGTAGTTTGTACAGTTTAGTGCAGTACCTCAGGTTTAAGACAACAAGATGCTTTAAATGGCCAATGGATTGATGAATTTCGTCCAAATTTCCACATCGTTCAAGAATCAACCTTTCTAAGTTGATGTAACCGGAGAAATCAGGGGTTTTAACTAAGCTTGTGCAACCTGTGAGATTCAGAACCTTCAATTTAGGCATCTGTAACATAAAAATCATTCCAAAAGAAATTAGTTCGTGATAATATTTTGATGAAAGACAAATTATTACATAAAGAATATGTGCTGTATGCGACCTTCATTTGATTCCAGCCTTTCCAGTTTTCCGTGATCTTGCTCCAAGATAGATCAAGGATGACCAATTTATCCATGTGAAAGTTCATCACGGGAAAATGTTGAAGGCAACCATGCCATTGAAGCCACCTTAGCTCTGGAAGAAGATTCTCAAAGTCTCCAGAAAGATTGACATAATCCAATTTAAGAAATTTCAAGCTTATGAGGGTGGAAAAATGTTCGTTCGGGAAATGTTGTCCCTGGGACCAAGTTCTGAAGTCAAGACAGAGCGCTTCAACATTCGCAGTTCCCTGACAAGTGCAAAGTGAAAGATTAAAACAAGACAAGACAAACTGCACCACAATCTAAAGAAAGAGAGAGATGTTGCATTTATAATAGGAGCAATGCCCAAATTTACACAATTAGATCGTACCACATTTCTTTTCAACACCTCTAAAGCTTCCTCGTGATTCCACAACCGGCTGCGCTTACCCAAGTCCTTGAAACATTCCTGACGAACAATTTCCCTGCCGAGGTCCCTGAGCTGATCATGCATTCTTAGAATATTATCTTTCTCAATTTTCACCAAAGACATGAGAACAAGGACTTCCAATCCATTTTCTGGAAACAAGGAACGATCCTCCCACATGAGAACAGAAAGCCTTCTCTCCGTTCCGATCAAATAACAGGCGATATCAAGAAATATCTGCTTCTCTTCATGACTAAGAGCCTCATAACTTATTCTAAGCTTTTTCTGCACTTCGCCGTCAGGAATTTTGTTCAACTTGTCCAACGTACTTTGCCATAAACCTTTTGGTTTATCACATAGCAACGAACCAGTAATTTCAATAGCTAGAGGAAGACCACCAGTAGTGGATACAATGTCATCAGAAAGGCTAGCATATTCGGTGGGAGGAAAATCTCTTCTAAAGGCATGTTTGCTGAATAGTCGAAGAGACTGGCCATGATTCAGTGGTTCGACATTATAAGCATAGACTTCCAGTTCTGGAGCATCAAGAACATATTTGTTTCTAGTTGTAATGATTATCTTGCTCCCTGGACCAAACCACTCACGCTTCCCAACAAGCGCATCAAGTTGTGATTTCTGATCCACATCATCAAGAAGGAGAAGAACTTTCTTATTTGAAAACCTCTCTCTTATGATGTTGATACCGTCATCGACACACATCATACTTGGCTGATTCCCCTTGAGGATACTAGAGACGAGTTGATTTTGGAGAGATTCAAGGCCTTTGTGTTGTTTTGAAGTTTCTCGGACATCAGCAAGGAAGCAGCAAGATACAAACTGATGAGAAAGTTGATTATAGATGACCTTGGCAACCGTTGTTTTCCCGATGCCTCCCATGCCATAGATTCCGAGAATCTTCACGTCACTAGTCCCGGCACCTATCACTTGCTTGATAGCCTCCACATGATTAGTAACTCCAACCAAGTAGTCAGCTACTACCAGATATGCCTTCTTTAACTCGCTCAACACCTTGGTCTTGATTATTTTAACGAGTTGTCCCTCATGCCTGGCATGCCATAGAGAAAAGAG
The DNA here is from genome assembly GCA_021437795.1 of Rhodamnia rubescens. NCBI lineage: Eukaryota > Viridiplantae > Streptophyta > Magnoliopsida > Myrtales > Myrtaceae > Rhodamnia > Rhodamnia rubescens. Next base: position 3,878,016 of record JAILYA010000010.1, on the reverse strand, counting down.
AGTTATCTTCTGGTGAGCTAACTTCTTCAACATGTAAAAGCCCTTTACATGTGTAGGTGCTTTCTTACATTTACTAATCTCCAACTCACTTTATGAGCCAGACCCCATGACAGCAGTTATGTATGATCATGTGCTCTAAGTTTTAGACATAAGCTTTGACCGAAGAACACAAACAGAGCAATTTCGGCAAAACATGATCGTCTCAAAACACCCCATCATCTTCAGACATGTGGTACAGTCACTCCACCAGATGAAGTCTACATAAATCAGACGCGTCGATCGTGCATCAAATTAGGTCGCTGCCCACACATGAACAGGTCCACCATGACTCACGATGCATTAGACCACAGATACTATCAACTAAGAACCACATACAATCCAAAATTAAAAGGGGGACATTACAGGGTACAGATGCAAAAACAGATTTTTCCAAGAATTACCCATTTGCGACATGGGCAACATCCCATCCCTTCAATGCTCCAACATCCTGAAGAGCTTCCCTCCAAGCCCTCACAGTCTCGGGGCTGAACCTCCGCTCGTGCGACTCGAAGGCCCTCCCGTAAGCCCCGCCCTGGTGCCTCACGGCCGCAGGCTCGACCCCGTAGAAAACCGGAAGAATCAGTTGCCCACCCCTTCTCCTGCACCCGGCCATCTCCGCCAGCTCCTGGAGGCACCACTTGCTGGAGGCGTAGTCCTCGGAGAAGACGGGTATGGAGATCTTGGACCGCCGGATGTTGCGGAGTAGCTCGGAGCCGATCTCCTCCCCGACGCGGAGCTCGTCGTCGTCGCGGAAGACCCGGACGCCGGCGTCCTTCAGGGCGTGGTAGAGGAAGTCGGTGAAGCCGGTGCGGGTGTCAGCCCCTCGGAAGCTCAGGAAGACTTCGTAGTCGTGGCCTGAGGAGAAAGGAGGAGGAGGAGGAGGAGGAGGCGGCGACACGTTGGAGGGTTGTGCCGGCGGTGAGTCATGGGGGTTCGGTCTCGTCTTCTTCCGGAAGAAGGAAGGAGAGAGAAGAATCACTGCGAGGGTTGCAGCGAAAGCAATGAGGAGAGCATCGACAGACATTCTCGGAAGTGTCGGCGTTGGACGAAGAGATGGTGACGACGAACGATGATGGTTCTTCTCGAGAGCGCAGAGGAAGTCGGTGACTGGGAAATGTGAAGTGGAGAGCCTCCAGATGAGGAGGACCGGACCAGGTGTCTTCTTTCTACCGAGCAATGTTGGACATTTGCTCCGGCAAAAAGTGGAGTCCCTCGTGTTTCATGCCTGCTTCGGCTTTCCCTGTCCAAAAAAAGGGTACGAAATACTTGCCACCGTACACGATCATATATAATTTATTAAAAAATAAAAAAATTCTACATATTAAAACACGTTATATATATAATAATTTTATAAATAAATAAATAACAAAAAAAAAAGCTCTAGAATGATTTTACACAAAAAAATAACGATCCACCGTTTGACGGAACAATGCAAACCCAATTCAATAGTAAAAAAAATCACCGGATAAACTTGGCTTTGGCTTCTTGTCCGTTTTTAGTTTCTTCATGAGAGACAGAGCGCGTAATTTCTTTCGTTCTTGTCTCCTCACGGTTTCTATTCGATTAGAGCGCGATATAAAGAACTCTATTCTTGGCTCACCTCGACTAATTGGGAATTGCGCAACGTTTGTTTTCGAAACAGTTAGAACTAGCCCTGGCATCAGAGACGCAGCAATAGCTAGACTTGCTCAGGGGACAAAAATACATTTGAGATTCTGCCCGGAGAGAAGATCCCGAAGGCACATGCTTGCTATCCATCCAATCTTTATCCACTGCCTCCGGGCTTGTCATTGGGACACTGTATTTGTCGAACAAGAGACTGGTCTTCGGTGGTGATAACCCTCGCCAATGTGCTCCCTCAGGGCAGCAAGAGTGGATGTACTACAAGGTAACCTTTTCCAATCTTCCTAGAAGTGCATTTACTCTAGGGTTGTCGTTTCAAGTTGTTAAGCAGCGAGGTTTAGTCAGAATCATGATCCAGTACAAATACACAGCCTGAGTTATTATTCTCGTTTCCACGATGGTGGCTAGCCTGCTGATCTTATAGTCTAAATGTGGCTAACCCTACACCGGAAAGGACCTTCATCTTGCTCATAGATCGTGCTACTTCACTGAGCCCCTTACATCATTTCTTTTGCCATTTTATTATTTTTATCTGAACGTGAAGCATCTTAATGTAGTGAATCGTACCTTCGAAAAAGGTTTGTCAGGCTCCACTGAGCTTCCGGGCATCAGTTTTTGAAGTGCTCTCATCCTGATTGAATGTCCAGGTGGATTTGCTGCTCGAAAACTTGAGCTTTGTTAGTCCTTCTGTGAACGTTTTGGATCCTTCCGGGAAGTACATCCTGGTCGTTACGAAGGATGGTTATGAATTCTGGTTGATGGGTTTCATATCGTGCGATAAGGCTCTGAAGAACATGAACGAGGTTTTACAGCAGCACCCCGACAGTAAGCTGGAAGGATACAACCACAGTAAGTCGCCGAATGGGGAACAGATATCCGACTGCATTTGAATAACTATGATGTGTGCGTTTGGCTGCTATGGATGCTTGATGTTTAACTTCGACAGTAACATTTTCTTCTAATAACAGCTGTAGCAGGGAACCGCAAGTGAAGTGCTAATACTAGGCTCCGAGAGTTTAGCCTTCCTCTGGCAGTCTTCAATCCGATTCTTCAACGGAAAGAGAGAATTATTTTCTTTGAAGCAACTATTGGAGCTTGTTTCTTCAGTTATCCTTCGTTATTGGGTTGTCCAGTTATGGAAGCTGAATTACGTTTAACCTCAAATGCTCAACCCGGCATGATCTAATTGTCGGAAGGGAAGCATTTTATTGCAGACTTCTTTGTACTTAGGCGATGACTACAGCCTATCGCTAGTCATTTTTCCTTGATATACTCATTACAAGATCACGGCACATTCCTTGATCCCAAAGCCGCACGATCATTATCGACGCATGAAATGAGAACCGAAACATATTTTGATGGTTTTGCTACTAACTGAGATGGGAATGTCGACTTTGAGTTGGCTGATCTTAGGAATTGAGAATGTTTCGGCTTCTGACTAAATAGGAGGACCACTTAATTTTCATAACCAATTCCATGTAGTAACCAGCGACCAAAATGCTGAAAGCTTTTTCTGAAGTTGGACTCTTAACAGCTTCCCATTTGTTATGTTGATGAGTGCGTCAACGAGCGTCTTACAAAACAGCTAAGTGGAATGGCGATTGGCAAAATGTGATTACTGATTAGAAAAGACCCAAACATCAATGGACAAAGCAATTGCTTAATTGTGAAGTGACCGCTTAAAAACATAGGGAAAGGATGCCATTTTCTTGTGAAGTGACCGCTTAAAAAACATTGCCTAATTAGATCATACCTACTTTGAAATATAACAGAGCCTACATAAGATTTGCCATAACCAAACAATTATTCCGGATTGATTCTTTCGCTTGCGAAGCTTGCGTTCCTAGCTAAGGGTGATCGGTTCTAGGTGCAGTCCGGTCCGGTCTTGCCTAGGAACCGGGAGCTAGATTCTAGAACAGCGAATCGAACTGGATGGTCCTGTGGATTATTAGTAGGAGTGAGCAATACGGACTTTAATTTTTACTATATTAATTAAAATTAGATTTACATTTAAGAAATAAAACAAATCACTGGTGGATTATTAGGTTTACATTGAAGAAATAAAACAAATAAAAATAATCGATCCAGTCCAAGCGGTCAAGTCCTCCTTCGAACCAGGGACCTGGACCGAAAATTACGGTTTTCAATTTTATGGAACTAGAAATCGGGGCTGGTTCGATTTGGATGCTTCTCGGTTCGATCGCTCCATCTTACTCCTTCGTATTCTCGGCTGTCGTTTTCCAAGCCCATAAAAGAAAAAAGAGATCAAGGGCAGATGTGATTGGGCGAGTATGACTGGCTGCTGCCTCAGTGTTGCCCAGTAAAGCCAGGATTCACACGTAAAGCCTACTCATCGCAAGCCTGTATGTGTTTGCAGTTTGCAGTGGAAGGGACACAATAGCTTCATGTTGAATTTTGATGTACTATTAGTGTGTTTTGCGGTTGTTATGTCGTCATTTACTGCTTATATACCATGCGAAATTTCAAGTGTATGAACCTTCACTATGTATTGGGCTGACATAGGTAGTTATGCTTTGGTTGTGACAGCTAACAAGAATCATGTTGGGGTTTTTATTCAAGTGGCGAGGATATCGGCAGGACTATTTTTTGAAGAAATAAAGGTTGGTATGTTTTGGTTGCTAGAAAGAAATAGTGGGCAGCTGAACACAGGGAAGCCAAAGATTATTCTAACTACGAATAATGCAAATAATTAGGGAATTTGTTTACTGCAAGTTGAGGGGCCAAGGTCTACAAGAAGGCAAAGATTATTCTAAACATGTGATTAATACAGCTCTCAGTCATTCAATCTTTCTTAAACAAAGAGAGAATTCCCTAACCACTGATAACTTCTTTGTTAGAACATAGAGGTGGAACCGCCACCAATTGTATTTGCCTGAATTAATTGCCGAGGCTTCGTACTAAAAATTCTTGTATGCACCCCGAACATGAGCACCCTTGATATTGGCCATTGGATAATATAGACATCCCATGATTTAACGGGCTGAGATGGAGGGGGCTCATATGCAGCGGATGCATACAAGATTTGCTCATTCTTGAACTGGCAAAATCCGAGGATAATGCCTAGAAGTAGACATGGCCACGGGCCGGTTTGGGCCCGAAACGCCCGTGGAATAATCGGGACCGGCGGTTTCGAACCAGAACCGGCCGGCCCCTCGTGGGCGGGTTACGGTTTTGAAAAAATTCGTAATCGGCCCGGGAATTGCGGTTCCGAACCGCCAAAAAAAAAAAAAAAAGAAAGAGCCATGGCTCTTTCCCCCAACCGAACCGGCTCGAAACCGGAATTGCCCCTTCAAGGCCGGTTCCGGTTCAAGCATGACCATGAACCGGAACCACCGATTTATGAATCGAATCGATTATTCACGGCCCGTGGCCATGTCTATCTAGAAGGCAACGACCAAGCACTTTCCAAAGTCTAGGTCAATCCACGAGCTTATTATTTTAATAACTTCAATAATGTAAACGCGTAAGCCCATGCTTCTCAATAATGAAATGTTGACTTTGAGAACCAATAGGAAGGAGCGGTTGCTAAGGATGCTAAGAGAGCGTAAGTCGAGGACGACAAGAAGGCAACGACTGAGGAATTGTTTATGGTCAATTGAGATTATTTTCTGACGGTGTTGGCATCGTGAATTGCGTGCACGAGAAGCCAAAGCCATCATTATAAAACTGGAGAGCATGGGCTATTGGCTCTGCCTTCCAGGCCAGGCGAAGTTCCCGAAAAGCTTGCGTCCTCCATATTGATGGCCCTGAGAAACTTTGTCTTGAGATCGATAAGATAAATTATAAAAAGATCGTGCTTGTTTCAATTTGCGGTTATATTTATACTTGTTCATCAACTTGGCAAAATGTAATCTCTAAACTTCTAATTTGTTCAATATGATCTTCAAATTTTTAATATATATTAAATTTAATTCTTAAACTATATGAAAATATCAAATATTATCCTTTCATAATTTCAAATTATATTGATTTGGCTTTTAATTTGATAAGTTTGAACATCGAACAAAAAAAAAAAGAAATTACATGTGAATTATCCGTGTAATGGATAATCGCTTTCTTTCAAATAGAACCAATGAGACATATCAAGCAGATTATATCCTGATTTGAGCAAAACTACCAGATTGGAAGACAAATCAGCAACTTCCTTCAATTAATGAAAAGATAAATTGAATGTTTTTATATACACCAAAAGTTTAGAAATGACATTATACATAAAGCTAAATCAAGGCATCACTCCAACGACAACATTACACATTGAGCTAAAATTCAATAACTATTTGCATCATTTTCCCCTTTACTTTCTATTCACATTTTTTCTTCTCTCTCTTTTTCATAGTTAGTGGCCCTATCCTCATCCCCCCAGGCCCCGGCACTTCTGCTTCCCTTGCTATTATTATTATTAAAAAAATTTGGCCGCACTAATTGCCCTCCTTATGTAACTAAATTCACCCCATTTTTTCACTAAAAAGGAAAAATTGCCCTCAATCATTTAATTGCAATTTAAAGTGGTAAGCCCAAATTTATTTACTTTCCTTCTTTTCATTCCTTTTCTGTTTTTGTTTAAAAACTAATTGTCATAATTAAGCATTTCTCATGTTTTATATTTATTTAGTGTGGCTATCTCGAGCATACTACAGAAATTAAGTATTCTTTTCAATTTTGGTTTATACATCCAAGAAACCTAATTCTTTTTAGAGTTATTGAGCAAATATATGGGTTAATTGTCAAGTCGAATCTAGAAGATTTTGTAAAACAATATCTTTTTCATGAACTTATGCTTAAGTTGTGCATGTCACCCCCATATCCTTTCTCGTCTTGATATTTTTTCGAAAACACAACAGGAATGATACTAATTTTTGTTAATCCACAATGATGAGATTCCACTAGCATTTTTTTAAATAGAAAATTTTATTTTTTGAATGTTATGATGTAATTACATTTCCTCTTTTAAAGTTTCACAACGGAAAAAATAATCATGATTTTAATTAAAAAACTTCTTTATAGAGGTTTTTTCTTTTTGGGTTGATCAGACCATTATATTCATACGTGTATAGATAACAGTTGATAAGAAAGAGCTTGACCGGGACACACACAACAAATGTGAAAATTTATAAACAAGTGATTGCGTTAAAAAGGTGTAAGTGCAAATTTTGTTCCCTACATTTTATTGTCAATTAATCCTCCAATTTGCTAGACAAGGTTGAAAATAATTAGGTTTCTTGAAAATTTCTCTTTTCTTCAAAACTAATTTTTACATAAGTAAAATGTTGCCATATATTGAAATATAGCACCTCTAATATAAATGGGATTGCCACAAGAAAAAAAGTACAACATATGAAATCTTAATTATAGCAACTAGATCCTACACAGAAGCAGGAAACTAAAAAAGAATAAAAGTGAATAAGTTTGGACCACCACTTTGAATTGCAATTGAAGATTGATGGCGGTTTTGTCTTTTTGGTGAAAGTTTGGTTGATTTAGCCATATGATGGGTGGAAATAGCACTGCCCACCCCCCCTCCTCTTTTTTTTTTGTTCCTCGTATGTTTTTTTAGAAGGGATTGCTTCATTATGCTTTTTTTTTTATCATGGTTCTAACTTGGTATATCCTTGAGAGACAAAAAGTGCTACAGGGATTTTGCATTGGAACATGAAAGGAGTTTCAGAAGGAGTTTGTAAATTTTTCATGAGAAGAAGAAGCTCTTCAGATTTTTCTTTTTATTAGGCTGGTGACAAATAATAAAGTTGATTTTTTTTAACGACTCCCCTTAATGAGTGCATCCAAGGCACTTGTTAAGCATACAATTGGAAAATTGATTTGCTTTTCAAGTAAAGATTACAGATAAAAGAGACCGTCCCTACATTGATAAATGTACAATTTCTTTAATTTAGCTGACTAATAAGTGCTCCAAGAGCACATTTTTCGGGTACTAGAATTTGATTTTGCTGTTCTTAGATGGATTTATGACAGAATAATATATACTTTTAGGACATAAGGACATCATAAGTGTCAATATTTATGTAGAGCGTTTACTTTGGGGCCAATATATTTTTTGGGATTACTTAATTGTCAAATCGAAAAAAAACGATTACTTTAACGCCAACGATGAGAAATTTCGGTCATCTCATCTGAGTTGGCACTTAAATAATCTTTTTTTTTAAATGGGCACTTAAGTAATTAAAAAAATCACTTTAGTGCCAAATCGAGGAGAAAATGATTACTTTGATGCCAATTCCGACGATCTTATCGTAGTCCGCACTTAAATAATCGTTTTTCAAAAAATTGACACTTAAGTTATAAAAAAAAGTATTAATATCAAAGTGAGCATTTTATATAAATATAAATACTTAAGGTGTCCTTTTGCCTATTTTTAGTCTAGATTTACAAAAGTCTCGTGAAGACTTTGGAGCGGGTGAAATGGAAAGGCTATGAAATGGTGCTAAGCACATGTTATCATGTTATGTTCCCTGATGCCATCGGCATCTCGACGATTCCGCACGAGAACCCAAAATTACTAATAAAAAAACTAGAGGGCACGAGCTTTGTCCTCTGCCTTTCCAGACACAGCTGAAGTTCCCTGAGATTTGAGGTCGTAACTTTCACCTTCATAGAGCTTAGAAATCTGCTTTTGCCCAACTGGTGCTCCTGTGGTGCTTCATTTTCTCTGCAACTGGTCTGCGCTATGGAAGCCCCTGCATCCATCCGTGGCATTGGAGAAGCTGGTTCTTCTGGGAACCAGAAACCAATGCAAATGCCTGAAACAGTGGAAGGGTGTGACTATGAAGTGTTCTTGAGCTTCAGAGGACCGGATACGCGCACGGGCATCACCGATCATCTTTACTGCCGTCTCAAAGAAGCAGGAGTCCGCACATACCGTGACAACGAAGAGCTTCGCATAGGTGAAGAGATCGGCCCGGAGCTTCTTGGAGCGATTGAGCAATCGAAGATCTCCATACCCATCTTCTCTGAAGGATATGCTTCTAGCAAATGGTGCCTTAATGAGCTAGCTCATATGGTGGACTGTAGGAGGCAGGGACAAATAATTATGCCCCTTTTCTACTATGTCGAACCATCCGAGGTTCGATACCAAACCGGAGGTTATGGTGAGGCCTTGCTCGTGCACAAAGACAAGAAGCGTGTGGACAATGCGACCATCCGGAAGTGGAGAGCTGCTCTCAAAGAGGTTGGAGGGTTAAAGGGGTGGGACATAGTAAACGGAGATAGGTACCGAATCTATCTTCCTTAAATTGCATGCCAAAATGGAAGCTCTCTTGCTTGCAGTTTCTTTTCAATTGCTGTGTGGACTACGAATTTTATGATATCTTTGTCTCTTATCAATCCATAGAAATTGCTCAAATGCGATTGTCCAGAACACTTAGAGACGTATATGATGTGCTAATCGTAAAGCTATTTTGTGAAAGAGAAGCTTGTGTACACATCTGAAATACACGGGGAAAAAAAATCTATTGTACTTGACGGTTGAGTAGCTGTTCTAAATCTGCACAAGGTTTGAGCATCTGCCTAGCATGTCCATGAATTTATTCTTCCTGATTAACGCAATACATAAGTTGCACTTGTAGTTGCTCTTCTTGTTGCCTCCTCTAGCTTCCACAGCGTAAGTGTTATCAATTCCTGATGTCGTGCATTTCTTGGCCTTTCTCATTGTTTCCATCGTCAGGCACGAAGGACAACTGGTTAAACATGTCGTTACCAAGGTTTTAAGTGAGCTGAAAAAGGCTTATTTGGTGGTTACTGACTCCTTGGTTGGAGTAGACCACAGTGTGAAGGAAATTCTGGGGATGATAGGCACCAGCATGGATGATGTAAAAATCGTGGGAATTCACGGCATGGGTGGCATCGGAAAACGACTCTTGCCAAAGTAGTCTACAACAAGCTTTCCCGGAACTTTGCTTGTTGCTGTTACCTTGATGATGTTAGAGAGACTTCAAACTCGAAAGGAATTGTACATTTGCAGAACCGTCTAATTTCAAACCTTTCAGGAAAGGCACATCCACCTGTTGATTGCGTCGACGAGGGAATAAGGATGATAGAAGAGAGATTTTCCAGTTTGGAATCTCTTATTCTTCTTGATGATGTTGACGAAAACAGTCAATTAATTGCACTCTTGGGGAGGCGCTGTTGCTTTGGTCCAGGAACCTTGATACTTATAACCACAAGAAATGAAATTGTTCTTCGTAAATTTGATGTAAAATTGATTTATCCAGTTGGTGAGATGGATTCGAAGAGATCGCTCCAGCTATTCAGCAAGCATGCTTTCAGAAGAGATCACCCTCCACTAGAAAAATTAGAGCAGTCTAGAGAAATTGTGAAGATAGCCCAAGGACTTCCATTGGTTCTTGAGGTGATGGGTTCAACTTTATCATTATGTGCACAAAGAGAAGATATCTGGAATGAGTACCTGGAGAAGTGGAAAAAGGGCCGTATTGAAGCAATTCAAAGTAAATTGATGATAAGCTACGAAGCATTGGATCCTTGCCAAAAGCAAATATTTCTTGATATAGCTTGTCTTTTCATCGGATATGATAAGAATATTGTTATGTACATGTGGGGAGATGGTGAATTATGCCCAGCACACAGTCTTAAAGTTCTTCAATTGATGTCACTAATTAAGATTGAAAAAGACAATACGTTTTGGATGCACGATCATCTCATATATCTTGGTAGGAAAATTGCTTCTCAAGAAAGTGGAGGTCGACTAGCCGAGAACAAGGAGGCACTGGACGTACTACAAGGAAAGAAGGTAAGTACCGGTTGCCTGATTACTCTATGTAATTGTGGTCCGTCCTTGTGAAATTCCAACTTTGTCCCTATATTTGTCTCTGAATTATCTAACTGTATCCTTCCTTTTTCATAAATTTGCCTTGTTTCAATATTCAGAGAAATGAAAAGCTTGAAGCCCTGTGTCTGAAGTTTGAGGATGCTTCAAAGTACCATTTCCCTCTCGAAGGATTTGCAGCTCTGCCAAATCTAAAGTTCCTTGAAGTGGACAGCACATCCCTCGGTTACGACTCGGTTGTGCGTCTCGTGTCAGAAGCTATCCTACTCTGGCATAACAAATCTTTGACCTTTTCACGGATGAACATATTCAAAAAGAAGAAGGAATTCCTTCCAAATTTGAGATGGCTCATGTGGCATAATTTTCCTCGGGGGCACTCGCAATGACTTACTTTTCAATGAGCAATTTAGTCATCCTTGACTTTTCATGGAGTAAAATTACACATGACTGGGACGGATGGGGACATGTCAAGGTACATTTTGGTTTTAGAACAATCTTCTTACTATTTTCATTCTCTCCCCATGAAATTTATGTACAAGTTACCATATTGGTGTTGCAGACAGCAAGCAAATTGAAAGTTCTTAAACTTACGGAATGCGATCGCTTGATCAAGACACCCGATCTGTCTGAATTACTCACATTGGAGAGATTGATTCTTGACCGCTGTCGTGAATTGGCTGAAATTGACTCGTCAATCGGTGAATTGAAGAACTTGGTTTTCTTGAGCTTAATAGGTTGCAGGGGACTCCGGCATCTGCCTGAAGAGCTAGGTGGCTTGCCAAGTCTAGCAGTACTTCTCCTTGATGGAACTTGTGTCAGAGAAATATCGGGTTCAGTAGCCAACCTTCCAACTTCTTTGTTAAAGCTTTCTTTAGCGAGGACAGCAATAACGCACTTGCCTCACGCCATTGGAGAATTGACAAGTCTCGAGTTCTTGTCTTTGTCGGGATGCTTCATAAACCGACTTCCATACTTCATTGGACAACTACAGTCGTTGACTAAGCTCGATCTGTCCTATTCAAGGATCACAGAGTTGCCCGATTCT